>OU342746.1:441546764-442146764 GCA_910589775.1 Avena eriantha
TCGGCAACTCCCAATCGAAATGGTATACAAGGTTTGCAAGCATCATTTCCACGGCAGCATTCGCGAAGTTTATGCCTGGGCAGATCCTCCGTCCGGACCCGAACAGCACATACGCAAAGTCATTCCCCTTGACCTCAAGTGACGCCGCGCTGCCTCCAGGGAGGAACCTCTCCGGCGTGAACTCCTCCGGCGTCTCCTAGGATACGGGGTCTCTCGCGAGAGCCCACGCATTGACCATGAGCCGTGTCCCGACAGGGATCGTGTAGCCGTCGATCTCGCAGTTGGTGATCGAGAGGTGTGGGATGAGCAGCGGCCCTGGCGGGTGCAGCCTCAGCGTCTCCTTCACAATGGCTCTCAGGTAGGTCATGTCGCCAAGCTCGTCTTCCGTGACCACGTCTTTCCGTGGTTCTTCTTGGTCCTTGCTACCGTCAGGCGCCGGGGCCCGCCTCCCTCTTACCTCGGCTTGCAGCTTGGCCATGACGTGTCGGTTATTCATCAGCTCGGCCATGGCGAACTCGAGCACAAGATATGTCGTTTCTATGCCCGCGTCAAACATGTCCTGTTAATTTATTGTATCCATCGTTGAATAATGGATTATTCGGCCTTGTTGTTTCAAGTACTACTTGCACTTACTATCAAGATCGCCTTGACGTTGTCTGTGGTCAGCCCGTACTCCTCTTGCAGAGAGAGTAAGACGTGTATGAAGTCCGCGCTAGCATCCTCCTCCTGTTCGCGGTGGCGCCCATGCTCGTCGATGAGCTTGTCCAACACCTCGTCCCACCTCTTGCGAACCTTCTTAGCCCGGGGGCAGACCACCAAGCCGGTGAACACATCCACTTTTGCCAAGCTTGGAAAGTAGTCCTCGACGTTGAATCCTCCAAGGAGGGACATGTTGATGTCGACCAGCTCGCGGAGCAGCTTGTTCCTGCCATCGTCGCCGTGGTGTCTCCCGAGCACCGCGCGGCAGATGACGTCGTTTGCGTACGAGTTTAGGTGCTCGCTCATGTCCACCGCCGCCGCTGCACGGATCTTGGCCACGGCTATGCGCACCTCTTCCTCACGGTCGTGGCCCTGCCGCCGACTACTTTCCGGCGACACCGACGACGAAGTTCCGACGAGACGACACACACGTCCCTGATAACCAATCTGTCGAGATGCACACGTACTGCTAGCCAAACCTTGAATGATCAATGGATTAACTATTACTACTCACACGCACGCACACGGAAAATATTAGATAGCCAAAGGCCCTTGTCGGACCTGCTGTTTTTATTGATTCACAACTCACGGTGGTACTACAAGTTGCATGTTACATGTGTATATATACACGGCCAGCGGCCAGCTCTAGTTAGAGTAGAACTCGACACTCCTAGTTAGAGTAGGACTCAGCAGTACATATTCTACTCGGATACATGCATGTATATAATACCCGAAACCTATTCACCGGAAGCACCAGATCCTTGTACGTATACTTTCCGTATACGACTGAGCATAGGACACCTTGCCGGTGTCGGACGTCGTGGTTAATTCCAACAATCACCCCCTAAGCATGACGTGCTCTTCACTTTGACCTGGGTCCCAAATACGCCAGCTGCTCCTCGCAGGCGTCATCAACGGCATTGCTTTTGACGCCCCCTTCATCAGTTTCCATATCACCGACTTTGCTTTTGTCGGCTTCTCCATGGCTTCATGCCAACAGTCCTTTTTGTCCGCGCCCTTATCCACGCCGTCAGACATTATACTTGGTTCGATGAAGTACTTTCTCATCGATGCCTCACATGTTTGATCTTCTGCTTGCCGGTACTCTTGGATGCAATAGAACAAATATGTAGGAGCTAGCTCACGTTGGTTAACTAGCAAAGCTAGCTCGTTACTAGCAATTCTGACTTCTACCTGCTCCTGACCAATGCCGTCTTCTGGCTCGTCCGGAGTAGCGATGCACAGATTGCCTACCTGTAGCGATTCGTCTTTTCTTTTTGAATCTCTTTCTGGCATGTTTTCTTCTAACTTCTCTATATCACGTGAAAAGCCTCTTGATGGATCTGCACCCCCTATTGTTGAGTCTCCTCCATCTGTCTGGCCACCAGTCCACACTCTTGGACCATCGCCTTCTAGCCTTGCTGGCCTGTTTGCTGGGCTTGCTTCAACTCTCCCTCCTCCTCTAATTGCTGGGTCAACAAGTGCAGGTATCACTGCACATGCACACCCTTCTAGCTCCGTGTCTTCTGGCCACGGACTAGCCTTATCTTCAGACTCTTTTTCTTCTAGGAGAATCCCTTGTGTTTCTGGCCTGGTGTCCACGCCTAGAGCACCTCCTAGGCCTTCAACGCCTTCTGGGACCGAACTTGCTGACGAGGATAAGCTTGGTTGATCCATATTTTCTTCATACTCAAGATCCCACGTGACGTGAAAAGTTGGATATCCTGGTTCGTTGGAGCCCCAATTCCATGACTCGCCTTCCTCAAAGATTACGTCGCCCCTGACAACCACCTTATTGGTATAAGGATTGCACAAGCGATATTCCTTTGAGCTTTCATAGCCCGTCATGATCATTGGAGTCCTCTGCTCCGCCAATTTACTCTTATGGTCGGACTCCGTCTTGACATGCGCCACACACCCAGAAGTGCGAAGATGATCAACTGAGGGTTTCCATCCGTACCATGCTTCGTACGGTGTTATACCAACGCCACTCTCAGTTGACTCCATGTTCAGCAAATACACAGCCATATTGACTGCCTCACCCCAGAATTTTCCTGGCAAGCCTTTACTCTTCATCATGCTCCGTGCCATAGTCAACACAGTTTGATGCAGCTCACCCCCTTGATCAATGCGTAGGGCTCTTATCTTCGCCTCCACCTTGAACTCTTCGGCTTCCTTGATCTTCTCGAATGTTTGTTGAGCTTGATCCTTACTTTTCAGCAACACAATCCACATGTATTTACTATGATCATCAACCACAAGCATGAAGAACTTATTGCCGGACGGAGTTGCGGGTGAAATTCCAACGCATAGATCACCATGAACTAGTCCCGAGGCTTCACTTGCCTCAAACGTGGCTTCACATGGTAACGTGGCACTCCGTTCCTCGTGATCCACACACGGTAGATCGTGATCCACTTGCGCCACAATCTCCGTAGCCGGTGATGGAGGATCCTCCTCATCCTTCAACTCAGTTACTTCGAGCATCAGCATCATCGGTCCATCATCTCCTTCCTGGGCGATGAGAGCCCTTTCCTTCAGCGGTTTCTTGCAATCCTTCTTGAAGTGACCGAGCTCGCCACAGTTATGACATCTTACTTTCTTAATGTCAAACTTCCTCCGCGGTGGAGCATCGTCCTCGTCCTCCCCTGCGATATACTTTTTCGCTGGGCGAGAAGCTTCTTTATCACTCCTGCTTCCGGATCCTTGATCGCCCTTTTCTTTGGCAACCACCGCCTGCCACTTGGTATGGGTAAGCATCACGTGCTCTTCCGGTACCGCATCGCCGTAGGTGATCTTCATCCGCTCGTCATGAGCCTTCAATCGTCCAACCAGATCATCCGCCGTGAGATCAACGCACTGCTCGATCGCCGACACAACGGACAAGTAACGTGGCGGCACCGCGCGAAGGAAACGCCGAACGACTGAGATCTCTTCGAGCTTCTCACCGAGCGCGCGAATCCCATTGACCAAAGTGGCTACCCTCGAGGCAAATGCGTCCAGCGTCTCATCTCCTCCCATCTCCAGATTCTCGTACTTCTTCTGCAAGGTTTGTAGGATCGTCTCGCGGACACGCTCGTGCCCTAGATTTAGCGTCTTGAGCGCCTCCCATGCCTCCTTTGCAGATTTCTTCGAGATCAGGTGCTGCATCACGTCCGCTGGCATCAGCAAGCCGATGGCCGTGAGTGCCTGCCGGTCCTTGCGGTACTTCGACGCGCCCTTCTTGAACTCGTCGCCGCCGGGATCGATAGCCTCCCATAGATCGTTGGACTCCAGCGCCCACTCTATCTGGGTCGCCCACATCGTGTAGTTGTCGCGGTTGTACCGCGGGTACTGCGTCATCACCTGCGCAGCAAATCCTTTAGCCGCACCGGAATACTCGCCCACATCCATCGTCGCTGTGACCTCCCGTTACGAGGAGATCCTTCACGAGGCTCTCTGATACAAATTGATAGTACAGCCCCTGCCGCCGACTACTTTCCGAGGACACCGACGACGAAGTTCCGACGAGACGACACGCACGTCCCCGATAACCAATCTGCCGAGATGCACACGTACTGCTAGCCAAACCTTGAACGATCAATGGATTAACTAGTAATACTCACACGCACGCACACGGAAAATATTAGATAGCCAAAGGCCCTTGTCGGACCTGCTGTTTTTATTGATTCACAACTCACGGTGGTACTACAAGTTGCAGGTTACACATGTATATATACACGGCCAGCGGCCAGCTCTAGTTAGAGTAAAACTCGACACTCCTAGTTAGAGTAGGACTCGGCAGTACATATTCTACTCGGATACATGCATGTATATAATACCCGGAACCTATTCACCGAAAGCACCAGATCCTTGTACGTATACTTTCCGTATACGACTGAGCATAGGACACTTTGCCCGTGTCAGACGTCGTGGTTAATTCCAACATGTGCGTCGTGACGACCTTCTTGGCCTGCCGCCAGGGTTCGCCGTAGGGCGCGAAGCCGATGTCCGAAGAGCCGTAGAGGATGATGCCGGCCACAGCCGAGCGCGCTCTGGACGCGAGCGCGTGGTCGTGCGTGCGCAGGACGGCCTCGGCGGCGCGCGGCGAGGACACGACCACCGTGTTCACTGCGCCGAGGCGGAGGAGCATGAGGTCCCGGCCGTGCTTCCAGGAGAGGTCGCGGAAGGAGACGTGAGGAAGGGAGCCGACGAGGTGGAGGTGCCCGATCACCGGGAGCTTGCCTGGAGGGGAAGGTGGGAGCGGCAGGTTTAGCGCCAGCTTGCTTCTTCTTCGGCTCCATCTTTCCCACCGATGAGCAGCAGAACGAGTGGGACGAGGAACAGAAGAAATAATGTTTGAGCAGATGTGCCAGGGATTGCTGCTTGACCAGCCATGGATCCAGAGCAGCAGATAACTGATCCGGTCATCCTGATTATAATGTTACTCCCTCCGACCCATATTAGTTGAGTCAACTTTGTCTAGATACGGATGTATCCGACTAGATATTTAACTAGATATACATATGGATTTAGATAAAATTGAGTCAACTAATATGGGCCGGAGGGAGTACAATATATGGACAAATTTGAATGCCATTCTCCGATTTGGCTGAATGCATGTAAAATATCTAGTGATATGTGTGAACGACACACCAGGATGATTGAGGTTCTCAGAAAATAAAAATAATGGTGGGAATTCACAGTGGTTTTGGGTCATCATCGTTTTCGGTGGTCCAATGTTGTTGACATTATTTTTCTACCTTTTTTTCTTCTTTTTCTAGGATTTGATTGTGCCGAGTCTCCATCGATTGTACCGTACCGTGTGGTTGCTATATTATATAGCGGAACGAAAGCTTGTTTCGAGGAGAAGGGAAATAAAAATAGAAAATGATCAAGCCAAAGATACTCCCTCTTTCTCTCTGTTCTGAATTACTCGTCACAGATTTTTCTGACAATATCAAGTGATATGTGTGAACAACACACTCAATTGATTCAGGTTCTAAAAAACTAGTATAATCTGATCGGATGGCTAAACATAATTTGGCCCAATAAGCCCAGATAGTATTTATAAGCCGGAAAAAAATCAAACCGATTGGGTATGACCAAGACCGGTTGAGTCTGGAAACTAAGACCGGTTGAGTCAGGAAGTGTTACGATCCCAGATTAAGAAAAGAAGTGTACGATCGCCGCCACCGTTTCTCCCCTCGACTTGCGCCGCGGCTCTCCCCTCGAGTTGCGCGGCCTCCCCTCTCCCTCTCCGTCTGCCAGCACTCGCACCGCCGCCACCCCTCTCCACTCTCTGCAGGCCGCTGCATCTCGACACTCATCTCCGATCTGCGAGCCGCCGCCGCCGCCTCCACACGGGAGGTATCCCCACAACCATCTACGTCGCAAACCCCTGCTCTGATCTCCGCGAAGCCGGGTATGTTTACGAATTTAATCTAAGTTTCGGATTGATTTTGCCTCTAGTTTGATACGTGGTTATGAGGCCAGAGATGTGATCCATGTGTTCTCCACAACAGTGAACGTTTTATGTAGCAGCTATGTAATTTCCCTTGGTGTTTTTGTGCAGTTCCAGGGTTGGTCTGGTAAACCGGTCTACTAGATTACTTGGGCATACATAGCTTATGCGAATGTTTACTCGGGCATACATAGATTTTTCTATATATTTCAGCATTATGTGAATATAAGTGTTTGACATCTTCCTCTTCAAAACCATCCCAACCAAGGACTGAGTTCCAAATAATATTGACTAGATTGATCAATTACATGCCAGTCCATCTTGCACATATACTTACTATTTATACATGATTTGCCTGGCTATTAACATGAATCTTAATTTGATGATGGCTGTTTCCAGACTAAAATGTTCTGACTATAATATGGAGCCACAAGTTCATTCGGTGTGAAGTTAATACTGCTGAATTAACTAATGTAAGATGGGCTTGTGCACAGGCAGTTCAAAGCACAAGGAACTTATCACTGGATGATGTGCAACGACTCTTGTCGATATATATGTGTGTATGACTACATCTACTGCAGCTATATTTCGGAAATCATCTAATATGTTCACAGTGGAGTAGTACGTCATCTATGTAATACTATGCATTTGTCAAGTGAAGTCTGAAATGTAATCCACCTCTTGTTTTACTTACTTCTGCCGCAAAATTATGATTGCCAATGTCTGGTGTTTCTCAAATCACGTACTCCCTCCGACTCATATTAGTTGACTCGAATTTGTCTAGATTCGGATGTATCTAGACATATTTTAGTACTAGATATATCTGAATCTAGATAAATCCAAGTCAACTAATATGGATAATATGGATCGGAGGGAGTATTATTTATGAAGAATAAATAACAGAGTGCAAGTAGCATTTGGTAGTGACCCATTAGGAATTGGTTTATTTGCTCGGTATTGATCTCCAATAATCAACCGAGTGTTCAACATGGTTGATTTATGCTGGTATACTACTCCCTCTGACCCAAATTAGTTGACTCAAATTTGTCAAGATTCGGATGTATCTAATATTAAATCATGTCTAGATACAATCGAATCTAAACAAATCCAAGTCAACTAATTTAGGTCGGAGGGAGTACAAATATTCTCCTTTATTCCTCTACCTTTTTTCCCTCTAATTTCTGAAGATGGTTCACATTCAGTCTTTTTTTTGAAAGGATGTTGACATTAAATCAAGGACAAGAGTTACCATTACAATCACGTATTATCTGCTCAAGCACATGGGCAAGTGCAGAAAGAAACATCACTCCATTACAATAATTTAATCGGCTATATATATGCCGCAAGCATGTGAGCTGCTCTATTGGCAGATCTCGGAATCTTTTTGATCTTCAGGCATGGGATGTCTTGGGCAAGTAAACGAGCTTCAGCGAAAGAGAAAGCGAAGCTAGCTTGTGATCGATCTTGGTAGTCGAGGTCCAACGCATCAACAACAGATTGGCTATCTGTTTCCAGAATTGTGGGTGTGTTCAGGCTAACAGACAAACGAATGCCCTCCACAGCCACGATGGCTTCAGCTTCACCCGCCGAACAGCACGTAGTGGTAGCATATTGTATTTGCATAGAAAAAGTGACCTCTGGCACGTTGCATTTTAGAAGACACACGCGTTCGTAATCTTGTGTGTAGTACATGTGTTGCACTACCAGTTCACGGCAAGAACACTTGAGCTCTGGCAGATCAACATGTACATCCAGATTATCAGACATATTTGCAATGCCTTTTCATCGTAAATTCGTAAATTATATATTTTGATTCCATGCAATTGTCAGAATTCTCAAATTAAATAATTAAACTCCACATTGTTTCCTGTCTCTAATACTGCTTTACATAAAGGCCAATACTAATTATGGTTGCATTACTATTCAAATTGAAGCAAGAAATGATTTTAACACCCGGCTTTTTTTATTCAAGGTTTTCATTTGTTGCATTCAGTGTAAAATTCAAAATGCATATGTCAAATTATTTGTGTCCGTTCAATGTCACATAGCTCAGCCATTAGTACTTAAGATATTAGAACAGTTTTCTTAACTAGAATGAAGTTCAGCAGGCAACATTTCCTTTTTTGTTTTGTTAGGAACATGATGGAACAAGGATGATAACGCACAACCTAATACAGCCTATGACTAGTCCACTACAGGAATTTCGATATTGCAGCTTCAAGCAAGAACTTGACAACTTGAATAGTAATGCATGTAGACTACATTCTTGTTCCCCATGCATGCATGACTTGTCTCTCATATAATTTTATTACATGGTCAGTTGTCGCAAAGTAGATTGGAGGTACCGGGATTATTTTTTAGTCACATGTTTCTTATCCAAAAAGGTTTTGTTCTGCTAATAGTCGAATTTTTTCCATGTGAGATGATTTTATGTTTTCTGTACAAATTTTATCTCAGTTTTTAGCCACAATTTATTCCTCGCAAACACTTTACCACGTACCGCACAATTTTATGGAGGCATTCATGCATGCCTGAAATTAGCTTGTTTTCCGTTATTTCCATGTAGTACTAGAGAACAATAAAATCATCAGTACTAGTATTGGTTTGATGCACCGGTACATCTCTCATAGGTTTTTGTTTTTTGTTTTGACAATCTCTCTCGTAGGTTCGTAGCAAAGCAAAAAGAAGTCACGGACCAACCCTTGGCTGGTAGCATGCTGAACCCCTGGAGAACTTATCCAGCAGCATGCATGATGACGTCAGGTTAAGCTCCCGTTTCCTGGTGTCTGCACGAACAGTGGAAATAGTCCCATGCCGGAAGATTAGAGAGATTTCAACCGATTTAAATAGCCTCTAGTAGCAAACCAAATACTCCCCCCATCTAAGTCTAGATATATTCGTTTCATAAAATGTCTTATATTTTTAAACGAAGGGAGACAGACAAAGCTAAACAATCGACCAAAGCCTAGACAAAACAACCCAAGACTAGTCGAACAAAGTCATAGTTGGGCTGGCCCAACCGGGTCCTCCTATACACCGAGTTGGTCAGTTTATACTGGCCCGCCACACACCCTAATATTGCTTTTGCTTTTGGGCCATGCCCATATCACCGTTCCTGCTTCTGTCTAGTTTTTCTATTTTTCAGACTGTTTCTTCTGTGGTTTTCTATCTTATTTTTGCCATTCAAAAAATGTACGAACATAGTTTAAAATCTGAACATTTTAAATTTGAACATGTTTGAATATGAACAATTTTTATTTTTATTTTTTTTCGAATATGAATATTTTTAAATTTGAACATTTTTCAAAATGAATATTTTTGAATCTGAACAGATATGAAGATAAAAATAACAGAAAATAGAAAACGAAATAGAAAAGGGAGGAGCTTACCGAACTGGGCCGGCCCATGAGGCGCGCGGGAGGGTGTGCGGCGCGTATCGCGCCGCGACATGGTCGGCATATTGTAATTGTCGTACCAGGCCCGTCTGGCCAATGCCGCGGCCGACCACGCCGCGACGCACGCTGGGGTGATTCAGTTAGTATCCGAAAAGGGATTCAGTATTTGAGTTTCAATGGATCATACGACAGTTTTCTTTTGCTAGATGAAACATAGAATGCTTGAATCTGTTCCCTCCTGAATGCAAGCATCCCAACATCCTGTACATGCTGTACTTTAGCGCTTGCCTCGACACACTGTGGTTCAGCATATTGGATTCTTGTTGAACGTAAGTATTTTGGTCAGTTCTTAAATTCTTACAGCGGTTTCACCAAGATGTTCA
This sequence comes from Avena eriantha, assembly GCA_910589775.1. Classification (NCBI taxonomy): domain Eukaryota; kingdom Viridiplantae; phylum Streptophyta; class Magnoliopsida; order Poales; family Poaceae; genus Avena; species Avena eriantha. Next base: position 441,556,685 of record OU342746.1, read on the forward strand.
TGGTTGCAAGTGTCTTTGGTGGGAGAACTGATAACAGTTTTCAATGCGCAATTTTTCTGCAGGGTCGTTGCAGGGTCACTTTCATGTCTACATGTGTTTGCTAAGCAGGAAAAGGATGCCCATTGTCCAGTGCCACGCTGAGTTGAATGTTGAAACTGCAGGCATGGAACGGACTTCCTGGGTTGAAAGTTTCAAAACAGCCACATCAGCTCTTCGTTTTGCAATGCTCATTTTGACTAGCCAAAGTCACTGGAGAACCATCCCGAATATCTTCCCAGCCAGGCAAGATCAGATAGAAGAAAAGAATAAGCGTGGCTCCCGTGTTCAGTAACACAAAGGCTTGCAGTGCCACATTGCTCAAGAAGCACCGAGACCTGGGGGTTCTCAAACACGCATACATGGAGGTAATCTTTTCTGCTGCTATGGGTGAGCTTGCTAGTAGATCAATATCTTTCCTCGTGGACAGATACCTGAAGCAGAGGGCAGCGCCAACCGAGGAGAAGAGCCTGCGCAGCCTGCAACGACTGCTTCTACGGCTTCACGTCGTTGTCGAGGAGGCAGATTGCCGCCTCATCACAAACCAGGCCATGCTGCACCAACTCAGCATATTGAAAAAAGAGATGTACAGAGGATATTACACCCTCGATTTCTTCAGTTGCCAAGCCCATGGAGAAGACGGGACAAAAGAGCATGAAGTCAATAACTCTTTTGCCCCATCTCTGTTCAACCCTGCCAAGCGTGTATGTTTCTGCAGTGGCAACAATGAAGGTGCATCGCAGGCTAAGCTGCTGGAGCAAGTTCTTGGCAGCATACGGGACATCATTAAAGATGTGAGTGAGTTAGTCATGTTTCTGTGCAGATGCCCACATTTACACCGCCAACCATACAGCATGTATCTGCTGCTGGACAAGTTCATGTTTGGACGCCAGATGGAGATGGAACATGTCATGAACTTTTTGCTGCAAGAGGAAAGTGCTCACCGTGCTGCGGAAGATCTGGCTGTCCTGCCAATCATTGGTCAAGGGAAAGTTGGAAAGAGCACCCTTATCGAGCATGCTTGCGACGATGAAAGGGTGCGCAACCACTTCTTTCAGATTTTGTGTTTCAATGGGGATGACCTTAAAGATGCAAGTGTAGAGACCCTAAGAGATAGAGGTAGAATCAAGCATCAAAACCGTGGCATGGGTGGTGGAAGGACACTGATCATCATTGAGCTATTTCTGGATATCGAAGAGTCTGTATGGAAAAGGTTGTATTTAGCCGTGAGAAGTTGCATTGTGAGCGGCAGTAAGATCATAGTCACGAGCCGCTCCGACAAGATCGCAAGCTTTGGAACCACGCGACCCCTCAGATTACAGTGCTTGACTCCAGAAGCATATTGGTACTTCTTCAAGGTGCGTACATTCGGGAGCACCAGCGCGGAGGGCCACCCGAAGCTTACAGCAATAGCTATGGATATGGCCAGGCTGTTGAACGGGTGCTTCATGGGTGCAACCATTTACAGTGGACTACTGAAAGCAAACTTTAATCACCGTTTCTGGACCATAGCCCTTGCAACTCTGAGGAATATCAAACAGAAGAATATCTTGCTGTATGGGGACCGTTTCGCTGATGCTTGGGAGTTCAAGGAGCCGGCATATGTTAGGAGAGCAAAGAAAACTTCTTCAGAATGCTTAGTAATTTTTTCTGATTACCAGACATGTTCTGCTGAAACTGAACCTGAAGATCCCGAGATGATGAGCGTGCAAGATCTCTTATTTGGAAGTGTCAGGCCTGGAGGAAATTTCAAGGTCCATGCATGGACATCTCACCTGCCGCCTTACTACAACTACATGTTTCACTGTGGGATACGGAGGCCACAACGTATATTTGCCAACATGAAGAGACACAAGTAGAATTGTATTGTGTCTCTACTTCCTTCTCTTAATATTTTTGGAGAACTGGGAGATAGTACAAAACTTGTACTGCTAGTACCTTGTATTGCACGTGATGCAAGTAATTTTAGAAATTTCTTTGGTTGGGTGAGATTAGCCCGGGTGTGCTGACTACTGAGAAACCATGGAATAAATACCCTCTCTAACTGCTGAGCATTGACTAATTAGTCTTTCCATGCATATTAACAGTTTAGTTAGAAGTGTACGCCTACACGTTAAAACTGTATGTTCCATGTTTTTTTTTCAATAGCCTGTTGTCATCATTGAATATATGATTGTTGCAGGAAGACTATTTGCTGACAGCCAGAACATGGGCATTCACCTTCCTTTCTCTGAAACACAAATGCATGTGGAATTCAGATTGTAGGTGGTATACTACATGGTACTTCCTCACTGGATGGAAGCCAATGGCTGTTGACATTGAGTTTCATTTTCCTTTTGTTCTAAACCTGGAATTGACATGTAAGATTTATTCACTGGCATTCAACTTCAACCGGGTATCCTCTAATATTTGCCTCTGCTATTAGTCTCATTTCACTCTGGTGGTTGGCTACGCTTTGGATTGTTCCAATTGACTTGAAAGTTGCAGCCCCAGTTTCTTCCTTTCAAGCATGCATTCATCCATTTTGCTCAGGATTGAATTGCAAGCCACACGGGAGAAACAAGGGTGAGTAACTTACAGGGTTGCAGATCATCTGATGAAAATGCCACTCAGATGGGATAGGATCAGTATGTCTGTCTTACAATATATGTCAAGGTTGAGCAGATATATAGGAGGCACGTACTGAAATAGTACATTTGATGTGAAGAATACAGAGCATTGTCGTTGGGTGTACGCGTATGTTGTTAGGTTTACTAATTACTAGTGTCTTGTCCATAGAAGTGGCCACGGCGCGCAGGCCCGTAGCCTTCCAAGTTCCAACCCCCCTGACGCTTAACCCATTCGTTTCGTCATCACCACCAGGGTTCGCTCAAGGAGAAAGTGTGTGTGTGCGTGCGCGTGCTCTCGAATCTCAACTTGCCAGGGATCATGATCTTCTTAGTAGCTTTGATTTCCTCTGTCATCATCCTCAGCGAGTCCAGTGATCAGCGACATACTCGCTAGATTTGGAGTTCGCTATAGGATATTGCCTACCGTGATGACGGTGTAACAGCAGCTGCGGATGGAGGCATGGAGGCTGCAGCGCGAGGAACATGCGTCAGGCCCGAAGAATCTGTTCTCTACTTCTATCTCCCTTTGTTGCCGAAATGTCTGCCCAACACAAGGTGAACTTGATTCACCTAAAAACCAAATATGACTCGGCCCTCTTGAACAGAGGTGGCCTCCTTAACTAAATTGCGAGCAACAACGTTTGAACACCGATGTTCATGACAAAACCTAACCCCCCGGAAAAGGCTTTCTTCTCTAGTCCATAATCTCCTTCAGAGTCATGGCATAACTGCATGGCGCATTGATCTTCAAATTACTAATTATCTCCATACAATCCGAAGCAACATGGACTATCCCCATAGAGCTTCGTTGCATAACTTGATGGTCGTCAAGCCGATCCAGCGCATAAAGTGTGCTAGGCCGCTAGTGCCTACTGGACTCGATAGTCAGAGGGAACTCTTCCCGACCCTGGCTTCCTTAAGAGAACAAGGGTGCGTTTGTCCCTTTTTCAGCCCGATCTGGCAATGCCAAGGTGGGCACTGCCACACACATACCCACCTTGAGCCATCTTGTGTAACTTTGTTTGTTTATCTGTGTGGAGAACTTTTGCACGAGGACAACAACAAATGCTTGTTGTTTGGTTGTCCTACGCTCGAATTGATTGTCACCTTAATATGCATACCCAAACAATCATTAGCAGCTCGTATATTTCGTGTTCGGTCTGCTGCATCTGCTAGCGCGACACCGGTTGTGGCTACGCCGACGATGGATGTCGGCGGGGCACTTGCTGCGCCGGGCGTCGGAGGGCGGGACGACACCTGCTGCGGCTGCGCCAGCGTCGTAGAACACAAACACGGCCAGCCATAGTCGGGGCCCTTGCTTGCTGTGTTAGGGTCCTTGCCGGTGAAGGGGAGCTCCGCGTGGTCACAGCCGCGGTCAACGACAACAATAACGTTGGCATTCCTCTACCGGCACGACCTGTCCGTCGAGTAGTCCTCCTTCCTCAACCTCACGTACAAGTTGCAAATGGATTTCTATACCTCCATCAAAACGAAATACTTGCAAAAAACAACGAGATCAATCTATTCTTTAAAGGAAATTCTGAACGAATGATTATGTGCGACAAGTCTAACAAAAATTCGCTCCAAAAAGCTCAAACTTTGACCACAAATCCGAGAAGATACAGTTCACGAAAGTCGATGTCGATGGTCGTATGGAACCCCTCTTCCATGTGCATCTTTTTTATGTAAAACTTGATTTGATTTAGAGTCTATATGTACTAATAACAAGTGATTAGGATGAACAGTTTAAGAAGAGATAGAATATGGCATGTATGGGCGTGTTGGGGCGCTTTAAAGCTCGCGCTAACAGGCTCCACGGAATCGCTCAATTCAAGCATTGTCACTAGGCTCCATGGAATCGCTCAATTCCAGCATTGTCACTAGGCTCTGGGCTGCTTTTAGAAGCACGATAGACGCAATATGAGAGGCATGCAGGCAACTATACAGACACAATATGAGAGACATGCAGGCTAAGGGCATCTCCACCGCCACGACTCAACCCGTTCAAACGCGTCCGAACATGTCAGTGCGGACGAGCGCGGTCTCTCCAACGGCACGATCCATCCGGACCGACGTGTCCGTTATAATCCATCGGCGTACCAAATTTGGACAACGTTTGTGTCAGTCCGGACAGCGCGCGGACCACACGGGTGTCCGCCAGTCGGCCGCTCGGGCCCATATGTAAATGAAACATTAGTACTAAACCTTGTTTTTCATTAGATTTAGCCCTGCCCATTATAAAAAGGCACATTTGAAAAAAAGAACTACTAGTACTGCTGGAGGAGGCCGTCCCTATGGCTACTCGTCGCCGTTGTCGTGGCCACCGTTGGCCCTACCGCTAGCCCGGTCGATCGCCGCCTAGATGGCGTGCTGTTGGAGGTGTTCGCGTTAACGGTCGCGCGCTCGGCCATGATCCGCCACCTTGCTCGCCGCCTTCTGGCGGTCCTCCTCCCGGTTGGCCAGGGTCCTCTCCATCTCGGCCATCCAGTGGCCCCCCTCCTCCTGGTCGGCCCGAGCCGCCTCAGCTCCGTCGCCGCCCTCGTTGCCATGGCCTCCGCCCGGCGTGCGTGGTCTGCCTCCCTGCGTTGCCTTCACCCGACGTGCGTGGTCTGCCTCCCTGCGTTGCGACCTCTCCGCCAGGATCACCCTCGTTGGAGCCCCGTTGGGGCCGAGGCCTAGCGCGTGCGCGATTGCAGGGGAGGGCTATCGCCTCCTCCTCTTCCACATCCGCCTCCCCCTCCTCCTCATCGTGCTCCTCCACCTCCGACTTATCCCTGTCGACAAGAGCCCACGCGGATGCCACCTCGACGACATTGGCCACACGCTCCTCCTCTATCGCTGTGTCGGCGGCATGCTCGCGCTGCGTCATTGCCGCCGCCCTGCACGAGGCGGCGGCATGGTGAAGGTCGCGCATGGAAACCTTGGTGGACTCATTGGCCACCTCCTCTAGCGTGGTCATGGCTGCCTCGTGGCGGATCTTGCGGAGGGCCGCCGATGCGGCCTCCCTGGCCACCGCCTCCTTGGCGGCGACGTGGTGAATCTCATGCACAGCCTATTGGGCGGCCACCTTTGAAGCCGCCTCCACCACCTGCTGCAGCGCCTCCTCGGTCACACGACCTTCGTCCTCGAAGGCGTCCACCTCCTCCTCGGCCATGCACTGGGCCAACAATGTGGAGCTTGACAACATCGTCGGAGGCCTGTGGGAAGCGATTGCAGCACATCTCCCTGATCCTGCTCTAGTTAGCGATCTTGTGGCGAGGAATGGCTGCTGGTGGTTGGCGCTTTTTTTGGCGGTGTTTTCTCTTGCTTGGGCTTGTTGTCTCCGCCGCGCCGGCGACCGTCTTTTATAGACCGCGGTGAAGGCGGGAAACGGCCGGCCAGGCGCGGGAAGTTTTCTGGCCGCGGGCGGGAAACGGAACGCAACGATGGCGGGAAACACCGTCCGCGCGGGAAGCTGCCGGCGCTGATAGCCGAGGTCCCGTCGCCATTAACGTCCCATCGCCGAGGGCATCAAGCGGTGACGGGGGAGATGGACAAGATGCATCGGGTCGCTGTGCGGGGTTGACCGGACAAGCCGGACCACAACCCAGGCCCGTTGGAGATGCCCTGACCATACGCATTGATCTCACCGGAAGCGGGCCTGTCCAGGTGCCACAGGCTACCAAATACTCCCTCTGTTTTATAATATAACATGTTTTAGCTTTGTGAAAAGAGTGTATCTAAACCTATTTTAGTGTATAGAAAAATAGGTCATAAAGACAAAAGATGTTACGTTATGAAACGGAGGGAGCACATCTCGAGCCTCCGCACTAAAATTGGTCACAAAGGCAAAAGATGTTACATTATGAAACGAAGGGAGCACGTCTCAAGCCTCTACACTAAAATAGGTCGCAAAGGCAAAAGATGTTACGTTATGAAATGGAGGGAGCACGTCTCAAGCCTCCGCACTAAAATAGATCACGGAGGCAAAAGATGTTACGTTATGAAATGGAGGAAGCACGTCTCAAGCCTCCGCACTAAAATAGATCACGGAAGCAAAAGATGTTACGTTATGAAACTGAGGGAGCACGTCTCAAGCCTCCGCGCTAGCCCCGTGATGAACGTGAGCAGTTTACGAACGAAGCAGTCAGTGCACCTACTGGCATGCATGCACGTGCTTGTCAGTTGTCACCAATGCAATAATACACAATACTATTCGCTGAAATGACGCTATAAATTGGCCGATGGGTCATTGTGGGTTTTCCTGGTGACCGATCATCCATGTATGATTAACTCAATCAATTGGTTGCATGCACGTTTATCTAGGCGGGCTAGTACTCTCTTAATAGGCTTTTTATAATGGGGTGTATCTTAGCACGTCATCCTAAGAAAAATAAATGGTTAAGATACAACTTCTCCAATGCATTGTTTATTAAGTGGTGTATCTACATTTAATGATTTAGATGGCATGCATGCATTTGATTAGCCTAACCATGGTTTTTTGCCTATGGTTTCGTGCAAGAGGTGTGTCTTAGCTAAGATACAACCTCACTCTCTTTCCTCATTAACTATAGTGCCACATAGACAAAATGCCTAGGATACACCGCTAAGAGCCACCCATTGTGAAAGGCCTTGGGTATCTCTTGACGTGATATCCTAGATAATTTGCTTATGTGGCATGTCATTTATTGAAAAAAGAGAGGATTGTTATATCTTAGCTAAGATACAGCCCTTGCACGTTATCATAGGCAAAAATGGCTAATACAATCATACTCATGCATGAGACTAAAATCATTAAATGCAACTGTCCTAAGAAACACCAACTAAGAAACACTCCATTGTCATAGTTGTTTCTTAAGTTTTAATTGCTCCTATGAAAAAGTGCTAAGATACACCCTATTGTGTAAGGCCTTATTTTTCATCCAATTTTTTTTTGGAATCTTGGTACACGTAGTACACATTCCATACTATCTATTTCAAAAATCTCAAAAATAAATTAATAAAAAATAAGAAAGTACTAGGCCACCTAGTTAAGCGTGCTGCGTAGTAATTTGAAACAGAGGGAGTATGCATGCATGCATGGGTGGTGATTCCAGCTCAACACAGGGTAATTGTTGTCACATCTAGCTACGTGACAACATTTACGTGGGAGCCATAGCTAGGGCCGGGTCAGGCCATGCCTTGAAAGCGGCATCCACCTGCCACCGAGTTAAAGCTATCTAAACACATCGGTCACCCCGGTCATGTATAAAAGTAGTATTCCATGTAATCTCTTGGTTTGGTTTATATTAATGACCTTAACTTTCTAGATTCACATGTATCTAAGTACTTCATCTATTTGAAATTACTCTCTACTGGCGCACTTAGGTGGTTCCGATCCTCGAGAGCAATCTCATCTACGGATTTGTAGATTGGACCTTACCCTGCCATGCCGCCATGATCTCCAATTCTGCGGCGGCGATTGAGGTCGGTGCTCCACCTACCATACCCAACCCCTCTACTCTTCCTGGAATCAGCAAGATCAAGCCCTCCTGTCCTCCATCGTCTCCTCTCTCATCGAGGGGGTGATCGGGATGGTCATGAATATCACCATGTCGAGGAAGGCATGGGAGGACCTAGAGTCCAGCTTCACCTCGCAATCTACCGCCCGCGTCATGCATCTTCGACACACTCTGAGCAAGGTGATACTTGACTCCTCCGTCTTCTTCAACAAGGTCAAGTATCTGTCTGACACCCTGTCGTCGATCGGCGCACCGCTCCGGCCTGAGGAATTCAACTCCTATCTTCTAGTCGGCCTTGATAGTGAATATGATCCACTCATGGATCGGGTCTCTTCTCGTCCCATATGGTACCCTATGCCCATCCACGAAATCTATGCTCATATGTTGAATGCTGAGCAGTGTATTGAGGATCGGCGCGCTGAGGTCAGTGTCGATGTGCACATGGCCGACTACACATCCAAGGCGGGTGGTCGCTCACCGTTTCAGCCACAATACCGCCAAGATGCTTCTTTAAGCAAGACGACCTACTCCAACCCTCCGATGCCTAACACCACTCGCCGCAACGATGAACCTTCAGGTAGCCCTATTGGCAATACAGGTGGCACGAGAGGGTCACGTCCAATATGTCAGATCTGCTCCAAGGTGGGGCACGTCGCCTTGTGCTGCTTCAAATGCTACCAACGTGATTTTCTTGGTGCCGACAATGATGGCCGGAACATGGAGCGTCAACTCGCTACCCTCTCAACCGTCCATGGTGGTTCCACCTCCCCCTACCCAATTGATCCCAATTGGTATGTGGATACTGCAACAATGAAACAATTCACCAACGTCCTCAACAAGCTTACCATGAGGGAGCAATACGATGGGAAGGACACTATCCAAAATGCCAATGGATTAGGTATGCGGATTATACATATTGGTCAGTCTTTAATTCCTTCATCATCTCATCCATTACATCTTAAAAACATCCTTCATTTTCCCTCAATTATTCGTAATCTTCTCTCGATTCAGAAATTTTATCTTGACAATAATGTGTTCTTTGAATTTCATCCTTGGTATTTTCTTGTTAAGGACCAAAATACGAGGGAGGTTTTGCTTAGAGGGGGATGTCGTGGAGGTCTCTATAATCTCGCAATATCGTTTGTGAAGCAAGTTTTCAGCGGTGTCAGGGTGTCACGTGATCAGTGACACTCTCATCTAGGTCATCCAGCCACTCCAATTGTTCAACATGTTCTACATCGTCATGAGCCGCCTTCATCAGCAAGGCAATAGTCAGTCCTCTAGAGATTATATTCAAATGTATGCGGTCCTGCTCGGTATTATATTAGTTTTGTTGATGCTTATAGTTGTTTTACCTGGCTTTATCTTCTTAAACATAAATCTGATGTGTTATAAATATTCCTTCAATTCCAACAACATGTTGAACACCTACTAAACAGAAAAATCTTACATTTTCAGAGTGATTGGGGTGGTGAGTATCATTGACTAAATAAATCCTTTTCAGATATTAGTATCTCTCTCTCTCTCTCTTGTCCCCATACACATCAATAGAATGGCACTATTGAACGGCAACATCGTCATATTGTCGATACTAGCTTAACACTACTGGCACATGCGCTTGTTCTCTTTCGTTTTTGTAATGAAGCTTTCTCTACAACATGTTTTTTTTATTAATCGACTTCTCAGTCGTGTCATAAACATGCAACTCTACTTGAGCGTCTCCTAGGGGAAACTCCTGACTATACCTTTTTCGTGTGTTTGGCTGTGCGTGTTGGCCACACCTTCATCCTTACAATAATCACAAACTCGATTTTTGCTCAAAAAGTGTGTTTTCCTAGGCTACAACTCTCTCCATAAAGGATACAAATGTCTTCACGTAACCACCAATCGCGTCTACATATCTCGTCATGTTGTGTTTGATGAGACCTTTTTTCCTTTCTTTCACATGTCATCAGTTTCTCCACCATCTACTTCATCCTCACTACCTTTACTCTGACAAATTTGTTGATTTTGCATATAACCTGGCTAATCATGGTGCAGGAGTGGGACGTGGTGCTCGGCTTGAGTTAATTGATGATGCTGAAATCACGTCGCCTAGAGATGGTCGTGCTGCTGCTGATTGATACATTGCAAATGTATCTATAATTTTTGATGTTCTATGCTTGGTTTTATCTACATTCTTGTGTTTTGTCCACACTTTGGAGTACTTTTCATATGATTTCTTGGACTAACCTATTAACAAGAGCCACAGTGCCAGCTGCCTGTTTTCTACTGTTTTTGGTTCCACGAAAGTCAGAAAATGAATATTCTCGGAATTCGACGGGACAAAAGCCAAAAATCCTATTTCACCAGAAGACTCCCGGAGCCAGAATATGAGACGGAGTGGGGCTAGGGCCCAGCCACACCACCTGGCCACGCGGGCTAGGCCTGGCCGCGCTAGGGGGTGGTCTGGCCGCCCCAGACTCCCCCTCGGTCTCCCTCTTCACCTATAAGTTGCCTTCTGACCTAAAAACTCAGGGGGGGGGGTCGACGTTTTTCTAGAAGGAGTTCCGCTCCGCCGCCACCACCAGATTCCACGAAACAGCACCAGAAACTCCGTACTGGCACCCTGCCGGGATGGGGAATTGGAGGAGATCATCGCCATCATCATCACCATTGCTTCTCCATCGACCATCCATGTTTCCCCCATCTATGAGTGAGTAATCCCCCGCTGTAGGCTATGGGGATGGTAGGGATTGGATGAGATCGTTCATGTAATGGTATCAGATTGTTAGGGCATGGTGCCTAGTATCTTTTGTTAGTGCTTTATGACTTTGTTGCGACTTGTTATGCTTAATGCTTGTCACTAGGGCCCGAGTGCTATGATTTCAGATCTGAACATGTTATTGATTCATTATGATAGTATTGTTTATGGTCTTATCTGCAAGTTGTTTACACACATTGTTGTCCAGAACCAATGGCCCCGAAGTGACAGAAATCGGGATAACCAGAGGGAATGGCTTTGATGTGAGGATCACATGTGTTCACGGAGTATTAATGCTTTGCTCCGGTGCTCTATTAAAAGGAGCACCTTAATTGCCAGTAGTTCCCTTGAGGCCCCACTGCAAACGGGCTGGCAGGATAAAAGATATTGTGCAAGTTATTGTGAGCACGTATGACTATATATGGAACACATGCCTAGGATTATCTACTACTTGGATGCTTTATCTTATTTATCTACAATTGCCCTATGTTCTGATTGCTATGTGAATTGTCTTGTCCATGCAACGCCCGTCCATCCATCCCTATGCCTACCGCACTCGAATCCTACTGTTTACTGCTATAGTTACTACTGTCTTTATTTTTACTACTGCTGTTACTTTACTATTCCTAATACAAAACTGTTGCTACCGATAAACTGTTGTGAGCAAGATTGTTTCCAGGTGCAGCTGAATTGACAACTCAGTTGTTAAGGCTTATAAATATTCTTTGGTTCCCCTTGTGTCGAATCAATAAATTGGGTTTCACTTTCCTTGAAAATACTGCGATACACCCCCTATACTTATGGGACATCAAGACTATTTCCTGACGCCGTTGCCGGGGAGCATAGCTTTGTTTATCAAGTCCACTTGGAATCACTATTGTTCAAGCATAGTTTATTTCTGCCTTGTTTGCTTATTTCTTTATCAAAAATACAAAAAAATTAGTTCCTACTCTAGTTGTTATTTTCATTGGTTTGTTATTTTCTTTCTTTATCATGCTTTATGTCAATGGTTGGTTTCTTTGAAACTGAATCTTATTGGCAAGGTGGGTTCACGGAAGAACAAAAATATTATTATAAGGAACACCACTTGTCACAAAAAGGGAAACACTTATGGGAACGAATTGATAAATTGTATACCATTTCTATAAACGTGTGCTCTACTTATAATATTACTTATTGCTTTGATAATCTTATTGCTGTAAGAGGTATAAACACCTCCCTTTTTAATGTGAGTATAATGATAATGTTACCATATCTTCTTATGTTAAGGGAAATTATGACTTTTATGATGTGGAACAAATTAAGGAATTTATTGCTTGGAAGGGTGCATTTGAACTTGCTAGTTTGCTTGAAAATATTGATGATTCACATTATAAATATGAGGTTTATGGTATACTTAAATTTTTCTTTGATAATTACAAGGAAGAAAATGACTATATTCTTGAATATATTAATAGATGCTTTCCACAAATGGAAGAGACTAATGCCTTGCAGGATCTTATAGAAGAAGAAATTAATGAACCTGAAATCTCATTAGATGAAAAAGAGGAAGAGAGTGATGAACAAAAGGAGGAAGAATAGATTAGCTACCCATGCCTACCTTCTAATGAGAGTAACTCTTTATCCCTTACATTATTTGATTGTCCCCCATGCTTAGTAAAGGAGGATGAATGTTATGTTCTTAAGGATTCTTTTGAAAATGTTTATAATAAAGCTCTAGTGCTTGTAGATCATGAAAAGCATGCTTTATGTGATAGTTATATTGTTGAGTTTATTCATGAGGCTACTGAAAATTATTATGAGAGAGGAAAATATGGTTGTATACGTTTTCATGGTATTGAAACATCTCTCTATGTGCTGAAAGTTTTGAAGTTACTCTTGTTTTATCTTCCTATGCCCGTCACATTGTTCTTTACGAATTTATTTGCATATAAGATTCCTATGCATAGGAAGTGGGTTAGACTTAAATGTGTTTTGAATTTGCTTCTTGATGCTCTCTTTTACTTCAACTCATATTTATTATGTGAGCATCTTCTCAAACTATCATGCCTGAAGATTATAATATGTCTATTATTCTTTAGAAACCTTTTCTTAAATACTGCAGGAGCTGTTATTAATTGTAATCAAGGGAAGGTGACCTTCAATGTTAATGACAAGGAACATACTGTCTATTTCCCTAAGAAGATTGATAGGACTTATGGTTTTGAATTCAATTGAACATGTTGAGGGCATTCAAGTTGGAGAAATATATTGTCCCATACCAAGAGAAAAATTTGAAACTATTATGATTGGGACCATTGCTATCAAGGTTGAGGTAACATAATCATTAATGGAATACAAAGTTTTTTATCATATGAAATTGTTTTGGTAACAAGACCTGATCAACCTTTTTAACAAAAGAATTTCATTGAACAAAACAATGTTTTCACTATGATTATTTCCGTGTACTTCTATTCTATCCATTTTAGTTTTTGCTTTCGTTTATTTTTCTTTTCTGTTGTTAGTTTTGCCGAACTTAAAGGCGTTAAAGAAAAGTACTTATTGGGAGATAACCCAAAAGTTTTAAATGAGTCTTGAAAGTTATTACTTCAGTAATAACCGCTTCTTATCCTTTTTATTTGCTTTTTGTGCTAAGAGTAACCTCTAATGAGAGAGAAGTAATGATTAGGAAAATTGCTGTCCCGAAACAGATTTCTGTGCTTCACCGTAAAAATTCGTGTCAAATTTATGAACGTCTTTTTGAGGCGTAAATTTTTGTGCTTCTGCCCCAGGTTGTTATCTAACTTTCGTTATTTCAACACTTTTCGATTTGATCAACAGAAGATCTTCGAAAAAATTCGTCTTTACCTGCTGGTCTATTTTAACAGATTTGTGCATTTATTTGCATTTGCTTCTTGTTGGTTCCTTTTTGAGTTCTTTATGAGAATTGAGCTTTTTGAGGGAAGTGCTACAGTAGCTTGTGTTTTAATGGAAGTTTTATTGGTGTTGGAACTGAACCTAAAGACTTATTATCTTGAGTGCACTAATGTTGCTAATAAAGATTGTGTGAAGTTTTGTATGAAAAAAAATTTTCGGGTGTATGAAAGGAAGAAGTAATGAGATGAAGGATGGACTAAAGCTCAAGCTTGGGGATGCCACGTGTGTCACCCCAAGAAATATCCAAGAAGTACAAGCGTCAAAGCTTGGGGATGCTCAAGGCATCCCCTTCTTCATCAATAAAAATCCCAGGTTTCTTCGAAACGCTTCATTTTTATTGTTTCTTGCACGGTTGTGTTGTTCTTGGAGCATCTTCTTTTTCGTTTTCGTTTTGTTTTTTCGTTTGCTTTTGTTTGCTTAGTTTTCTAAATAAATTGGTTGGACCTCCTCTTCATGCATTGGTTTTCAAATAATTTGGTTTGGTTTGGAAAAGAGTAGGAAAGCTCATGCTTAAGTGGTAAAAAGAGTTTGTTTTTGACTGTGGTCTATGCTTTGTCATGCCATGCTTGATATTGTTTTGGCTTTATGCTTAGTATTCTTTGTTGTAGCATGACTTGTTATAAACAATTGAGATTGCTTAATGTGCCTTGGATGAATCATGCGTTGTTTTAGCATATTAAAGCATAGTATAGTGGTATTCTCCTTTGATGCTTTATTTAGGTTGACTTGGCGCATGCTCACACCATGTTATGACTATCTCAAGTCACCATAGCCTTTATGATCCTTTAGTTTTCAACTTGTAGTATCACTTTATGCTTTGATCAATGATGTTTTGTCGCTCTGCATGATTATGGCCATTATTGCTCTCTTAGTTTGTCGCTCCCAGTCTTTTGCTAGCCTCCGCAACCAAGTATGAGTTCCACTCATGCATGCAACTCCCTAAACCAAGTTATTCTAAAGAGTCCACCATACCTACCTACTAGCATATGTTATTCCAAGTATATTCATACTTTTGTTTATATTCCAAATTAAACTTGTTATGAGAAAACTAGTGATTAAAGCTCTCACAAACTTGATGGCACACTTTACTTTTTTGCATCTAATAAACTTGAACCATTGGGTCCTTCTTTGTTGCGTATATGCTTGCGCTTTATAAGTTGAAATTAGCAGAACCATGTATCATGGGGAACGCTTTCAACATTGCACTTGTACTTTGTACCCCGTTGATATCATGTTCTTTTGCTTATGGATCCCGGCGGTGTGAAATAAAAGTGAAACTTGTAAGATCATGGAGTTTGTATGTGTGTTAGAGAAACGCCTAGGCCGCTAGCCTAAGCCATACCTAATCATGGTGGAAACTTGCAGCATCACCATAATAAGCACTCTATGAAGCATCCTCAATAAAAACCTATGCAAATAGCAAATAAAAAGATCGCTGAGATGCTCATTGTCTGCTTGCCTTGTCATTTTGATTATGGGATAGCTCATGTATCATGTTAATTTTGATTATGTGCAAGGGGTACCCCGTTGGCGGTTTCTTTATGATACATATGTACTTACAATGACAAGAGCTTACTCGTGACTAAAGTTGAGTAGCTTGAGGTTCGGTCTTCGTAAGTAAGGGGCATGAGATTTTGGTTTATAACTTGTCAAGCATATCCTCTTAGTTGTGTCACTTTAACCTTAATCACCTTCAAGATGCTTATGATAGGGACAATGAGAGCTGAAAGCTATAAGTACCATAATTTTTGGAAGCTCTTTATGAGACTTGAATCCCGCCTTCCTTCTATGAAGGCCTTTCTTCCACTTATATATATTGAGTCTCTACCTTCTATCTTTTTGCACCTACTTTGAGAGCATAGTGGCCATTCTTAGTTCTATGTGCATTGTCCCAAGACTTGTTGATTGATGCATAACTTGATATTGCTTGTTTTAAACTATTTGTATCTAGTCACTCTTATGAACTTTGAAGGTGTCCTATGCATTTATATTTGCTACTCTATGAGGGACAAGCTGAATGCCACTATGCTATGTTTTCTTTATGTGAAACAGACAAACGTCTTGCAAAGCATTGTTATTCATAAATCTTTTGTTTGTGCCTTTTCATGTTGCAACATAGTTGCTTGGTCTTATTGTTAGAAATTTGTCTTTCATGTTATGATTGAAGTATTATGATCTCATCTTTCAATGTTTTACAAATACTTTGATCAAGTTTATGATGGTGCATGTCACCTCAAAAATTATTCTTTCTTTATCACTTACCTACTCGAGGACGAGCAAGAGTTAAGCTTGGGGATATTGATACATTGCAAATGTATCTATAATTTTTAATGTTCCATGCTTGGTTTATCTACTTTCTTGTGTTTTGTCCACACTTTGGAGTACTTTTCATATGATTTCTTGGACTAACCTATTAACAAGATCCACAGTGCCAGCTGCCTGTTTTCTGCTGTTTTTGGTTCCAGGAAAGTCAGAAAATGAATATTCACGGAATTGGACGGGACAAAAGCCAAAAATCCTATTTCACCAGAAGACTCCCAGAGCCAGAATATGAGACGGAGTGGGGCTAGGGCCAGCCACACCACCTGACCACGCGGGCTGGGCCTGGCCACGCCAGGGGGTGGTCTGGCCACCCCAGACTCCCCCTCGGTCTCCCTCTTCGCCTATAAGTTGCCTTCAGACCTAAAAACTCAGGGGGGTTCGACGTTTTTTCAGAAGGAGTTCCGCTCCGCCACCACCACCAGATTCCACGAAACAGCACCAGAAACTCCGTACTGGCACCCTGCCGGGATGGGGAATTGGAGGAGATCATCGCCATCATCATCACCATCGCTTCTCCATCGACCATCCATGTTTCTCCCATCTATGAGTGAGTAATCCCCCGCTGTAGGCTATGGGGATGGTAGAGATTGGATGAGATCGTTCATGTAATGGTATCAGATTTTTAGGGCATGGCGCCTAGTATCTTTTATTAGTGCTTTATGACTTTGTTGCGACTTGTTATGCTTAATGCTTGTCACTGGGGCCCGACTGCCATGATTTCAGATCTGAACATGTTATTGATTCATTATGATAGTATTGTTTATGGTCTTATTTGCAAGTTGTTTACACACATTGTTGTCCGGAACCAATGGCCCCGAAGTGACAGCAATCGGGATAACCGGAGGGAATGGCTTTGATGTGAGGATCACATGTGTTCACGGAGTGTTAATGCTTTGCTCCGGTGCTCTATTAAAAGGAGCACCTTAATTGTCAGTAGTTCTCTTGAGGCCCCGCTGCAAACAGGCTAGCAGGACAAAAGATGTTGTGCAAGTTCTCATTGTGAGCATGTATGACTATATATGGAACACATGCCTAGGATTATCTAGTACTTGGATGCTTTATCTTATTTATCTACAATTGTCCTATGTTCTGATTGCTATGTGAATTGTCTTGTCCATGCAACGCCCGTCCATCCATCCCTATGCCTACCGCACTCGAATCCTACTGTTTACTGCTATTGTTACTACTGTCTTTACTTTTACTACTGTTGTTACTTTACTATTCCTACTACAAAACTGTTGCTACTGATAAACTGCTGTGAGCAAGATTGTTTCCAGGTGCAGCTGAATTGACAACTCAGTTGCTAAGGCTTATAAATATTCTTTGGCTCCCCTTGTGTCGAATCAATAAATTGGGTTTCACTTCCCTCGAAAATACTGCGATACACCCCCTATACTTGTGGGTCATCACTGATCAAGTGCATGCATATGACGTCGATTGCCATGCAGTTGGAGCCAGTGATGCCCTGGCCTCTCCCTCCTGGGTGCAACTAGCCGCGTGCTCGCCCGGGCCCGTGTCTCCTGCACTGGCCCACTCCCCTGGCACCCCATACAACGGCCCACTTGCCTGGTACTGCAACATCAGTGACAAATACCTCTTTGTCGCCCACTCCGCCTCCCAGGCCTGGGGCTACAACCAGGCTGCAATGTAGCATTCACTGGCCCAAGGAGCAGACATATGGCACCATTGTCTAGATGGAGATATGCTCAGGTGCTGATCCTTCTCTTTTATCTACTGAGCCTCGATATTATCATATTGCTCTTTCGTATCCACTATTTTCTTGGCATTGAGGCACATTTCCAAGGCTGTGATCTTCTTTTGAGTCAGTGCAAATACTCCCTTGAGCTGCTGCAATGTGCTGGGCTTCTTAAGTGCACTACTTCCATGACACCTATGGCCTCTACCGAGAAGCTTTCAGCTAGAGATGGTACTCTCTTATGTGCTGAAGATTCTACTCGCTATCGCATTGTTGTTGGGGGTCTACAGTATCTCACCATGCCACGTACAGATTTATCGTTTGCGGCAAACAAGGTGTGTCAGTATCTTCATGCTCCACGGTGTACTCATTGGTCAACGGTTAAACACATTTTACGGTATGTCAAAGCCACCCTTTCTCATGGTTGGCTACATCTCCAGCCTATTGTCTTCCTTTTCTGATGCGGACTGGGCTAGCAATTCTGAAGACCGTCGATCCACTAGGGGTTTTGCTATTTTCTATGGTGGTAATCTGGTTTCCTGGAGTGCTAGAAAACAAGCTACAGTTTCTCGCTCCGGTATAGAGTCTAAATACAAGGCACTGCCTAACGCTACTGCTGAACTTATATGGGTACAAGCTCTTCTTGGTGAACTTGTGATATCTCATACCCAACCACCTATTTTATGGTGTGATAATATTGGAGCAACATATCTCTCTTCCAACCCTGTTTTTCATGCTCGTACTAAGTATATTGAGGTTGATTTTCACTTTGTACGTGAACGGGTTGCTCGGAAGTTGCTCTAAATACGGTTCATTTCTTCCAAGGAACAATTAGCTGATATATTCACCAAGTCTTCCATTGCCATCATTTAATGCATGTAAGCGCAATCTCAATCTTCATGGATCAGTTGAGATTGAGGGAGGGTGATAAACATATAGTAGCTTGTACATATTCTACGATGTCATGTATAAACCAACCGTATATAGAGTTTTATTTGTACTGTACCTATACCTGTACCTACCCTACTATATAATGGAACACATCCCTTTGGAGGCCGTACGATACTTACCCCCAAAATCCTAGACTCATTATCGAGTTTTTCACAATAAAGGATGGAACACGAGTTTCCGCCCTAGACATGAGCGGTACTCGAATCACCATATTGTTGATGGAACTTTAGGTTGTCACGTGTGCTAATACTCCAAGTAATTCCTGATTGGTGCTAGCGGATAGGTGGGACATCTTGCCACATTAGACCACCACCCTGACCATTAGGGCGGATCTGTCCACCCCCATTTCACACTGGTATGAACCTCTTCTTTGCATGGTTGGCATCTAGGGATAGTTTTTTCGACCGTGGGGACCGACTCCAATGATGGGGTTTGCCTCACCCAGTTGAAGGCCCTCTATGCGACGCCGTAGCAGAAACTCTCTAGCACATGTTGATGGATTGTGTGCTTTCCTAAGAGGTAAGGACGAGCATGCTAGGTTACTGGCACAAACTGGAGTGCCAAATCACGACACATTGATGCCATGGTAGTTTGAGTGGACGATGGCCCATAGATATAAGACAATCCTCTGGACGGCTATTACACTTATGTTCGGGTGTTTGTAGCTACACCGGAACAACGTGGTTTTAAATGGGCCAGCGCCATCCTCGTAGGTAGTCATTCAAAAGATCATAACAGAGTCTAAAGCTTGAAGGTTAGTTGGACTCTTACAGGGAGGTGTTTGGCTATCCTTCACCAACACCAGAGTGATGGCTCGTTGGGATTAGTTTGTTTTCTTTATGTGGAGGTTCTACCCTTGTTGCAGCGCGAACAACCATTTTTAACGGCGATGTAACTTTTCCTCTTAACATTTCTTCTTTGATATGCGATACATCTTTCAAGGTGTATTATAGAAAGTAAACTAGCTTGTACTCTTGGTTGTTAAGTCGAAAGTTCTTAGTCTACTAATGGCAGGACCTTGGCCCCTTTGTCAATGCATTTTACACATGCCAACACTTGTAATTATCCCCCCTTTTCAAAAGGAATTTAGCATGTATCAACTGCGTGTGCATACAATATTAACACACAATTTATTTCATACTTCATTATCAGTATTGTATGCTTGCTAAGTAACCAGTGATATTCACCTGTAAGTAACCATCACTTTTCTGGTACATGCTTGCTAAGTAATATTCATTCCCTCATGCTCTTGCTCGGGGAAAGGAGGGATCGACAACCTAATTAAGCTCAAAGTTCCTCAACAAATAGCTTCATATCACCTTGATTTGCATGAAAGCCTAATCCTCGTCTACTCTTTTTCTATTTGACACTATAGTAAACACTTCCCTAGGAAAACGACTAGCGTCGGCATGGCCCGCATGGGCTCGTGATGGATCTGTGTGGTTGATGCCAGGCTCGTCAGTGGCCATGAGAAATCTGCTCTACCGCACAAGACCCCTAATTTTTTGGGGGCCCTGAACCATACCTTCTTTATCGAAGCTGGTGTCTTAGTATTTTTTGCATCATGATTTTATCGCAATTGTATTATTATTTACGTTGCACTGGAAGCAGAAACACATGTGCCAAAACCTAATTTACTAGCCCTTGGTAACACACCATTTCATACACATCATCATCATGTTATAAATGGTCCACATTTTTTAATCGTAGAGCATGATATCGAATTTCCCTTTTTATTTTCTAACATGGTTGTGGATGATCGGTTGATGTGACTATAGACATTGGACTCCTAAACCGATGGAGTATTATCTATTATTATTTTCTATTATTATTTGGACTATAGACAAATTCAAAATCACATACGAGCGGTAAAGCCCGCACCTAGTCCAAAATATTTTTCAAATGGAGACCATGGTATCAATTTTTTGTTTGTTTTCAAACATGGCCATAAATGATCGGTTGATGTGACTCTCTACCCTCCGATTCCTGAACAGAGAGTCCCGTCTAATACCGTTTTTCTATTAATACATGTACTATACATGATCAGTTGATGTTACTCTCGTTATTTAATTCTTAAAAAGAGGAAGTGCGGTCTACTATTATTTTTGTACTATTACTTCGACGGCTATAGTCAAGTTCAAAATCTCAGTGCAACGGCAAAAAATCCTGCATACCCGGAATATCTCGTCCCAATTCTAAGTTATATCTCGTCCCAATTCTAAGTTTAGTTAAACGTATTTTAAAGAGGTAGTATAATAAGAGCCTAGTAAAGCCCAATACTCCCTGAGCGGCTGAGCGCGTAGGAGTGGAAAACATATAGTAAATAAACCGATGGATTGCTATTCCGTTGAGCTGCTGTGTCTACGCCCTGCTACCGCTCCCAGCCAGCGCCGAGCCACCAACGCACATTCCAGCATGTCTACATGCCAGAGATCGACTAGATGCTCCCTGCCAGCTAATCTTATACTGTACGACTGAGTTCATCTTATAGTTTTGCTTGCTCTTCCATTCCTCATGTAGCTTGTCCTTAAACAATCCAGATCTAAATCAAGGTATGCACACAACATATATTTATCACCGTCAATTCTTGTCGATGAACCCTGTCAGTATGCCCAACTCCAAGCCTCTAAGATCCAAGCAACTCAATAAGGCAACTTGTCAGATCGAAGTTGGATCTATTTTTTTCTCATCCTGCTAACTTGCAAAGTCTTGGCTAGAATTGAGAATTTATATACAGATGTAGTACACATTTGTTTTATTAATTTCATTCTTTAACATGATTATTTTCACAACCATCGTAGTTTATTTATCTGGATTTGAAAAATTGAAAGTAAGATTTCAGTTATGAAAAACATAAGAAAAAACAAATATTAGAAGCCTAACTCAATCTCGGTGTTACTCAATAGTACATTAGGTTAGTTTATTGCTTGAATTCTAACTTTACTCTTGAACTTCAATATGGCGCTACGAGCAACAATTGATGAGCTATGCGAGCATGAGCCGTGTGGCCACCAAGCCATGGAATCATGCGGAGCAGCATATCGCAATTTCACAACGGGGGGCCCTAATTCCTGGAGCCGGACCTGGTTGATGCATGCCATGCGGATGCCAATTATTTTCACAACCATCGTAGCTTATTTATCTGGATTTGAAAAATTGAAAGTAAGATTTCGGTTATGAAAAACATAAGAAAAAACAAATATTAGAAGCCTAACTCAATCTCGGTGTTACTCAGTAGTACATTAGGTTAGTTTATTGCTTGAATTCTAACTTTACTCTTGAACTTCAATATGGCGCTACGAGCAACAATTGATGAGCTATGCGAGCATGAGCCGCGCGGCCACCAAGCCATGGAATCATGCGGAGCAGCGTATCGCAATTTCACAACGGGGGGCCCTAATTCCTGGAGCCAGACCTGGTTGATGCATGCCATGCGGATGCCAACTCTACCCTCTTGAGATATTTTATATCGGCTCGACACGAAGGGCCTAGGGTTTATGACGAAGAAGACGGTGCACTTAACTGGCCTATATAATAGTCTATATATTACGTAAACACGTGCTCTTATAGGCACGTAAACCTACCCTGATGGGTGATGGCTGACGGTCGTCATAGTAGTGGTTGCTACTGGTGATCGATCAGTTGGACGTGCGTGTGGTGATTCCACATAGAGTAAAGTAGGGTGGCCACAGATTGCTACGTGACAACGCGGCGCGTCGGGGCTGGCGTCCAAAGCGACATCCACGAGCCCACGAGTAATACCCCGAGTTAAAGCCGTCCACGTCCAACGACCAGGCCAGCCATGGAGTACTATAAAACTCAGCAGCGTCGTACCACGCTAATGCCGCACCACCAGCCACTCCGGCGATCGACGATCGCCATGGCTCCCTCCTACCTTTCCCGTCCCATGGCTTCCACCAGCACCGTTCTTCTCCTCCTATGCTGCATCGTCGCCTCTGCATGGGCGGCGAGCCAGCAGGATGAGCAGCCGCTGACGATGGACAGGTTCCACCGGTGGATGGAGCAGCACGGCAAGTCGTACGCCACCGTCGACGAGAAGCTGTGGCGGTTCGAGGTGTACCGGCAGAACGTGGAGCACATCGAGGCCACGAACCGGGAGGGAAAGCTGAGCTACACCCTCGGCGAGAACCAGTTTACCGACCTCACCGACGAGGAGTTTCTGGCCAAGTTCACAAGCCGATCCGTCGTGCCCCCGCCGGACACGATGACTAGCAACGAGGAAGACTATGAAGAGACGGCGGTAATCACGACTCGTGCCGGTGATGTCGTGGAAGGGCACGGCGGTAACCTGTCCACGCTTCCTGAGAGCGTCGACTGGAGAACTGTGGGCGCAGTAACACCCGTCAAGGACCAAGGAGAGTGCGGTAAGCATGACCATTTACCAACTGTTATACCATATACATAATCTTCTTCATGTCTGTCCGGCTGTCTCTTGCCTTTGTTGGCTTTGACTCCGCCGTGGCATGGAGTAACTGATTTTGAGACTGCCTTTGTTAACTGATGAGTTGGGCTACGTGCAGGTGAACTGATTTTGACTATGGTGTTGATAGCCTATTAAACAGATTTTTAAAAAGAACCACTCTATGTCTCGCACAGACTAGATAAATAGCAGTGCTAAGAACCACAAAAAAAGTGAACTAGTTTTGTTTTTAACCGCAAAAAACAGAACAATAAACTGACTATGGGCACAGCTAACCGATGGCATGGATCTGCCTGGAAATAACATCTTTTTTTCCTGCTTTTGGAAAAAATTATGCATGGTAATTAAAACTATGGGCACAATTAACGGCTCCATTTCCATTTTCGGCCAGTAAGTATCATCTGTTTTTTATCTCTTTTTAAAGAAATGTATCAATGGTAAATTAAACACACTAGTTAATCATGCAAACTATTTCCTAGAATCCATGATAATTTGACTAAGGGAAACAACTGACTTTTTTTTTGCGTTGGACGTGGCAGGATCTTGTTGGGCTTTCGCTGCAGTAGCAGCAGTAGAGAGCTTAAACCAGATCAAGAATGGGCAGCTGGTGGACTTGTCCGAGCAAGAACTCGTGGACTGCGGGCAGTATGATTGCATCTCGGGCACATCCCGCGGGGCCATATTTTGGATATGGAAGAACGGCGGAATAACGACGGAGGCCGACTACCCTTACATGGGGAAAAAGGGCGTATGCGACACGACCAAGCTCGAGCACCACACCGTCTCCGTGCTGTCAGTCGGATATGTGTCGTCGAACAACGAGCAAAAGCTCATGGAGGCGGTGGCCAAGCAGCCCGTCACCGCCGTTATCGAGGTTGCCGTTAGCTTCGCCAAGTACAAGAGTGGTGTGTATTCGGGCCCATGCGGATATGCGTACAACCACATCGTCACCATCGTCGGGTACGGAAAAGATGAGTCCACTGGGAAGAAATATTGGATCGTGAAAAACTCCCATGGGACATCATTTGGGATGGGTGGGTACATCCTGTTCGAAAGGGGCGTCGCCGACTCACGAGGCCTGTGCGGCATCGCCAGCTCGCCAGTTTATCCTACGATGTGATGCATTTGGCACTGCAAACAACATCTCCGATCCTCTCATGCTGTCATGTCGCCGACCTAATAAGAATGTATCTTTTCATCCGCGTGTGTGTACCATATATGCGCGCTCATGAATTGCTTATTGTGTACTTCACAGTGAAATAAATAAAGGACGCTTTGCTCTTTCAAGATCGTCTAGTTTTTTCTTGAGTAAATATATATGGACATTTGTTTTGAACAGGAGACGAATGCACAAACTCATCACTTCAACACCATCATGTTTAATGATAATGAAATGCCCTGAAATTTTATACTCCTATGTCCTAAAAAGGATGTTACAAGTTTGTCTAAATTTAGATGTATGTAGACACTATTATATATATATATATATATATATATATATATATATATATATATAGATATATAGATAGATAGATAGATACATTTGAATTTAGATAATGTAGACAAATTTGATGGTGTAGACAAATTTGACGGTGGAAATATATATATAGATACATTTAAATTTAGACAAATTTGCGACATCCTTTTTTAGGACGGAGAGAGTACATCATTGACAAAACATACTTCCACCGTGTCTAAAAATTTCAATTCATATCTGACTCTCAAGTCTCAACATAAACAAAAATGGGTAAGTCAATTTTAGATAGTACTCCCATTTCACTCTAAATTTTGATTTGATAGTGTTCATAATCAGATATTTTCTTCACAATTAAGCTGTGAGAAGAATTTGAATGTGAATTCTTGGACATGCTAGAATTGTATATTGCTGTCTTCAACCTGAGTTTTTTCTTATAATTTTACGGGACCCTCTAGATAAATTTTTTTCTTGGCACCTTAGTGCACCCGTACTTCCAGTGTGCCATGTATGTCCGGGCGACCTCTTCTCGCTCAACGACAAGCATCGGCGCTGCCCGAGACCGTTGGTGGATATCCTGTGTTGGATGGCTAGTTGCCTACTCATCCTCCTCGATATTTTGATCCAGCTCGACATGAAGGTCCCAAGAATTATGATGAAGCAGACAGTGCATCCAATGGCCTTGATGCACATGACCCTGTGAACAATATTATTTGCTAAATAAATGCGTGTCAACAATGACATTACACACTATGCTTGCGGATCAGAACAAACTAAGATTGAACATGTGTTATAATAGCCACGTAAAGCTATCTTGTTTGCGGATGGTTCACTGTGGTTGTGGCCGTTGATTGATCCATGATTATTAACTCAATCAATTGGGCATGTGTGATGGTTCCACGGCAACACTACAGGGTGGATATATAAGGTGGGTGCAGTCATGCGAGGGCGGACCAAGCGACATCCACCTGCCACGAGTAATACCTCGAGATATGGTCATTTGTAGTAAAATTGGAGGCACGGACATTCGTAGTAAAATGTTTAATCTCTACATAGGAATCCAACTTCGGTGCCTTAAAATAAAATGATTTTGGCCAAATATTAGACCAAACTAGAGCACATCTGATGATGTTGATGACGTTTTGGCAAATATGGCACATATGTGAGGAATGAGCTTGTACACATCAACCCTGCTCCTCCCGTTGATGCATCGAGAAGATTTCTATGTTGATTCTCTCCTGGTGATCAAACAACGACCCCTGGCAAATGAAGTTAGTCAGATTCTAGCTAGATTTGGCTACACGCAACAGTGCACAAAAGTTTGGATCCATCACGGACCAGACATTATCTCGTTGCGTTGGGTTGTAATCAGGATATGGCTGTTCGCTGTTGAGACTTGATTAATAAATCTCCTTCCCGCAAAAAAATAAAAAGAGCACATCTGTAATTCTAATGTAATCTAATTTTAAGTAAAACGCCTGAAACTCATTTATATGAGGGAACTCATTTATATGGGCAAAGATAACTACATGATCTAAGCTGCGTAGTCATCTACTCCCTCCGTTTGGAAATATAAGACGTTTTAACTTTGTGAATGGAATGTATCTAGACGTCTTTTAATGTATAGGTTCGTAGAGGTGCGGAATGAACCTATACTCTAAAAGGTGTCTAGAGACATTCGTTTCACAAAACTAGAATGTCTTATATTTCCGAACGGAGGGAGTAACTAACTAAATAAAGACTTTTTCTCAATTGGCCAGTCCCCATCTCCAATCAGGACCCTTTCTGAATTGGCCATGCTAGTGAAAACCTTATGATATATTTGAACAAGTAACTTAGGCAGTTCTTTTGAACTTATGCTATTTTTATGCTCGTAATACTTAAAGCAGGTTTCTCGCATTTCATTTATCTACTTATTTTCTTCTTCACGAGTCAAGCAAACTTCCAATAACGGGAACACTGCCAAGTAACAGAGCTATAATGCTAACTGTTTAAACTTGGAAATAGAGCCAGCCTTTGATACCAACAATTCACTTCTAAGACACCCGATCATAAACAATCAGACAAATAACCAAGCTAAGAAGGAAATTGACTTACGCCCGAAGGCGGCATTTTAGCATGACATAAGCCATTATTCGGCATTTTAACATAATAAAACACGAGTTCATAACTTTCGAGTATCCAGAGGTTGCCAGATAATATGATCACTCAGAAATTAAAGGACAGCTAAGTATCTCGACAAAAATGAGGCAACCAAGACTCATAGATCATATCATATATTTGATTACAATTCCTTTTAGTCTCACTACGTGCTCTAGAACGTATCGAGGCCATCTATGATCATCTCCCATATTGCTGACCACTGGTTTGCCTAGGACACAATGTACTTGCCGGTTCAAATTCGAACTTGGGTGGCTACACCGTGAAGGCTTCCATGGTATGGTAAAAACATCATAGGAAAGACCCATTGCTAGTTCTAATCCCATCCAGAGGTGGAATAATAAGATGCGTGCGACACGCAAACACCTTGGTGGATGGGCTAGACATATGGCGGGTATTCTTAAAAATGGAAAGAAATGAATTTTGTCTATCATTAACGATCTCAAAGTGATTGGAGAAATTCAGCCGCTGACTGTAAATGGAATTGACCTTAAAATCCGATATAATGACAAGTTGGCAACACTTCTTCGTGAGGAGGATCTTAAATGGTACCAAAGGTCAAAATCCCAATTCATCTTGCAAGGAGATACGAATACAAGATACTTCGATAGTGTTGCCAATGGTGGACAAAGGAAGAAGCGTATTCACAATTTAGTTCAAGATGAGGAAACGATTGAGGGCCATGAACAACTTAAGTCGTACATTACTAATTACTACAAATGTCTATTTGGGGCTTCGCAAGAAGGAAACTTTTCTTTGAATGAGTCCCAAACGGATGATATACGCTAGGTTTCCGACTTGGAAAACGACCTACTTACTGCTCCCTTTCCGTGGAGGAAGTGAAGAGTGCCATTTTCCAAATAGAACACAACAAGGGCCCTGGCCCCGATGGCTTCCCGGTTAAATTATATCAGAAATTTTAGGATATCATTCAGTCAGATCTTCTAGAGATTTTAGTACTCTTCATACTTGACAACCAGAAGTGTTTCGTCTGAATTTTGGTGATATAATTTTACTATCTAAGGTTAACGAGACAGAAAGGATCCAACAATACACGCCAATATTTCTTAATGTTAGTTTTAAGATTTTCACTAAAGTTGCCACAATCAGAAACTCTGTGGCTGACCATGTGGTTCGTCCATCTTAGACTGCTTTCATGCAAGATCGTAACATCCTATATGGGGTGGTCATCTTACATGAAACAGTCCACAAACTAACCAT
Organism: Avena eriantha; assembly: GCA_910589775.1. Taxonomy (NCBI): domain Eukaryota; kingdom Viridiplantae; phylum Streptophyta; class Magnoliopsida; order Poales; family Poaceae; genus Avena; species Avena eriantha. Next base: position 441,584,734 of record OU342746.1, read on the forward strand.
CATGATTGAGCATGCAAAGGCCGATGGCCAAATTAAATGTGTGCTTGCTCATCTGGTTGATGGATGCATGTCTATCGTTTAATACGCCGACCATATAATTCTTTTTGTGGAACATGACATCGAGAAAGCGAGAAACCTAAAATTGATACTTTTAGTTTTGAACGATTATCCGGTTTGAAAATAAATTTCCATAAAAGCGAGTTGTTTTGTTTCGATGAGCCTCAAGAGGAGGCCAACCTATATGTTGAATTACTTTGCTGTAGTCAAAGCTAGTTCCCTATTAGGTATTTGGGCATTCTGATATATTACCGGAGGCTTACAAATATTGAATGGAAACTTTTTGAAGAAAGACTTCAATTAAGATTAAATGGCTGGAAAGGGAAGTTGATATCCTTGGGGAAAGACTGGTTCTCATTAATTAAGTGCTCATCAATATGGTAATGTACATGATATCCTTCTTCCAACTATCAAAAGGAGTCTTAAAATGTTTGGATTATTTCTGAGCAAGATTCTTTTGGCAAGGGGATAATGAGAAAAATAAGTATCAATTGGCCAAATAGAGTGTAGTTTGCTGACCTAAGGATCAGGGAGGGCTTGGTATTCAGGATCTTGAGATCAAGAATATAGCCCTCCTTGGTAAATGGCTTTTCAAGCTGCTAACCTAAGAATATGAAAAACTCTCCTTAAATATAAATATGTTGGTTCAAAAGCGATATCTTAGGTTCACATTTCTAGGTTGGCCTCATGGCGATCAGGAAGCATTTCTTCCGCTTTGATATATTTTCAATTATGGATGGATCTGAGATACGTTTATGGGAAGATAAGTGGCTAGGCAATGCTACACAAAGTATCCAATGTTGTACAATATTGTTCTGTCATAAAGGTGATACAATTGCTAAAGTGATGGAGTCATCTCCACCGAATGTGATGTTCATAAAAGATTAATTTGGACCTAGACATACTTCTTGGAATGCCTTGTTTCAGCACTTGGCACTTGTCATTTAGTGTATGGGACCTTGACAATTCTCGGTCGCTTCCATGTACAATGCACTGGTCCAACCGGTCATACCGGTTGATAATAATAATAATAGGAAAATCTAGAGTATGAAGATACTGCTAAAAAACAAAAAAAGTGCTTGGTATCTTCATCGGGGGTGATCCTTACTAAAGATAATATTATTAGATATAATTAGCATGGGGATAAAAATGCGTCTTCTGTCATCATGATGAGACAATCAAACATTTGTTTTCCAATGCCAGTTAATCGTTTTAGGCTTGTACACTCCGTGTAGTGTTGCCCACATTTTTGGGAACTGCCTACATGGCATTGATCACGAGTACATAATTCTTCTTAGGGTGGGAGCAATTGACATTATTTGATCGATATGGCTATGTAGAAATAATAAACTTCTTAATAGCAAATCGTCTTCTCTCTTGTAGGTTATTTACCGGTGTACATGCACACTCCACGGATGGTCTTTCCTGCATCATGTGGAATTTCATGACCTTTTCTCGGAGGTGTCTACGCGGCTAGAGGATATGGCGTGCGACTTATTTTTTCAACATAGATGGCAACATAATCTGCGGATAGACCCTCCATCACCCTAGGTGTTTTTACACTTTCTCACGATGATACATAATTCGCCTGTTTTATTTTTGTTACTCGACTTCAGACTTAGATCAGCTGTGCACATCTTAGTTATGCAGAGATCAGATGTAAGGCTTCAAACTCTTTAAGTACTGTAATAAAACTCTTTTCCAGTCTGTCTACATGAAACTCTTTTCCGGTTTGACCACTAGCCAGCTCTTGATCTACGTGAACTGCCCCTTCCCAAGCACGACGCACATCCTCTCAAGAACGTGAGATTGCCGGATAATATGATAATCCAGAGATTAAAAGATGATGGCTAAGCATCTCAACAAAACTGAGGCAACCAAGACTTTATTTCATAGATCATATCATACACACTAAGCCACTAAGCCGTTATTCGGCATTTTAACAGAATAAAACACGAGTACATAACTTCCGAGAATTCTGAGATTGCCCGATAATATGATCATTCAAAAATTAAAAGACAGCTAAGCATCTCAACAAAAATGAGGCAACCAAGACTTTATTTCATAGATCATATTGTATCATATATTTGAATGAGATCGCTAAGAATAAAAATGAGTAGATGTGCTATGTTTCATAGATGATTTGACTCAATAAAATCCTGTTCTGTTTCGCCTCATTTCCTTATCTTGCTCTCCGGTCTGTCTATATGAAACTCTTTTCCGGTTTGGCCACTAGCCAGCTATCCATCTCCTCCTTGAGCTCAGACTGTAACGTGAACTGCCCCTTCCTGAGCACGACACACATCCTCTCAAGAACAAGCGCGTTGCGGAAAAGCAGCATTGCCAGCGTCCTATGATACACGTCACATTCGTAGTTAACCATGTTGATCTCCTTCACTCGATGCCGCAAGCAGGGCAGGGAGAAGCTCGACTCATCAGGAACTCGGAGATTATCAAGAACTACCGACTGCTCATACTCTTGCTCATCACCATCCTCATCAAGCTCATCCGGCTGTGGGTGCATGATTGGAGTTTGTGGGTCTACCTCCATGTACAGCGAGAGAACCTCGAGGTTTGGCGTGTGCTCCATTATTGTCCGTATCGTGCCGACGGTCTCTCTGCTCTGAACGGGTCCTTGTAGCTCAAGCCGCTTTAGACCGGAAAATGATGGAAATGACGTGAAGAATCCTTGGGCGTCGACTAGGTCTTGGTGGTGTAGATGCAGGTGCTTCGAGTCACAGACTTTCTCCAGAAACCTTCTGAAAGCGAGGATCTCCGACTCCTCGGGTCTCACTCTGCAGAAACGGATGGTGCACGAAGCGAGTCCCGGTGAGACGCCCAGGGACATGAGGGACTCCTCGGGCACCCAGCCACTATATTCCAGGGATCTCAGCTCAGTCGCATCGATGATTACTTTTTTCATGTTGTGGCAGCACCGGAGGGCGAAACTGCGGAGCCGCTTGTCGAGGATGGTGATTCGTTTGAGACGCTTGTTGGCTTCTAGCGTCAGGTCAATGAGGCGTGGGCAGTTCCAGATGAGTCTTTGGGTGGTTTCCTCTAAATCATCGCCAAGGATACTGGTAAGACGCAATGTCTCGAGGAGCGGCAGATCGACAGTCTCAGGCAGATTGAGTTTGCAATGGCCAAGGCACAACGTCCGTATGGCGGTGTGGCAGAAGAGCGTCGTGGGGAGGTCATACCCCCACTTCTTATTATCGTCCTTCTCATCGTCGTCATCAGAACAGATCGGGCCAATAAAGAAGCGCAAGTCGAGGTGGAGCTCCTTCTTGTCGCCTTGGCACAGCAACTCGAAGAGCCACTGGTCGACGGCGACCTTATCCCAATTGTCGTAGCTGTCGAAGGCGAAGTGGAAGCCGCGCAAGGGCACGGGGTGCCCACTGCCATCATGACTAGCGCACCGGATGCGGCGGCGGAGGAGCGCGGAGCTGATGCAATCGAGGAGCACGCCGCTGCAGCTCCTCTTATCCGCAGATTCCCATTGGTCGGTGTACCAGTCCTCTTCCCTCTCGCCTTGTGCCTCCTCAAATTTGATGGTGTGCACGCTGCGGAAAATGTCACGCCACCGGCGGCCAAGCGTAGCTGCACGACCAGCCTCCTTGGTGGGAAGGAAGGAGAGGACGTGGCCGAGCAAGTCATCACTGAGATCGCTGATGCGATCTCGCCGCCTGGGCGACGACGCTGACTTCTTGTGTGGTGCCGATGCCATGCTGGTGCTTTAAAAACTTCCGATCCGGAGAATTATATCTCAGGATAATAACTGACTAATTAGGGGTCGTCGGCCAAAGCCGACGAGTAGCAAATATATCAAGGATTTCCTGGCTCGATCGATGGTTTCCGTTTCATAGGCGGTGGGTCGTGCGTTTATGCAATCCGAGTGAACAACAAATCCCAAACAAAGATCGATACAGAATCGGCCGGTGCATCTGCCGACTCGAACATCAAAGGCGGCGGCCTAGGCAGCAAAATAAAAGGTTACGCACGTACCCATCGCGTCGCCCGCCGTACGTATCGATCGATCGATCGATCGAAGAAAAATATGAAGAGGCAGAGGCACGCGGACCGGCTGAGCGCTCTACCGGACAAGGCGCTGGAGTGCATCCTCTCCAGCCTCGCGTCCGACGAGGCCACGCGCACCAGCGTCCTCTCCCGCCGGTGGCGCCGCGTCAGCGCAGCCGTCCCCGTCGTCGACCTCGCCGACCCCAAGTCAGGCAAGCGGGATACATCCTCAGAGAAGCTCCTCCCGGTCTGCTTCAACCAGAAGGTGACAGGCGCTATCCTTGGCAAGGCACCAGGGACGCCACTACTCACCCTCCGTCTCGACGCCTTCCACCCGCCGCACGACCTGCTCGACCAGTGGATCCTCACCGCCACGTGCTCCGGCGCCGAGGACATCGACGTCAAACTCAGGTACTGGCACGACTCCGAAAGCAGCCCCTGCCCCTTCGGCTCGTCCAAGAAGGCCTCGGCAGACTTGGACCAAAACGAAACAGGCAGCTATGTCAAGACGCAGCACCGTCTCTTCAGGTGCAGCACGCTTCGCCGCCTGCGCCTGACCAACTGGACCCTTGATCTGCCACAGGGGGTGGTAGTCTCGTCGCTGGAGACGCTCTGCCTTTCAAGGATCGTGGATCCAAACGGGCTGCTGCCACGGTTGCTCTCCGACTGCCCGCGCCTGGCTGACCTGACGCTGCAGGAGTGCCCGAGCGTCAAGGAGATCTCAGTGGAAAGCGCCCATCTGCAGAGTTTTGCCATGATCTGCTGCCACCATGCCAATCGCATCAAGTTGCACAGCTCGTGCCTGCGGTCGCTGCACTACAAAGGCGGCCTTCCTACTGACACGCTCTTCGAGGTTGAAAACTGTGAAGGAGTCGTGGCGCTCACAATTGAAATCTGTGAAGACCTCTCCAAAAGGGAATCAACTGAAGTTGCTACGGTCACCGCGTTCATCAGCCAGTGCACCAAACTGACGTACCTTCACCTTTCCTTGCGCCCATCAATGGCTTACCACTGCGGCTTGCTCGCAGATGCTGTACGCAGGCTACCTCTGAGGCAGTTGGACCTCCAGGGCTGCTTGCTCAACGACCATGCCGTCCGGTCTATTGCCGTCTTGCTTCGTGACACCGAGAACCTAGAGGTGTTGTCTTTGTTTCTTATAGATCCAAAGCCTCAAAAGAAGAGGTCCTTCTGCATGTCCGATGATGAATCAGATACCGAGCCCAAAGACGACGCTGATGATCGGGTACAACATAGTAGCAGGCTGACCAATAGCTTGCATCACATGTACATCAGATGCTTGGGCCATAAGCTGAGAAGAATCAACATCGTAAGCTATACAGGACAGCAACTCGAAAGAATACTTGCACATTTTCTAATTTCCAGGGGTAATACTTTGGAGAAATTCTCGGTTACCTCAGCAGTTGGCAGTTCCCGACAAAAGGATCAGATTGCATGGGAGATAAGATCATGGCGATCAAATCGTCATACCAGAGTAACCGTAAAGTGATGGCAGGAAACCTTGTCATTGCACTTGTATTATTAACTATAAAACAGAGGAAACAAAAGTGCTAGTATTTCTTTCAGTAAAACCATGATATTATAGTATCAATGCTTGAATATTTCTCTGTTAAAATAACTTTTCTTTTTAAGTAACATGAAAACCTAGCTAGCTGGTAGTACTATAGTGCACAGGACCTGATAGGCACACATCAATACAGTAAAGCAGAATTGGGACAAAAGAAATCAAATAACACAACACATAGCTGATAAAACTGAACTGCATCTGACAAGGTTCTCGACATTCTATTCCCCAGAAAACAGTTCTACATGAGTCGCAATGGAAGTAAGATAAAAAGTATCTCCGCGCTATTAAGCCGAGTTGTAATAACAGACTACTTATTAGACAGACGAGATGTTATCTACAATTCGTTAAGAAATTCCATACACAAATAATAGAAGAACCACAAGAACAAGGTGCTTAAAAACTTCCACTTAATTGAGAATTTGAGATAATCTGCCAGGACAACAAAGGATTTACAGTGCAAACCAAGAACCATCCATATTATCCAAGAAACATTAAATGGATTCCCCTGAAATACACAAGAGTAGGAGTATAGCATATCGAAAACTCATGTTGTTATTGGTTCTAAAATTATCTGCAATGGTCAGAAATATAGTAGAGTGTAAAGATATTAGATTCTTTCTTTTGCAATACTGTCGATGCAGAGGCCAGGTTCTTATCCCCATTTCAAATAAAAAAAGAGAGTTACGCATCAGGCATGTGTAACTGAAATGACTAGTTTGCTTTTTTGTCCAACCGATTTCAACGTGAATCTATTTTTGACAGTAAAACCATTATATTGTAGTATCAATGCTTGAATATTTCTCTGTTAAAATAACTAAAAAGTTGAAAGGATAATCATTTGGACATATCTGAGTTATGATCTCACGAGGTCAGGTGATGGATTAAAAACATGAACTGTAGATGGTGTTTACATATTAATAGAACTCAGTCACAATCCAAATAACCAACCATAGTTCTTCTCTCCTGCTTCTTTGTGCGACCACTAAACCCCACGGATACATGCGACTACGGAGGGAACAATGAGGTGCAAATGATCGTTGTAAGCTAGATACTTCGTGACAACCAGAAGGTCAAGGCCGATACCGGGCCTAAATACATTTTGAAGCCTAGAAAACACAAGTCAAAATTCTTAAGATGTTTTTTTTTGTAAAAATCACCATAAGTCCCAGGCGGTAGGCCGTCGCAGTAATGTCAAGCCTTGGTAGACACTAGATCCACAACTGCTCAAGGTGTCGAGGTGGTCGGAGCTCACAAAGTTCTAGCACGTTGTTGACCAATTGGACAGCAGGAGGGAGAAAAAAGAGTTGATATGTAGGCCCACGATCAGAGAATTAAGAAATTTGAATAGGTAAGCTCAATTAGATTATTAAAACAAGTACTGCTGAGTATTTAGGACTTGCCAAATGAACTATCACACGCCAACTATATGCACAACCATGGCATATCGTCGAATAAACCGCTTCGCATGATAGTCGTCCAAAGTTTCTAGTCTATGAGGATTAAGAGGCTACTCGTTCATTTCGCAAAGATCAAGGGGTGTCTATCAGATCGTCAGGCAACTACTTTTATTGAAGTCAAGTGTCGTTTCAAACTTGTCTGGTATTGTAGTTGAGAGATCAAACCACCCTTTGCTAGTTTAGGGGACAAAATCATTATGCCAAAATTATTGTACAATTTGCTTCATGAAGACTATCCCAAATCAGGTAATACAAGATTACAAGGCATATCCTAAGTGTCTACTTCAAGTTTGATCAACAATTAATCTAATGGTGATTTCTGTCTAGTGCTGCTGACCCTAAACCCCTAACATTCTATCTCCGACAACAAAGGAGGCTGCGTGTCTGGCTTGCTAGAGAAGGGACGAAGAAATTTTAGTGAGATAAGTTTATTCGCAAAAGTGTGAAATGACTGTTAGCATATATACATTTGTTCTTATCCAAACAGGGAGACGATCATGAAGCTTCCTAGTTATGGCATTACATTTTTTTTTTCAATTAGTAGTAGTAAATTGGTATTGGCAACACATCGATCCTATGGTACCTAGGTAGGGCAGCAAATAGTCTGCTGCATCTTTCAATTACTTCATGAAGTAAAGATCTTCTCTGAATTGGCCACTCCCCATTTTCTCATCTGGATCTCATGTCTATTCTTCTCCGTAGACCTCAATCCCTCTCTGAACAGGACGTGCAACCTTTCAAGAACCAGACTGTTGCGAAGCAGGAGCTTGACCAGCATCTTCTCCGCCTTGCTTCCGTCATAATCTTGAATGGCGATCTCCCTCAGTCTATGTTTCAAGCACGGAACCGAGAAGCTCGACTCGTCATGGACTGAGGTGTGGGAAACAGCACCGCCTCGATCATCGTCCTTGTCTTTCGAGTCCTTGAGCTCCATCAGCAGCGTGAGAACCTCCAGGTTTGGGGTCTGCTCTAATAGCATGCGCACGACAACAACAGTATCCCAGCTTTTGATACAGCCTTGCAAGGTGAGGTGCGTCATGCTAGAAAACAGAGGGAACCCTGTGTCGAGGAATTTGCTCCTCAACTTTCCATGGTGCAGATGTAGGTGCTTCACCCCTGAGATTTTCTCAAGAAACCGTGTGAACCTAGGAAACTCCTTGGAGCTGGAGAGACCTTGGCAGAGATTGATGGTGCATGAAGCGATGAACGCCGATGGTGAGCCGTGCAGAGAAAAGAGCGGGCCGGTCGGAAACCAGCCCTTGTACTCCAGCGACCTCAGCTCCGACGTGTCGATGTCAACAGACTTGACGTTGTGGCAGCAGCGAAGGGCGAAGTGGTGGAGGCGTTTGTCGACAACGGATACCCTTTTGAGCTTAACGATGGATTCTAGTGTGAGGTGGGTGAGGCGGGGGCAGCTGGAGATGAGGCGCTGGATGCTTCTCCCGGAGTCGTGGAGGAGGCCTGTGAGGCGTAGCGTCTCAAGGAATGGCAGGTCGATGGGCACCCCCGGTAGTTTGAGCCTGCAGTGACTGAGGCACAAGGTCCGGATGGCGGTACACGACAAGAGCCTGCGTGGAAGGAGATACCTCCACCTAGTTTCATTCTCATCCTGGTCGGAGTCGGGGTCGGAGTCGTTGTCTGCCCCTCCTCTCCTGTTGCCGATGTCGCAGCTACAGATGGAGCCGATCCGGAAGCGCAGGTCGAGGTGGAGCTCCGTGTGGCTAGCATTGCAATGGCGTCTACGTGGCGGCGGTGGAAGCGCGTACGCGAGCCACTGGTCGACGGCGACCCTGTCCCACCAATGCCAGCTGTCGAAGGCGAAGCGGAGGCTGCGGAGGGGAACGGCCTGTCCCGGACACCGGCGGCGGCAGAGGAGGGCGGCGTTGATGCCGTCGAGGAGCGCGTCGCTGCAGCTCTTCCTCTCTTCCGAATCGTAGTAGTAGGTGACCCAGTCGCGTTCCCTCTCGCCCTCCGCCTCCTCGAAGGAGATGGTGTGGACGCTGCCGAAGGCATGGCGCCGCCTGCGGGCCAGCGCCGCCGCGCGAGCGGCCTCCTTGGTGGGGAGGAAGGAGTGGACGTGGCCCAGCACGTCGTCGGTGAGGTTGCTGATGCGATCTGATCGGCGCCTCATGGACGAGGACGACGACCTGCGTGAGACCATGTCGATCCGACCCGTCTGGCAAACAAGTGTGTTTCGATCGTGTATACTATAACGGAGTGTATAGAGTACAAAGGTCCTCTGTGGCGGTGCCAAACCCTAACCAAAATCGGAACAGAATTTTTGTGTCGACTCGATCAAATCTTTGTCTGTCCAAAATCTTCAGGGCCAGAAAAGCTAGCACCCCCACGCACGCACGGGATCGCGATCGATACCGACGACGATGAAGAGACAGAGGCACGCGGACCGGCTGAGCGGTCTCCCCGACGAGACGCTCCAGCGCATCCTCTGCCACCTCCTGTCAGACGAGGCCGTGCGCACCAGCGCGCTCTCCCGCCGGTGGCGCGACGTCCACGCCGCCGTCCCCGTCATCCACCTCGTCGACCACAAAAGAGGCGATTGGTGGGGTAGGTCGAGTGGCGGGGACGGCACCCCTCCTGTCTGCTTCGACCAGAAGGTGACAGGGGCGTTCCTCAGCAAGGCCCTGCCGGGGACGCCCATCCACGCATTGCGCCTCAAAGTGTGCAGGGCCCCGAGCGACCTCATCGACCAGTGGGTCGTCTCCGCCGTCTACTTCGGCGCCGAGGAGATCGACATCAAGCTGCGGGACGGGCACAACACCGGACGGAGACTCTGCCCCTTCGCCTCTTCCAAGAATACCTCTGCAGACTTCCACGACTACCAATGGAACCCGTTCATCAAGACGCAGCACCATCTCTTCAGGTGCCGGACGCTTCGCCGCCTGCGCCTCGCCAACTGGACGCTCGATCTACCAGAATCCTTGGACATGGCATCGCTCCAGACACTCTGCCTCACGAGGATCAGGGACCAGCACGGGCTGCTGCAGCAGCTGCTCACAAACTGCCCACGCCTCGTTAACCTGACGTTGCAGGAGTGCCCGAGCGTCAAGGAAATCTCGGTGTATAGCGCCCATCTTCGGAGTTTCGCCATGATCTGCTGCCACCATGCCAGGCGCGTCAAGCTGTACAGCGCGTGCCTGCAGTCGCTCCACTACAGAGGCGGCCTTCCTGGCGAGTCGCTCTTCAGGATCGCTGACTACAGAGGAATCGTGGCATTGACGATTGAAATCTGTGAAGACCTCTCCGAGAGGGAACAAGACGAAGTCGCTCCGGTCACTAAGCTCATCAGCCGGTGCAACAAACTGGCGTACCTTCACCTGTCCTTGCGCCCATCAATGGCTTACGACAGCAGATTGTTCGCAGGGGCTATATGCAGGCTACCTCTTAGGCAGTTGGGCCTCCAGGGCTGCCTGCGCGACGTCCATGCTGTCCGTTCTGTTGCCATCTTGGTTGGTGACAACAAGGACCTGGAAGTATTGTCGCTCTTTCCTGTGCACCCACGGCCTCGAAAGGAGCCGTTATTCTCCATATCTGATAGTGAATCTGATACCGAGCCTGAAGACGACGATCAGGATGGGGTTGACTATAGCAGCCGGGTGACCGATAGGTTGTGGGAGATGCACATAAAATGCTTGAAACATAAGCTGACAAGAATCAACGTTGCAAACTATAAAGGACTGCAACTCGAAAGGATGCTTGCCAAGTTTCTGCTTCACAGGGGTGAGATTTTCAAGGAATTCTCGGTTACCCTTGGAAGTTCCAGGCATAAGGATGAGATTGCAAAGGAGCTAAGATCCTGGCGGTCCAGTCGCAGAACAAGAATAACCTTAAAGTGATGCCAGGAAAAGTTGTGATTGCACTAGTAAAACCAAAGTTACAAGGAACATTAGTGTTATTTCTTATCATTTGCTTGGATATTTCTCTTTTAAAACTACTTTTTAGTGACATTAGAACCCATTAAATCTGCAGTATAGTCCGACACATAGGACTTGGTAAGCACACTGCAATACATCATGGTCCTAATTTCTAGAAGGCAGAATTTCTATAATTAAAGAAAGCAATTAACATAACTGCATCTCACGAGAACCAAGCGCTAGCTTGGTGGTTTGGAGAGTCTCATCTACCTAACAACGTATAGCCACAGAGGGATCATTCCCCCGGGGGGTAATTTTTTTTATAATTGCATCTCAAATAAGTACAACAAGTTTGCACAGTTCACTATAGTCTAAGGATTCTTTAAACATGGGTATATGACACTAATATTCTTGATAACTCAGAACACAAAGTAATTTTGCTCTCCTGGCTGTCAGGAATGTCCCCTGCTGTGAGTAATGAAGCTGGCCAGGAATAGGTAAAAGTAAGACGCGTGTAAACTTACAAAGTGATCAACAACAACACTCTGATTTCCAGAGCCCGTAGCTGGCTCGGAAGAAATTGCTACAAAATGTTGTCACCGGGCTCATGATTTTCTGGCAAATGCTGTAAAAAGAATTCGGAGAAATGTGAGAATGGGGGAAAACAGGCAAAGAATCATTTCGTCGAACATGTAGCAGACCTCACCTGTGGTCGGCGAGCCCACACAGCCAGAGCACCTAGGGAGAGAACAAACGCCCCCGGCCCAGTAACTGGTACAGCACAACTGCTCATCGGCCGGCCTTCGGCAGGCGGAGCTTGGTGGCATAGGCGCGTGGCCCGTGGGACGGTTTGGACGCCTTCTCAGCCAAGCTGTGGCGATGCTCACGGCGGAGGGCTGCTCTCGGAAGTGGGAGGAGGGCGGAGAGGCGTACGGAGGAGATTGGTGTTAGATTTGCGACAAGTAAATAACGAAGAACGAAAACAAAATCACAGCAAGGGGACACAGATTTAACGTGGAAAACCCTCTCCAACAAAGAGAAAGGAAAAACCACGGGCGCCAGCCAGCGAAACTTCACTATAACGGAGAGTGTTTACACAACGCCGGGGATTTCACAGATGCAACTTATCCCAGCCGGTGGCTTACAAGAAGTATATATAGCGGTGGTAACCTAGGTCATCAACGATCCGTACCGCGGTGGTAACCTAGGTCGCCGGAGGCTTGGGCCGATGCAGAGCGGAGTCTCCTCAAGAAAGGCAAGAAATACCTTTGGACTTCTGCATGTCAAGCAAGCTTTGAAACACTCAAAGAGAAGCTCACTTCCACACCAGTTCTGATTCCTCCAGATACATCAAAGCCTTTCCAGATATTCTGTGATGCCTCATTGCAAGGATTGGGTGCGGTCCTTATGCAAGAAAAACAAGTTGTTGCTTATGCCTCTCGACAGTTGAAGACGCATGAAATCAACTATCCTACACATGACCTCGAACTCGCAGCAGTTGTCTTTGCTTTGAAAGTATGGAGGCATTACTTTCTTGGCAACCGTTGTGAAATCTTTTCGGATCACAAGAGTCTGAAGTATATCTTCACACAACCTGATCTCAACCTTCGTCAGAGGAGGTGGATTGAAGCAATCAATGATTTCGATTTGACCATCAACTACACTCCGGGCAAAGCTAATGTCATGGCCGATGCTCTCAGCCGAAAAGCTTATGTCAACAACCTCATGGTGGAAGAACAACAGCCTCTCTTGTGCGAGGAATTTCGCAAGCTCAACCTTGAAATTGTGGAACAAGGGTATCTTCTGAACCTTCTGGCAACCCCTCTCTTGGAAGAAAAGGTTCGCTCCATTCAACTTGGTGATCCTTACACTAGAAAGATCATCTCTAACATTCAGCTTCTGAAGTATGAGTCCTTTCACGTCGATGACCAAGGCACTCTTTTCTTTGAACACCGGATGTTTGTTCCGAACTACCCGGGTTTGAGAGAGCAAGTTCTCAAGAAGGCGCATGATTCCGTTCTTTCTATCCACCCTGGCAGCACTAAGATGTACATGGACTTGAAAACACAATATTGGTGGCCTGGTTTAAAACGATATTGTGCCAAGTACGTCTCGGAGTGTGATGTCTGCCGCAGAGTTAAAGCTGTCCATCAGAAACCTTCCGGTCTTCTACAGCCATTGAAACCTCCGGAATGGAAATGGGAGAAAGTAGAGATGGACTTCATCACTGGTTTTCCAAGGTTGCAGAAGGGCAACAATGCAATCTTTGTTGTCATTGACAGGCTTTCCAAAGTAGCTCACTTCTTTCCAGTCAAAGAAACAATTTCTGCAATTCAGTTGGCTGAGCTCTATATCAACAGAATTGTCTCTCTGTATGGGGTTCCTCTTGAGATTAGTTCAGACCGTGGAAGCATCTTCACTTCCAAGTTCTGGGGAAGTTTCCAAAATGCTTTGGGAACAAAATTGAACTTCAGCACAGCTTACCACCCTCAGTCGCAAGGACAAGTTGAAAGAATCAATCAGATTCTAGAAGATATGCTCCGTGCTTGCGTCATCTCTTTCGGCATGAAGTGGGAAGAATGTCTTCCTTATGTTGAATTCTCTTACAACAACAGCTTCCAGAAAAGTCTAAAGATGGCACCATTTGAGGCTCTCTATGGTCGCAAATGCACCGATTGGTTGGTCGGGCGCAGGTGAAAGAATATTGTTTGGCCCCGACATTGTAACTCAAGCGGAGGAGAAAGTTCACATCATTCTTGAAAACCTGAAGATTGCTCAAAGTCGCCAGAAGAGCAATTATGATAAAAAGCACACGGACATGGAGTATGTCCCTGGTGATCTCGTTTACCTTCGTGTCACTCCCATGAGAGGCACGCACCGCTTTGGTATCAAAGGAAAGCTGGCTCCTAGATACATCGGTCCATTCAAAATCCGTGGAAGAAGAGGAGAAGTTGCTTATGCTCTTGAGCTCCCTGAAAAACTCAAAGTCCATGATGTTTTCCACATCTCTCAACTCAAGAAGTGCTTCAAGGATCCCGGCAGGACCGTGGACCATGAACTCATCAATCTCCAAGAAGATCTATCTTATCAAGAACACCCCATAAAAATTCTTGAAGTCGCATAAAGAAGGACTCGCAACAAGTCCATCAAGTTCTGCAAGGTGCAGTGGTCGCACCATTCCGTTGATGAAGCCACTTGGGAACGTGAATATGAGCTCTGTGCCAAGTATCCTACCCTCTTTGAGTCTTCTTCTTCCTAGAATCTCGGGGCGAGATTCCTGTTTAGTGGGGGAGAGTTGTAGCATCCCAACTGTCTAACAATTGTAATGCTACTTGGTCTAGTGATATATTGGCTACTTCCTATATATAATTTTTGCATCATAATTATATCATGCTCATGACATCATGCCACCTTGCTTTTGAGCATCATATAAAACCCTTTGCCATTTGGTTCTTCTCTCATATGCATTATTAATTGTATTTGTCTCTTGATATTGTATTTGGTTATTGATATATGGTTTAATGCCCAAGTTGAGTTGGGGGCATATCTTTTTAGTCCACTCCACCACCTTCTTTTGTCACCACTTCATAATTCCACCATTCAATTTACCATGGGCTTCTATTTTCTTTTGGTATTTAATCTAGCTCATGGGAGATAGGATGGATCTAATTCTATACATTATTTTTCTTGGCCTTTATTCCACTTCTTGGGAATGCATAAGGATAATGCCATATTATTATTATTGTTTTCACAAAAATAAAACATGGCAATAAATATTTTGCATGGGTCATGCAACCTTCATCACCACCTTTAGCTCCTTTGTTTCCCTTTGTTTAGTGGATCTTTCTTTGAGGGACCTTTTCCACCTCTCTCCACCATGTCCTTGTCCCAACAAAATCTTTTCTCCAACAAGCATGTTCATATGGGATCCTCTTTTTTATTTAATTTTAGACCCCACCCCTCTCTCTCTCTTTTGTGTTTTCCTCACCAACAACTTATGCCCATCCACTAAGCCCCACCTCACTTCATAGCCAGCCTTTCTCTTCTATTTTTCAAAGTTGCAAAAACTTCCAAAAAGATTATTTCTTGGGCTTGTTTAAATCTGCAACAAATAAAAATCAAAATCAAAACAGATAATAAAACAAATAGAAATAAAAAGGAGAAGAGCCTACCTGCAGCCCAGTGCAGCAGCCCTCACCTGTTCGCGGCCCACTTCCCCCAGCCGGCCTCCCCAGCCCGTACCGCTTCAGCGCCGTCGCCTTCCCCTGTTTCTCTTCCTCCCCTCTGACGCCGTATCGCCGCTTCCTCTCAGCAGCTGACAGAAAGCAGTCGCGGGCAGGTGGCCGTCCTCCGCCGTCAGTCCACGCCCCGCACGCCAGCCCCTCCTCCTTATCCTCGCGCCGAGCCGCTTTCTCCCTAACCCTAGCTACCTGCCCCGTTCCCCTCTTTCTCTCCTCCGCGTACCGCCGCCAGTCTGAGGGCTGCGTCGCCGTTGCCGTCCTCGCAGGTGACCGGGAACACGCCTGGGAGCGTCGCCGCAGACCATGGAGTCGATCCCGCCCGCTGGGAGACGCCAAGCTCGCCGCAGCCGCCCCACGCCAGAGAGCCGCCAGCACCACCGCCACGACCTCGCCATCCCCTCCGCTTCGGCCGTCCCTGCCTCTGAATTCCGCGGGAATCGGACGAGGTGAGCTCCCCCCCTCGCCCTCTTCCGTTTTCCCCCTCTGCGTGCCGTTCGCCGCCCGTTTTTGGCTTCCGCCGGTGGACTGCCCCGCCGCCGCACAGACCCAGCCTGCAGCTCCCCCTCTGTTCCCCCGACGAGCCCCGTCCAGCACAGCCCGCTGCCGACGAACCTCCCAGAACAAGATCCGTAGCTGGCGCTGCCCTCTCTCGTTTTCGTTGTTACTGCCAGGTCTATCTCGCCGCGGTTGCGACGCCCCCTCGCCGGAATACCTCGCCGTCGTCGAGTCGTGCCGCGATTCAGAGACGCCAGGTTCAGTCAGAGCTCGCGCGGCTGTTTTGCAAAAAGAACCCCCGCGCTTTTGTCGATCATGCCCAGGTCCCTAGCAGCCCCAGTGCCCCCACCTGTCAGCTGCCTGGCAACTTGCAGAAAACCCCCCAGCATCCCAGGCCCTCAACCTGCACTCCTTCCCCGCTGCCCGACGTGGTTCACCCATTCCCCCTCGCTGTCACGTGGGACCCGCTTCACCGTCGGGCCCGCATGTCAGCGCCTGGGCTGGCTAAGCCGCAGTAGCAGAAGATTGTTCTCGCGCGCGTGGCCCCAGTCCGCAGTGGCCCACCCGTCAGCGTCTGGGCTAGGTTTGCCTGAAGTGTAAAATGTTTTCTGTTTTTCTGTTTTAATTAAACTTTTTCAGTAAATGTTTAAATTCAAAATTCAAATCAGATTTAAATAACTTTTCAAATGCAAATCCAAATAATACATATGATATATGTTTTGAAATCAGAAAAATGTGAGGAATTAAAATATGCCATTCAAAAGATTATTTGAACACTTTAAATTTTCGAGTTCTTTAAAATTACCAAAAATGCCCTTTTCCTTAATTAAATCATATCTTTAGTTTTATAACTCCAAATTTGACAAATAATATGTCTAAATCGATCAGCGCGACGAGCCCGTTCTATCTATGCGTTCCATGTTCTGAATTGCAGCATGCATCATATAAATATAAAGTATACAGCAACTTATTTGAGTATAAAATGTGACTAAAACTCAATAAAATGCTTTATTTTTGTACTCCACATCTCACCTATGCCATGCTACATTATTGCCATGCAAATTGTGCATCATTCATCATGGCATGATTGTTTGCTTGTCGCATTATAATTCATATGCTTGTGCACTCTATTTATGTTGGCCCTTGTTTGTTTGGTTCTTCTTCGAATAGACACTGAGCAGGGGATATATCAGGAATCCCAGGTACCGCTTCAACCGAGCTGCCAGGCAAGCACTACCACATGCTTGCATACATATAGTACCTATTGCCTCTATCTTACTCTTGCATCATTGAGTCGCGATTGCATTAAATTGAATCCCAAGTACTGCATAGCCTTTACTTTTAAACCCCACCGAAGCTTGTTCCTCCATCCCATGAGCCATTACTACAGGAGTTGTTTGAGCCATGCGGGTCGTAGAAAAGCATGTGTAGGGTATGTGAGAGTCTGATGGATAACGAGGTACCTAAACAACTTAACCTGAGTAGTAATGGGATAACTAATGAAAGTGGCACCGGTGAGCAATATCTGCTATTTGGTTATTCATGCTCACTTGTGTCCCGTAGGACCCCGAGTACTTGATTCCTGTTCCTTGACTATTCGCACTATCCACATCCGGGAGGCCTTATGAACCCCCCCTGAGCTAGAGCTTGATTCATTCTTATTTCTTGGGGCCACAAAGTAGTTTGGGGCTTTATTACTATCCTGTACTTATGCCATGCTTTACTGCTTTATTTAAGATTGTGCGTGGAGCACCTGTACTGTTTTGGGTCGTGCCACGTTTTCGCGGTATCGACAAGCCCAGTCACACTTTCGGGTTCCTAGTCGTTTACAGCCATCGTCGCAAACCCTGGGTCCGTCTCGGAGCCGGCCAACTTCGTTGCGGGTAGCTTATTGGGGTGCCCCCCTGAAACATTTCTGAATCCTGTGATCGCTTTGTCGTGAATGCCTCGTTGGGTTTTGATTTGGTTTTTCCGAGGTTGATCGAGTGTGTGTTGCTATTTATGCACCCCTGCAGGGTAAATCTTTCTGAAAGCCGTGTCCGCGGTTATGGACGACTTGGAGCACAGTTTCTCGATCATAGACAAGAATAACTAAAGTACCGCTTTTAACTTGACTAAGTACTTGACTAGTAAATAGTGCAACACTCATGGAATGGTTAATAAAACTGCCAACGGATGATGGGGGTTGTTCGTCCGCTTCCTTGTTGGTAAGCGAGGAGGAGGATGGATCTGTTAATTATACTGTTATAACTGTTGTTATTAATTCACGGACATCCGTCTATCGTTGGTTAGGTGGATGGTTAGCGGGTATCTGTAGAATTGTTAGGTATTATCTTTTGCTGCAAATGCGTCACCCCATGTTGTGTCCCCTTTAGTGGCATAAAGACTTGCTGAGTACCCCTAGGGTCTCACACGATAAATTGTTTGATTCAGATGAACAGGTGTACCCGCAAGATGGATACTGGGTGGAGGAGACAGGTGATGTTGGCAACGATCATTCGGTGTAGAGATTCCGGGAACGGGGTTCCGTGAGATCTGTGGGCGGGATGTGTTTATTTATGGGGCATCTTATGCCGATTTGCTTCTTATCCGTACTCGGATCTTGTTTTCCGCTTCCGCCTGATACTCTGATGTTCGATGTATGAGGAGATATCCTAAACTATTATATCTATCTAGGATGTTTGGATCTTGCCGTATGGCGTTGTAATATTTCTATGTCTTTTAGATGGAAGGGCTCTGAGGACTGCTGTATGTGGCTTGCATACATACTCATTTGTGTATGTAGTTGATCCCTTCGCCTGCCGATTACGCCGCTCGTTCTTGTCCCGATGTTCTGGAAATGGTTAGGACGGCCGAAAGGTCTACCTGTGAGTGGCATTTGGCCCCACCATACTATTTTAACCATTTCCGCTCATCCAGGCTTGTAACTAAGAGCGTAATTCACCGAGGTAGTTACAATAAATACCAAAAGAAAATCAACATTTAAATTGCGGGGTATCTAAATAACTAGAACCTATTAATTAATTGTCGGGACCCCGGTTCCGCCTAATATTGCCTAATTGCACCGCATCTGCATCATATCATAATCATGCCGATTCTTCTGCCGTAGTATTAAATATTGCATCCGGTGTTTCTGCTAGTGTTTGCTTCTTCGCGGATTAGACCGATGAGTGGATGCGAGTATCGACAAGTTCTTCGGATATAAATCTCCGGCAGTGTTTCCCAGGCGAGCATCTCTTCCCCTTCTACCTATTTTGCATTTATAGTCTTTATTCCCTCCTGTTGATCTATTGCTATCCGTGTCGCGATACTTTAGTTTTTGTACACCAGTTCTATCCCGTGCAGCCTCTATATTGCCATGGACACCTCCTAACACCTGTTGTTTGGTAGATAGCTGGCCTTGCGAGTCGTAGTTGCATGCTCAGGTGCGGTCTCGTGATTGTCGAGTACCACAGTTGTTGGTATGCTATCAGATGTTTTTGGTGGAGATGATCATGACTTTAAATACAACCATTAAAATGCTAGATATAACAAATGCAGAGGCATCGGTGGGCAATAGATGTTATTTGGTTCTTCCACGCCCACTTGTGTCCCGTAGGACCCCGAGTACTTGATACCTGTTCCTTGAGTTTTCGCACTATCCACATCCGGGAGGCCTTATGAACCCCCCGAGCCAGAGCTTGATTCATTTCTATTTCTTGGGGCCACAAAGTAGTTTGGGGCTTTATTACTATCCTGTACTTATGCCATGCTTTACTGCTTTATTTACGATTGTGCGAGGAGCACCTGTACTGTTTAGGATTGCGGAGTGTTTTCGCGGTATCGACAAGCCCAGTCACACTTTCGGGTTCCCAGTCGTTTACAGCCATTGGCGCAAACCTTGGGTCCATCTCAGAGCCGGCCAACTTCGTTGCGGGTAGCTTAATGGGGTGGCCCCCTTAAATATTTATGAATCCTGTGATTGCTTTGTCGTGAAAGCCTCGTTGGGTTTTGAGTTGGTTTTTCCGAGGTTGATCGAGTGTGTGTTGCTATTTGTGCACCCCTGCAGGGTAAAACTTTCTGAAAGCCGTGTCCGCGGTTATGGACGACTTGGAGCAAAGTATCTCGATCATAGACAAGCATAACTAAAGTAGTGCTATAAACTTGACTTAATATGTGCCTAGTAATCAGCTCAAGTATAACGGAATGGATAGTAAAAATGCCAGCAACTGGTGGATATGTGGTGATCTGTGTCATATTATACCTGCCTAGTAAGTATTGCAACTCCAATGGAATGTGATAAAAGTGCCAACAACTGTTGGGTTTTGGGATTCCTCAGGACAATTATATTTGACTAGTAAATATTCCAACTACAATGGAATGTTAACTAAAACGGCCCAATACTTATGCTATCAGGATGACTCATGCTATTTATATCTGATAAGTAATTGCTGCAACTATAACGAAATGAGTAAAAATGCCAACTGTGTGAGTTCCTTGGTCCGACTTCCTCGTTTGGTCTCGAGGGGGAAATACCAGGATGGGTTTGTTTGGTGTTAGCTTCAGGTTGGATCCGAATAGGTCTTTCTTATCCCTCTCTGATAACCGCCAGTTGTAGCGAGGCTCTATAGGTTGTTTAGTGCCGCTGCGCTGCCGCTTCAGCCCACCATCCCTATGTAGGCGAGAGCCGCCGAATTCTATCCTCGCCATGTACTGGCCTCAGTACTGACGCTCCTCTTTTTCCTTTGCCCTTTGTCGGCACCCCTTTTGTTTTAGCAGGTTTGAGATCGACGTTGTTAGCAGGGTTACCCTTCCGGCTTGGCCTGGGCAGAGTTATGGACGCCATTGGTTATTCTTCAGGGCTCTCAACCCCATTTGCATCTTGTCCGTACTCGGACGCTGTAACGTTTTCAAGGTAATTTGGATCTTTGTATTGTATATCTGTATTCTTGACTCATTGAGTCGCTGTTGTATATATATCTGTTCTGTGGGTCCCATCGAGGACTGTTGTGTAATGGTATTACTTCGTTTTCCACCCGCACGAAAGTGCCTGGTGGGCGTCCTTGAATCGTTTCTATGCGGGTTTGGCGGAAGGGGCTAAAACTTGCATAGGGCCGATTCGAGGGTGTTACACAACCACGATCTGAAACATAAACCATAAACGGACATGCTAATAGCAAAACGAAGATTGCAATACCTGTTGAAAACAAGTTTCCAGCATTATTGTTCCTTTCTTGCTTCTGAACGAAACAGTGTTGCGTCATGTCCACTAGCACACTCGAGCGTGGGGCGTGGAAGATCCAGGACGTCCGAGTACGAACCAGAGGCACTAGTTGACATCTTCAGTCAGGTGGATGGAGGTTTTACGAGCGGTGGTGGCCGGCGCCGCTGCTAGCCGGCAGACGAGGGGCGGCGAGAGGTGGTGAGGGGCTGCGCGCCGTGCTGCTAGCCGGCAGATGGATGGGTGCAGGTGCTTACTTACGGCATATAGATGGGCGGGGGAGCGCGGGAGGTCGTGGCCGGCGGTCGGTGGCGGCGCAGCGCTAGCGGCCATTGAAGGGAAGAGGAAGTTTGCGTGGGATGACGATGGATGATGGGGGAATGCGGTCTGACCAGAGTGTCAGCAGTGCGAATCTTGATAGACGGTCGGCGGCCGACATAAGGGCATCTCCACTCTGGCCGTGCCGACCCAACCCGCTGCGTCCGCGGACTTGCAGTATACGTGGTCTCCCAATGGCCCGATCCATCTAGACCTATGAGTCCAGCTCGAACTATCCGTACACCTAATTGGGCAACTCTTACGTCAGTCTGGACAGCGCGCGCGTCCTCCCGTGTCCTCCCTTCACCTTTGATAGTCCCTCCCGCCAGTGGTACGGAAATCACTCCACTTCTCCCTACAAAAACCCTATCTCAAATTTCCACTGGCGGGAGCGGAAAAAAAGTTGATGGATCCCGCCGCCATGGCCGACGTTGTGCCCTCCGGCGTTCCCGCCACCCAAAAGCGCGGCTGGCCAAAGAAGCTTGGCAAGGACCTAACGACGGAGGAGCAGAAAGTTGAGTCGGACAAGCACGCCGGCAGGCGGGGTAGCGGCGAGAGCTCGACTCGTCGCAGCCAGGCTCGAGAAGAAGCGTCGCGAGGAAAACGAGCGCTTCCTCGCCGCATAGAACAGGGTCAACACTAACGAGTTGGCAGTGAGTGACGCCAAAAAAGTCATCAATATGATGAAGCAGGAGGCGTTGACCGCCGCTTTCGGTGGCACTGTGGCCTTCGATGGCGGCGCCATAGCTATTCCCGGCCTATCCATGGCCGACGCGTCCTCTACCAACTCCGTCACTTCCACGCCTTGTGGCCGTCCACCAGGTCATCCCAGAACGTGACCCGCACACAACTTCGCTTGGAGGCCACACTAGGATCGTGACCTCGCTCTCCCGGTTCGTCCATCCCCGCACGGCATCGTCGGAGGCGGGAGAGCTGGTTGACATGGTAAAACCTCTTTCTCTCTTTGTCGATGTCTTGCATATGTATTGAGCCATTGTTGGCATCCATATGTGGGTCATGAAAGCAATGGAGCACTTCAATAAGGTGAATGATAACAAGACCTTCACGTTGTCCCATTATTTAACGTTGATCAAGGACTTCAAAAAAATAGGAGACTACCTATGCCTTTTAGAAAGAACTTGACAACAAGAAGAAGGGCAAGAGCAATGCTTCTACGGGCGGTGTCATCAACCTAGACGATGGGAATGATGAAGGCTTCGCCAACACTATAGGTGATGGGACTTCCGCTCGTGCCCGCCGGCCTAGAGGCCACAGGGCTATGAAGGCCGACATCACCCACTAGGCTGGTTCCTTGGCATTCCAGGAGACCTTGAGGAAGATCCTGGAGAAGAAGAAAGAGGTCATCGCCGAGAGGGAAGAGAGACGGTACAAAGAGAAAGAGGCCATCGCCAAGACCTTTGTCGAGCTCCAGACGAGGTCTATCGAGGTGGAGGAGGCTAAGGCCAATGCCAGGCTAATAGAGATCAAGGCCAAGTCAAAGGTGAAGGAGGCTGAAGCCAAGGCCAAGAAGGCCGAGGCTAGGTCTAGGGTGGCGGAGGCAGAGGCCAAGGCCAAGCAGGCCTAAGCCAAGATCATGGCCGAGGAGAATGCCATCATGCTCACCGACCTAGACACCATCGCCGATCCAGATCACAGAGCTTGGGTCGCAAGGACACAGCAGACTATCCGGACTCGCGATGCTTGAACGACAATGGCGACGGGGACTGCAACTTTTTGGGGAGAGAAGCTGCCATTTTATGGACATTGTGTATGATATTGCCCCCTTTTGCACATTGCAGATCCACTAGCCATTTGTTGGCGATGCCCAAAGGGCGATGGCACACGTCTGCCATATTATTTGATAGTCAATTTGTGTGCTATTTGCTTGTCAATTTGAGGGTTAGATCTGATTGGCAAAGCCTTGGCCAACGATGGCACCTAGAAACGCCAGGGCAGACAAATGGGTCATGCCGCTGGGCGTGGCTGGCCGGACCACAACCCAAAAGTGACCGCAGCCCGACCCAAGCAGACATAAACGAACCGTTTGGATCGACCCGGTGGAGATGCCCTAAGGGACGCAAAATGATAAGCCAAACTGCGCATTTTGGTCCAGAGTGGGTTGTTGCGCCACAGACAGGACTTGGGTCACGGTCCGACCTGCCTGGCCAGTGCACCCAGTGGCGCGACACATTTTATTCGTGTTGGTCTTTTCCGCCATCGTTTCCTGCCGCGACTGGTGACTTACCGCGGTTTCTAGCGATCTCCTACTGCTTCTGGCAAGTTTTCATTGTCGATTATAAAGGACGACGCAGTGGAATGGTCACACATCACAACACCTACCATGCCTGGCCGCCGCATTCCCGCCACCCGCGCACGGAACCCATGCGGAGGAGTTCCGGTGAATCCTCGTCGTGCCCGCGCTGCCGCCCAGGGGGAGGAGTTGGACGACCTCTCCGACTTCGACAAGCCGAGGGAGGCGCCAATCAATCAACCCGAGGCCGGTCCCTCCCAGAGGTGAACGGTGGTCGACCGCACCACCGGGCAACCCTTCAGTTGGGATGTCCTCAACGACATCATATTGCGGCAACACCTTAGACGACAAGAATTGGACTTGGCCTACAAGAAGATACTCGAGGTTGTGCGCGCCCGCGCCGCCGCCCAGCGGGAGGAGATTTACGACCTCTCCGACTTCGACAAGCCGAGGGAGGCGCCAATCAATCAACCCGAGGCCGGTCCCTCCCAGAGGTGAACGGCGGTCAACCAGACCAACGGCCAACCCTTTAGTTGGGATGTCCTCAATGACGTCATATTGCGGCAATACCTCCGACGACAAGAATTGGACTTGGCCTACACGGAGATACTCGAGGTTGTGCGAGGAGTAGGATGACCTCTCCAACTTCGACAAGCTGAGGGAGGCACTAATCGATCAACCCGAGGCCGGTCCCTCTCAGACACTGGCGGAGCGTCGTAGAGGTGATACTGGGCCACGACCCCCCCTTCCGAAATTGCAAATTTCTTTTACTAGATATTAGTCAGTAGCTAGGCCCAGCCCAAGAGCAAATCAGCCTGTTTTTTTCCCATCTTTCCCAGTTCGACCACACGAGCAAACCGTGTCGTCTCGCGTACTCCTGCCTTCCATGGCGGCATCGGAAGCATATCGCTAGGTCCTCCTCCAATCCTCTGGTTTGACCAATCGATTGGCCTCTGTCCTCGCCTCCCTGATCCTCCTCTTCAACCCCGTTCTTCTCCCCTCGAAGGCTTGACCCTCCTCTCCAATCCCCTTATCCTCGTCGCAATTCCGCGCCGTTTGCCTGCTACTGCTCCTCCCGGCGTGGCGGCGCCCCACTCCGGCACTCCCACCGGCGAACAGACAAGCCCAGTCGGCCAGCAGCACCCAGACGCCCAGGTTAATGTAATACAGTCTAGTGTCCTACTGTATTTTTGAATCCACGTCTTCTATTTATTTCAGTACTCCATTGTTACTGATTTCAAATAGAACGGGAAATTGCTTCCAAATCCATGATATAATTGCTGATTTCAAAGCTAAGAACAGGGTTTCTCTAGTATATATCTTATATTTGTTCTATGGATTGCCCTAATTTTTATGCTTATTAGCTGTTTTTTATGGAGTTCGTCCTCTCTTGTGTTTTATTCACGCTCCGCCACTGCTCCCAGAGGTGAACGGCGGTCAACCGCACTACTGGCCAACTCTTCAGTTGGGATGTCCTCAACGACGTCATATTGCGGCAACACCTCCGACGACAAGAACTTGACTTGGCCTACACGGAGATACTCGAGGTTGTGCGCGCCGGCCCTGGTGTCGAGACGTTGCGCATCCGTCTCGACCGAGCAAAGGAGGAGCTGAACACATAGAGGATGATCTACGGCTCTCTTGTAGAGGAGTGGGGTCTTGCTGATCCGCCGCTTTTGGGCTACGTCGAAGCCTTCATGCGGCGCTACGGCCAAGCTTATAGTATATAGATAATGTTTTGGAGTATCTTCCACTGAACACGTTTGGGCTGCGGTTTCCAACGACGGGTAGAATCATAACTCGATTCCAACTTCGATTTGGACACGTTAGATCTCCATCGATGAAACTAAACTTTGAAGAAGATAAATAGAACAACAGGTAGCAACCGCCCGCACCGCCGTGCCGTCGCCGATCGATCGACTCTCACGATTGAATTGCCATGGACTATACCGCCGACGTCTCTGACGCGAAGCCGGACATGCTCACCGACCTGCCAGACTGCCTGCTCCACTGCATCCTCTCCCTCTCTTCAATGGGCGCCAGGAGGCTCGTGCAGACGAGCGCATTTTCGCGGCGGTGGCGCCATCTCTGACGCGACGCGCCATGCCTCGACGTCAGCCCGCAGGAGTTCCACGACGACGACGACGACAACGATCTCCAGAACTGGGTCAGGTTCAACAACTTCCCGGACAGCCTCGTCCTGCAGCACGGCGCTCTCGATCTCGACACGCTCCGGATGCAGGTCGTGGAGCCTCCCACGGACCGAAGCGGGCGCTGGTGCAAGCCCGACGGCAACAGCTGGGTGCGCCGCTGCCTCGCGCGCTACAGCCCCGCCGCGCTCGACATCCGCAACCACTCCCCCGCATGGGGCGTGGCACCGTCCTCCGCCGCCTCACCACGCTGCGGCTCACCGGGGTCACGCTCTACGCCGGCTTCGAGCACCTCCTCGGCGCTGCCGGATGCCCTGAGCTAGAGCACCTCGAGCTCAGGGGCTATGTCATTGGCTTCAGGGAGGTGGTCGCCTCTACCACGCTAATTAGGACCCTCGTCGTCGACTCTTCCAACATGACCATGGACGAAGGCTCTCTCGGCCTGTGTTACACCCCGCGCACCGTGGCTCCTGGCCTCGTTTCTCTCGACATCGTGCTTCTCACCTCCTATGCTCCCCTTTGGAAGTTCGAGGTTCCTTGGCTAGCCGAGGCAACAGTTTGTATGGGTAGATGCAGCATCCACGGCGAGTTTGATCTTCTATGCAGTCTTCATAATGTGACAAAGCTAGAGATATCCACCTCACCCAGCGCGCTACTATGTCGATCGAATTCTTTCTTTACATATATAAACCACGAGCATGATGTGTATTTTACTTACATCTCCTACTACGACGTGCTATTTGTTTTCTCAGGTGATAGTATATAGATCTGCCGCCAGAGATTTCCCAGAATTTCATAACCTGGCAACATTGATCCTGGACGAGTGTAACTTCACCCGTGATGAGCCCACGCTCCTGGAGTTCTTTCTCTTCCTCGCTCCCAACTTAGAAGAAACTTACTCTGCGGAACTGCAAGGTGTACATATACTTTTTTTTTAGAAAAGGGGAGTAACCCCGGCCTCTGCATCAGTTGATGCACATAGCCTTTATTAAAAATAACATCCAACATCCATCATCCTAGAACTGTTACAAATCATGGATCGCTTAAAGTTGATGCATGGATCAACCAGCGAAACAAAAGGAGAAAAAAAAGATTACACATCCTGTAATCTATTACGCTGCAACCAAAATGATTGGCTGAATATGTGGTGCGCGACCATCAACAAATGGCTGCACCCAGTAGCCTTAATATCCCGTTGGTCTTGGGGCAGTAAGAACGCCC
The DNA here is from genome assembly GCA_910589775.1 of Avena eriantha. NCBI lineage: Eukaryota > Viridiplantae > Streptophyta > Magnoliopsida > Poales > Poaceae > Avena > Avena eriantha. The sequence goes on from OU342746.1 coordinate 441,611,598, forward strand.
AAAGCTGAACCCAATGCGCCATCATATGGATAACCTGCAAAATATTAAAAGTTTTTGTTTTGTTAAAGATAATGTCATTTCTACATCTCCAAATAGACCAACATAAGGCAGAAACACCAATGCGAAATCCAGCCTTAGATGATTTATCAACTCCATCCAACCAACTTCCAAACATATGTGAAATATTATTTGGAGGTGATAGATCATAAGAAAAATTGACAATACGCCACAGGAGACGAGCAAAAAGACATGATATAAACAAATGTTCTATGGTTTCATGTGCCCCACAGAAACAACATTTGGTACATCCTACCCAATTCCTTTTAACAAGATTATCCTTAGTGAGAAGCACTTTGTTACGAAGGAACCACATAAATTTTTAATCTTAAGTGGGATTTTTATTTTCCAAAGATATTTCTGAAGGAAAACCGTATGATTATTCATAAGTCTTCATACATGGATTTAACTGAGAACACCCCAGATGAGCTTAAGTTCCATACGAACTTATCTTGTTCATCTGACAACTGAACCATCATAAGTCTTTGGCACAAATGAAGCCAAGCGGTCCACTTGTCACCATTGAGCACCCTCCTGAATCCAATGTTCAGTGGTACTTGAGATAAGACTTGTGCTATGGTGACATTATTCCGATGTACAATGTTGTATAATGATGGATATTGTTGCGCTAGCGGTGTATCTCCTAACCATGTATCCTCCCAAAACCTAGTATTTACCCCATCTCCAACCTTGAAGTGACCTCTCACTAGTGGAAAAAGGGCATCCAGTCCCGGCCCGTAAGGGGCTTTAGTCCCGGTCCTAGTAACCGGGACTGGAGGGGCGGGACTAAAGGCCACCCCCACTAGTCCCGGACCGCTTACCATCCGGGACCAATGGGTATCCACATGGCCGTCTCTGCGGGCGCGGGGTGCCACCCATTAGTCCTGGTTCGTATTACGAACCGGGACAAATGGTTCTCTGCGGCGGCAGAATTTTAGGCACTTTCTCTACCGCGGCAGAGAATTCAATTTGTATATTTTTTTTCATTTCAAAATAGTTTTCTACGCTACCACATACCGTACATGTTCGTGCATACATAAGATAACTTCTCTTAAGATCAAGCATACAAATATATACATGATAGTTACACATGGAGATCACAATTATCGGGACTAGAGCCCGTCTATTCAATTACACGGTCGGGGATCATCAGCGCCTATTCACACTAAATTCTCCGGCGTCATCTATCATCTCGTTCATCAAGAATCCTGCCAGTTTTTCAGCAATTGCTACTACGCATTGCTCTGGTAGGAGCCGATCCCGCATTTTCTCGAACTATATAAGAAAAGGAGATCAATATGAATATCAATCATGATAACAAAAAGTGACGGTAATAAAATAATGTTGTGAATGTATTGCTTACATCGACTCTATAATCATTCAGCTCACTGGTAAACGTGCGGATGAACTCGCAAACGTAGAATCCACATAGATTCGTCTTCGATGGCTGCCTCGCGCACTTTACGAGAATAGAAATTTAATCAAAATAATAATTTAGCATCATAATTGTATTGAAACTAGAAGTAAAGAGATACACGTACTACTTACCGAGACCGGCTTAAACGTCAGCTTCTCACTAAAGTCACCCGTAACCGCACTCTTGAACTGGTTCCAAACCCTACCCGGTAAAGAAAATGAATGAGTTATTTATTACGTGATATCTTAGGAAATCAACGAAAGAGACCGATGTAGCGCGAAAATTACCTCTGGAGCATGTCCTGCATGTCCCTAAACATTTCCAGGGGTCTCTTTAATGGGTCCATGACTTCAACTATTCCCTTATCAAGTTGAATGTCTAGCAGAATCAAGTGGAAACTGTACACGTTTATATATACATCAGTAACTCATCAATTACACTTAATATCGAGTAAGCAAAAGAGAATGTGTACAATAGAGTAAGACCCTCATGCGAAATTGTAAGGAAACAGTATGTGGTCACATAAATTTTTGCTCCGTTAGAAACCTTAGAAGGTTTTCCTGCGTCTCCTCGGGTTTTGTCATTAGCGTCTTTACATGTATTTTATCTGGGTCAATGAACCCAACACTAAAGATTGACCTTCTTTTACATTCCATGATCTTCATTCTTCATAATAATAGAGTACAAAAGGATATAATTAGGATAATTACATGCAGTGAACTGAACAACTGAAAAATGAACAACTTATATATAGACAATGAATTCAACAACTTACAGGCAATAGCAACTCATGAGACTTTTGTCGAGGGCGTCGAAAATGTATAACTGGAAGAGTTCTGGAAACTCAACATGGACCTCTTCTTCTCGGAAGTAGTAGTCATGTGGGACTTTCGCCACGATCATTATTCTCTCCTGCTTTACGGCTTTCAAGTACCAGTTATGTAAACTCTACATTTGTGTTGGCAGTTGTTGGACTGCTCAAAGCTGACCAGAGGCTTTCCTAGGACATATGTAGGGACTACCTGAGCCTTGGGTAACTTGTCATCCTGGGCACCTAGCAATTCCTCAACAGTCACATTCATAGCGGTCTCAAGCTTCTTAGCTTCTTCCATATCCTGCTGGGGAGTGTCATAGGATAACACCTGGAGGGGTGGGATCGATGTTTTGGCCTGTTTCCCGAGCTAGGGGACGTCCATTCTTTTCTCGGTTGCACTTTGACCTGAAGATTTGCTCCCGCTTGCACTTCTACTTGATTTGCTCTTCTTCACTATCTTCTGAAGTGTGCGTCGATAGTCATCTGGCTTATGGTGCAATTCATATTGCAATTTTGTGTTCAGAAAAGAAAGTGCATACGCTTTTTGCTTCTCGGTGTATACCGGGGCGGGCTCGGGTTTCTTCTTTTGAAGTTGCGCAACACATTCGGCCTTTATGATCATGTCAGTTTCCTCGTCAGTACGATCATAAGGTCTGATGGGAAGATTCTTATGAGGTACTCTTGGGAGGGGCGACATTTGTCGTTTTGGGTTGCTGCGTCGTTTAGTACTAATCGGAGGCTGCGACGGAGATCGAGATGGACTCGGGCTGTGGTGGTCGTAGTCATGGGGTGGGCTTCTTGGAGGTTATGGAGGTAAAGTTGACATGCGACGACTCGGAGGCGGTGTTGGCTTTGGCGTCCAGCCTGGAAGCTTGATGTTGTTCTTATCCCGTAGAATGATACCACCCAGTACTTCTCCGAGTGTCCTCTCACCTTCAGGTCCAGGGATGTCAAGCTCCATTGAGTCCCACCCCATTGCGATTTCATCCACAGCAACTTTAGCATAGCCAGCTGGAATCTCACGGCCATGCCAGTGTGCGCCAGGTGGACAAGGTAAAGCACATCCGACCGCCACCTTGATGGATAGGTTCTTCACCTTCTGATGGAGCTCACAAGATGCCTGCTCCTTGATTCCATCCACGGGGTAGCCGGTGTTGGGTCCGCAGCATAGAAAACAAAAAATTTCCTACGATGAGAACTATACGCCAAGATCTATCTACTAGATACATAGCAACGGGTGGACATACATCCATGGAGAACTTACCCTCGAAGACAACGAGTTTTGTTAACGAGTAGGAACTCGTGGTTGATGTAGTCGTACACTTGCCGATCTCAAGATCGTGAGGAAGTCCGAGCGCCGCAACTCAGCAGCGCATCCGCACTCGCACACACGTTCAAGCCACCGGACAACCTCCACCTCCTCGCTCGAGCGATCCAGCGGAAGCAGCAACTCCTTCCATACGAAATGCCACCGGGAACATGTATCTCGCTAATCCGAGACCATGGGGGAATAATTCTAGAGGGGGAGAGAGATCCTTCACAAGGAGGTGTGAGGATGAAGGAGGGAATGGGTGGCCTTTTATAGGAGGAGGGGGGGGTGCCCCCTCTCTCCATGGCCGGCGCATGGGGGGGTGACCCTTCACCTCCCCCATTCATGTGGTGGTAACCCCTCCACATTAAAATGCCTCTTCACATTCCCTTTTAAAGTCTCCACTTTAAATGCATTAAATTTCTCGAAATTTAATGCTCTCTCATTTAATAAAACTCTTTTTATTAAATTTATTCAGAATTTTGTTAGTTACTTTAATTAACAAACATTCACATATAGCCCCTTGCAATATTTCAATATCACATGCAGAACCACCTTCTGCAATTTCACCCGAAACAATTTCCGGTTTCTATTGAAACAATTCCTGCGCTTTGCAATTCTTTCGTCTGAAACATATGTGCTCCAAAATGGTGTCCGGTAACTCTTAAGTGTGCCACCCTACGGTTCGCGAATAATGCAGACATGATCGAGACCCTTCTCCGATCAATAATCAGCAGCGGGACCTGGAGATCCGTACTGACTCCTACACATTCAACGATGACTCCTGTGATCGTGAGAACCTTTAACGCTTGTAACTAAATCCCTTTGTCTCTCGATATATTACATGTCCGAGATTCAATCATCGTTATCTCCATACCTAGTTTGATCTCGTTACCGACATGCACTCTTTTTCTCGTTCCCGTGATATAACATTCTAGTGATCACATCACTTGCTTGCAAGCTATCCTAATGTGATATCACCGAGAGGGCCCAGAGTATATCTATCCATCATCTGGATTGACAAATTCCACTCTTGATCCATGAGCCTCAACATAACACCTTCGTAGTACTGAACCCATCTTTATAGTCACCCTGTTACGGTGTGACGTTTGATGTTATCAAGATACTCTTCCGGTGTTAGCAATTAACATGATCTCATGGTCTAAGGATAAAGATTACTTCGTATGATGTTATAGCAATATAAACATAATGACTTGATCGTAATGCTATACTTCGGATGAATGTTCATCACATCATTTCACAAATGCCGTGAACTTGTTATCAACAACATCCAATGTCCATAATCAGGAAACCTTGATCATCTTGTCAATCAACGAGCTAGTCTATAAGAGAGGCATAACTAGGAACCCTTTTTTTTAAACACACATGTATTGATGTTTCCTATCAATACAATTATAGCATGCAAAATAAACATCTATCATATACAAGGAATACATAATAACAACTTTATTATTGCCTCTCAGGGCATATTTCCTTCAGCCGGGACCGCCATCTACCATACATGCGTCGTCAGAAGGGACCTCCGATTCAGCCACGCTGCTTCTCCACTGAGATGGGACGGCGGTAATATCGAGTACAGGATCTTGCAGGCGCGCTGCTCCTCGAAGTTCGTCAATCTGTTGCTGATGCATTCGAAGTGTTCCTAGCAACTCGGTGAACCTGTCTCCCTCCTCCTCCTGCCGTCGCCTCTTTGCTCTCTCTCGGCTCCTATAAGTATCTCTGTCTTTGCGAAACCCCATCTCCCACGTATAACTAGGGCCAAGGCCTCGTACACGTCGTACTAATCGGAGGCTGCGGCAGAGATCGATATGGACTTGGGCTGTGGTGGTCGTAGTCATGGGGTCGGCTTCTTGGAGGTCATGGAGGTGAAGGTGACATGCGACGACTCGGAGGTGGTGTTGGCTTTGGCGTCCAGCCTAGAAGCTTGATGTTGTTCTTGTCCCATAGAATGATACCACCCAGTACTTCTCCGAGTGTCCTCTCACCTTCAGGTCCAGGGATGTCAAGCTCCATTGAGTCCCACCCCATTGCGATTTCATCCACAGCAACTTTAGCATAGCCAGCTGGAATATCACGGCCATGCCAGCGTGCGCCAGGTGGACAAGGTAAAGCACATCCGACCGCCACCTTGATGGATAGGTTCTTCACCTTCTGATGGAGCTCACAAGATGCATGCTCCTTGATTCCATCCACGGGGTAGCTGGGACCGCCATCTACCATACGTGCATCGTCAGAAGGGACCTCCGATTCAGCCACGCTGCTTCTCCGCCGAGATGGGACGGCGGTAATATCGAGTACAGGATCTTGCAGGCGCGCTGCTCCTCGAAGTTCGTCAATCTGTTGCTGATGCATTCGAAGTGTTCCTAGCAACTCGGTGAACCTGTCTCCCTCCTCCTCCTGCCGTCGCCTCTTTGTTCTCTCTCGGCTCCTATAAGTATCTCTATCTTTGGGAAACCCCATCTCCCATGTATAACTAGGGCCAAGGCCTCGTACACGTCCTCCACGTTCGTCATTCCCGAGGACCTTTGTCAACAAGTCTTTCTCTCTATCGGGACGGAACTTTGTTGTCCCCGCTTTAATCTCCTTCGCCACTTTTTGCCATGTATCCCAGGGTATCCTAATCCCGTCACTGCAAATAAGGTCCCCTGTACTTTCGTCATACTCACTCCCATGCCCAAGGAACCAATTCCTTGCCCTCAGATCCCATTCTTCGTGCATTGGTTCTAGAGTGATCCCTTTAGCAAGCAGCTCATTCTCTTTAGCATCCCACTTTGGCATGGCAGCCGCGTAGCCCCTGGCCCCAGGTGATGGTGATATTTCTTCATCGCGGCATTTTTCTTGTTTTTTTTCGACATTTCCATAGCAGGTTCTAACTCCTTGTACTTCACAAATGCATCCCAGTTAGCCTGCTGCTTCGTTAGATAGCATTCAAATATAGGAGGAGTCTTCGTCTTCTGATACTTTTGCCATAATGCTTTCTTCCAGTTCTTGAATAGTTCGGCCATCTTCGTAAGAGTCCACTGCTTGACTTTCTTCCTCAATGCAGCTGTGTCGGCATCATCCTCACATTCTGGCAGGGTGAAATGTGTCATGAGGTCATTCCAAAGACCCTGTTTGCACCTGTCGGCGACATACTCACCCTCTTTCGCCCATTTGGTCTTATTCCACTCTCGAACGGTGATCAGGATGCGATCCCTAACCATAACTCCACATTGTTGTTTAAATACAGTTTTAGCCTTTTCGGGTTCCAACGGTTCACCCCGTGGTGATACCACCGTAATTGTATAACGCGTAGATGCGTCCAACTTTTTGGCCGGGCCTCGTTTGGAATATTTTTTGCTCGATGTGGAGGCCTAAGAGAAGAAACATTCGTCAATTTATATATACAACTCAGTTAATGCATCTACTAATCACCAGACTTCATATATATATACCTCGCCGGACTTCGTTAAGGGTCCACCGAAGCCGTCGGCTTCTCCACCACGGGAGCCGTCGGCTTCTCCTTCATCATTTCGGTCGACCTCCTCTCCCTCACCAGAGGGGTTCAGATAAATCGACGGAGATTCGGGTGGATTAACATGGGGGGTGTCGTTGATCATATCCTCGAGAATTTCTTCATGTGCTAGGTCTCTCTGGATTGGATCCATAGTTTTCTACAAAATGCACACAATAACATTTTTCATTCAATATTGCTGCATAAAATAATACTAAACAATAATATGAACATGCAATTTGCTACAATAATACTAAACAATAGCAAAATACTAAGTCCGAGCGGCCCGCGAGCACCACCACCCTAACCCTAAGTCTGAGGGCCCGCGAGCACCACCACCCTAACCCTAAGTGCGGGGGCCCACGAGCACTACCACCCTAACCCTAAGTCCGAGGGACCGCGAGCACCACCACCCTAACCCTAAGTGCGGGGGCCCGCGAGCACTACCACCCTAACCCTAAGTGCGGGGGCCCACGAGCACTACCACCCTAACCCTAAGTCCGAGGGACCGCGAGCACCACCACCCTAACCCTAAGTGCGGGGGCCCGCGAGCACTACTACCCTAACCCTAAGTCCAGGGGCCCGCGAGCACCACCACCCTAACCCTAAGTGCGGCGGCCCGTGAGCACCACCACTCTAACCCTAAGTCCGGGGGCCCGCGAGCACCACCACCGTAACCCTATCTCCGGGCGGCCCGCGAGCACCACCACCCTAACCCTAAGTCCGGGGGCCCGCGAGCACTACCACCCTAACCCTAAGTGCGGGTCCCCGCGAACACTACCACCCTAACCCTAAGTCCGGGGGCCCGCGAGCACCACCACCCTAACCCTAAGTGCGGAGGCCCGTGAGCACCACCGCCCTAACCCTAAGTGCGGTGGCGGCGGGAGTGAGTGGCGGCGGCGGTTGGGGTGGTGGCGGCCAGAGAGTCGGGCAGCCTGCCGGTGTCGATTCGTTGTCCTCGCGCGCGTACACTAACATACTATATACTACACTAACATATTATATAGTAAACTAATTAACATACTACACTAATATATACTACTAAAAAAATAAAAAATACAATAACATATTATATAATACTACACTAATTAACATACTACACTAACATACTACACTATATATTTAAAAAATACACTTTATATTACACTACTATATACTACTAAAAAATAAAAAATAGAATTAACTAGCTAGAAGTGGCTGGGGGGCGCTGCCCCGGCCTGCTCGCCCGCACCGCCGCCGGCGTGCACGGCTGCCGCCCCGGCCGACGCCGCCGCGCGCCGGCGTGCACGTACAGCTGCCGCGCCGCCGATGCCGGATGGGAGAAAGGGGAGGGGCGCGATACCTGCTGGCCGAGGGCACACGCGCGGCGGCTGGATCTGGCGGACGACGCGCTAGCTGGTGGCAGCGGTGGAGTGGGGGGACGACACGCTGGTGGTGGCCGGATCTAACGGTGGAGTGGTCGGGCAGCCTGTCGGCGTCCTGTGCGTCGTCGTCCTCGCGCGCTTCGTCCCTGCAGCAGAGTGTGGTGATTTGGGGAGAAGAATGGGCGCGGAAATATAAAGGGGATGGACCTTTGGTCCCGGTTCGTATCACACACCGGGACTAAGACCCTTTAGTCCCGGTGTGTGATACGAACCGGGACTAAAGGTCCCCCCTTTAGTCCCGGTGCGTGCCACCCACCGGGACTAAAGGGTTTTCGGCACCGCCCAACGCGCGCGCGCCAACGCCACACCTTTAGTCCCGGTGTGTAGCACGCACCGGGACTAAAGGTCCTTTTTTCAAATTTTTCACCCCAGGGGCACGCCTGTTTAAAAAAAATTCAATTAGCATATTTTTTAAACATTTGAATTTTACAGTTTTTGCATACTTATAAATTTGAGAAAAATTTTAACATGAAAAGTTCTTGAATTTGAATAAGTAATCCAAATCTATTTTCTGTTTTATAAAATAATTATTCTAACTAGTAAAACTAATAACCATTTTGCCATTTTCAATTTAAAAATGCATTAACTATTATATTTTGCATATTTTTGAATCTCACTAAAATTTTAACATAAAAGTGTTTGAATTTTAATAAGTGATTCAAATCAATTTTCTGTTTTAAAATAATTATTCTAACTAGTCAAACTATTAACCATTTTGCCATTTTCATGTGATTCCGACGCTCCGGTGGTCTTCCTCCGAAGAAACCCTAGACCGGGGGCCCCGGATCGTCTACCCCTATAGCTTTCTCCGTATGAGGGGGCCCCAGATTGTCTACCCCACCTTATTTCTTCCCGCCTTATTTTTTCCCGCCCGTTTTCTTCCCGCCTTTTCCACCGCTTCCCTCCTCTGACTTCCCGCCATTTCTCACTATATATGTAGGGCTAGCAGGAAAATATTTTCCGAGGCGGAACTTCCGAAGATGCCATAGGGCGTGTGCACCAAGGGCATCTTCGAGAAGTTCCGCCACGAGAGATTTCCCAACCCTTTCCTCCATCCATGGGGATGAAACTCTCCATCCATGGGGAGTCTTTCACGGGCTAGCAGGAAAATATTTTCCGAGGCGGAACTTCCGAAGATGCCATAGGGCGTGTGCACCAAGGGCATCTTCGAGAAGTTACGCCACGGGAGATTTCCCAACCCTTTCCTCCATCCATGGGGATGAAACTCTCCATCCATGTTGGCTTGTTGAGTTGCTTGCCATGGCGTATCGATGCTCCTTTTATAGGCACGTCGCCGCTTCTATTTTGTCTTCTTCCTCCGACAGGGCGTCGTGCGCTACATGCTTTATCTCATCGAGCAGTGCGTCCACCCACGCATCCTGATCCTGCCGACAACTTTAGTCCCGGTTGCACCCACCAGCCGGTACTAAAGGTTACCCACGCGTCCTTATCCCACCGACAGTTTTGTTAGATGACACAAAAACCACCTTTAGTCCCGGTTGCACCCACCAGCCGGTACTAAAGGTTAGCCACCTCCCAGATAAGGCCCTCCCAGATAAGCCTCCCCCAGATAAGGCCCCCCCATCTTTTGTCCCGGTTTGAGCCCCCACCCGGGATGAAAGTTTCCCGCGCCACTGCGTTCCGGCGCTTTCCACCGGTTCCCACCTCTGTCTTCCCGCCATTTTTTCAGTATATATATGTACGCTTGGCCTCCATTTACATATCACATCTAGACTCATCATTCTCTTCCCATGGCTTCCATCGTATCTCTAACCACCCGGGAGGCGGAGGCACTTTGCGCCTCGAACTACCCCTGCCCACCGGGCTACCGCGTCCCCACCGGCTGGATGCTGAGCGCCGGAGGCGTGCCGGTCCCTCCTGTCCCTCTAGGTGTGGAGCGCTGGATGGCCATCACGAACCACTACTACCTCGAGCTCACGCCAGAGCAGCGGAGGAATCCCAACTGGCATCCCAACTATTTCCCGACTTGGGAAGCCTTCTTCATCAATCGGTGTGAGAGGACGCTCACCAGGCACGAGGAGGACGGCCCACCTGCTTCAAACTTCAACGAGGCCGGCTGTCGACTGTGGTGGCGCGGCCGGACTCTCCAGAGTGTCATGGCCTACAACACGACCGGCAATAACCCCCGCCTGCGGTACCCTCAAATCTAGCCCACGCGTGCCCAACCTTCAAGGTTCGACTACGGCGACCCCGGCGACGACAGCGACGACGGCGCCGACGACTACGACGACTATAGTGGCGCATATTACAGGGCTAGGCAGGAGCATGACCGAATCACTCCAACATTAGGCATGTTTCTTAATTTTTAGTTGTGCTATGTATCTTAATTTTCAGTTGTGCTATGTATCCTTAGTGTTTCTGGGTTCCTTCTCTTGTGATGGTTCCTTCTCTTTGGGTGATCACCTCCTGCGGCTCATAACCCGGTCGTCAACGTCTAGTTTGATTGAGCAAGATGTATTACATGAAAGGGGACCTTTATGTCTCAAATAAAAGGTTTAATACATTACAGATTTATGTCTCAAATAAAAGGTTTAATACATTATTACACATCACCAACATCTAGTGTTGTGGTTTTCTTCTGCACCGTAGCCATGGAGAATCTTCATCATTTAACAGGATGCTTGGGTCAGTTTTCACTTTGAAGGGCGGAATTTCATGAAACTTATTGTAATCTTCTGACATGTCTGTCTTGTCATCCACTCCCACGATGTTTCTTTTCCCTGAAAGAACTATGTGGCACTTTGGCTCATCGTATTCTGTACTCTTTTGCTTATCTTTCCTTTTTCTCGGTTTGGTAGACATGTCCTTCACATAGAAAACCTGAGCCACATCATTGGCTAGGATGAATGGTTCATCCATGTATGCAAGATTGTTGAGATCCACTGTTGTCATGCCGTACTTTTGGTCTACATGTACCCTGCCTCCTGTCAGCTTGACCCATTCGCACCAAAACAAAGGGACCTTAAAAGTAGGTCCATAGTCAAGTTCCCATATCTCCTCTATGTACCCATAATATATGTCCTTCTGCCCATTGTTATCCGTTGCATCAAAGAAGACACCACTGTTTTGGTTAGTGCTCTTTTTATCTTGGGCGATCGTGTAAAATGTATTCCCATTTATCTCGTACCCTTGGATAGTGCATATAGTCGAAGATGGTAACCTGGCCAACGAGTACAACTCATCTCCAACAGTGGTGTTATTCATGAGATGTGTTTGCAACCAATTGCCAAAATTCTTCTCGTGTTCCCCTTTAATCAAGGTTTCAGGCTTCCCCGGGTTTTCGGAGCGTAGAATATTCTTGTGTTTCTCGATATACGGAGCCACCACGGTGGAATTGTGTAGAACTGTGTAGTGTGCTTGAGTGAAAGAATGCCCGTCCCTACATACCATTGATTTCCTTCCTAGTGTGCCTTTTCCAGTCATCCTTCCCTCATACCGAGATTCAGGAACACCAATCGGCTTAAGGTCAGGAAGAAAGTCAACACAAAACTCAATGACCTCCTCTGTTCCATAGCCCTTGGAGATGCTTCCTTATGGCCTAACACGGTTATGAACATATTTATTTAAGACTCCCATGAACCTCTCGAAGGGGAACATATTGTGTAGAAACACAGGACCGAGAATTCTAATCTCTTCGACTAGGTGAACTAGGAGGTGCGTCATAATATTGAAGAAGGATGGCGGGAACAACAACTCGAAGCTGACCAGACATTGGACCACATCAATTTGTAACCCTGATAGACTTTCTCGATCGATTACCTTCTAAGAAATTGCATTGAGGAATACACATACCTTCACAATGGCTAGTCGAACATTTTCTGGTAGAATTCCCCTCAATGCAACCGGAAGCAATTGCGTCATAAGTACATGGCAGTCATGAGACTTTAGGTTTTGAATTTTTTTCTCTTTCATATTTACTATTCCCTTTATATTCGACGAGAAGCCAGACGGGACCTTGATACTGAAAAGGACTTCAAAAAAGATTTCCTTCTCTTCTTTGGTAAGAGCGTAGCTGGCAAGCCCTTGAAACTGCCCTGGATGCTTGCCGTCTCATCCTTTATGATGTTGCTGGTCCTCCCGTGCTGCCGGGGTATCTTTTGACTTCCCATACAAGCCCAGAAAGCCTAGAATATTCACGCAAAGATTCTTCGTCAGGTGCATCACGTCGATTGCAGAGCGGACCTCATGCACTTTCCAATAGGGTAGCTCCCCAAATATAGATTTCTTCTTCCACATGGGTGCTTGTCCGGTAATGGGGTCTTTCGGAACAGGTTGTCCTCCAGGACCCTTTCCAAAGATTACATCCAAATCCTTGACCATACCAAATACATCAGCACCACTACGGGGGACAGGCTTCGTCCGGGTTTCTGCCTTGCCATTGAAATGCTTGCCTTTCTTCTTTAAGGGATGACTGGGCGGAAGAAAACGACGATTGTACGGGTACAAATTCTTTCTACATTTATCCAGATATATACTTTCAGTCTCATCTAAACAGTGCGTGCATGCATTGTATCCTTTGTTCGTCTGTCCTGAAATGTTACTAAGAGCAGGCCAATCATTGATGGTTACGAACATCAACGCTTGTAGGTCAAATTCCTGCTGTTTGTGCTCATCCCACACACGTACACCTGGTTTGGCCCACAACTGTAGAAGTTCATCAACTAATGGCCTTAGGTACACATCAATGTCGTTGTCGGGTTGCTTCGGGCCTTGGATGAGCACTGGCATCATAATGAACTTCCGCTTCATGCACAACCAAGGAGGAAGGTTGTAGATACATAGAGTCACGGGCCAGGTGCTATGACTGCAGTTCTGCTCCCCAAAAGCATTCATGCCATTGGTACTTAGACCAAACCATAAGTTCCTTGCGTCACCAGCAAAGTCCGGGAAGTCTCCCTCGATTTTTCTCCACTGCCGACCATCAGCAGGGTGCCTCAACAACCCGTCTTTCTTACGGTCTTCCATGTGCCATCGCAACAACTTGGCATGCTCTTTATTTCTGAAAAAACGTTTCAACCGTGGTATTATAGGAGCATACCACATCACCTTGGCAGGAACCCTCTTCCTGGGTGGCTTGCCCTCAACATCACCAGGGTCATCTTTTCTGATCTTATACCGAATGCAGTGCATACCGGGCATTTATCCATATTCTCGCACTTCTCACCGCGGTAGAGGATGCAGTCATTAGGGCATGCATGTATCTTCTGCACGTCTAATCCTAGAGGGCAGACAAATTTCTTTGCTTTGTACGTACTAGAGGGCAATTCGTTATTTTTCGAAAGCAGCTTCTTCATTATCACCAGCAACTTTTCAAATCCCGAGTCAGTCATACCGGTCTCTGCCTTCCACTTCAGCAATTCCAGTGTGCTACCCAGCTTCTTATGGCCATCTTCACAAGTTGGATACAACAATGTGTTGTGGTCCTGTAACATCTGCTCGAACTGCAACCTCTCCTTTTCTGTGTCGCAGTCTCGCCTTGCATCACTATTGACCCGACCAAAATCATCAATAAGCTCATCTGGTTCCCGTTCTTCACCCCCTTCTTCTTCATTATCTTCAACTGCGGTATCATCGTATTCAGGGAACATAGATCGGTAGTTGTCATCATCGTTCTCTTCTTCATCGCCGTCTTCCATGATAACCCCTCTTTCTCCGTGCTTGGTCCAAACATTATAGCCGGACATGAAACCGGACCGAAGCAGGTGGCTCTGAATGACTCTTGAGGAAGTGTGAGCCTGCTCATTCCGACATTCAACACATGGACAACACATAAAACCATCCCGCCACTTGTTCGCCTCGGCCACAAGGCGAAAAGAACGCACGCCTTCTTTGTAAGCGTCAGAGCGTCGGTCACCGTACATCCATGGGTGGCTCATCTGCATCATACAACCATGCATATATATCAAACGCAATCACGATGCTTAAATTAGTACCGCGCGGTCAAAACGAGAAAATAGTTGCTAACCTTTTAGGACACTTCAAAACAAAGAGGAGAAACCTTAAGTGTCGCTCTGGCATCTCATATCATATTTTGTCTTGTGTGAACTCAAGTGGCATCGCTCTAACAGGCATTTCACCGAACACCTCTAGTGCATATGAAGAAAAAAGAGTTAGCACAAAGTTATACCCACCTCTCACATAGGGAAAAAAAGGAGAGAGTGGAGGGCTGGGTGCATATATATAGGGCCCGGCCATTAGTCCCGGTTTGAGATACAAACCGGGACTAAAGGTTCTGCCAGGAGCACGCAGACCCATTTGTCCCGTTTGTATCTCAAACCGGGACTAATGGTTCCTTACGGACCGGGACAAAGTACCTCGGCCTCCTCGGGCCGTCTGGTTCGGACCATTAGTCCCGGCCCCAGCCACAGCCGGGACTAGTGGCCCGAACCAAAGGCCCATTTTCTACTAGTGTCTAGCAAAGAACTTTGTCTTTACCCTCATAATTCCTTTCCAAAATGGAGAATCAGTCGGTTTTGCTTGGACTTCAGACAACGTTTTCTGACTAAGGTACTTATTATAAATCAGTTCTTGCCACATGCCTTCTTTATTTATTAATTTGAAGAGCCATTTGCTCAATAAATATTTGTTCTTAATTTCCAATACTTCAATGCCTAGGCCACCCTGATCCTTTGGTCTACAAATAATATTCTATTTTGTAAGTCTATACTTCTTTTTATTCTCATCACTTTGCAAAAAAAAGCGAGATCTATAAAAATCTAATCGTTTCCTTACCCCTTAGGTATCTCTAGAAACGACAACATAAACATAGGTAAACTTGTTAATACAGAATTAATCAAGACAAAGGTGCACATATACTAGTGTATGTGAAACTGCATGCATGCTACTCTCTCCGATTTCATAATATAAGATGTTTTACTTTTGTGAAAGGAGTGTATCTAGATCCCTTTTAGTGTGTAGGTCACCCGTTCACAAAGTTAAAACATATTATATTATGAAATTGAGGGAGTACTTATAATTTCGGCCGATTCAGCACGTATCGTCTTCCATTTAGTTTACTGCAACTGGAACTAATCATAACTATACTCTTCTTGGCTGCTATCAAATTAAAGCTTCAGTCATGCTTTGAAAAGATGGTTGAAAGGTCGGTCTCAATGAAGATGTGCGACTACCATTTGAACCTCGCGTTCGTGGAGATCAAACACCATTCAAAGAACGGCATTTGCGGGATCATCGAGTATCTGTTGCGGGTTTCCAAGAACCTCCAAAGGACTGGTATTTTGCTATCAGAAGGTCCAGACAAACCTTGTAGCATATTTAGCTCAGGGTTGGTACGAGAATGAGCTTGGACACCTTGTACCTCGTGTGTAGGTTTTCTTGGATCTTGCGTGCCCCGTGCATGCACTCTGTTACATGTAGAATCGGCTACTCACATATGAGAAAGCCAAAAAGTAAGAAATAATTACGAAAACCCATTTCGGCTCACTTGAATTGATCGGTTTATAATGATTGTTTCACACGAGTGACTAACATTTTGCAAACGTGGCTATACCAAAACATATGTATCTAGTGCTACTCGCGATGATCTAATCTTGCTTTCTGATCCTTGTACTCCCTTGGGTCCAAATTAATTTACTCAACTTTGTTCATATACGCATATATCTGATAGTCAGGTTCATTTTCTAGAAAGATTCAAGTAGGTCAACCAAATCACATTAAATAAGCGTCGTTGTTTTCGATATAATATGTTTTCAAAATTACTTTTGTCGTCCAAGCACTAGATTAAACATGAAATTTATTTTCGTAACATCATAGTTGGATAATAGTTACTAACATATTTCAATTAGAAATAATAGCCAAAGTTGATTACACTGAATAATCTAAGAACATATGTACTATGTTGGATACAAGATTACCAATTTATTTGAAAAACTAGCAAAGCAAGGAACGCCCTTTAGGGAATTACTCCTGTGTATATAAATCTAGAATTTTCAAACTTTCTCATAAGAAATTGAAATTTCGATAGTAACTTTAGAAATTATAAGTTTGATGTCCTAGTCAAATTGTTAAATAAAATAGGAAAAATTATTTAGATTAGTCAAACTAGTAGTGTTGCACGTGCACGGCACGTAGTACTAATTCACAGAATTTGTGTCTGTTTTAGATTGTTCTGAATACATCATCCAAATGTCAAAAAATTATTAAAACACGATTGTCAAATAATAATCATATAGTTGCAAAAGTAAATCTGGAATACACAAATGTCAACCAACTTCCCAAACTAAATTGTATACCTTGATGTAAAACATGATTACCTTGTTTGTAACTTTCAAGTAATAATAGTTGACATACTTATACGTTAGTATATAAAGTTTGTAACAAACTTAAGTAGTACTCCGAAACAATAGTTTGAGTAGTATGCCAGAGAGGTGCTGAATAATATATGCACTTCTCCGAAACTTCCTTGTCTTGATTACATGATGCAGCCAAATCAAATGTAATACTACATCATCAGCCTAGTTGGTATTGCAAGAGCCGCTTAAAAAAAAGGCATGTGGCCGTGCCTCGCTCCTGGCTGAGTTTCTATACTGGTGGCTGATTCAGCAATCTGTCTCTGCAAGATCCAAGTTTTTCTCAACAATAATCTTTTTTTAACTCTCTTTATGTGAGCCTTAATTTCGTTGAAATCAGCTAAGAAGTAAATAGCACTTAAAAGTCATAAGTTTGCAATGGGAAATTACTCCTTATATCATAAAACAAAAACTTAGGAACCCCATGGTCTAACATACTGACACTGTATTTTCTTGTGATGATAAACATTGTCCCTGATACCAAATGCACAAAGTTTTCTACCAATGATCAGGTAACTAACTACTGTATGCTAGTCAGCTGTACCAAAAGAGTGCAAATTGAACAGTGGATGGCTCTATCATTGCGTTGTTAAGGTACAGATAGATCTCTCGGTGTTTATCTCTCGAATAGCACATGAAATTATAGTTTTACAAGGAAAGGGAACTAATCTATTACAAATAGAGCAAGCTCTGCCGTCGCTGCTGTTCAGCCGTGATCCCGAGGATGGTCTGGTAGTTGCCCCTCCTGTTGAATATGTAGCTTGTAGTCCCAGGTTAGTCTCCACACGGGATGGGCTTGGATGGCAGTTCGGAAAGTCGGCCCATGTGCGTGTATATGTAAGAGAGGATCCTAACATGCGTATAGTAAGTTGGTTCAGAGTATTTTTTTTCAAGGCTTCTAGCTACCTATATAGTGAAAATAAAGCTTTTCACGTGAGAGCAAACACACATTTTGAAAGTATAATGGAAACATATCATATACATTCAGCAACCAAACATTAATGCAAACAGATACAGAATCTCTGCATGTAGCACTAATAAGATCGGATCAACTACACGTATTTAGAAAACATAATAGAATTGGAAGTCGGAAACCATATGCATAATATTGCTGATCAACATGATAGTTGTAGATCTTTGACCTTTATGGCTGTACAAAGTAAAGCTTGTATCCAAGAATATCACTTTGAGCAACGCCAAACCTTGAGTCTAATTCGAAAAAACTCTATGGGTCAGCATACACGTGACAACACCAACTGCAGTCTCCAAAAGTAATTTGCTTTGTTTTTATATGAAGAAACAACTCAGTGATAATGGATTGCCCTTTCTAGAAATTTATTAAGCACCCTGCACTGCAGAACATGCACAAGAGGCTAGACTATGTAGTGTTGATCACAGCCTACAGGAAAATTGGCATGTTATGAACACATTAAATTCAGATGAATTGTGGCTATGTGCTATAATGGTAGCAAGGATAACTTATAGGATAAACTTGCTTACTTGAATCTTGTGCACTTCCACTGTATGAATATCAACAAGCACTTAGACAAGTCCAGAATCAACAACAAAAGTGACAATCGGAACCTCCCGATACACATCGCCAAGGCAATGGATGACATGGTCGACAGAGAATTGGCAGCAGTCGTAGTAACTCACAGCAACTGAACTGATTGGAGAGATGATAACGCGGCGAGCAGGGACTGGTCCGCCTTAGGACCGCATGGTCAGAGCACAGTTTGCCGCAGGTTGCCAACGGCACCGCGAAAGATCCATGTTGTTTCCCGCGGAGACAATAACATAAGTATCTCAGCTTGTGACTGTACCTACACGCCATGAGTAACACATTTTATATATTTATATATCTTGCGGCATGATTTTATCCCACAGAAACAGAAGCAAAGTGCAATTAATAAGAAATTTAAATATCATGTCTCTACTTCTTGAACCGTAAGATGAATAAATTATAAATTATCTCGATTCCTCATGAAAATTATCCATGGATATGACGCTGGTTTGCGCCTGTTGGATGAACCATAAGAGGAACTATACAAATAAAAGTGGTAGCACTCAATTGCTGTGATTCGTGATACAAAGGGAAGTTTCATTGCTGGATCGTGTACCTATCTTCAAAATTTTGAATCAGCGGCAGATGCACATTCTATGCGCAATGGCCTGGCGCTAGCAGCAAGAATGGGTTGTAACACGATACAAGCCGAATCAGACTCAATGGAAGTGGTCGATCGCTGCATGCAATGGTGACCATCACGGCCTGTTGGAACCGCTGGTACAGATCGGCCATATTAAGGTCACCTGTTGGAACCGCTGGTACAGACCGGTGACACAACAAATATTTGACCGTCTGGGTCCAGGCAGGCCCTTCACAGGTTTAGCGCACACAAAACTTTTTTGAACCGTAACAAATAAAACGCACACGGCCTGCTTCATGAAAACCGTTTACTTATAAGCGAAGAATCCCTCACGATTGCTGTCCACGTGAACCGTTTGCTTCATATTTACGACGTTGTCTCCAGTTTCTACGGTTTCTTTTTCTTTTTCTAGGCCCTTTCTCAAACGGTGAGTTATAAATCATAGTGTGTGTTTCTCGAATTTCGTAAGACATACACGTGTGTAGCCTCTTCTCCTTCCACCGTGTGCTACACATTGGGGACAATGCAGTTTCTACTGTGGATACACTTCGATATGGCTTGCAGCAATAAGATCGCTCACCTTGCTTGCGTCTGGAAGTGCCCGCCGGGGAAGCGCCACTGTGTTGAGCTGGAATTTTGGGTTATGAAGAAAGAGAAAAAGCTCCAGAGGTTGGGGAGGAGGAGAACCCCGTCCCGCCTTCGTACCACGACGAAGCCTCCTCTCCCTCATACTCGGTCGACTGGTCCTCCTCGAACGACGACTGCAAAATCAATATGGAGAACTATCGTTCATACCCTCACAATGCCAACGAGTTTAGTGAACTAATTGTGTGCGACCTCTCATAAAACAGTCCCAAGTATTGCACATGGGTGTACCTTCATGAACCGTTTGCGATGGTTCGACATACGTACAAAGTGATGAATGGAAAAATACCCCACATGCCCCATATCTCCTTTTTCCACTCTGTGGCCTCATCTTCTCTTCTCTCGTCGGCGGGAGACCAACTGAAGATCGAAGCCGCTTCATCCCAACTGCCTACACATCAGATCGACTACGCGACCCTGCATATCGACACTAGAAGGTTAATATCGTCCCTCCCTTTTCTGCTAGTAGTAGATCGTATTTCGTGCAAAACAACCACCAGTGTTTCATGGTATTCGAGGGGATTGTATCGAGGTGTAGATGAAGCAGCTAGATCTCTCTACAATATTTGTACCTAAGTTTATGCGACTAATTAGCTGGTGTATTCTTGTTTTCACTCAAACTGTTAAACATGGTTTTTCATTGTTTCTCTCTTTCATTTATGATACTTTCTAGATATGACCACTCGACACGGTCATATACGCCTTCAACATATCTAGTTTAGCTGCACAAAAATATGCCTTCCCTTTTTTTTCGCCGCATATAGTGAATACTCTCATATGAGATCAACACATTGTCAGTAATTAATCTCCTAGGGACAAAGGCCGATTGCTCCTCCGAAATTATCTCATATAGAACCAAATGAAGGCGGTTTGCAATCACTTTTAAACAGATCTTATAAATCATATTACACAATACTATTGGACGAAACTGTAAAATGAGTTGTGGTGACTTTACCTTGGGGATCAAAACTATCATTGTCCTTTTTATAATTTCTGAGAGTTCGCCACCATTCAAAAAAATCTAGAACCGCGCTTGCGACAGCATCTTTGGCAAGAGCCCAATGCCTGGAGATTTAGACGGGCCCATATCAAACAAAGCCTTTTCCACTTCGGTAGATTCCCAAGCCTGGTCCATTTGCTCATTCATCAAGGAAGTGATTTTCACTAGCACCATATTTGTCACTGCGTGGACGTCCAAAACATCTTGGGCTTTAAACAAATCCACATAGAAATCTTGGACAATCTCTTTCACCTTTACTGAGTTAATTGCAAAAAACCACCACTTGTGCGCGAGAAGTTCGAAAATCCATCGGGTTTCGCTAATTTTGCAAAAATCCACCAACATTGCGCTGGCTCGTTGCAATGTGCACTGATTCGTCGATTTGGCCTTGACAGCGACTTTTCTGACCGTCTGGTCCCACTATCAGTGTCCACGTGACCAGGAGGAGACGGCCGATGGGACAGCCGTTAACATCCGTGAACGGCATGTGGGGCCCACCATCAAGCCCGCGTCCTAACCCTAGCTCTGCTCTGTGAAGCCGGCAGTTGCACACGTTCCCACCGCTCTTCCTCTATCCTCCCCCATGGCGACTCCAAATCCAGGCGACGGCAGCGGAGGCAGCGCCGGTGGTGACGTAGGAAAGAGAGGGCCCGCCGGCGGTGGAGGCAGCGCCGGTGGTGACGCAGGGTAGTCGACCTCGGCCTGGACGACCTCGACTTCTGTGGCAGCTCCAATCCCCCCGCACGCACTGAAGGGAATATGCCCGAGAGGCAATAATAAAGTGATTATTATCTTATTCCATGTTTATGATAAATGTTTATTTTGCATACTATAATTGTATTAATTGGAAACATTAATACATGTGTGTTTAATAAACAAAATATAAAGTTCCTAGTAATGCCTCTCATATAAACTAGCTCGTTGATTAACAAGATGATCAAGGTTTCCTGATCATGGACATTGGATGTTGTTAATAACGAGGTCACAACATTGGTGGAATGATGTGATGAACATTCATCCGAAGTATAACATTACGATCAAAGTCATTATTTTTATATTGCTATAACATCATACGAAGTAATCTTAGTCCTTAGACCATGAGATCATGTTAATTGCTAACACCGGAAGAGTATCTTGATAACACCAAATGTCACACCGTAACAGGGTGACTATAAAGGTGCGTTCAGTGCTACAAAGGTGTTATGTTGAGGCTCATGGATCAAGACCGGGATTTGCCCATCCCGATGACGGATAGATATACTCTAGGCCCTCTCGGTGATATCACATTAAGATAGCTTGCAAGCAAGTGATGTGATCACTAGAATGTTATATCACGGGAACGAGAAAAGAGTGCATGTCGGTAACGAGATCAAACTAGGTATTTGGATACCGATGATCGAATCTCGGACATGTAATATATCGCGAGATAAAGGGATTTAGTTACTAGCGTTAAAGGTTCTCATGATCATAGAAGTCATCGTTGAATGTGTAAGAATTAGTATGGATCTCCAGGTCCCGCTTCTGATTATTGATCTGAGAGGGGTCTCGATCCTGTCTGCATTATTCGCGAACCGTAGGGTGACACACTTAAGGGATACCGACACCATTTGGAGCAAATATGTTTCAGATAAAGATTTAAGAAAGCGCTGGAATTATTTCAATAGACACCAAAACTGTTTCGGGTGAAATTGTTGAAATTGGTTCTATATGTAATATTGAAATGTTGCAGGGGGTTTTATGTGAATGTTTGTTAATTAAAGTAATTAACAAAATTCTGAATAAAATTAATAAAAGAGTTTTATTAAATGAGAGAGCATTAAATTTGGAGAAATTTAATGCATTTAAAGTGGAGACTTTAAAAGAGAATGTGAAGGGGCATTTTAATGTGGAGGGGGCTACCACCACATGAATGGGGGAGGTGAAGGGACATCCTCCCCTCCTCCTATAAAGGCCCGCCTCTCACTCCTTCGTCCTTACACCTCCTCGTGAAGGATATCTCTCCCCCTCTAGTTATTCCCCATGGTCTCGGATTAGCGAGATACATGTTCCCGGTGGCTTTATCTAGAAAGGAGTTGCTGCTTCCGCTGCTTTGCTAGAGCGAGGGACGGAGGTTGTCGGGGTACCAGACGTGTGTGCGATCACGGATGCACCGCTGCTTTTCGATGCTGGACTTGCTGGAGCTGGATCTGATGGACGCGCTGGAGCCGGACCTGATGGACTTCATCACGATCTTGAGATCGGCAAGCGTACGACTACATCCTCCACGAGTTCCTACTCGTTAACAAAACTTGTTGTCTTTGAGGGTAAGTTCTCCATGGATGTATATCCACCCGTTGCTCTGTATCTAGTAGATAGATCTTGGCGTATAGTTCTCATCGTAGGAATTTTTTTGTTTTCTATGCTACGAACCCCAACAGTGGTATCAGAGCCTAATCTATGCGTAGGTTCTTTGCACGGGTAGTACACATATGTTTATATGTGGGCGATGATGATCATGTTATTACATCTTTCATGTATTTTGGATATTGGTGGCATAGTGGGATGAAGTAGCCCGGACCAACCTTACATGTCATCGCACATGAGACCGGTTCCACGACTGACATGCAACTAGTTTTGCATAAGTAGCTGGCAGGTGTCTGTCTCTCCTACTATATTCAATATCTGATTTACAACGAGTTGCTAATAACTTAGTTATCATCGTTTTGGTTCCATGTTCGTAGGTAAGACCGGTTCTATCTTCGAAAGCCCTAAGCCACGTAAAAACTTGCAACTGATAAATTAGAGGCGTCTAGTTTAGATCGTTGCTGGGCTAGTGTCATGATATGATAATGTTGTAAGTTGATGTATAGTTGATACTCTTACAACACACCTAACGTGTAAGTTCCATAGACCTTGGCCTCACACACAAAGGAATGATAGAGATCATACCACGATGCATATGATGGTGATCAAATGCATGGACCATATCATTCCACTTTACACATATGATGTTCGCATCTTATATTGCTAGTTCGGCGTTTTAGTAGCATTTTTAAGATGATCCCTCATTTAGATATCAAGATAAAAATGTGTTCTTTCTTAAGTATGCACCGTTCTGTGGATCATGTTTCGAGACATCACGTGATGATCGGGTGTACTCGACTCTACGCTTTCATATAACGGGTGTAAGACAGTTTTACACATGCGAATACTAAGGTTCTTACTTGGCGAGCCTAGCATGTACAGACATGGCCTCGGAACACGGACCGAAAGGTTAAGCATGAGTAATATAGTTGATATGATGCCCATATTGATGCTCGCCTTTGAAGCTACACCGACTCACGTGATGATCGGACTTGGTGTAGTGGATTTGGTTCATGTAATCACCAAAAAGGCACGAGGGATGTCGTTTTTGAGTGGGAGTTCATTTCTAATTTGGATTAGTCGAACCAAATTTGTCATAAACTAAATCAAAGTGAATTTGCATAATTTGTTGTAGTCATTGGCATCTGTTCACTACCTTATGCTTAGTTTTAATTGAGATAATAGAACTATAGAATTCTAGATATTTACTTTACGAACTGGTATCGTATTGTTTTGAATTTCAATTTAAAGTTTATAAGTCCTACTGCAAACTTTCAAAAAACTCTATTTACTCCATGAAGTTTAATAAGTAGTATTAAATGAAGAGTAAGAATTTGAATGTTAGTATCTTAATTATCATGCTTGCCTCCATGATTATTGATATTCAAAAGTTGTTTTAATATCAAGATTATATAGGAGCTGAAAATTGTTTCAGAAACCATCATGTGTGAAAGATATTGTGATATCTGAAACAATGTTTTTGGTTGCATTATGATAGAGTATAATTTAGCAATATACATGTTCTCATATTGTATGAGAATTTGTGAAGGATGGAGATGCTAGGCATCTGGATCTTCCAAAAAGGTTTTGGGAACTAACATTATACTCGCGATTCTTCCTTACAGGCTATAGTAGCTTGATCATGAAAGTTGTCATGATAAGGATGAATAGAAGATGTAAGTAAAATATTTACTACACTTATAGATTACTAAAGAATGGATTTTTGAAAGAACACCATACATTTGATGGCGGTGATCCACTTCAAAGTGCAAGTCCAAAGGTATTAGTATTTGACTATATACACTTTGTACTATGTGTCATGTGAATGACACCACTATTGATGTTGATAGATTCTTTTAAAAGAAAAGGAATTGTTGAAAGATAATCTATAAAATATTTGGCAGAAAAGAAAAGGTTAGAGATGTCCAACTTAGGTATATAGAAGATATACACGTTATGGCTGTATTCCTTGCTTGTTAAACAATGTGGTTCTCAAGTATTGGATAGCGGTATTCGATACTGAATTGGTTGGTATGAAGTGTCATGCAGGACAACGCAATTCATCAACTGCAATGGCCTAAGTAACTAGCAAGAGAATAAGTGATGATGTTCATCGAAAACAAATAAAGTGTTAGTGTGTTCTTCGTTGTCGTCAAACCTAGCCTTCAAGATTTGTTTTAATAATTGTTATTTTGTTCCGGTATTACGAGAACAATGGTTGTTCAAATAATTACCGTATTCCATAAAGGATGAATGAACTTTACAAGTCTAGTTGGAGAAATCACATCCATAAACACTATTGCTAAAATGTTGCAAGACAAATGATTGAAAGATCACTTATGAAGTGACATCGCTGTTTAAATTATATTGGAAAGAAAACATGAAGAAACTCCATGTTGATGGATTTTTGGAGTCTTTGATTTTGATCAATTGTCGCTTGTGAGACTTTCCTCGAGATAATTGAAACTCCGTCCATAGGACAAAGAGGAACGGATGACTAACTTATTGGATATTATACATATTGATGTATATAGTCCATTATATGTAGCCATATGCGATGGATATTTTTGCTTTATATGCTTTCTCCAGAAATTTGAGTGAATATATCTATATATTTACTTAATAAGGAAGAAGTATGAAACATTTGAAAATTGTTCAAAGACTTTCAAGATGAAGTGAAAAATCATTGTAACAAGAAAATAAAAGACTTTATGATTTGATCATAAAGGAAGATATTTGAGTTACATGTTTAGCAAAACACTTAAGATTTGAGGAATTGTTCCATGATTTGTGTTTTCCGGTAAACCATAGGAGTATGGCATATTCGAGAGATGAAATCAAACCATGTTTGACATGGTAAGATCAAGGGTGTCATTTATAAAACTGCCATTATGTTTTAAGGATTGAAGCTTTAGAGACTACCGCTTTTACACTGAAAAGAGCACCATCATGATCCGTTGAAATGACACCATATAAGTTATGGTTTGGGATAAAACCTGAATTGTCTTTTCTTAAATTTTGGTATGCTATGCATAAGTAAAATGTTTACAACCAAGGTCGGATAAGCACGTCTTTGTAGGTTATCCCAAAGACTTTGTTGGGAATTTCTCCATAACACCGAGGACAAAAGAGTTTGTTACTTGGAACGTCAAGTTTCTTGAGAAGGAATTTTTCGTGAAAAGTTAAGTGGGAGGACAATAGAACTTTGATAAGGTTGTTGAACCTTAGCTATATGTGCTAAGTAGCGCAGCGCCAGAAAGTGTCCCGGTGGCGGCCACAATGGTCATGGCTCCCGTGATTACAAAGGGTGTGATCTCGGAGATTAGAGTTCCTATTGAACCGTGTGGGTTGGTAAGAATCAAATAGTGTGATTTGATAAGCAAGTCGTTATTGTTTTGACAATGATGAACCGACTACATGCAAAGAAGCGATGATGGGCCCTGACTCCATAAAATGACTAGAAGTCATAGAATCCGTGATAGTATCCATACACGAGAAATCAAGTTTTTGAACTTGGAAGACCCTCCAGAAAGGCGTGAAGCCTATCAGTCGTGTTTGGATCTATAAAGAAATAGACATTGATGTTTAACATCTATGAAATAGTCGACATGTCGGAAATAAGTTTACGGCAATGTTCAAGGAGTTGACTATGACAAGATTTGATCTTTCATAGCGATATTTAGTCTTGACGGATTAATGTAGCAACCACTACATATACTTTGGTATATGGTAGTTGAATAAACATAACAAGGTTCTTCTAATAGAATGGTTACCTAGGACGTGTACATGACACGGTCCGAAGGGTTTTGTTAATTCAAAGGGTGCTAAAAGGGCATGCAAACTTCAATAGTTGAAGTAGGCATAGCGGAGTTGGAATCTTCACCATGATGAAACTGTTAAAAGAGTTTAAATTCATAGGAGATGATGAAGATGCTTGCATTTGCAAGAAATTAAGTGGGAGCGCCGAGAAATATTTCTAATACATTATGTAGAGGACATATTGTTGATTGTAAATGATGTATCTTGTATTGACACAAGTTAAGAATTTCATTAAAATAAGATTTCGATGAAAGACTTGGGCAAAACCGGAATATTAGGCATCAATATCTATATGGATAGATTGAGGCGCTAATATGGTTGTGCCAGACATACATGAGATATTGAAAGGGTTCAATATGGAAACACCAAGAAAGGTTCTTGCTGCATGGAAAGGATTGTACCAAGATTCAAGTGTTTCAACACTTGGTGAGTAAAATCACAGGAAGATTTTGATCGATTATACCGTGATATGTATATATCTAGATATGTCCTATGCTCTAAATGTGATGAGCACATATCAGAATGATTCATAATATGATCATTGGACGATAGTAAAGATATTCTTATGAGCTTTGGAAGAACTAAGAATATATCATGTATAAGTGACAAATAGTTAAAAAAGAGTTCATTGTAAAGTGTTACATTGATACTAGTTTTGTCACAAGATACAAAATTAAAAATTTATCTCAATTTAGACTATGGGTGGCACAATGTATTGGAAAGGATGTTCCATGATGGATTTGGATGAGTTCCAAAGTTGAAACATTGTCATGGATACTACAATAAAAGGCTAAGTATATAACTGCTATAGTAGCAGCAAAGGAGGGCATTTGTGTTAAGTAGTTTGTTATCAAAGTATGTGTGGTTCAAAGTGGGCTAATACTATGAAGATATATTGTATGACAATAATATCAACATATTTTAACCCGAACGAACTAAAGGTCTCACCAAAGGACCAAATTTATACAATACCATCTCATTTGAGAATGAGTGATGCATAGAGACGCAAAGACATGCAAATACACAAGGACCTGAAACTGTCAGATATGGAGATTATGTTAACCACTAGCAATTGCGTATATGCAACACCAGAAAGCCATAGGTGTTCAATATGCAAAGTTTTTCAAACTAGATTATTGACTCTAGTGCAAGTGGGAGACTAAAGGGAATATGCCCGAGAGGCAATAATAAAGTGGTTATTATCTTATTCCATGTTTATGATAAATGTTTATTTTGCATGCTATAATTTTATTAATTGGAAACATTAATACATGTGGGTTTAATAAACAAAATATAAAGTTCCTAGTAATGCCTCTCATATAAACTAGCTCGTTGATTAACAAGATGATCAAGGTTTCCTGATCATGGACATTGGATGTTGTTAATAACGAGGTCACAACATTGGTGGAATGATGTGATGAACATTCATCCGAAGTATAGCATTACGATCAAAGTCATTATTTTTATATTGCTATAACATCATACGAAGTAATCTTAGTCCTTAGACCATGAGATCATATTAATTGCTAAACACCGGAAGAGTATCTTGATAACACCAAACGTCACATCGTAACAGGGTGACTATAAAGCTGGGTTCAGTGCTACAAAGGTGTTATGTTGAGGCTCATGGATCAAGACTGGGATTTGTCCATCCCGATGACGGATAGATATACTCTGGGCCCTCTCGGTGATATCACATTAAGATAGCTTGCAAGCAAGTGATGTGATCACTAGAATGTTATATCACGGGAACGAGAAAAGAGTGCATGTCGGTAACGAGATCAAACTAGGTATTTGGATACCGATGATCGAATCTCGGACATGTAATATATCGTGAGATTAAGGGATTTAGTTACTAGCGTTAAAGGTTCTCACGATCATAGAAGTCATCGTTGAATGTGTAGGAATCAATATGGATCTCCAGGTCCCGCTTCTGATTATTGATCTGAGAGGGGTCTCGATCATGTCTGCATTATTCGCGAACCGTAGGGTGACACACTTAAGGGATACCGACACCATTTGGAGCAAATATGTTTCAGATAAAGATTTAAGAAAGCGCTGGAATTATTTCAATAGATACCGAAACTGTTTCGGGTGAAATTGTTGAAATTGGTTCTCCTTGTAATATTGAAATGTTGCAGGGGGTTTTATGTGAATGTTTGTTAATTAAAGTAATTAACAAAATTCTGAATAAAATTAATAAAAGAGTTTTATTAAATGAGAGAGCATTAAATTTGGAGAAATTTAATGCATTTAAAGTGGAGACTTTAAAAGAGAATGTGAAGGGGCATTTTAATGTGGAGGTGGTTACCACCACATGAATGGGGGAGGTGAAGGGACACCCTCTCCTCCTCCTATAAAAGGCCCCCCTCTCACTCCTTCTTCCTTACACCTCCTCGTGAAGGATCTCTCTCCCCCTCTAGTTATTCCCCATGGTCTCGGATTAGCGAGATACATGTTCCCGGTGGCTTTATCTGGAAAGGAGTTGATGCTTCCGCTGCTTTGCCGGAGCGAGGGACGGAGGTTGTCGGGGTACCGGACATGTGTGTGATCACGGATGCACCGCTGCTTTTCGGTGCTGGACTTGGTGGTGCTGGACTTAGTGGAGCTGGATCTGATGGACGTGCTAGAGCCGGACCTGATTGGCTTCATCACGATCTTGAGATCGACAAGCGTACGACTACATCATCCACGAGTTCCTACTCGTTAACAAAACTCATTGTCTTCGAGGGTAAGTTCTCCATGGATGTATATCCACCCGTTGCTCTGTATCTAGTAGATAGATCTTGGCGTATAGTTCTCATTGTAGGATTTTTTTTTGTTTTCTATGCTACGAACCCCAACACGCACTTCACTGTTCCTGGCGGGTGGCGACGGCGTTGGCCGAGGTCTGGAAGGCACGGTCAACGGATAGCCATCATTGGACCTCCTATCTCGGCGGCGTGGAGTAAGTTTTATCGTCTCTCTCCTCTTTCCCCCCTTTTGTGCCCAAATTCATCTATGTAAACTCGAGATTATGTTTAGTTTTAGTTGGTTAATTGTTTCTTTGATTTATCTATAGCCCGGATGATGATATATGGGAGATTAGGTTCAGTTTAGATGGTATATGGCAGAGTACACAAAGACGAGTATTGCACTCAGCAATCAGGTTAGCCCAGTAACAAGTCAAATGCGTGCAGAATTGTATTGGCGTCAATGGAAGCACAAGGTATCAGGGGGGAGAATAGGAACAACCGTTGAACCATTTGGTCAAACAGGTTCCAGACCTTGCCTTCACGACTGTATTTGTCGTCGCCGGCGAGCCCACACAGCTGGATCGGGAAGGAACCTATCATCTCAGGCCAGGAACCGATAGAGCAGCGCGTCGCCGGGCCTCCGATGGGCGGAGGCATGTCTTTCGCGGTGGACGCGTTGCCGCGGAAAGATGGCGGGCAGGAGGGGTTTGGGGCGCTCTTAGTGAGGCGGTGGAGATTGCCACGGCGGAGTCGGCTCTTGGGGGAGTGGGAGGGCGGGAATGGGGGTGGCGCGTTTGAGGTCGGACGAGACAAGGAGGACTCGGCGGCGAGGCCATCTCCACCGGGCCGAACCAACCACTCTGGGCGCGTTTGAACGCGCCCGCCGCAGCATTCCAGCGGCCCGACCATGCGGACTGACGTGTCCGGCTCAGTCCATTTGTGCACCTAATTTGGCCATCGATTGAGTCGATCTAGACAATGCGTGCAGCCTCCCGTATCCAACCATCACCTTTGATGGTCCCTCCCGCTAGTGGCACACAGACCGCTCCACTTCTCCCTTCAAAATTCCTCTCCCAAAATTCTACCGGCGGAAGCGGCGGGAAAGACGATGGATCCCGCCGCCATGGTCGATGCTGCGCCTCCGGCGTTCCCACTGGCAAGAAGCGCGGCCGACTGAAGAAGCTTGCCAAAACATGACAGCGGAGGAGCGGAAAATTGAGACGGAGAAGCGCGCTGGCCGGCGGGTTGCAGCGTGAGCTCAACTCGCGCAAGCACGTCGTGAACATGATAAAGCGGGAGGCGTTGACCGCGGCTTTTGGCGGCACCGTGACCTTCGGTGTCGTCGGCGTCGCTATCTCCGGTCTGTCCATGGCTGGCGCGTCCTCTACCAGCTCTGTCACGTCCACCCCTTGTGGCTAGCCCAGAACGCCAGACCCACATACACCTTCGCTCGGAGGCCACACTAGAAACGTCGCATTGCTCTCCTAGTTCGTCCATCCCCGCACGGCGTCGTTGGAGCCGGGAGAGCCCGTCATCGACCTCAACCGCACTCCAACGACCGTGGACACAACCCCGGAGGCGTCGAAAAAGCAGCGGTTCATCTCTACCGCGGACATGCCGGGGCCAGTCAACCTGTTTGGCAGAATGCCCGACACGCCACCGACCGACGACGGCACGGTATGGTCGCGACATTTCTTTCCCTTTGCCAGCACACCGGTCCCATCTCTTTATCATGGCCAAATTGGGTGTAGGATTTCGTAGCCAACGATGCCAAGGACGCCGTGCACACCATGATCAACGAGGGTGGCGACGGCTATGGTGAGGACATAGAGACCCAGCAATAGACCCAACAAGATGCCTACAATATTGCGGACGAGTCATTGTTTGGAAATGATGGTGCTTCCATGGGCGAGGGGGTCACTGCCGCGTCTCTGGCCGCTTCACTTGCGGCGTCGCTCGTCGACAGCAAGAAGTTGAGCCAATGAACCTTGAGCTACATTACCGACAAGGACAAGATCCTATGCAAGGCATGGACGGAGGTTTCACAAAATCCACTATGCGGCGTCGAGTAAAAGGGCTTTGCCTACTGGAAAAAAGGTGGGCAGGTTTTTCCATGAGCATAGGAAATTTGGGAAGGACGCCTTCTATAGTGATCGAAGTGATCTCTCTCTATCCAAGCGATGGGGCACCATCCATGCCGAGTGTAGCAAGTTACAAGGCTCCTACGAGATGATGACGAAAAGGAAAATAAGCGGCATGTTGTCGGTTGACATGGTAAAACTCTTCTTCTCCTTGTCGATGTCTTGCATATGCATTGACCCATTGTTGGCATCCATACATGTAGGTCATGAAAGCAATAGAGCACTTTAAGAAGGTGAATGACAACAAGGCCTTCACGTTGTCCTATTATTGGACGTTGATCAAGGACAGCAATAAATGGGAGACTAGCTATGCCCTTTGGAAAGAACTTGACAACAAGAAGAAGGGTAAGAGCAATGCTTCTACGGCCGATGTCAACGACCTAGATGACGGCAATGACGAAGGCTTCGCCAACCCGGTAGGAGCCCGTGCCTGCCGTCCTGGAGGCCGCAAGGCTACAAAGGCCGACATCGCCCGCCACACTGGTTCCTTGGCATTCCAAGAGACATTGAATAAGATCATGGAGAAGAAGGAAGAGGCCATCACCGAGAGGGAAGAGAGGTGGCGCAAAGAGAAAGAGACCACCGTCAAGACCTTTGTCGAGCTCTAGATGAGATCTGTCGAGGTGGAGGAGGCAAATGCCAAGGCCAGGCTAATGAAGATCGAGGCCAAGGCGAAGGAGGCCAAAGCCAAGGCCAAGGAGGCCGAGGCCAGGTCTAGGGTGGCGAAGGCAGAGGCCAATGCCAAGGAGGCCGAAGCCAAGATCATGGCCGAGGAGAATGCCATCGTGCTCACTGACCTGGAAACCATCGTCAACCCCGATCGCAGGGCCTGGGTCGCGCGTAGGCAGCAGACCATCCGGGCACGCGATGCTTTATCGGCAATGGCGACGACGACTGCAACTTTTTAGGTAGAGAAGCTGTCGTTCTTTTGGACATTGTGTATAATATAACCCCCTTTTGCACATATGAAATCCACTAACCACTTGTTGGCGATGCCCAAAGAGCGATGGCACACATCTCCCAATTTATTTGATAGCCAGTTTGTGTGATATTGCTTGTGAATTTGAGTGTTTGGCCATTGGCAAAATCTTGGCCAGCGATGTCACCAAGAAATGCCAGGCACGTACAAATGGGTCACGCCACTGGGCGCGGCTGGCTGGATAGGCCGGACTGTGACCCCAAAGTGACCGCGGGCCGACCTAAATGGACAGAAACGGACCATTTCGGTCACCCGTTTAGGTCGGACCGGCGGAGATGCCCTAAGGCCGGAACTAGTCGAGATAGTGAAACCTACGACTTTGTGGTTTCCCACACTGCTTGCCAGGTGAGTACCCGCCCGTTTGTTTCAGAAATCCAATTCGTGGAAAGCACATTTCAAAATATAAAAAACAATCCTCCCTCGGGTCCATATTAGTGTTCTCAACTTTCTCTAGATTCGTATGTATC
This sequence comes from Avena eriantha, assembly GCA_910589775.1. Classification (NCBI taxonomy): domain Eukaryota; kingdom Viridiplantae; phylum Streptophyta; class Magnoliopsida; order Poales; family Poaceae; genus Avena; species Avena eriantha. The sequence continues at coordinate 441,644,739 of OU342746.1, forward strand.
TAGTTAAGCATTTAGATTATATGTATTTGTACTAGATAAAGTTGAGAACACTAATATGGACCAGAAGGAGTAGAAAAAATTATATACTTGTACATCCAGATATTATACATTCGTACATAATTTTTTGGAAAAAAAATATTTTTTATATCCCACATAATATTTTGGTCCTCCAGCATAACTATTCATGGCTAGTCCTTTTGTTTTTTTACGCAAGCTACATAAAATATTTATTTTTTTCTAAAAAACTTGTGTATCAACATAGAATATTCAGATGTACGAAATTTTTGTTCAAAATTTTCTAACATGTCAAATTTACTTTTTATAATAGGTTCATTTTCACCGCAAAACACTACCTCCCCCGTTTGATTGTATTTTTTCCAGCTTGGTTGCTACCAACCCTTGTTCCAAGTTTTAGCATTGTTCTAAGTCTAACATTTTAAAATTTGACCAAATTTATAAATAAATATATTAACACAAATTAGTTTTATTAGATTCAGTCAGAAAATATATTCTTTAAAATAGGCTCTCGTCCCGCTATATTAATATAGCAACCACACAATACAACTTCAAGTCCGCTGCTGGGACAAACAACACAATCAAGCCCAAAATAAAAAATAAGAGAAAAAAGAAAAAGTAATGCCAACAATGCTAGATCGACAAAACCAATAATGACCCGCTACCGATGCGCCTCCGGAGAAGTACCACCACACTCCTATGTCGTCAGATCGTCGCGTACGAAGTAACACCTTCAAGAAGAGATGCGATGATGTTGACGACATTGTTGTCCGGACTAGTCCTAAGATTACTCCCGGTACGCGGAGGGGAGTAGGGAAGAGGTATACCCGACGCCCTTCAAGAAGGAACGGTTGCGCCCGCTGGCGTCACTGCGTTGGTGCCGACAAAGCTGGCAGGTATTTCTCCTAACCCTCAAAAAACCACATCCTGAGACAACCTATAACACAACACCAAACTTTCCACCCATGAACATGTGCCACCATGGTTTTGAATTCACCATCGTCGTCTCACCATGCAAAATGATGCGAGACTGGCCAGACCGAGAAAGAAACGGTCATAGACAAGGAGCGTTAGTTTCATAGCCACGCAACAGGGAACAGCCTCCATCACCGAAGGTGGTAGCCGACTGATGAGTCCAAAATTAAAGCATATTTACCTTTTATTTTTGCATAAATAGAGTAGGGATCTTTGTATTTCACAGCATTTGCACGCACCATTTTTTTCTTGTTTTAACAGGATCCCAAATCACTAAGTCTTATATAAACATATCAATTGGAACTGTCATATTGTGTTATAATATGATATTTCTAAGTGATAAAAGTCATTTTATGGATTTACCTTCACACTTGGAAGAATACGAAGCGAGGAGAAGCAATCAGTACTAGGTGTCAGCATGATCGCCTCGTCAAATACTTTCTCCTAGCGAAGACGAGAGGGGGATCCGACATTCATAGCCACCAGAAACCACGAAAACCACATCTAAAAGGGATCTGAAGGAGGAACTTGGATAGGGCAAAATCCCAGCTGCTTCACGGATCATTGGAGGACAATGCATCATCCCCTTCATCATCAACCGCTGTATCTCCATCACCACCATTACTGCCATCTCTCATCTATTAGATCTTGTTGTAATTCCAGATTCAATTGTGGTTTGCATTAGATCTATCTCCGTACTTTTTATCCATTCATTTAATTATGATGATGTTGTTGATTAATTCCATGTGTGAGTAATTCCTTTGTTCTTGGGGAGATGGAGAAACCCTAGCACCATTATGAATTTGTAATAAAGATGATCTATTCTTGTGTTCATATGACTTACCGGTCTATGATAGATTTATGATTTCTGTTTGATCTCTCTGTTTAGATGGTATGCGTAGTCGACCACATATCATTTGGACGTGTTTTGGGATCGTACCCAGAATGGCCTCATGTTAGATCAACGACGGCTCGTAACCTACACGGTCAAAGGAGGATAAAAGAGGGACTCCCTAAGCTAATTACGATATCCACGAGAAAACCCGTAATTGCAATGGTTTGTATGAGTGACTCCTCTCAGACATCGCAATGGTTATTTAGAGGTGACCTCACTCTTGTCTCAACAAAGTGGCTTCCTACGAACCTTGTAGTGAACATCTTATTATGGAGCTCTCTCCACACATCTCATGACACAAGAAGTATGTTATCTTGATTATTAATAACTAACAATGCCATGATAGTGGTGTATCCTACATCCCCGAGAACGTTTTAGCCCTATTGAGTTCAACCACGTTTTCACACAATCTTGTTACTTGTTTTAATTACTTTTCTGCAAACAACCAAAAACCTTTCAAACACCCTTTACTTGAGATTAAAGGCATCTTATAAGTATCCTTTGGTAGATAGTGACGAGGGGCATAAAGACCTTTACCAATAGCTCTTTGTGGGTTCGATAACTTTACTTCGATACTAGCTACAATTGATCTGTGCACTTGCAGTCATCAAGTTATTTTCTGGTACCATTGCCGGGAGCTAAACGCTTTTGGTCTTTGTTCTTAGTTACTTATTCTACTAATTGTTTTACTAAAGTTGTTTATTAGTTTCAGGTGATACATTATGGGCGAATACCAAAATATAATCCAGCTGGAGGCTGTGAGGAGTTCTGGTCCACCCATGGACGCCTATTTAAAATCCAATCACCGAAGAGGGTATGGTATTAACCCCATGCTCTTGGATCCTTTGCATGCAAAAATTTTTGCAGGAGATGGTACAGAGGATCTGTATGAGCATGTAGGGTTCTTTGAAGATATTTGCGGGACTTTCTACCTTAATTTACAAACTGAGGATGAGGTTAAATTTGCTCTCTTTGTTCAAACCCTCATTGATGAAGCCTGTTCTTGGTACATCCAAAGTTGTGCAAAGATTACTAATTCTTGGGAGAGCTTAGCCTCTTTATTTTTAGTTGATTTCTTTCCCAGGACAAAAAATCTTGGTGCGAGACACATGATCACAAAATTTAAAGGAAAACCTAAAGAAAGCCTGCATGAAGGATATACAAAGTTTCAGGTTTGCTTGACCACTGCCCCCATCATAGTGTCCCGCCTTGGCTGGTGATACACACTTTATATGCAGGTTTGAACAATGATAATAGAAATAAACTCGACTCCCTTACAAATGGGTCTTTCACTAAATTCAGTGTTGAAAGAGCATGGAATTTGCTAGACATGGTGAATAGGATAGAGAAAGCCTATTGCGAGACTGAGTTTAATAAAGAAAATTCCATAGAGTACAATTTCTTAAAAAGATTTCTAGCTTCGGGAAAGATAGAAAAATTGCTCAGAAATTTTAATCTTGACCATCACATGATTATTCAAATTATTAGAAATTATGCTGACTACCTGCAGATTCCAAAAGATTGGGAACGCTATACACCACCTGCGGAGGAGAAACCCTTTAAAACTTACCACAATGATAACTATTCGCAAATGCAGAAGAAAATGTTAGCTGAGGAAGAAACTATTCTAACAAAAGTAATGTATAGCAGGGGTGAAAGGAATAAAAGAATAGGAAGGTTAACTAAGGATCTGGGAACCATTCAACGGAATATTGGGATAGTAAAAGAACTTCTGGAACCTGAATTGTTCAAGGATGAAGTGATCATGGTAAGTAAAGAATAATCCGAAATGATAGGGGCCAAGTTTGATGGTAAAAATAGAAGTCAACAGAAAATTCCTTTTTTCTTAGGAGGAACTACTTATGTAGGGTTTTGTGACTTAAGTTCTTCCGTAAATATCATGCCTTATACAATCTGTGAAGAGATGTGTGACCATCTTGATGAATCTTACCTTGAGCCATGAGAAGCTACTTTTATGTTTTCTAATCGAACTTTGCATCCTACTCACATGATACTTCACAATGTCTGTATTTCTGTTGGAGCTTTTGTGTACCCAGTTGATTTTCATAGTATTGAAATACCTTTGAACTCCTCCTGCTCAGTCATTTTTGGTAACCGTTTTTACAACTCTATGAACATTGACAACAAAAAATAGGATTTATCCTTGCATTTTGGTGAAGAAGTTGTAGAAATAAACTACAGCCAATTCACAAGATTACCTTGTGAAAAGAAAGTTGAGATTAAGGAGGAGAAGACTATTGAAGAATTAGCAGTGATCTATTTTTTCACTCTGCAATGTGGGTGGGAAAGGAGTTTGACAAGCGATGATTCGCTTTCAAACGACTCTGCGAAAGAAGATTTGGATGAGATTCTCAACACCACACTAGAGGTTGAGACTAGCCTTAGGGATGAATTTGAAGAACTTGAAAGAAAAGGGGATGAGGATCCACCACCCCTTGTTTTAAAACCTCTTCCTCCAGGTCTCAGGTATGAATTCTTAGATAAGGAAGGTAAATGCCCAGTGATTTTAGATGATAAGCTCTCTCCTGAGGAAAACACGAAATTGTTAGAGGTACTTGTCAAATAGTCTGAAGCTTTTGGATACACTCTTCATAACATAAAAGGTATAGATCCCTCCATAGTAACTCACAAGATATCTATGATTGAAGATGCTAAACCATTTGTTGATAATCAAAAAAGGTTGGATCCTAAAATGAAAGAGGTAGTAAGAAAGGAAGTTATACGTATGTTGGACAACGGTATTATCTATCAAATTTCAGATAGTAAGTGGGTGAGCCCAACCCATTGCATACCTAGGGAAGGATGTATAACAATAATTAATAATGATAAGGATGAATTAACCCCTACTAGAATGATAGCAGGATATAGAATGTGTATTGACTTCAGGAAGTTGAACAAAGAAACCATAAAAATTCATAAGCAACTACCTCTCATTAATGATATCATGGAAAGGATGTCTGCTAATTCTTACTTTTGTTTTCTTAACGGATACTCTGGATATTCTCTAATAGCTATCGAGCCTAAAGATCAAGAAAAAACTACTTTTACCTTTCCCCATGGAACCTATGCTTATCGGTTAATGCCTTTTGGTTTGTGTAACGCAACAACTACTTTTCAAGAGTGTGTTCTAAAAATATTCGACAGTTTTGTGGAAAGTTCCATGGAAGTTCTTATGGACAATTTTGTTGTTTATGGAACTACTTTTGAGCAATGTCTCTATAATCTTAATAGAGTTTTGCAGCGATGTAGACAAACCAAGAAGGTTCTCAATTGGGAGCGTTGTCGCTTCATGGTAAGGGAAGGTATAGTTGTAGGACATAAGGTTTCTGAAAAGAGCATTGAGATTGATAATTCAAACTTGGTTACTTTAGAAACACTGCCGATTCCGCAAGATATAAAGGGAGTAAAGAACTTCCTTGGACATGCTGGTTTTTATAGACGCTTTATTAAAGATTTTGCTAAAATAGCTGCCCATTTATCTCGTATCTTAGATAAATATACTATTTTTTACCTTTGATAGAGATTGCAATGATTCCTTTGAATAGTTAAAAAGGCAGTAATTTCTGCATAGGTCATTCACCACCTAATTGGGATGAACCTTTTGAAATTATGTGTGATGCTAGTGACTATGCTATTATGGCTGTTTTAGGAGAAAGAGATGGACTAAATCTCAACGTCATTCAATATGCTAGTCGAGTTTTTAATGAGGATCAAAGGAACTATGCGACAATCGAGAAAGAATTTCTAGCTATTGTTTTTGCTTGTGATAAATTTACACTATATTATCAACTCAAAAGTAACAGTTCATACTGATCATCAAGCTTTGATACACCTCCTAGCTAAGAAAGATGCTCAGCCCCGTCTAATTAAATGGGTCTTGCTACTACAAGAATATGACCTGCAGATAGTGGATAGGAGACGAAACGATAATCCTGTTGCCGACCATTTGTCACAGCTGGAAGGAATCATAGAGGATCTCATTCCTATTAACGAATCTTTGCCAGGAGAATACCTTGCAGTTATAGAACCTCGCGATCCTTGGTTTGCAGATTATGCTAGTTTCCTTGTAGCAAGTTTTTACCAAAAGGACTGGATTACAATCAAATAAAAGAATTCTTTAATGATTTAAAACATTACTTTTGGGACGACCCTTACTTATACAAGCATGGTATAGATGGGATAATCAGGAAATGTGTACCCAAGCACGAGGCAAAGGCCATTCTTAAGGCTTGCCACAATAGTCCTTATGGAAGACATCACGCCGATAATCGTACTGCAGCTAAGGTCTTGCAGTCAGGTTTCTATTGGCCTACATGATACATTGCAAATGTATCTATAATTTTTGATGTTCCATGCTTGGTTTCATCCACTTTCTTGTGTTTTGTCCACACTTTGGAGTACTTTTCATATGATTTCTTGGACTAACCTATTAACAAGAGCCACAGTGCCAGCTGCCTGTTTTCTGCTGTTTTTGGTTCCAAGAAAGTTAGAAAATGAATATTCTCGGAATTGGACGGGACAAAAGCCAAAGTGCCTATTTTCCGGAAGTCATCAGATGCCAGAATGCGAGACGGAGAAGGGCTGGGGGCCGGCCACACCACCTGGCCGCGCGGCCAGGCCTGGCCCACGCCAGGGGGTGGTCTGGCCGACCCCAGCACCCCCTCGGCCTCTCCTTCCGCCTATAAGATGCCCTCGGGACGAAAACCCTAAGTACCCGACAAAAATCCACGAAAAGAGTCTGTAGCCGCCATCATCTCCATCCCTAGATCGGGAGGGATCTGAAGCTCTTCCTGGCACCCTGCCGGAGAGGGGAATTCACCCTGGAGGCCTTCTTCATCACCATGCAAGCCTCCGTTGTGATGCGTGAGTAGTTCATGCTTGGACTACGGATCCATGTAGTAGCTAGATGGCTGGTTCTCCTCCTTTGTGCTTTCATTTCTAGATCTTGTGAGCTCCGTTCATGATCAAGATCATCTATTTGTAATTCTGCATGTTGTGTTTGCGGGGATCCGATGGATATTGAGATGCTATTTCAGAGTGATTATTGATTCTATCATGTCTTTGTTATTTGTGATCTTGCATGCTTTCCGTTGTTAGTAGCTATCTTGGCCAAGTAGATGCTAGCAACTCCAAGAGTTAGTATTTATGCTCGATAGTGGGTTCATGCCTCTTGTAATCTGGGGAAGTGACAGAAATCTCTAAGGTACTAGATGTGTTGTTGCTACTAGGGAGAAAACAACAATCCGTTGTTCATAGAACAATCGTATTGTTTACATTACACGCAATTCGTAAAGCAATAATCTGTTGCTTGCAACTTAATACTGGAGGGGGTTCGGATGATAACCTGAAGGTGGATTATTAGTCATAGATGCAGTTGGATGGCGGTCTATGTATAATGTTGTAATGCCCAATCGAATCTCAAAGGAGTCAAGATGATTAGTATATGCATGTATTGCTTTCTCGGTGTTTGTCAATTGCCCCGCTGTAATTTGTTCACCCAGCGTGTTATCTATCTTAAGGAGAACCACCTCTAGTGAACTATGGATCCCGGTCCTTTTCTTTTACATACAATCTATAAACTGTTTACTGCTTTGTGTTTACTTTCTGCAAACTATTACTTCCTTCCATTCGATATGTTTAATCCTTTGTTTTCAGCAAAACCGGTGAGATTGACAACCTCATTGTAAGTTGGGGACAGAGTTATGTGGTTGTGTTGTGCAGGTCTCCACATTGCTGCTGGCACTGGTAGTGCGCCCTGCCATCGTTCAGCTAGCTACACCTTTGGGGTGTTTCCTTGCTCCTACTGGATTGATAACCTTTGTTTCGTACTGAGGGAAAACTTGCTGCTGTGCTCATCATACCTTCCTCTTGGGGTTCCCCAACGAGCTCGATATATTTTGGGCCATCACTACACTAGTTAAAGACCCTCATGAATATGTTAGAAATTGTGATGCTTGCCAACGTATGAGTAATATTGGTAAAAGACAGGAAATGACTATGAAATATAACTTAGTAATTGATACATTGTAAATGTATCTATAATTTTTGATGTTCCATGCTTGTTTTATATCTACTTTCTTATGTTTTGTCCACACTTTGGAGTACTTTTCATACCCTTTCTTGGACTAACCTATTAACAAGATGCCACAGTGCCAGTTGCCTGTTTTCTTCTATTTTGGTTCCAGAAAAGCCAGAAAATGAATATTCTCGGAATTGGACCGGACAAAAGCCAAAGTCCATATTTTACCGGAAGACTCACGGAAGCAAAAGATGAGACGGAGAGGGGCCAGGGGCTGGCCACACCATGTGGTGGCGAGGGCTAGCCCTGGCCGTGCCACTAGGTGCTGTGGGCCCCTGTCCACCCACCAACATTGCCCTTTCGCCTATAAGAAGCCTCCGATACAAAAACCCTAAATAGTCAAGCCTCCAGCGACTAAAAGTTCCACAGTGCCACCGCCACCGAAGAGGAGATTCGGGGGACAGAAAGTCACTGTTTCGACACCCTGCCAGGACGGGGAAGTGCCCCCGGAGCCATCTCCATCGATCTCCACCACCATCTCCATCGCCGTTGCTGATTCCCATGATGAAGAGGGAGTAGTTCTTCCTCGAGGCTAAGGGTTCTACTGGTAGCTATGTGTTCATCTCTCTCTCTACTCAAGTGCTTTAATAGACAGAGAAGAAGAAGAACAGTACCGGGCCATGGTAACTTTACAATTAGACCCCCCTTTTTATTCCGCTCGCAACCCGCGCTCCTAGCGACCCCACAAGTCAGCCGCCCTGGTATTTTTGCAGAAAGGTCCCCCTGCTTTCTCAGGCTTAACCCGCGCTCCAGCCCCAGCCCTAGCCCCACATGTCGGCCTCTGGGGGCATCCCCACTGTCACGTGGGCCTCCAGCCGCTGGCCCGCCTGTCAGCAGCAGTGGCTAGCCCAGCCCGCGGTGGAAAATGTTTTCGCGCACGTGGCCCCAGTCAGCGCAAGGCCCACCGTCAGTGGCTGATGTTAGAGTTGCCTGGGTAACAAAAGTATTTCCCTGAGTCTGATTTTAATTAAACCTTTTTCAAATTGATTTAAATTCAAATTCAAATCAGATTTAAATAATTTTTAAAATACAAATCCAAATAATACAAGTAATATATGTTTTGGAATCAGAAAAATGTGAGGAATTCAAATATGCCTGGGACAGAAAGTCTTTGTTCCGGCACCCAGCCGGGACGGGGAAGTGCCCCTGGAGCCATCTCCATCGATCTCCACCACCATCTCCATCACCGTTGCTGATTCCCATGATGAGGAGGGAGTAGTTCTCTCTCGAGGCTAAGGGTTCTACCGGTAGCTATGTGTTCATCTCTCTCTCTCTATGCATGATCTTATTGAGATCATGAGCTTGTAATCTATAGATCTACCTTGCTACTCAAGTTCTTTAATAGATCTCTGCTCTCCCCATGTGTGTGAAAGTGACAGCGTGCTCACCATGGTGGCACTTAGGCTAGAGATTACAAATACTTGTTATGAGTTATATTTGGAGTTGGATGTCTTTATGAAATTGTGGTGTTTGTTGGAACCATCTAGTGCTCAAGGTGACAGTGTGGGGTTATCTAGATGTGGAAAGCGAACTTTGAGGTGTGCTGTTGTAGCCCTACCATGGATTAGAGTTTCCAACCGGAGAGTAGTTCAGAGTAGTATCATAAAGAGAAGATATTTACATGGGAGTGTTCACTAGCGAAAGTATGATCCCTAGGCCTTGTCTCTAAGCTTTGAAACACCGTTTGCAGCTAGATCTATGACATCTTTGCTTGCTTCCATCTTTATTTCAGTTTGCCTTTAGTCTCTTCCACGCCTTCAAGCTATTTTCTGGCACCGTTGTCTTATATCTATACCACTTGTATTTTACTATATCTTCACCGAACTAGTGCACCTATACACCTGACAAGTGTATTGGGTGTGTTGGGGTGTGTTTGATAAACCTTGGGTGATCCACTTAAGGGAAAACTTGTTGTTGTTCTACAAACCTCTACACTTGGAGGCCCAACAACTGTCTACAAGAATACAAGTGCGCAGACATTAAGCTATTTTCTGGCGCTGTTGCCGTGGAGGTAAGGTAAAAGTTACTCACATCCTCCGGTGTGAGTGCTCGAAGTTATTTCCTTTAGATTCTGCAATTTTGTCTTTTTGTTTCTTGTTTTTATTTTCACTAGTTAGGCTTAATGGAAAACAACAACAAAATTAGAGAGCTTTATAGTATTTATCTTGAGTTAGGACATGAAGTGTTTGAAGAGAAAATTAAAAAACATATGGAACTTTATTTGCATGATAATAACAATGTTGTTAGTATGAATTCTTTGAACACCATTATTGCTTAATGCTATGGAAAAGTCTAAGCTTGGGGAAGCTAGTTTTTATGAAAATGATCTTTTTAGTTCCCCAGCTTTGGAAGATAGCTATTCTATTGCTTATGATGATACCAAACCTCCAATATATGATGATTACAATGATGAATATGATATTTTCAGTCCACCTACTATTGAGGAGAAAATTAATTATGATTACAATATGCCTCCTATATTTGATGATTATGGTGATGAGAATAATAATGATAGCTATTTTGTTGAATTTTCTCCCACTACAATTAATAAGAATAACTATGCTTATCTGGAGAGTAATAATGATTATATGCATGTGGCTCATGATAAGAATGTTTAATGTGACAGCTATATTGTTAATTTTATGCATGATGCTACTGAAAGTTATTATGAGAGAGGGAAACATGGTTTTATGCATCTCTATAATATTAAGTTTCCCCTCTTTATGTTGAAAGTCTTAAAGTTGCACTTGTTTTGCTTTACTATGCTTATTGCTTTGTTCTTTCATGACTTGTTTATTTACAATATTCCTATGCATAGGAAGTGGGTTAGACTTAATTGTGCTTTGAATTTGCTTCTTGATGCTCTCTTTTACTTGAATTCATATTTCCTATGTGAGCATCTTCTCAAACTATCATGCCTAACTTAAAGGCGTTAAAGAAAAGTACTTATTGGGAGATAACCCAAAAGTTTTAGTTGAGTCTTGGAAGTTATTACCTCTGTAATAACCTCTCCTTATCATTTTTATTTGCTTTTTGTGCCAAGAGTAACCTCTAATGAGAGAGAAGTAATGCTTGGGAAAGTTGCTGCCCCGAAACAGATTTGTGTGCTTCACTGTAAAAATTCGTGTAAAATCTCTGTAAGTCGTGTTGAGGCGTGAATTTTTGTGCTTCTGTCCCAGGTTATTATCTTACTTTCGTTAGTTCAACACTTTTCGATTTAAGCAACAAAAGGTCTTCGAAAAAATTGGTTTTTACCTAGTGGTCTGTTTTGACAGATTTCTGCCATTATTTGCATTTGCCTCTTAATCTCTTTCTCTTTGAGTTCTCTTTGATCATTTGAACTTTTTAAAGGAAGTGCTACAGTAGATTTTGTTTTAATGGAAGTTTTACTTGTGTTGGAACTGAACCAAGAAGACTTATTATCTTAAGTACACTAATGTTGCTAATGAAGATTGTGTGAAGTTTTGTATGAAGGAAAAATTTCACGTGTATGGAAAGAATGATGTAATATGATGAAGAATGGAGTAAAGCTCAAGCTTGGGGATTCCACGCGTGTCACCCCAAGAAATATCCAAGAAGTACAAGCGTCAAAGCTTGGGGATGCCCAAGGCATCCCCTTCTTCATCAATACAAATATCAGGTTTCTTCTAAAAACTTCATTTTTATTGTTTCATGCACGATTGTGTTGTTCTTGGAGCATCTTCTTTTTCATTTTCATTTTGGTTTTTCGTTTGCTTGATTTTCTTAGTTTGCTGAATAAATTGGTTGGACCCCCTCTTTCATACATTAGTTTTCAAATAAGTTTGGTTTGGATTGGAAAAGAGTAGGAAAGTTCATGCTTAAGTGGTAAAAGGAGCTTGTTTTTGACTGTGGCCTATGCTTTGTCAGGTCATGCTTGGTATTGTTTTGGCTTTATGCTTAATGATTATTTTTGTAGCATGACTTGTTATAAACAATTGAGATTGCTTAATGTGCCTTGAAAGAATCATGCGTTGTTTTAGCATATTAAAGCATAGTATTGTGGTATTCTCTTTTAATGCTTTATTTGGGTTGACTTGGCACATGCTCACACCATTCTATGACTATCCCAAGTCACCATAGCCTGTATGATCCTTTAGTTTTCAACTTGTACTATCACTTTATGCTTTGATCAATGATGTTTTGTCGCTTTGCATGATTATGGCCATTATTGCTCTCTTAGTTGGTCGCTCCCAGTCTTTTGCTAGCCTCCGTAACCAAGTATGAGTTCCACTCATGCATCCAACTCCTAAAACCAAGTTATTCCAAAGAGTCCACCATACCTACCTATTAGCATTTGCTATTCCAAGTATATTCACGTTTTTATCTACCTTCCAAATTAAACTTGTTATGAGAAAATTAGTTGTGGTCTATCTGGATGATATTCTAGTCTATTCTAAGTCAAAAGAAGAACATGAAGAACACCTTCTAAACAAGCTTCGTGAGAACCGCCTGTATGCAAAGTTCTCCAAGTGTGAGTTTTGGCTGCCTCAAGTCACCTACCTTGGTCACGTCATCTCTGTCAAGGGCATTGCCGTCAACCTAGAAACTATTAAGACAATTATGGACTGGCTTCCACCCATAAATGTCAAAGAAGTCCGGAGTTTCCTTGGTTTGGCCAGTTACTGTCATCGCTTCGTTCAAAACTTCTCAAAGATTGCGAAGCCTCTTACCGATCTCCTCAAGAAAGGAAAAAAATACCTTTGGACTCCTGCATGTCAAGCAAGCTTTGAAACACTCAAAGAGAAGCTTACTTCCACACCAGTCTTAGTTCCTCCAGATACATCAAAGCCTTTCCAAATATTCTGTGATGCTTCTTTGCAAGGATTGGGTGCGGTCCTTATGCAAGAAAAACAAGTTGTTGCTTATGCCTCTCGACAGTTGAAGACGCATGAGATCAACTATCCTACACATGACCTCGAACTCGCAGCAGTTGTCTTTAATTTTAAAGTATGGAGGCATTACTTGCTGGCCAACCGTTGTGAGATCTTTTCTGATCACAAGAGTCTGAAGTATATCTTCACACAGCCTGATCTCAACCTTTGTCAGAGGAGGTGGATTGAAACAATCAATGATTTCGATTTGACCATCAACTACACTCCGGGCAAAGCCAATGTCATGGCAGATGCTCTCAGCCGAAAAGCTTATGTCAACAACCTCATGGTGGAAGAACAACAGCCTCTCTTGTGCGAGGAGTTCCGCAAGCTCAACCTTGAAATTGTGGATCAAGGGTATCTTCTGAACCTTCTAGCAACACCTCTCTTGGAAGAAAAGGTCCGTTCCATTCAGCTTGGGGATCCTTACACTAAAAAGATCATCTCCAACATTCTGCTTCCGAAGTACGAGTCTTTCCACGTTGATGGCCAAGGCACTCTTTTCTTTGAACACCGGATGTTTGTTCCGAACTACCCGGGTTTAAGAGAGCAAGTTCTCAAGGAGGCGCATGATTCTGTTCTTTCTATCCACCCTGGAAGCACTAAGATGTACATGGACTTGAAAACACAATATTGGTGGCCTGGTTTGAAACGATATTGTGCCAAGTATGTCTCAGAGTGCGATGTTTGTCGCAGAGTTAAAGCTGTCCATCAGAAACCTTCTGGTCTTCTACAGCCATTGAAGCCTCCGGAATGGAAATGGGAGAAAGTAGAGATGGACTTCATCACTGGTTTTCCAAGGTCGCAAAAGGGCAACAATGCAATCTTTGTTGTCATTGACAGGCTTTCCAAAGTAGCTCACTTCTTTCTAGTCAAGGAAACAATTTCTGCAATTCAGTTGGCTGACCTATATATCAACAGAATTGTCTCTCTGTATGGAGTTCCTCTTGAGATCAGCTCAGACCGTGGAAGCATCTTCACTTCCAAGTTCTGGGGAAGTTTCCAAAATGCTTTGGGAACAAAACTAAACTTCAGCACAGCTTACCACCCTCAGTCGCAAGGACAAGTTGAAAGGATCAATCAGATTCTGGAAGATATGCTCCGTGCCTGCGTTATCTCTTTCGGCATGAAGTGGGAAGAATGTCTTCCTTATGCTGAATTCTCTTACAACAACAGCTTCCAGAAAAGTCTAAAGATGGCACCATTTGAGGCTCTCTATGGTCGCAAATGCAGAACTCCGATTGGTTGGTCGGGCGCAGGTGAAAGAATATTGTTTGGCCCCGACATTGTAACTCAAGCGGAAGAGAAAGTTCACATCATTCTTGAAAATCTGAAGATTGCTCAAAGTCGCCAGAAGAGCAATTATGAAAGAAAGCACACGGACATGGAGTATGTCCCTGGTGATCTCGTTTACCTTCGTGTCACTCCCATGAGAGGCACGCACCGCTTTGGTATCAAAGGAAAGCTGGCTCCTAGATACATCGGTCCTTTCAAAATTCGTGGAAGAAGAGGAGAAGTTGCTTATGCTCTTGAGCTCCCTGAACAACTCAAAGTCCATGATGTTTTCCACATCTCCCAACTCAAGAAGTGCTTAAAGGATCCCGGCAGGACCGTGGACCATGAACTCATTAATCTCCAAGAAGATCTGTCTTATCAAGAACACCCCACAAAAATTCTTGAAGCCGCAGAAAGAAGGACTCGCAACAAGTCCATCAAGTTCTGCAAGGTCCAGTGGTCGCACCATTCCGTTGATGAAGCCACCTGGGAACGTGAAGATGAGCTCCGTGCCAAGTATCCTACCCTCTTTGAGTCTTCTTCTTCCTAGAATCTCGGGGCGAGATTCCTGTTTATTGGGGGAGAGTTGTAGCACCCCAATTGTCTAACAATTGTAATGCTACTTGTCCTAGTAAGACATTGGCTACTTCACATATATTATTTTTGCATCATAATTATATCATGCTCATGTCATCATGCCACCTTGCATTTGAGCATCATTTAAAATCCTCTTTCTTTTGGTTTTTCTCTCATATGCATTATTAATTGTATCTGCCTCTTGATATTGTATTTGGTTATTGATATATTGTTCAATGCCCAAGTTGAGTTGGGGGCATATCTTTTGTTTCAGTTCCATCACCTTTCTTTTCCACCACTTTATAATTCCACCATCCTACTAGCCCATGAGCTTGTTTGTATTTTATCTAGCTCATGGGCAATAGGGTGGATCTAGTCCTTTAATTTCCTTTGCTTGGCTTTATTCCACTTCTTGGAAATGCATGAGAATAATGCCATAATATTATTATTGTTTTCACAAAATAAATCATGGCATTATTATTTTGCATGGGCCATGCACAATTCTTCACCACCTTTTACTCCTTTGGTTTTTCTTTTGATTTAATGGATCCTATCTTGGGGAAACCATCTCCTACCATTCCACCATCCTCATAGTCTCATCCATATCTTTTCTTCTTAATTTAATTTTCTTCATGCATGATCATATGAGAACCTTTCCACCTATTTCTTTCCTTCCTCTTTCTTTCTTGTTTTTCTTCCACTTTGGCCCAAGCAAGATCAAGCTCCATGGTATCCTTGGTTTGGCCTTATAAACAAAAATTAAAACCTAAATGCCTAATAAAAATCTAAACCTAGCTTCTCTCTTTATTATTCTTTTAAACCTAATTTACACTAAACCCTAACATTGATCTCTCCTCTCTCTCTATCTCTCTCTCCCATGAGCACCACCTGACCCCCTCTCTCCCTGGCCCACCTCAGCTAACCCTAACCCTAGCTAAGCCCTAACCCGAGCCCCATCTACCCTAGCCCGAGCTAACCCCCTCCCCTCTCTTTCTTTCTCTACCGGCCGAGCCAGCCCCCACCAGCCTCCACGCCGTCCTGGTCCACCTGCAGCCACCCTGCCATGCCCTACCTGCCCAGCCGAGCTAGCACGTGCCCGAGAAGAAGGAGGAAAAGGGCCGAGCCACTTTATCTCTGCCGTGCCACGCCTGCCTTCCTCTCCCTCCCTCTCACTTTCCCTCCTTCCCACGGCTCTCCTGGCGCGCCAGATCTGCCAGAGCCAGCCCTCCTCTCCTCTTTCTTCCTCTCCACGAGGCCTAGCTCCTGCCGCGGTCGCCGCCAGCACCACCTCGTCCCCGTCGTTCCAGCCGATCAGCGTGACGTGGAGGTGTCCTGGAAGCTCGAGGAGACTCCTCTACGACGCTCTGCACTCGCCGACTTGGACAAGAAGCTCCCAGGGCCGCCAGTACCTCGTCGCTCTATAGCAAACCCTAGATCCGGGGCGCCAGCGATCTCGCCGCTCCGCCGCCCCTCGCTCCGATCCAAGCCCGCCGTCGAGCCCGCGGTAAGTCTCTCTCCCTCCCTGACATGCTCCGCCTCGCCGTCGACGTTTAGCGCTGCTGTTTGTTTCGTCGAACGCTCTGCGCGCGCCAGGCTCACCGGCGTCTGCAGCCTCCCCGCGCCGCGCCACACCCTAACTAGCTCGCGTTTTCCTCCCTGTCAACTCCCCTTGACCCGCCGGACTAGTTAGCCCCCTCCGCGCGCACGCCCACGACCTGGGCTCGATCCCCGCCCCGCGCCGCGCGCCAAATTTCCGTCAGACAGAGAAGAAGAAGAACAGTACCGGGCCATGGTAACTTTACAATTAGACCCCCCTTTTTATTCCGCTCGCAACCCGCGCTCCTAGCGACCCCACTAGTCAGCCGCCCTGGTATTTTTGCAGAAAGGTCCCCCTGCTTTCTCAGGCTTAACCCGCGCTCCAGCCCCAGCCCTAGCCCCACATGTCGGCCTCTGGGGGCATCCCCACTGTCACGTGGGCCTCCAGCCGCTGGCCCGCCTGTCAGCGTCAGTGGCTAGCCCAGCCCGCGGTCGAAAATGTTTTCGCGCACGTGGCCCCAGTCAGCGCAAGGCCCACCGTCAGTGGCTGATGTTAGAGTTGCCTGGGTAACAAAAGTATTTCCCTGAGTCTGATTTTAATTAAACCTTTTTCAAATTGATTTAAATTCAAATTCAAATCAGATTTAAATAATTTTTAAAATACAAATCCAAATAATACAAGTAATATATGATTTGGAATCAGAAAAATGTGAGGAATTCAAATATGCCCTTAAAAATATGTTTTGAACACTTTAATTTTCGAGATGATTAAAATTACAATAGAATGCCCTTTTCCTTAATTAATTAATAACTTTTGTTTTATAACTCCAAATTTGACAAATAATATGTCTAAATCGACCAGCGCGACGAGCCCGTTCTATCTATGCAGTCCTTGTTCTGAATTGAAGCATGCATCATGTTGTTATTAAAAATCTGAACGGTTTATGACAATAAAACTTGGTTAAATAAATAATATAATGCTTTATTTCGTGTATCCACACCTCACCTTTGCCATGCTACTTTAATGCCATGTAATTGTGCATCATCCATCATGGCATGCTTGGTTGCTTGTTGCATTTTAATTCATATGCTTGTGCACTTTATTTATGTTGGCCCTTGTTTGTTTGGTTCTTCTTCGAATAGACGCCCAGCAGGAGAATTACCAGGAATCACAGGAGTATTACCCAGATCCATCTCTCGCTTCAACTGAGCTGCCAGGAAAGCACTACCACATGCTTGCATACATACAGTACCTATTGCCTCTATCTTATTCTTGCATCATTGAGTCGCGATTGCATTAAATTGAATCCCAAGTACTGCATAGCCTTTACTTTTAAACCCCATCGAAGCTAGTTCCTCCATCCCATGAGCCATTACTACAGGAGTTGTTTGAGCCATGCGAGTCATAGAAAAGCATGTGTAGGGTATGTGAGTGTCTGATGAATAACGAGGTACCTAAACCACATAACCTGAGTAGTAATAGGATAACTAATGAAAGAGGCACCGGTGAGCAATATCTGCTATTTGGTTTTTCAGGCTCACTTGTGTCCCGTAGGACCCCGAGTACTTGATTCCTGTTCCTTGACTATTCGCACTATCCACATCCGGGAGGCCTTATGGACCCCCCCTGAGCCAGAGCTTGATTCATTCTTATTTCTTGGGGCCACAAAGTAGTTTGGGGCGTTATTACTATCCTGTACTTATGCCATGTTACTGCTTTACTAAGATTGTGCGAGGAGCACCTCTACTGTTTTAGAATTGCGGAGTGTTTTCGCGGTATCGACAAGCCCAGTCACATTTTCGAGTTCCCAGTCGTTTACAGCCATTGGCGCAAACCTTGGGTCCGTCTCGGAGCCGGCCAACTTCGTTGCGGGTAGCTTAATGGGGTGGCCCCCTGAAATACTTCTGAATCCTGTGATTGCTTTTTCGTGAATGCCTCGTTGGGTTTTGATTTGGTTTTTCCGAGGTTGATCGAGTGTATGTTGCTATTCGTGCACCCCTGCAGGGTAAATCTTTCTGAAAGCCGTGTCCGCGGTTATGGACGACTTGGAGCACAGTTTCTCGATCATAGACAAGTATAACTAAAGTACCGCTTTTAATTTGACTAAGTACTTGACTAGTAAATAGTGCAACGCTCATGGAATGGTTAATAAAACTGCCAACGGATGATGGGGGTTGTTCGTCCACTTCCTCGTTGGTAAGCGAGGAGGAGGATGGATCTGTTAATTAGACTGTTATAACTGTTGTCCTTAATTCACGGACATCCGTCTATCATTGGTTAGGCGGATGGTTAGTGGATATCTGTAGAATTGTTAGGTATTATCTTTTGCTGCAATTGCGTCACCCCAGGTTGTGTCCCCTTTAGTGGCATAAAGACTTGCTGAGTACCCCTAGGGTCTCACACGATAAATTGTTTGATTCAGATGAACAAGTGTACCAGCAAGATGGATACTGGGTGGAAGAGACAGATGATGTTGGCAGCGATCATTCGGTGTAGAGATTCCGGGAACGGGGATCCGTGAGATCTATGGGCGCGATGTGTTTATTTATGGGGCATCTTATGCCAATTTGCTTCTTATCCGTACTCGGATCTTGTTTTCCGCTTCCGCCTGATACTCTGATGTGTGATGTGTGAGGAGCTATCCTAAATTATTATATCTATCTAGGACATTTGGATCTTGCCGTATGGCGTTGCAATATTTCTATTTCTTTTAGATGGAATGGCTCTGAGGACTGTTGTATGTGGCTTGCATACATACTCATTTGTGTATGTAGTTGATCCCTTCGCCTGCCGATTACGCCGCTCGTTCTTGCCCCGTTGTCTGAAAGTGGTTAGGACGGCCGAAAGGTCTACAGTGAGTGGCCCTGGGCCCCGCCATACTATTTTAACCACTTTCGTTCATCCAGGCATTAACTAAGAGCGTAATTCACCGAGGTAGTTACAATTGGTATCAGAGCCATCCCGCCCTTTAGGGTCTCAGCCAAAATGGTCGTTGTCAGTCTAGCAAATATTTTTGGTAGTTATGTATACTAGGGAAAAACAAACGTGAGAGTAGGACTGCTTCCATTTTTTCTTACCCACCCACCCACCCTTTTTCTGGTAAGGAAGTGTAACGTTTTCAATCCTCTTCTAAAATTCAAACTAGGATTCACGTGTTCTGGGTTCCGTAGTACCATAGGTTCTGTTTGTGTGTGTGTGTATGTGTGTGTGAATTCCTTGTCTATCTGTTGCATCCAAATGTTATCACTGTCTGCCTTTTGGTTATCAATTATTGGTACATTCCATACCGACAGGCCTTTGTAAACCGACGCGATCTATTCTGATTCGTTGTACACCGATGCGATCTATCTTACTCTTCGTTATCCGACGTTATCTTGTTGGGGTGTTCTTTTCCGTAGTTTCCAATCTTTAGGTTCATCTAAGAAGAAGGTGTTGGGATATGTGATTTACTGATTCATGTGCGGAGTAATGATTTGAGTGCGGGATGGAGTCGCGACCATACCACTACTTTTGTCATTTGCTTTTGTATATTGAACTAGTAGAGTTACTAATCTTGTTTCGTTAAGTGGGTTTTGCGCATACAGGGGTATTTTAATGCCGAAATTTGCGGAAATTTTTTCTTTGTTAGTTGTGTACCACACTCCTTGTTCAGTCGTGTGTGTTATGCTTAACATCTTCTAATTGCCTTGAACTTTGTTGATATTTTAATATCATCTCAGTGAATTGCATTCTTTAATCTTGATTAATTCCATTTTGGTACTATTTTGGATTATAATCATTCTCCATTATAGTACTGACTTGTGTTTTATATCAATCACAGGATGTCACCACCACGCTATTCTGAGGAGGACATACCACCTGAACTTGGGGCTGCTTTGGCAAGTATTGCAAATGCTTTGGGCAATATGCAGCAGAACCAGCAGCGCTTCGAGGAAAGCGTGAGGAGGAATGAGTTTGCTCCGTTACCTCCACCTCCCAAGCGAGGAGATATCAAGAGTTTTCTCAAGTTCAACCCACGCCAATTTGAAGTGTCTGATCAACCACTTGATGCGGATGACTGGCTTCGTGAAGTGTCAAGGTTGCTGATGACTGCGGATGTTCCCGAGCAAGAATGGGTCAAGTGTGCTACTCACCTTCTGAAGGGAGATGCAGCTCTCTGGTGGGAAAATTACCTCAAGGCAGATCTTTCTGGTTTTCAGCCTACTTGGAAGCGGTTCACTGCTGCTTTCAAAGAGCAATATCTGTCAGAAATTGTCATGGAAAGGATGAAGCAAGTGTTTCTCAACCTCAAACAGGGCACTGACAATGTCAACACCTACATCAGAAACTTCATGAACCTTTCTCGTTATGGTGGCGATGAGATCTCTGATGACAAGAAGAAGCAAAAGAGGTTTCGGCAAGGCCTCAATGCTTCCATCAAATATGCAATCACTCATGCAAGGCCGGCATCTTTTCTGGAACTTCAACACACAGCTCTGCAGGAAGAAGCAAGTAGGCAAGTGTTTGAGGAGTCAAAGAAACACAGCCGTGATACAGCAAGCTCTTCTGCTATGACAGCTCCTTCTAAGCGTCGTGTCTGGGTTCCTAACACCCCACCGTCGCTCCCTGCTCCACCAAGACCGTCAAGCTACGCACCAAGGCCACCAAACTCCTTCACTGCGGCTCCCAAGGGCTACAACCACAACTACCCTGGAGCGCCTGGCGGAGTCCCTGGCTACGTTGCTCCACGTCCACCTGGTGCTTGCTATACTTGTGGAAACACTGGGCATCAGCACTGGAATTGTCCAATGAACAACAAAGCTCTTCCACCACCACCTCCAAGACCTGCGGCAAGTTGTCCTATGATTTGTGCACCTCCACCTCGGGCTCTCAACATCAACACTAAGCCGGGGTCTACGGTTGCTCGTGCCAACTGTGTCAACGTCGCTCAAGCTGAGCATGCACCTGGAGTTGTCATGGGTATGCTTCCTGTTAACTCAGTTTCTGCACGAGTGTTGTTTGATTCTGGTGCATCGCATTCTTTTGTCTCTACCAGTTTTGCCGATAGGAATGGGTTATCTATGGATCCTCTCCCCGAGCGGTTAATGGTTCTTTCTCCTGGAGCAACAATGGCATCTTCTAAAATCAGCCATAACAATCAAATTGAGATTGGTGGTTCTTTGTTTCTGGCTTCCTTAATTATTCTGGGCAATTCTGATATTGATGTTATCTTGGGCATGGATTGGTTGATAGCAAATGCTGCTGTGATTGATTGTGCTGAACGTTCGGTTTCTCTAAAAATTCCTGAAGGCCATATAGTCTATTCTCCAAGTCTGACTCCTGCAATTCAGCTTTATTCTTTGGCGGCTCTGAATGATGATGCTATGGAAGGTATTCAGAGTGTTCCTGTAGTTTGTGAGTTTCCAGATGTCTTTCCTGAAGAGTTACCAGGTATGCCTCCGGATCATGAGGTTGAGTTTGTCATTGAACTTGAACCTGGCACCGCTCCTATCTCCAAGTGGCCTTATAAAATGGGTCCTGCTGAGTTGGCTGAACTTAAATGTCAGTTGGATGAACAAGAGAAGTTGGGTTTCATTCAGCACAATACTTCTTCTTGGGGTAGTCCAACCATCTTTGTGAAGAAGCGAGACAAGACTGATAGACTTTGTGTTGACTATCGGGCACTCAATGCTAAAACAATCAAGAATAAATATCCCCTTCCGCGGATTAATGATCTCTTCGATCAGCTAGCTGGAGCTGTGGTATTCTCTAAGCTTGATTTGAGAAGTGGTTATCATCAAATGAAAATTCGCAAGGAAGATGTTCCTAAAATAGCTTTCACCACTCCCTATGGCCTGTATGAGTACACGGTCATGTCTTTCGGTCTCACCAATGCACCTGCCACCTTCTCGAGGCTTATGAACTCGGTTTTCATGGAGTATCTTAATAAGTTCGTTGTGGTCTATCTGGATGATACTAGTCTATTCTAAGTCAAAAGAAGAACATGAAGAACACCTTCGGTGTGTCCTAAACAAGCTTCGTGAGAACCGCCTGTATGCAAAGTTCTCCAAGTGTGAGTTTTGGCTGCCTCAAGTCACCTACCTTGGTCACGTCATCTCTGTCAAGGGCATTGCCATCAACCCAGAAACTATTAAGACAATTATGGACTGGCTTCCACCCATAAATGTCAAAGAAGTCCGGAGTTTCCTTGGTTTGGCCAGTTACTGTCGTCGCTTCGTTCAAAACTTCTCAAAGATTGCGAAGCCTCTTACGGATCTCCTCAAGAAAGGCAAGAAATACCTTTGGACTCCTGCATGTCAAGCAAGCTTTGAAACACTCAAAGAGAAGCTTACTTCCACACCAATCTTAGTTCCTCCAGATACATCAAAGCCTTTCCAAATATTCTGTGATGCTTCTTTGCAAGGATTGGGTGCGGTCCTTATGCAAGAAAAACAAGTTGTTGCTTATGCCTCTCGACAGTTGAAGACGCATGAGATCAACTATCCTACACATGACCTCGAACTCGCAGTAGTTGTCTTTGCTTTGAAAGTATGGAGGCATTACTTGCTGGCCAACCGTTGTGAGATCTTTTCTGATCACAAGAGTCTGAAGTATATCTTCACACAGCCTGATCTCAACCTTTGTCAGAGGAGGTGGATTGAAACAATCAATGATTTCGATTTGACCATCAACTACACTCCGGGCAAAGCCAATGTCATGGCAGATGCTCTCAGCCGAAAAGCTTATGTCAACAACCTCATGGTGGAAGAACAACAGCCTCTCTTGTGCGAGGAGTTCCGCAAGCTCAACCTTGAAATTGTGGATCAAGGGTATCTTCTGAACCTTCTAGCAACACCTCTCTTGGAAGAAAAGGTCCGTTCCATTCAGCTTGGGGATCCTTACACTAAAAAGATCATCTCCAACATTCTGCTTCCGAAGTACGAGTCTTTCCACGTTGATGGCCAAGGCACTCTTTTCTTTGAACACCGGATGTTTGTTCCGAACTACCCGGGTTTAAGAGAGCAAGTTCTCAAGGAGGCGCATGATTCTGTTCTTTCTATCCACCCTGGAAGCACTAAGATGTACATGGACTTGAAAACACAATATTGGTGGCCTGGTTTGAAACGATATTGTGCCAAGTATGTCTCAGAGTGCGATGTTTGTCGCAGAGTTAAAGCTGTCCATCAGAAACCTTCTGGTCTTCTACAGCCATTGAAGCCTCCGGAATGGAAATGGGAGAAAGTAGAGATGGACTTCATCACTGGTTTTCCAAGGTCGCAAAAGGGCAACAATGCAATCTTTGTTGTCATTGACAGGCTTTCCAAAGTAGCTCACTTCTTTCTAGTCAAGGAAACAATTTCTGCAATTCAGTTGGCTGACCTATATATCAACAGAATTGTCTCTCTGTATGGAGTTCCTCTTGAGATCAGCTCAGACCGTGGAAGCATCTTCACTTCCAAGTTCTGGGGAAGTTTCCAAAATGCTTTGGGAACAAAACTAAACTTCAGCACAGCTTACCACCCTCAGTCGCAAGGACAAGTTGAAAGGATCAATCAGATTCTGGAAGATATGCTCCGTGCCTGCGTTATCTCTTTCGGCATGAAGTGGGAAGAATGTCTTCCTTATGCTGAATTCTCTTACAACAACAGCTTCCAGAAAAGTCTAAAGATGGCACCATTTGAGGCTCTCTATGGTCGCAAATGCAGAACTCCGATTGGTTGGTCGGGCGCAGGTGAAAGAATATTGTTTGGCCCCGACATTGTAACTCAAGCGGAAGAGAAAGTTCACATCATTCTTGAAAATCTGAAGATTGCTCAAAGTCGCCAGAAGAGCAATTATGAAAGAAAGCACACGGACATGGAGTATGTCCCTGGTGATCTCGTTTACCTTCGTGTCACTCCCATGAGAGGCACGCACCGCTTTGGTATCAAAGGAAAGCTGGCTCCTAGATACATCGGTCCTTTCAAAATTCGTGGAAGAAGAGGAGAAGTTGCTTATGCTCTTGAGCTCCCTGAACAACTCAAAGTCCATGATGTTTTCCACATCTCCCAACTCAAGAAGTGCTTAAAGGATCCCGGCAGGACCGTGGACCATGAACTCATTAATCTCCAAGAAGATCTGTCTTATCAAGAACACCCCACAAAAATTCTTGAAGCCGCAGAAAGAAGGACTCGCAACAAGTCCATCAAGTTCTGCAAGGTCCAGTGGTCGCACCATTCCGTTGATGAAGCCACCTGGGAACGTGAAGATGAGCTCCGTGCCAAGTATCCTACCCTCTTTGAGTCTTCTTCTTCCTAGAATCTCGGGGCGAGATTCCTGTTTATTGGGGGAGAGTTGTAGCACCCCAATTGTCTAACAATTGTAATGCTACTTGTCCTAGTAAGACATTGGCTACTTCACATATATTATTTTTGCATCATAATTATATCATGCTCATGTCATCATGCCACCTTGCATTTGAGCATCATTTAAAATCCTCTTTCTTTTGGTTTTTCTCTCATATGCATTATTAATTGTATCTGCCTCTTGATATTGTATTTGGTTATTGATATATTGTTCAATGCCCAAGTTGAGTTGGGGGCATATCTTTTGTTTCAGTTCCATCACCTTTCTTTTCCACCACTTTATAATTCCACCATCCTACTAGCCCATGAGCTTGTTTGTATTTTATCTAGCTCATGGGCAATAGGGTGGATCTAGTCCTTTAATTTCCTTTGCTTGGCTTTATTCCACTTCTTGGAAATGCATGAGAATAATGCCATAATATTATTATTGTTTTCACAAAATAAATCATGGCATTATTATTTTGCATGGGCCATGCACAATTCTTCACCACCTTTTACTCCTTTGGTTTTTCTTTTGATTTAATGGATCCTATCTTGGGGAAACCATCTCCTACCATTCCACCATCCTCATAGTCTCATCCATATCTTTTCTTCTTAATTTAATTTTCTTCATGCATGATCATATGAGAACCTTTCCACCTATTTCTTTCCTTCCTCTTTCTTTCTTGTTTTTCTTCCACTTTGGCCCAAGCAAGATCAAGCTCCATGGTATCCTTGGTTTGGCCTTATAAACAAAAATTAAAACCTAAATGCCTAATAAAAATCTAAACCTAGCTTCTCTCTTTATTATTCTTTTAAACCTAATTTACACTAAACCCTAACATGATCTCTCCTCTCTCTCTATCTCTCTCTCCCATGAGCACCCACTGACCCCCTCTCTCCCTGGCCCACCTCAGCTAACCCTAACCCTAGCTAAGCCCTAACCCGAGCCCCATCTACCCTAGCCCGAGCTAACCCCTCCCCTCTCTTTCTTGCTATACTTGTGGAAACACTGGGCATCAGCACTGGAATTGTCCAATGAACAACAAAGCTCTTCCACCACCACCTCCAAGACCTGCGGCAAGTGCTGTCCTATGATTTGTGCACCTCCACCTCGGGCTCTCAACATCAACACTAAGCCGGGTCTACGGTTGCTCGTGCCAACTGTGTCAACGTCGCTCAAGCTGAGCATGCACCTGGAGTTGTCATGGGTATGCTTCCTGTTAACTCAGTTTCTGCACGAGTGTTGTTTGATTCTGGTGCATCGCATTCTTTTGTCTCTACCAGTTTTGCCGATAGGAATGGGTTATCTATGGATCCTCTCCCCGAGCGGTTAATGGTTCTTTCTCCTGGAGCAACAATGGCATCTTCTAAATCAGCCATAACAATCAAATTGAAGATTGGTGGTTCTTTGTTTCTGGCTTCCTTAATTATTCTGGGCAATTCTGATATTGATGTTATCTTGGGCA
Source organism: Avena eriantha (assembly GCA_910589775.1). NCBI lineage: Eukaryota > Viridiplantae > Streptophyta > Magnoliopsida > Poales > Poaceae > Avena > Avena eriantha. Next base: position 441,670,776 of record OU342746.1, read on the forward strand.
TGGATTGGTTGATAGCAAATGCTGCTGTGATTGATTGTGCTGAACGTTCGGTTTCTCTAAAAATTCCTGAAGGCCATATAGTCTATTCTCCAAGTCTGACTCCTGCAATTCAGCTTTATTCTTTGGCGGCTCTGAATGATGATGCTATGGAAGGTATTCAGAGTGTTCCTGTAGTTTGTGAGTTTCCAGATGTCTTTCCTGAAGAGTTACCAGGTATGCCTCCGGATCATGAGGTTGAGTTTGTCATTGAACTTGAACCTGGCACCGCTCCTATCTCCAAGTGGCCTTATAAAATGGGGTCCTGCTGAGTTGGCTGAACTTAAATGTCAGTTGGATGAACAAGAGAAGTTGGGTTTCATTCAGCACAATACTTCTTCTTGGGGTAGTCCAACCATCTTTGTGAAGAAGCGAGACAAGACTGATAGACTTTGTGTTGACTATCGGGCACTCATGCTAAAACAATCAAGAATAAATATCCCCTTCGCGGATTAATGATCTCTTCGATCAGCTAGCTGGAGCTGTGGTATTCTCTAAGCTTGATTTGAGAAGTGGTTATCATCAAATGAAAATTCGCAAGGAAGATGTTCCTAAAATAGCTTTCACCACTCCCTATGGCCTGTATGAGTACACGGTCATGTCTTTCGGTCTCACCAATGCCACCTGCCACCTTCTCGAGGCTTATGAACTCGGTTTTCATGGAGTATCTTAATAAGTTCGTTGTGGTCTATCTGGATGATACTAGTCTATTCTAAGTCAAAAGAAGAACATGAAGAACACCTTCGGTGTGTCCTAAACAAGCTTCGTGAGAACCGCCTGTATGCAAAGTTCTCCAAGTGTGAGTTTTGGCTGCCTCAAGTCACCTACCTTGGTCACGTCATCTCTGTCAAGGGCATTGCCATCAACCCAGAAACTATTAAGACAATTATGGACTGGCTTCCACCCATAAATGTCAAAGAAGTCCGGAGTTTCCTTGGTTTGGCCAGTTACTGTCGTCGCTTCGTTCAAAACTTCTCAAAGATTGCGAAGCCTCTTACGGATCTCCTCAAGAAAGGCAAGAAATACCTTTGGACTCCTGCATGTCAAGCAAGCTTTGAAACACTCAAAGAGAAGCTTACTTCCACACCAATCTTAGTTCCTCCAGATACATCAAAGCCTTTCCAAATATTCTGTGATGCTTCTTTGCAAGGATTGGGTGCGGTCCTTATGCAAGAAAAACAAGTTGTTGCTTATGCCTCTCGACAGTTGAAGACGCATGAGATCAACTATCCTACACATGACCTCGAACTCGCAGTAGTTGTCTTTGCTTTGAAAGTATGGAGGCATTACTTGCTGGCCAACCGTTGTGAGATCTTTTCTGATCACAAGAGTCTGAAGTATATCTTCACACAGCCTGATCTCAACCTTTGTCAGAGGAGGTGGATTGAAACAATCAATGATTTCGATTTGACCATCAACTACACTCCGGGCAAAGCCAATGTCATGGCAGATGCTCTCAGCCGAAAAGCTTATGTCAACAACCTCATGGTGGAAGAACAACAGCCTCTCTTGTGCGAGGAGTTCCGCAAGCTCAACCTTGAAATTGTGGATCAAGGGTATCTTCTGAACCTTCTAGCAACACCTCTCTTGGAAGAAAAGGTCCGTTCCATTCAGCTTGGGGATCCTTACACTAAAAAGATCATCTCCAACATTCTGCTTCCGAAGTACGAGTCTTTCCACGTTGATGGCCAAGGCACTCTTTTCTTTGAACACCGGATGTTTGTTCCGAACTACCCGGGTTTAAGAGAGCAAGTTCTCAAGGAGGCGCATGATTCTGTTCTTTCTATCCACCCTGGAAGCACTAAGATGTACATGGACTTGAAAACACAATATTGGTGGCCTGGTTTGAAACGATATTGTGCCAAGTATGTCTCAGAGTGCGATGTTTGTCGCAGAGTTAAAGCTGTCCATCAGAAACCTTCTGGTCTTCTACAGCCATTGAAGCCTCCGGAATGGAAATGGGAGAAAGTAGAGATGGACTTCATCACTGGTTTTCCAAGGTCGCAAAAGGGCAACAATGCAATCTTTGTTGTCATTGACAGGCTTTCCAAAGTAGCTCACTTCTTTCTAGTCAAGGAAACAATTTCTGCAATTCAGTTGGCTGACCTATATATCAACAGAATTGTCTCTCTGTATGGAGTTCCTCTTGAGATCAGCTCAGACCGTGGAAGCATCTTCACTTCCAAGTTCTGGGGAAGTTTCCAAAATGCTTTGGGAACAAAACTAAACTTCAGCACAGCTTACCACCCTCAGTCGCAAGGACAAGTTGAAAGGATCAATCAGATTCTGGAAGATATGCTCCGTGCCTGCGTTATCTCTTTCGGCATGAAGTGGGAAGAATGTCTTCCTTATGCTGAATTCTCTTACAACAACAGCTTCCAGAAAAGTCTAAAGATGGCACCATTTGAGGCTCTCTATGGTCGCAAATGCAGAACTCCGATTGGTTGGTCGGGCGCAGGTGAAAGAATATTGTTTGGCCCCGACATTGTAACTCAAGCGGAAGAGAAAGTTCACATCATTCTTGAAAATCTGAAGATTGCTCAAAGTCGCCAGAAGAGCAATTATGAAAGAAAGCACACGGACATGGAGTATGTCCCTGGTGATCTCGTTTACCTTCGTGTCACTCCCATGAGAGGCACGCACCGCTTTGGTATCAAAGGAAAGCTGGCTCCTAGATACATCGGTCCTTTCAAAATTCGTGGAAGAAGAGGAGAAGTTGCTTATGCTCTTGAGCTCCCTGAACAACTCAAAGTCCATGATGTTTTCCACATCTCCCAACTCAAGAAGTGCTTAAAGGATCCCGGCAGGACCGTGGACCATGAACTCATTAATCTCCAAGAAGATCTGTCTTATCAAGAACACCCCACAAAAATTCTTGAAGCCGCAGAAAGAAGGACTCGCAACAAGTCCATCAAGTTCTGCAAGGTCCAGTGGTCGCACCATTCCGTTGATGAAGCCACCTGGGAACGTGAAGATGAGCTCCGTGCCAAGTATCCTACCCTCTTTGAGTCTTCTTCTTCCTAGAATCTCGGGGCGAGATTCCTGTTTATTGGGGGAGAGTTGTAGCACCCCAATTGTCTAACAATTGTAATGCTACTTGTCCTAGTAAGACATTGGCTACTTCACATATATTATTTTTGCATCATAATTATATCATGCTCATGTCATCATGCCACCTTGCATTTGAGCATCATTTAAAATCCTCTTTCTTTTGGTTTTTCTCTCATATGCATTATTAATTGTATCTGCCTCTTGATATTGTATTTGGTTATTGATATATTGTTCAATGCCCAAGTTGAGTTGGGGGCATATCTTTTATTTCAGTTCCATCACCTTTCTTTTCCACCACTTTATAATTCCACCATCCTACTAGCCCATGAGCTTGTTTGTATTTTATCTAGCTCATGGGCAATAGGGTGGATCTAGTCCTTTAATTTCCTTTGCTTGGCTTTATTCCACTTCTTGGAAATGCATGAGAATAATGCCATAATATTATTATTGTTTTCACAAAATAAATCATGGCATTATTATTTTGCATGGGCCATGCACAATTCTTCACCACCTTTTACTCCTTTGGTTTTTCTTTTGATTTAATGGATCCTATCTTGGGGAAACCATCTCCTACCATTCCACCATCCTCATAGTCTCATCCATATCTTTTCTTCTTAATTTAATTTTCTTCATGCATGATCATATGAGAACCTTTCCACCTATTTCTTTCCTTCCTCTTTCTTTCTTGTTTTTCTTCCACTTTGGCCCAAGCAAGATCAAGCTCCATGGTCTCCTTGGTTTGGCCTTATAAACAAAAATTAAAACCTAAATGCCTAATAAAAATCTAAACCTAGCTTCTCTCTTTATTATTCTTTTAAACCTAATTTACACTAAACCCTAACATTGATCTCTCCTCTCTCTCTATCTCTCTCTCCCATGAGCACCACCTGACCCCCTCTCTCCCTGGCCCACCTCAGCTAACCCTAACCCTAGCTAAGCCCTAACCCGAGCCCCATCTACCCTAGCCCGAGCTAACCCCCTCCCCTCTCTTTCTTTCTCTACCGGCCGAGCCAGCCCCCAACAGCCTCCACGTTGTCCTGGTCCACCTGCAGCCACCCCTGCCATGCCCTACCTGCCCAGCCGAGCTAGCACGTGCCCGAGAAGAAGGAGGAAAAGGGCCAAGCCACTTTATCTCTGCCGTGCCACGCCTGCCTTCCTCTCCCTCCCTCTCACTTTCCCTCCTTCCCACGGCTCTCCTGGCGCGCCAGATCTGCCAGAGCCAGCCCTCCTCTCCTCTTTCTTCCTCTCCACGAGGCCTAGCTCCTGCCGCGGTCGCCGCCAGCACCACCTCGTCCCCGTCGTTCCAGCCGATCAGCGTGACGTGGAGGTGTCCTGGAAGCTCGAGGAGACTCCTCTACGACGCTCTGCACTCGCCGACTTGGACAAGAAGCTCCCAGGGCCGCCAGTACCTCGTCGCTCTATAGCAAACCCTAGATCCGGGGTGCCAACGATCTCGCCGCTCCGCCGCCCCTCGCTCCGATCCAAGCCCGCCGTCGAGCCCGCGGTAAGTCTCTCTCCCTCCCTGACATGCTCCGCCTCGCCGTCGACGTTTAGCGCCGCTGTTTGTTTCGTCGAACGCTCTGCGCGCGCCAGGCTCGCCGGCGTCTGCAGCCTCCCCGCGCCGCGCCACACCCTAACTAGCTCGCGTTTTCCTCCCTGTCAACTCCCCTTGACCCGCCGGACTAGTTAGCCCCCTCCGCGCGCACGCCCACGACCTGGGCTCGATCCCCGCCCCGCGCCGCGCGCCAAATTTCCGTCAGACAGAGAAGAAGAAGAACAGTATCGGGCCGTGGTAACTTTACAATTAGCCCCCCCTTTTTATTTCGCTCGCAACCCGCGCTCCTAGCGACCCCACTAGTCAGCCGCCCTGGTATTTTTGCAGAAAGGTCCCCCTGCTTTCTCAGGCTTAACCCGCGCTCCAGACCCAGCCCCAGCCCCACATGTCGGCCTCTGGGGGCATCCCCACTGTCACGTGGGCCTCCAGCCGCTGGCCCGCCTGTCAGCCTCAGTGGCTAGCCCAGCCCGCGGTGGAAAATGTTTTCGCGCACGTGGCCCCAGTCAGCGCAAGGCCCACCGTCAGTGGCTGATGTTAGAGTTGCCTGGGTAACAAAAGTATTTCCCTGAGTCTGATTTTAATTAAACCTTTTTCAAATTGATTTAAATTCAAATTCAAATCAGATTTAAATAATTTTGAAAATACAAATCCAAATAATACAAGTAATATATGATTTGGAATCAGAAAAATGTGAGGAATTCAAATATGCCCTTCAAAATATGTTTTGAACACTTTAATTTTCGAGATGATTAAAATTACAATAAAATGCCCTTTTCCTTAATTAATTAATAACTTTTGTTTTATAACTCCAAATTTGACAAATAATATGTCTAAATCGATCAGCGCGACGAGCCCGTTCTATCTATGCAGTCCTTGTTCTGAATTGAAGCATGCATCATGTTGTTATTAAAAATCTGAACGGTTTATGACAATAAAACCTGGTTAAATAAATAATATAATGCTTTATTTCGTGTATCCACACCTCACCTTTGCCATGCTACTTTAATGCCATGTAATTGTGCATCATCCATCATGGCATGCTTGGTTGCTTGTTGCATTTTAATTCATATGCTTGTGCACTTTATTTATGTTGGCCCTTGTTTGTTTGGTTCTTCTTCGAATAGACGCCCAGCAGTAGAATTACCAGGAATCACAGGAGTATTACCCAGATCCATCTCTCGCTTCAACTGAGCTGCCAGGCAAGCACTACCACATGCTTGCATACATACAGTACCTATTGCCTCTATCTTATTCTTGCATCATTGAGTCGCGATTGCATTAAATTGAATCCCAAGTACTGCATAGCCTTTACTTTTAAACCCCATCGAAGCTAGTTCCTCCATCCCATGAGCCATTACTACAGGAGTTGTTTGAGCCATGCGAGTTGTAGAAAAGCATGTGTAGGGTATGTGAGTGTCTGATGAATAACGAGGTACCTAAACCACATAACCTGAGTAGTAATGGGATAACTAATGAAAGAGGCACCGGTGAGCAATATCTGCTATTTGGTTTTTCAGGCTCACTTGTGTCCCGTAGGACCCCGAGTACTTGATTCCTGTTCCTTGACTATTTGCACTATCCACATCCGGGAGGCCTTATGGACCCCCCCTGAGCCAGAGCTTGATTCATTCTTATTTCTTGGGGCCACAAAGTAGTTTGGGGCTTTATTACTATCCTGTACTTATGCCATGTTACTGCTTTACTAAGATTGTGCGAGGAGCGCCTGTACTGTTTTAGAATTGCGGAGTGTTTTCGCGGTATCGACAAGCCCAGTCACATTTTCGAGTTCCCAGTCGTTTACAGCCATTGGCACAAACCTTGGGTCCGTCTCGGAGCCGGCCAACTTCGTTGCGGGTAGCTTAATGGGGTGGCCCCCTGAAATACTTCTGAATCCTGTGATTGCTTTGTCGTGAATGCCTCGTTGGGTTTTGATTTGGTTTTTCCGAGGTTGATCGAGTGTGTGTTGCTATTCATGCACCCCTGCAGGGTAAATCTTTCTGAAAGCCGTGTCCGCGGTTATGGACGACTTGGAGCACAGTTTCTCGATCATAGACAAGTATAACTAAAGTACCGCTTTTAATTTGACTAAGTACTTGACTAGTAAATAGTGCAACGCTCATGGAATGGTTAATAAAACTGCCAACGGATGATGGGGGTTGTTCGTCCACTTCCTCGTTGGTAAGCGAGGAGGAGGATGGATCTGTTAATTAGACTGTTACAACTGTTGTCCTTAATTCACGGACATCCGTCTATCATTGGTTAGGCGGATGGTTAGTGGATATCTGTAGAATTGTTAGGTATTATCTTTTGCTGCAATTGCGTCACCCTAGGTTGTGTCCCCTTTAGTGGCATAAAGACTTGCTAAGTACCCCTAGGGTCTCACACGATAAATTGTTTGATTCAGATGAACAAGTGTACCGGCAAGATGGATACTGGGTGGAAGAGACAGATGATGTTGGCAACGATCATTCGGTGTAGAGATTCCGGGAATGGGGATCCGTGAGATCTATGGGCGAGATGTGTTTATTTATGGGGCATCTTATGCCAATTTGCTTCTTATCCGTACTCGGATCTTGTTTTCCGCTTCCGCCTGATACTCTGATGTGTGATGTGTGAGGAGCTATCCTAAATTATTATATCTATCTAGGACATTTGGATCTTGCCGTATGGCGTTGCAATATTTCTATTTCTTTTAGATGGAATGGCTCTGAGGACTGTTGTATGTGGCTTGCATACATACTCATTTGTGTATGTAGTTGATCCCTTCGCCTGCCGATTACGCCGCTCGTTCTTGCCCCGTTGTCTGAAAGTGGTTAGGACGGCCGAAAGGTCTACTGTGAGTGGCCCTGGGCCCTGCCGTACTATTTTAACCACTTTCGTTCATCCAGGCATTAACTAAGAGCGTAATTCACCGAGGTAGTTACAGCTTGCCTTGTCATTTTGATATGGGGATTCAACCGTATCATCGGGCAAGGGCTACCCCATTGGCGGTTCTCTATGATACACATGTACTTACTATGACAAGTACTTACCGGTAACTAAACTTGAGTAGCATGAGGAGCGACCCTCGTATTCAAGGGACATGAGATTTCCAACTTATACTTTGTTAAGCATATACTCCATAGTTTGTTCACTTTAACCTTAATCACTTCAAGATGCTTATGATAGGGGTAATGAGAGCTGAAAGCTAATAAGTGCCATAATTTTTGGAAGCTCTTTATGAAACTTGAATCTCCGCTTCCTTCTATGAAGGCCTTTCTCACACTTTTATATTGAGTCTCCACCTTCTATCTTTATGCACCTACTTTGAGAGCATAGTGGCCATTCTTAGTTCTATGTGCATTGTCCCAAGACTTGTTGATTGATGCATAAATTTGATATTGCTTGTTCTTAAACTATTTGTATCTAGTCACCCTTATGAACTTTGAAGGTGTCCTATGCATTTATGTTTGCTACTCTATGAGGGACAAGATGAATGCCACTATGCTATGTTTTCTTTATGTGAAACAAACAAACGTCTTGCAAAGTATTGTTATTCATGAATCTTTTGTTTGTGCCTTTTCATGTTGTAACATAGTTGCTATGTCTTATTGTTAGAACTATATCTTTCATGCTATGTTGAAGTACTATGATGATGGTGCATGTCACGTCAAAAAATATTCTTTATTTTTATCACTTACTTACTTGAGGACGAGCAGGAGTTAAGCTTGGGGATGTTGATACATTGCAAATGTATCTATGATTTTTGATGTTCCATGCTTGTTTTATATCTATTTTCTTATGTTTTGTCCACTTTCTTGGACTAACCTATTAACAAGATGCCACAGTGTCAGTTGCAAGTTTTCTTCTGTTTTTGGTTCCAGAAAAGCCAGAAAATGAATATTCTCGGAATTGGACCAGACAAAAGCCAAAGTCGATATTTTACCGGAAGACTCACGGAGCCAGAAGACGAGACGGAGAGGGGCCAGGGCTAGCCAGACCATGTGGTGGCGCGGGCTAGCCCTGGCCGCACCACCAGGTGGTGTGGGCCCCTGGGCCACCCATCGACCTTGCCCTTTTGCCTATAAGAATCCTCTGATACAAAAACCCTAAATAGTCAAGCCTCCAGACACGAAAAGTTCCGCAGCGCCGCCGCCACCGAAGAGGAGATTCAGGGGACAGAAAGTCTCTGTTCCAGCTCCCTGCCGGGACGGGGAAGTGCCCCCAGAGCCATATCCATCGATCTCCACCACCATCTCCATCGTCGTTGCTGATTCCCATGATGAGGAGGAAGTAGTTCTTCGTCGAGGCTAAGGGTTCTACCGATAGTATGTGTTCATCTCTCTCTCTATGCATGATCATATTGTGATCATGAGATTTGTAATCAAGTAGATCTACCTTGCCACTCAAGTGTTTTAATAGATCTCTGCTCTCCCCATGTGTGTGAAAGTGACAGCGTGCACACCATGGTGGCACTTAGGCTAGAGATTACAAATACTTGTTATGAGTTATATTTGGAGTGGGATGTCTTTATGAAATTGTGGTGTTTGTTGAAACAATCTAGTGCTCAAGGTGATAGTGTGGGGTTATCTAGATGCGGAAAGCGAACTTTGAGGTGTGTTGTTATAGCCCTACCATGGATTAGAGTGTCCAACTAGAGAGTAGTTCAGAGTAATATCATAAATAGAAGATATTTATATGAGAGTGTTCACTAGCGAAAGTATGATCCCTAGGCCTTGTTTCTAAGCTTTGAAATACCGTTTGCACCTAGATCTGTTACATCTTTGCTTGCTTCCATCTTTATTTCAGTTTGCCTTTAGTCTCTTCCACGCCTTCAAGCTATTTTCTGGCACCATTGTCTTATATCTATACCACTTGTATTTTACTATCTCTTCGCCAAACTAGTGCACCTATACACCTGACAAGTGTATTGGGTGTGTTGGGGACACAAGAGACTTCTTGTATCTTGATTGCAGGGTTGCTTGAGAGGGATACCTTTGACCACTTCCTCCCTGAGTTTGATAAACCTTGGGTGATCCACTTAAGGGAAAACTTGCTGCTGTTCTACAAACCTCTGCACTTGGAGGCCCAACAACTGTCTACAAGAATACAAGTGCATAGACATCTGTAATAGAGCCATTTGATGTATGGGGAATGGACTTTATGGGACCATTTGTTCCCTCTAATGGTTATACTCATATTCTTGTTGTTGTTGACTATGTTACTAAATGGGTGGAAGCTATACCCACTTCTCATGCAGATGCAGCCACTTCCATCAAGATGATCAATGACATCATATTTCCTAGGTTTAGAGTACCCCAGTTTTTGATTACTGATGGTGGAACTCATTTTATGAAGGGAACTTTAACAAGATACTTCAAAAGTATGGAGTAGACCATCGAGTAGCCTCACCTTACCACCCTCAAACCAGTGGACAGGTGGAATTATCTAACAGAGAAATCAAGGTCATACTTCAGAAAACAGTGAACAGTTCAAGAAAGGACTAGGCATTGAAGCTTAATGATGCATTGTGGGCGAATCGTACAGCTTTTAATGATCCTATGGGAATGATACCATACAAAATGGTTTATGGTAAAACTTGTCATCTTCCATTAGAACTTGAGCATAAGGCTCGGTGGGCTATTAAAACAATAAACTTTGATTTTAAAACTACAGGGGAAAACGACTCTTAGATATTCATGCTTTGGATAAACTCAGAAATGAGGCTTATGAAAATGCTAGAATATTTAAAGAAAAGGTGAAGAAATGGCACGATAAAAAAATAGAGGGCAAGGGATTTAAAACTAGAGATAAAGTTTTTCTCTACAACTCTAGGCTTAAAATTTTTGCAGGAAAATGAAAATCCAGGTGGGAAGGACCTTATGCAGTTGAAGAGGCATATCCTTCGGGAGCGATAAGACTGGAAAATACTACACCTTCTTCTTCATCTTGGATTGTTAATGGGCAGCGATTGAAGCACTATAGATTTGGCAAGGTTAACACTGCAGAGCTGATCTCTTTGGTTTCAACCAAAGAATACAATAAGCAAAGTGAGATAACAAAGTTTTAGTCGCTTAGTCTTGCTATTTTGGCAACTTTTTAGTTGATCTTGTCTTGTTCATTGCTCTCCATTTGTTTTTCCTATTATTCGGAGCTGTTTTTCGACCTGGTACGGGCGGACTGTATGGGCAGGCGCACCCATACCAGTGGTCGTTAAAAGTTCGGACCACTAACTCTGTTTTTGCCGATATAGTATGGTCAGACCGTACGGGCATATGCGCCCGTAACGATGATCATTACTGGCTCTACCTTTTCCATGTCTATTCAACATGTTTTGTTGTGTTAAAAAAATGAAAGGTGGTAAGAAGTCTGTACGGGGGCGTGGTATGGGTGGGGCCCGTCCGTACCATTGCTCGCGACAGACTTTAACCCCTTTTATCTGGGGATTTCTTCCTTTAATTTGCACTTTTTCTTCTTCCTTGTTCTTTTCTATCGAATTTCAGATCTCAAGTTTTGTTTTCCCCTTTACAATGAAACCTCAGATCTCACTTGATCACTCAAGGTCCATGTAGCCTTTTCATATTACGAAGATCTAGACCAAGAAGGAGCTCGTTTGTGAAGCACAAGCCAAGAAGAAGGGATCCAAAGGAGATACTTCATCTCCCTTGTTTCGCGAGTCCTCACAAGTGGTTCCACTCCCCAACTAGGAAGACATGTTCCCGTATAAGTTGGATATGCTTAGGCACGTGGAATGAGGAAAGAACAAAGGAGAATCTCCACTCAACCCCTACAGGTATAACCTTCGAGGATCTTCTCTTAAATCCCCTTTGCGAACCTCTTCTAGAAAAGAGGAAAACCAAGATGAGATTCGAGAAAAGATCAAGAACCTTGAAAAGATTTTGAAAGCTTGTGTTGAAACTATTGGAGAAGGAGTTGACTCTTACTAGATGATGGGCAAAGACCTCGAAAATAAGGTCGATGACATCAACGGTAGAGTGCAACTCCTGACCAAGATTATCATGGAGATGGCTGATGACAGGAAGACCTTAAGTAAGTTAATTAAAAGAATTGCATGCTGGCATCATAGATATGTCCACTCGATTCATGTGTATTGCTCAAGCTTGCAGTCTCAAGGCGGATGAAGAAGAGGAAGTTGATGACTTCTTTACTCCCAAGAAGGAGTAAGTAATCACAAGGAATTATTTGATCCACCCGACTTGATTCCAAGATTGGGGGGGGGGGGTCTATGAGAGCCTTGTAATCTATCTTATAGTTTTTAGCATGTTTACTTTCCCTCATGCATGTTATACTTTGATTCCATAATTTGCATTAGTTGCATCAACTTCGAGATCCCTTTGTTCAAGAGAAGATTTATATCCACTGAGTTGCGAGACTTTATGATAATTGAAGTTGTGTTTTGATTCATGATTATTATATTAGATGATTGAACTAGGTTGAGTGTTATGATACTTGTACACTGTCATGATTTTAGGGACTTCCACACCAATAAAAGTATTGATTAAGTTATGAGAAGAAGAATTCTGGTAGCATATTATGATTAAGAGTTTTTAAAAGCCATTGAGGTAGTGAGCATGATCAAATAGCTGTACTATAAAAAGAGGAAGGAAGAGAAATAAAAATATAAGCATAAAAAGGAGATAAGAAAAGAAGAAATAAGAGAGACAACTATAAAAAAAGAATCAAGTACAAAAGAAAAGGAATGATCATGAATCTGCATTACTAAACTTAGTGCTCAATATCTAAAAACTTTGTGATTATATGATATGTTGAAACACTAGAAGATTCTTATGATTTCAGTAATACTAGAAAAGGTGTGGAAGCCTCCAAGTCATGTAATTTGTAAGGGTATGGTAATACCCCCAAAGTATCTCTACATCCGATGTTGTATTCCTGTTTCAATTTCTACCTCATTTATTGTAACAGCTCGTGTCTCATGAACATGATGATCTTGTCCATAAGCCACCATCTTGCTCGGGGACGAGCAAGATCCTAGCTTGGGGGAGTTGACGAGTCCAAAATTGAAGCATATTTACCATTTTTTGCATAAATAGAGTAGGGATCGTTGTATTTCACTGCGTTTGCATGCACCACTTTGTTCTTGTTTTAACAGGATCCAAAATCACTAAGTCTTATATGAACATATCAGTTGGAACTATCATATTGTGTTATAATATGGTATTTCTAAGTGATAAAAGTCATTTTATGGATTTTCCTTTGTACCTGGGAGAATACCAAGCAAGGAGAAGCAATCAATATCGATAACAACCGGTGGTACGGGCAAAGCCCACCCAGACCGCTCGCTCATACTAGGTGCTAGCGTGATCGCCTCGTCAAATACTTTCTCCAGGCAAAGACGATAGGGGGATCCGACATTCATAGCCACTAGAAACCACGAAAAACCACATTTGAAAGGGATCTGAGGGAGGAACTTGGCCGGGGGAAATTCCAGCTACTTCACGGATCATTGGAGGATAACGCATCATCCCCTTCATCATCAACCGATGCATATCCATCACCACCATTACCCCCATCTCTCATCTATTAGATCTTGTTGTAATTCCATATTCAATTGTGGTTTGCATTAGATCTATCTTTGTACTTTTTATCCATTCATTTGATTATGATGATGTTGATTGCTTTCATGTGTGAGTAGTTCCTTTGTTCTTGGGGAGATGGAGAAACCCTAGCACCATTATGAATTTGTAATAAAGATGATATATTCTTGTGTCCATATGACTTGTCGGTCTCTGATAGATTTATGATTTGTGTTTGATCTCTCTTTGGATGGTATGTGTAGTCGGCCCTCGAGACTAAAGGGAGGGACAAATCCTTTGGACGTGTTTTGGGATCATACTCAGAATGGCCTCATGACAGACCAGCGTCATCTCGTAATCTACACGGTCAAAGTAGGATAAAAGAGGGAATCCGTAAGCTAATTACGATATCCACGGGGAAACCCTTAATTGCGGCGATTTGTATGGGTGACTGCTCTCAGACATCGCAGTGGTTATTTAGAGGTGACCTCACTCTTGGCTTAACAAAGTGGCTTCCTACGAGCCTTGTAGTGAACATCTTATTATGGAGCTCTCTCCACACATCTCATGACACAAGAAGTATATTATCTTGATTATTAATAACTAACAATACCATGCTAGTGGTGTATCCTACATCCCCGAGAACGTTTTAGCCCTATTGAGTTCAACCACGTTTTCACACAATCTTGTTACTTGTTTCCTTTTACTTATTTTAATTACTTTTCTGCAAACAACCAAAAACCTTTCAAATACCCTTTACTTGAGATCAAAGGCAGCTTATAAGTATCCTTTGGAAGATAGTGACGAGGGGCCTAAAGACCTTTACCAATAGCTCTATGTGGGTTCGATATCTTTACTTCGAAACTAGCTACTTTTCAATTGATCTATGCACTTGCATTCATCACCAACCGGATGCAATGGAAAGAGCGCACTAGGACGGAGGGCGGCAGCTGCACAACCACCTGAAGGGCATCCTCCACCACCATAAGCGGGTGCCGATCGGATCCGGCACCCGAGACACTAGCATCTAGATCAAATAAACTTTAGAAATTGTTGAAACACTCGCATCTTGATCACAAAGTGTAGCTATCTCAGTAACTGCTATATGTATCTTAATAATGGGCTCAAATATATCATCAAGTTTAGTTGAAAGTTTCTTAGCTAGCTTCTTATACTCTATTTCTAACTCATGTACCTTTATGGCCACTTCATTTATGAATTGTTGGTATATGGCCTCATTACCTCCTTCGATATCAGGATTCTTCAAGGGAGTCATATTCACGAGATATTCCATGGTATAGTCCGGAGATGGTGCATTATTGTAGCCCATCTCCTCAGGTGGTTCATCTCTCTTCTCATCCCTCATCATCTTGAGGTCTACAACGGATTTGGCTGGGGCTTACCTGCAAATCTTGCAAGTATGAGAGTTTGACTCTCAACTATTTTTCTAGTGGTGCCTCCATGGTATTTGTTCTCTCCTATAGAGCATGCACATCATTTCTAATAGCAACATCTTGCTTAGAAATTTTACCGATAATTGTATCATGGTTCTATGTGATTTTAATAAGAACATTGTTTTGTTCAGTTTGAGCTTGTATAAATGATTTAAAATAATTTTCAGGCCGGAGATTACCATGGTTTGTTCCATTATTATTATTAAAGTTGTTGTTTAGAGAATCTACACGATTAGAATATTGTTTTTGAAAGTTTGAGACAAAATTTTTACTCTTCCATGCAGGATTATAAGGATTACGGATAATAAAGTTTACTTCCTCAACATTGGTATTGGTGATGGAATTTACTAGGGTATCTCCCTTACCCTTGATAATAGTTAATAGCTCATCTACCTTTGTCGTAAGATATTAGTTCTTCTCCTCTGTGATTGAATTCACCTTCCTTGAGGAGGATCTTTCTACATGCCATTGGGCATGATTGCTTTGCATATCATCAATAAGCATTGACTTAGACATAGGGTTAAGACCATTATAAAATAGATGGAGGATTAACCATTCTTTCATCCCATGGATAGGACATCTCATTACAGATTCCTTCATCCCCTCCCATGCAAGCACTAGTGGCTCGTGATCATCCTGCCTAAAGCATGTAATGTTAGATCGAAATTGCATAGTCTTAGTTGGAGGGAAAATCTTAGTCATGAAAATATTAGTGCATACCTCCAACGAACTAATAGTGCCCATAGGCAAAGCTAGCAACCAATCGTTTGCCTTTCCTCTAAGTGAGAAAGGGAAGAACCGCAGCTTGACCGCATTGGGTTCAACATCTTTTATGCACATCCAATCGCATATCTCAGTAAATGTGTTTAAGTGCAAACCTGAATCCTTAGAAGCTGAGCCTCTAAATTGGTTCTGCTGAACCAAACTCAAAATGTTGGGCTTTATCTCATAGTTTCCACTATGACAGCGGTCTGAGTGATAGGTGCACACATAAAATCACCATTAGGGTTAGAATACTCCCCAAGCTTCTTTTGTGACATATTGTCAATTTTTTGTGTTTTTTTGGAATAATATAAACAATTAAACAAGTAACTAATTGTTTTGGGTTTCCAATTGATTGTAGAAAGTCAACTAATAACAATAAACAAACTAAAACAAAATTGAAACTAACTAACAAGTTCTTTAGTAATCTCACTGGGATAGTGAATTGCTTCTCTGGCAACGGCACTAGAAAATGGGTTGGTACCTCCGATCCAGATTATGGATGCTGTACCATAGCTTTTTCCCTATAAGACCTAGGTTTAATTGAACCTTGGGAAACAATTGTGGTAGGTTGAGGAGCGTCTACAAGACTTGTTAGTTTTTTCAATCTTCATTTACCAGACCTTTCTAGTTTTCTTTTGCTATCAGGGTTGTATCAATTGATGGAGATAGGACAGGGTTGAGGTTTCACCTACAACTATGCATACATATGGGATAAAGATAATAATAAGAACATTCATGTGTAAATGGTCTAACAAAAATAGGATTTCTAGGAAACACATCCGTAAATACTATAGCTCCTGCGAGCCAGTCACTTGATCCAACCCTTATACCACAAAGCATCAGACTATTAACGATTATTAAGTGAAATACATACCACATCATTAAGATTAGTGATGTTGCTGTTTATCCCAGATGGATAACTAAACGACTACTATACTTCTCTTGTTGTCACTAGGTTTCATGCATAGGAAAAGTTTACTAAACATCTTACCTCAAACCTTGATCAATCCTCGGGGTCTTGGTTACCTGACAAGTCCTTGGATTGTGGTAACTGACAATCATACAAATACAAATCTGGTATGAAATCACCACACAATACTTCCCTGTAATTAGATGCACATATCGCTGCGAGGGCTATTCCCCAACCCACAACCCTTGAGGACTACTCACTCGTAATAAGATCAAGGATAGAAAATATTGTAGAATTACTTATATCAATACCAAATATCCTTACAAAGTCGCCAACCACGAGGAGATCTTGAATACAAGTTATGGCTATGGCTATGGGATGGATATGGAGATGATGAACTATGGTGGTGGTGAAGTGGTGGATCTTCCTCGGTATGTTTCAGATGCAATGTGAGAATGGTGGCTCTCTTTGCGGCGGTTGGGAGTCTCAAAATATATATGGTCCTTCACGAAAGTTGGTCTGTTTAATGTTTGGAAGATGCCGTCATGTGGTACGGGCGCATGGTACGCGGAAGCTCCGCCCTAATCAGTGCTCGTTAATACTTCTAGACTTCGGCTTTCGACTCTAGTTGACTTGATTGAGTTGGCAATGCGTGTGATGAGGGTTTAACTCATCAATGCCCATTGTTATGGACTTGGGTTTTGGAGAAGGAGGGAGCGCTGGAGACATCTATCAGCTAGCAAACAAGCACACAGGGGACTCAAAGATTTACCCAGGTTCAGGCCTCGTAGAGGTCCCTACTCCTGCTTGTCTGCTCGTGGAATTATCAAAGGAATCGAAGATTACAATGGTGCGCAGATGCAATTTGGCGAGGGTTGTGGAAACTAGGGTTGTGTGTGTCCACCTCGCCGCCCCTCCTAGACTTTATATAGATAGGCTAGGTCTTAGGTAGCAGGTCGAGTCGGTTACATGTTAGGGTTTTCCCCTTTTAAATTTCTATCTTTAGCTTCTTCTTGTTCTTCAAGCAATCGAGAGTCTGTAGGTTACTCGAGTTCTTCATTTGGGCCTTGGCGACATCGTGGGCCTCTACATATTCATGCCGTATATACCAAGCTCGAGTACCTTTAGGGTATACCCATGCCAGTAGCCCCCGAGTGTCTAGTGGAATCGCAGATTCGACTGGAGACTTTATGAAGTCTTTCGAGTGCATGACTGAGTATGTTTTTCGACTGCTCTGTTTATTTCATAGGGATTGTTGATGTTCGTGCCTGATTTAACCGATGTACCGGTATCAGTTAACTACCTTAGGGTAAAACACCGCCATCTACTCAAATTCGAGTCCCCGGACTCGAATCCGGAAAAGTGCTGGTGTAATTTGACTCAAGCCGCGGAGGTCTTACAGGAGTCGAATTCCAGTTATATGGGTGTGAGCACTCGACACGTCCGTCAAGGCATGTTCATCATACCTGTAGGCACAGATATATTTCTGGTAGTGCGCAGCAGATGCGTTGCCAGGCCTTATTCAGTTCTTATCTTCACGCTGTAAGAGCGGCATCCGAATTTTATCATCACGAAGACGATTCGGGTGACCCAGGAGACGCAGTCTCTTTGTAGGGAAAAATTATGAGGCGGTGTCGCCATAAACTTCGAGTGTGGATGTTATCAACACACAGTACTTTGTACAAATAATCATAGGGTGCGCGACCAGCGCTCCTTATGGGAGTAGCCCCCGAGTGCCTGGTTGAGTCGAAGACTCAGGCAGGGACTAAAGAACTTTTGCGACTACTATCGTCTTTGGTTTGCTTGTTTCAGTCGAATTTGTTTTCGGTGCTCCCTATGGGAGTAACCCATGTCCATAGTCGAACCATGTTTCGAGTGATTGGGTTTGCCTTGATTGTCCATGTTCCTGCAAAAGAAGAAGAAAAATCGTAGGGTGCGCAACCAGCGCTCCCTATGGGAGTAGCCCCCGAGTGCTTGGTGGAGTCGAAGACTCAAGCAAGGACTAAAGTAGTCGAAGTATTCTGCTACGTAGTTTTGATGATGTCAGTGCTGACGATTTCATGACCTCAGTTGCCCGCATGAGCGAGTTTGACGGGACGTGATGAGCGGTGGGTCCCACTCCCTGACTTTGATTTGACCGGGCGTGCGTAATCTTTATTTTAACTACGCCTCCTCGATTTCTGCGTGTAATGGGAGTAGTAGGGGGACGGTTCGCGTTTCAGCTCTTCGACGTGGAGCGCGATGAACGCCACGCGTCTGGTAGGGTTTTTCTAGGCCATTGGATTGCATCTTCTAGGGGTTAAGTAGTGAGGCTGCGACGGTAAATTTCACATTTACTCTCATTCATCATTTTCCTTCATCGCCATTGCCGCTGCTCCTCTGCTTTCTCTGTGCTCTTTTCCCTCCGCGGCGCTGGACCAGCTCCGCACATTTCCCAGCTACTTCCTCCAGGCGCATCGCTGCCGTGTAATGGGGAAGAAGAAGGGAGGTGCTGTCGCCGATCCCGCAGCTGCCACAGCTGCGATGAATAAGAAGGGCAGCTCCGCCGCTGTGGGCACCAGCACCGCCGCCGGCGGAAAGAAGAAAGGCACGGGCACCCGCGTCACGAATGGCGCGTGGAGTCCATCCGTCATCAAGTCCTCTGATCTTTGTCTTCTTTGCCAGGACGGAGTGTTGTCCGCCGCAGTCACCGAGGTAATCCCCTCTCGTCCTGCCGGTTTTCGAGTGATGTTCCTAGCGTTCATCATTCGTGGCCTCTCGTTGCCCCTGCATCCTTTCTTCAGGGGCCTTCTTTGTTTTTACGGGCTCCAGCTCCATCAGCTGTCCCCTAATTCCATCCTCCACGTAGCTTGCTACATCATCCTTTGTGAGTGCTAGCTCAAAATCGAGTCGCATTTCGGCCTCTTCAAGCGCCTCTTTAAGTTGAAGCACCAATCATCGTCTGGCTTTGTAGTCTACGATGTAGGCGTCTGCGGAATCCACATCGATCCATCCGCCACATACTTCGACATCAAGCTGGCGATGTCCGTCCAAGGGTGGAGGGACAAGTGGTTCTATGTTCGCGACCAGAAGGCCGACGGAGACCACTTCGGACTCGCGCCCTTCGACCCCTTGACGCCATGCAAGAGGAGGCGCTCCTAGAAGAATGTGGTTATGCCCGACGAGTCCGCGGAGACATATGTGCTATACGAGCGCATCTGCGACCTCGAGAGTCGCATAGGCAAAGAGGAAGGAGGTTGTGCCCTCATTCGCACGTGGCTGTGCCGTCGCATCCAGCCCCTGCAGGCCAGAGTCCATCCCATGTTTCAGTGGGCTGGTGCTGACGATGTCACTCGCGTGTCTGCCGATGGCATGTCCGCGAGTGAGGTAGATAAAAGGGTTCGACTGGTCACCAAGTACACCGCCAAGGATGTTCTCCCTAGTGAACTAGTCGTTCCTCCGTTTGATGCTGCTAATCCTCCCCCTGAGGTATAGTTGTGCTACGCAGTAGATTAGTTTGTTGATTGCTTCTTTGTGCTAAATTGTGATCTATATGCAGGATTGGGCGGTGTCACCCTATATGCCCCCTCTTCCTGAGGGTGTTATCCCTCACGAGGCCTTGGAAGAGGATGAGTCGGAGTCGACCGTCCCATCTGATGTGGAGGAGGAAGCCCTCGAGTCCGTTAGTCCGGATTCAAGCGTTCGCGTAGCGAGGATTCTGATGCGTCGTCTCCTTTGACCCCGGAAGGTGCAGGCATTGGTGCGGAGTCGCCGATCCCTTCCATTCCTGTGAGTGCCGTGGCACCCTCTTCTTGCAAGAAGATGCGACTGCCAAAGGAGTCCTCGTCAGAGTCGGGGGAGCCAACCTTTGACTTTGATAAGTTTGATTGGTAAGTATTCAAATCTTCCTTTTTTGGTTCTTCTTTTTGCGGTTGCCTTTTCTAGATGTTTAATTTTATTTTGCAGTCAGCAGGCGTTGTCATCTTCTGGCAATGTCCAATTTTTGAAAGAATCTGGAGTCACGACCTCCAGAGCCAAGAAAGAGGTTGAGCGTGCTCCTTCTCCTCCATTGGTGGCCCACTCCGGGCATAATTTATCAAGCTCTCCACACAATGGGGAGCTTGGGATGGTTGCCCGGATGACTGCACACCAGTCGACTTCGGAGTCACTGGAGGATCATGTGAGTGTAGCCTCTCTTCTTCTCGTGCTGCAGTCGATGTTGCCTATGGCATCTGCTGAGTTTTTTTTTCTTTTTTGCGATAGCTCCTTGTGAAGGAAGCCGCTCATCTGGCGGACCAAGTGCTTGCGATGGGTCGCCAGCATGCAATGCTGGATACGCGATATCGCGTGGTGGAAAGTAAGTGCCCTTTTCTTCTCATTCTTCTACATCGTTGTCCTGTAGTCGGCTGATAGTCAATCCCTTTTGTGTTGTCTTGCAGCTGAACATAATGCCCTTCTTCGCGACGCTGCCGCTATGGAAAATACGCTCACCGTGGCTGTGAAGAGCCGCGATGAGGCAATCGCGGCGCGTGACAAGGCGCAAAAGCGCGAAGAGGGCCTGCATGCCTCCATTGCAGCTAGGGAGAAGTTGTTCGAAGAACAACTTTTCTCGATTGCCAAGGCCCTCTCAGGTACCTTGCTTGGATATCATTATTGTTCTTTTGTTCGATTTTATTGCTGGTGGTGACTTTCGTGCCCCATGCGTGGGTTTATGTACAGATGCTGGCGATTTGAGCTTCGATCCCCAGACCCTTCGTCGTGACGATGCCTTGGCGGGTGCACTTTCAGCAGTCGAGGACCGCAGCGCCGCCGTTCAAGATATGCTTTCCAAGGCCAAGGGTGTGCTCAGTCGCCTCCGGGAGGAGCTGGCGCCCAAGGCTGAACATATCGAGAACATGGATGAGCTGGTGGAGTATCTCACCGGGGCTGTCCCTGCAAGCTTCAAGAATTCGCTTCGTGCGGCTGGAGCGTCAATGTCACTTACTATGGTGCAGGCCCAGGGAGTCGAAGTTGATCCTACGGCAGTCTCGAGGGCGATGCCCATTAGCACGGATGGCCAGTAGGTAGTCTTTGCTCCCTTCGCGACTGCCTATGTAAAGTATGGGCCGCAGCTGATTAGCACAGTTGCGAAGTACTCTGAGGAGCTGCAACGAGCCAAGAAGGTGGCAAAGGCTGCAGCATCAGGGGCCAGCGGAAAGTCAGTGGCGTCTGATGCTGCCACGGACTCGATGAGGCCCCCGAAGCCATCCAAGTCGAAGAAGCCAGTTGCTCCTCAGTAGCTTTGTAATAGTTAATTAGTTTATGTCCGTTGTCAAGAACATGCCTGTTGGCGAGTGTATCTGCTGATACTTTTGCTAATCTTGAATGCACTCGAATCTCTTGTCTGTGCATCGCTTTGGTCTTCTTATTTTGCTTCTTGCTTGGCTTGTGATAGGGCACGTCGAGTGAACCATTGAGGGAACCTCAGGATTCGCCGCCCCTTGATGATACTTTGGCACCGCCGCGCTCGAGGGTGGATGAGCTATCTCTGCTCTCGCGACTGTGTGATCGCGTGAAGCAGTTGGAGCGTGAATTGCCCGTGCTCCGCGGTAACGCGGATGTATGGAAGTCAAAGGCAGAGAAGGCCACCGCCCGAGAACAGTATCTGCTAGGGGAGATGACGCAGCTGAGCCACCAATTTAAGTGTTAGTTTGCTTGCTCTTATCTTTTCCCTGTAGTCACTCGCAATGGTGTGCTGTCCTTATGCTTCCGTTGTTGCTTTGTATAGTTGTTAGCGCGCGCCATCCGCAGGATGAGAAAGATAGGATTGCCATTCGTATGCATGACCTGACCTAAGAGCAACTTCAGGAGAGTGGATACTTCTGGGTGGATCATGATCGTGCGATCGCACTGGCGACCCTGCAGGATCGTGCGTCGCGAGTGCTGCACTTTCTGAAGAAGTCGCAGTCATGCTTGAAGAACATTTATCGGAAGATGTTTCCGCTGGATGTTACTCCTTCGAGCCTGCTGGCCCTTCTTGCCAAGTTCCAAGACCTGGATGCGGTTCGCGAGTGTGTAAGGCAACAGTTGGTGGCTGGTGCCAAGGCCGTTTTGTCGCTGGTGCGACTGCATAGGCGTGATGTAGACGTTGTGGCGATTGCGGCCGGTCCACCTACACCACCAGCGGGTTCTGTTTGGAATATGGTGCCGCACTATCAGGCGGTGGATCGCCCAGCAGAGGAGATCGTCGACTTCTTCGAGGAGTAGACCAACGTTCTCTTTTTGCAATAGTAGCCAAGTTTGTATCCTGCACATAAACGTACCAATGCTGTAAAATTTGTATGTAATGATGTGCATAATTGTTGATGACGTATAAAGAGCTTGTTAGCATGTATGTTTTGTGAGTGCGTTGCACTATGCGACTCCTTTTCGTTAGCCTGGCCATGCGCTTATTTCAGTCCCTTGTCAACCTGCCAGGTGCATTGCAACTGGGTTGATGTTGTTCAAGGGTTTCGATTGATGCGCCAGCTACTCAGGATATCGCGTTTTAGTTCGTAGAACAGATGTGTAGGGTGGCGCAGCCCCCGAGTGGATAATTTGCGAAAAAAGAAAGGAGAACACAGAGTTTTGGGGCACATAGCTTTATTTATTCGTGAGACAGTGCGAAGTACAATGTGTGGCTAAGTAGCCTTGGATGAGGGCCTTATTTGCGATGTAAAGGTAAAAACGACTAATGGTAGAAGCGTCGCAGTTGTGCGACATTCCAGGGGTTGGAGTATGCGACTCCTGTCTCTAAATCTTGAAGGCGATAGGCGCCACCTGGGATTACTTCTGTAATCACGTATGGTCCCTCCCAAGGGGACTCGAGCTTGAGATGTCCTTGCTGCTTCAGTCGTAGGACCAGGTCGCCTTCGATGAAGGACCTGGGGCGTAGCACTGTGGTAGTTGCGCAGGTTCTGCTGGTAGATCGTTGATCTTTCTGCGGCGATTTCCCTTGCCTCGTCAAGGAGGTCGACGGAGTCTTCGAGTGCCAAACTTGACTCCTACTTGCTGTAGGGGACCACGCGAGGCGCTTTGTACCGAACCTCAGCGGGTATCACCGCTTCAGCCCCGTGCACCATAAAGAACGGGGTGTAGCCCATACCACTGTTTGGAGTTGTGCGTAGGCTCTAGAGTACTGATTGCAGTTCGTCTGGCCAGCCACCCACGGCTTGTTCGAGTGGCCGGAGGAGTCGCTTCTTGATGCCGCCGCAGACGAGCCCGTTCACCTTTTCAACCTAACCGTTAGTCTGTGGGTGTGCCACCGAGGCGTAGCTGATGTTGATTCCCAGATTCTCGCAGAATTCTTGGAATTCCTTGGACATGAAGTTTGTCCCATTGTCGGTGATGATGATGTGCGGCACTCCGAAGCGATAGACGATGGACTCGAAGAACATTACTGCGATGTGCCCTGATTGATTGGTCACTGGCATGGCCTTATCCACTTGGTGAATTTGTTGACTGCGACCAAGAGGTAGACGTAGCCTCCTCGTGAGGACCTTGGGATCTTGCCAACCATGTCGAGTCCCCATTGCGCGAAGGGCCAGGCCAATGGAATTGGCCGAAGCTCTGCGCCAGGTGCGTGCGGCTTGTCCGCGAATCGCTGGCAAGTGTTGCATTTTTGGACGATGTCCTTGGCATCGCGCATGGTCGTAGGCCAGTAGAATCCAGCTCGTAGAGCTTTGGCAACGAGGGCGCGACTGCCGGCGTGGTGCCCGCAAGTCCCCTCATGGATGTCGAGGAGAACAACTCTTCCATCGGCCGTGGAGACGCATCGTTGGAGTACTCCTGTGATGCTGCATTTATACAGTTCGCCGTTGATAACAGCGAATGCCTTGGATTGCCGTGTGATGTGTCGTGCATCAGTCGGATCGTTCGGTAGCCTTTTACTGAGGAGGTATGTGATGTACGGCTGAGTCTAGGATTGCTCAATCATCATGACGCTCATTGGTCCCTTGAGTCCTGTGTCCAGCTCCAAGTCATCGAGTGCCATTGGCTCATTGGGCGGCGTAGCCCCCGAGTCCGTTGCTGCGCTTGTTTTCTTCTCTGCGGCCTTTGGCTTGATGGAGCATTCGCAGATGCGCTCGAGAAATACCCCAGGTGGTATGGGGGTGCAGGTAGAGCCTATGTTGGCGAGTGCGTCCGCCTCTTCATTGCTTTCGCGACCTATGTGCGGCAGCTCACAGCCGTCGAAGTCCCCTTCGAGTGTGTCGTAGAGGTCGCGGTAGGCGATCATGTTGTCGTTCAGTGCGTCGCACTCATGGATTGTTTGGTTGACGACCAACTTGGAGTCGCCGTATATAATGAGCCTCTTGGCGCCGCGGGCTTTTGCCATCCTCATCCCGTGTAGCAGGGCCTCGTATTCAGCTTCATTGTTGGAGGCGGTGAACTGCATTCGCAGGATGTACTTCAGCTTGTCCCCTTGGGGCGATGTCAGTATGACACCTGCACCTGCTCCGTCCTTCCGCTTGGATCCATCGAAGTGCATTGTCCAGAGATAGGACATATCTGGTTTTTCGGGGAGTTGGTTTTCCATCCATTGCACAAGGGAGTCAGGAAGAACTTACGACTTGATTGCGTCGCGCTTTTCGTATGTAGTGTCTCGTGGAGACAATTCGATTCCCCAAAGCGTGACTCGTCCCGTGGCGTCGGGGTTATTGAGGATATGCCCCGGCGGGGCGTCGTTGACCACCACGATTGGGTGTTCCTGGAAGTAGTGGCGCAGTCGCCGGGCGGTCATGAAGACGCCGTATGCCAGCTATTGGTAGTGCGGGTACCGCTATTTTGTTGGTGTGAGGACCTCGCTGAGGTAGTAGACTGGGCGTTGTACTCCGTGGACCTTGTTTTCCTCGGCTCGTACGACCACGAGCATTGTGCTGACCACCTGGTTGGTGGCGGAGATATATAGCAGTAGCGGTTCCCTTTCTCATGGGGTCACCAGTACTGGCGAAGTGGATAGCAGGCGCTTGAGGTCTTCGAATGCTTGCTGCGCTTCGTTGGTCCACTCGAACTTTTCAGCTTTGCGGAGGAGTTGGTAGAAGGGAAGTGCCTTTTCACCCATCCGACTGATAAATCGGCTGAGGGCCGCGATCCGCCCAGCCAGCTGCTGGATGCCCCTTATGTTTTTCGGCTTCTCCATGGCCAGTATGGCTTTTATTTTCTTCAGGTTTGCCTCGATTCCTCTCGCGGAGATGAGATACCCGAATAGTTTCCTAGATGGTACGCCGAAGGCGCATTTGTCCGGATTGAGCTTGATCCGGTAGCGGTCGAGGTTGGCGAAGGTTTCGCGTAAATCGTTGATTAGGGAGGCTTCCTCCTTGGTCTTGATTACTATGTCGTCGACATAGACTTGAATATTGCGATCAAGTTGATCCTTGAGGCAAGCCTACATGCACCGCTGGTAGGTGGCTCCTGCGTTTTTAGCCCGAAAGGCATTGTGTTGTAGCAGAACACACCGAAGGGCGTTGTAAACGCTATTTTTTCTTGATCTTCCTCCTTCATTCGAATCTGATTATAGCCTGAGTAGGCATCGAGGAAGCAGAGGCGTTCGCATCCCACGGTGGAATCGATGATCTGGTTGATATGCGGTAGCGAGAAGTGATCCTTTGGACAATGCTTATTTAAAGAGGTGAAGTCCACGCACATCCGCAGGATATCCGTGTCCTTTTTTGGTACTAGCACCGTGTTGGCGAGCCAAGTACTCTCCTTGATCTCGTGTATGAATTTGGCATCGAGGAGTCTGTTGATCTCCATTCCAACTACCATTGCTCTTGGCTCAGATAATCGCCGTATTGTTTGCTTGACTGGCCTTGCGTCTGGGTTGACGTTGAGTGTGTGCTCGGCAAATTCCCTGGGAACTCCTGGCATGTCCGTTGGACACCAGGCGAAGATTTCCCAGTGCTCACGGAGGAATTCGACAAGCGCGATTTCCTATGCGGGACTCAAGTTGTTGGCGATGAGGGCCGTCTTGGTGGGATCCGATGGGATGGACCTGCACTTTCTTTGTGTGCACCGATGAGTCGAAGGATAGATATGGCGAGCTTGGCCGGCTCAGGGGAGGTAGACTGTTGTCTGTCGACTCCTTTAGCCTTGCGAGTTCTTCCTGCATGCCGAAGGACTAGGAAATTCTGTTGAATTCCCTGTCGCAACTGTTGGATCTTTCGAAGCTCCCATTGATCGTGATGACGCCATTGGGACCTAGCATTTTCATCTGGAGGTAGGCGTAATGTGGCACTTCCATGAACCTAGCGAACACGACGCGCCCGAGGATGCAGTGCTACTGTGAGGGCCGGTCGACGACCTCAAAGTCGATGCCGCTCGCGCCGGAAGTTTTTCGGTGTGCCAAAGATGACGTCGAGGTTGATTTTGCCCAGGGGATAACCCCTTTTCCTGGGACGATGCCGTAGAGTGTTGTGTCCGAGGCCTCTAGGCAAGTTAGAGGGATCCTCATTGCTCGCAAGGTACTCGCGAATATAAGATTTATGCCGCTTCCGCCGTCCATGAACACGCGGCTCATGTCGAAGCCTCCGATTTGTGCCTCGAGTACGAGGGGACAATGGCCTGGACGAGGTACTTGAGGCGGATTATCGCGTTTGTCGAAGGTGATGCAGGACTCGCTTCTGCTGAGGTACTCAGTAGTAGATGGTGGCGAGTGTGTGGCCAAGTTAACTTGGTGAGTTATGGCCTTCTGCACCCGATTCGAGGGGCGTCCCTTTTGGATCATCATGGTACCCATGGCCCGTGGGTATGGTTCGCCTCCGTGGTGCTGGTCCAGCGCAGCTGCGTTTGGGGGTGGTCCAGGTGGTGGTGGCGGAGCGCCATGTGCCAAGGCCCTGGAGCGGCTCCGTAGCCTCTTTCGACTGCGTTGCGATTCATTCGAACCAATCCCTCGTGTAGCTTGAGGAACTCGCGGCAGTCCTTGAGGAGGTGGCTGGACTTCTTCTTTCCATCATGCTTGTCGATGTAGAAGTGCACCGTACATGGCCTGGACAGTTTGTCTTCAATGGATGTCGCGGGTGCCTCATCACGATTGCGGTGTTGCCACACTTGCGTGGTTTTCCCGGAGTCGCGGTATCCGCCGCTACGGTATCCGATGTTGCGGTTATTGTCGCGTATGTCGGCGTAGCCAGCTGCGACCATGTTGACGTCGTCGCGGTCATCGTAGATGCGCATGCGGCGTTTGCCTCGGCAGTCGTGTCATTGCTCGAGTTCTGCCTCCTCGTCGGAGTGCACGTGATTCTTCACCGAATCTTCTCCATCGGCCCACCGATTCACGATTTCCATCAGGTGGTCGATGGTCTTGGGCTTTGAGCGGCCCAGCTCTTCCCTGAGCTCTAGGCGGCGGACGCCGCCGTTGAACGCGTCAATCGCGCGATCCTCCGAGATGTTCTCTGCGGAGTTCTTGATGATGGACCACCTTTGGATGTAGGAGCATAGCAATTCGCCCGATCTCTGCTGGCAGCATCTTAGATCTTTGATTGATGCAGGTCGCTTGTATGTGCCCTTGAAGTTGTGCACGAAGCTGTAAACCAGCTCATCCCAACTGCGAATGGATCCACTGGGAGGTTGTTGAGCCATGCTCGAGCGGCGCCTTGCAGCTGTAGCTGTAGACATTGCATGGCCATGCTTCGACTGCCGCCGTGGAGCCTGACGGAGGAGATGTAGTCCTCTAGCTAGATCTTCAGGTCTTGTACGCCGTCAAACTTCGGGTTCTCCGACAGGAGTTTGAACCCCTTGGGCATTCGCTTTTTCCTGATGGACCTGCTGAAGAGTCTGGCACCGTGGAGCTCCACATCTTCTTCTTCCGAGTCAGTCGACCGGGCGCGTCGCGCCCTTGATTTGTCGATCTTGCGCTACATGAGGTCATCGCGCGCGTCATAGTCACGGTCATGTCGCTGTGAGCGGCGGCGTCGAGACAGGTCGTGACTATCATTGCTGGATGAGGGCGAGGAGTAGCGCTTTGCTAGCGTTTTGCCTTTTTTCAGATCTGGTGTTGGCTCCTTATCGAGAGCAGCCTCGATTAGTCCCAAGCCCGCGATCGTAGATCGGTGCATGGCGGCTCGGGGATCTTCAGCTGGTGGCTGGTTGTTGAGGAGGTACATGGTGACTGCTGTCACCGTGGCTTGTGGCGTCTTGGGGACCACGTTGCCACGTGTATCGACTGTCATAGAGTTGAAGTCGAGGACCTTTGCATCTTCTATGCGTTCTTGCTTAGTGATATGGGCCATCCGTGACCGCCTCTTTTTGCGAGGTACTCGTTGCCCTTTCAGGAGGATCCTCCATGAGAGGAGAGCCTAGCACGTCGAAGGCTCGACTCGTCCACCGCCTTTTTATGCGCTTCGAGCTGCGCGATTGTTTGCGCTTGGCGCTTAAATTCCTCCTTCAGGAGCCAATGGTAGCCCATCAGAAGTTCTTGCGAGGAACCGGGGGGTAAAGGGTTCCCCCGTAGGGCTTCGCGGTAGCGAGCCCATTCAAGCTCGTTGAGCCTGACCACGACGCGTTCATCGGTTTGCTCGTTGGTTATGATTGGAGGTTCGATTACTCCTCCATTGTTGACGGGGTGCGACTGCCACCATTGCCACCGTTCGGCGGGTCGTTTCATTGCCACGGTTACCCGTGTTGTCGCAATTGGCGGAGGTGTCGCCCGCGTTGATGACGGCGCACATGAAGTGATTGGGGAAGCTGTTGCTCCCGCAACTCTCAGATCCGGAGCCATAGGCTTCATCTTCAGTTGCCAAATCGCTCAGATCTGATTCGCGACTGTTGTCGCTGACCGTGTTCTCGACTGTTGTCGGGGTGTTGAGCTCGCTGAGGGTGCTGATCGATGGAGGGAACCACGATGCTAGGGCAATCGACGGCACCGTCGGCTGGTCAGGCATGTGAAGCGTTCCCATCTGACCAACTTGGAAGCGGAAGCTCCTGATCGCCAAGCTGATTCCGTCGCCTACGAACTCGAAAGCTGGGCGAGTGGCCGGCGTGTGGACGGTGAAGTCGAACGCGCCGAAGAGCTGGCGAATCTCCGCTGTTGCGGAGTTGTAGATCGCGGTTGATGGGGCCAAAGAAGCCGCAACATCAACACTCCCAATTCCCACAGACGGCGCCAATTGACGAGGGTTTAACTCATCAATGCCCATTGTTATGGACTTGGGTTTTGGAGAAGGAGGGAGTGCTGGAGACATCTATCGGCTAGCAAACAAGCACACGGGGGACTCAAAGATTTACCCAGGTTCAGGCCTCATAGAGGTCCCTACTCCTGCTTGTCTGCTCGTGGAATTATCAAAGGAATCGAAGATTACAATGGTGCGCAGATGCAATCTGGCGAGGGTTGTGGAAACTAGGGTTGCGTGTGTCCACCTCGCCGCCCCCTCCTAGCCTTTATATAGATAGGCTAGGTCTCGGGTAGCAGGTCGAGTCGGTTACATGTTAGGGTTTTCCCCTTTTAACTTTCTATCTTTAGCTTCTTCTTGTTCTTCAAGCAATCGAGAGTCCATAGGTTACTCGAGTTCTTCATTTGGGCCTTGGCGACACCATGGGCCTCTACATATTCATGCCGTATATACCAAGCTCGAGTACCTATAGGGTATACCCATGTCAGCGTGATTCTCCCTTAATTATTCCAGATTTCGCCATAAAAAAGTGATTTCTTGCACATCACAATTTAAAAAAAGGATTTGTACATATTTGTAATAATCAGTCATTAGTGGCAAGTCTAGAAAGATATTTCATCAATTATTTGACTTAATATAAGATTTAAACACAGATAAAGATGGCTATTTTCATAGCCATCATACACCAAAAACCCATCGTTCTACTAGGAAAACAAGCCAAAATTGATCCATGTTTTTTAAATCTACATATTCTAGATTTTGCCATAAAAGAGTGATTTCCTGCAAATCACAATTTAAAACAAGGATTTGTACATCTTTATAATAATTAGTCATTAGTGGCAAGTCTAGAGAGATATTTCATCAATTATTTGACTTAATATAAGATTTAAACATATATAAAGATGGCTATTTTCATAGCCATCATACACCAGAAATCCATCGTTCTACTAGGAAAACAAGCTAAAATTGATCCATGTTTTTAAAATCTACATATACCCATGGGTGCACAGCTACCCACCTAGGTAGCTGATAGCTGCAAGTGCACAGATCGTTTGTAGCTAGTTTCGAAATAAAGATATTGATCCCACATGGAGCAGGAGTCTGGAGTCTAATAACTCTTGAATTAAATACTACAATAGAAATTCTAAATAAAGTTCTAAGTAACAAGATAAAATGCGAGTATTGTGTAAAATGGTATTTTTGGGTTTTTGGTATAAGAGAACAATAAGAAAAGTAAAACAACTGAACATAGAAAGTAAGTATCGTGTATGTAAAAGATATTGGAACTGCAATAGGGAAAAAAGTGTTCTCAGGGAGTAGCGGATACACCTCTAGCATTATAAAGAGCTAAGGTAAAGATTGTTATCATGAACATTCTCAACTATGTATGTGTGGGAGGAACTCCGTATTCGACAAATAGGCAGCAATCACTTCTCGGATCATCCTCATAACCACAACAGACAGCAATCGACATCAATTGAATTAATGCGCTATTAAGGGACTTAATCCCGTAGGACGTATCCTATGGAATGAATAGTGTTTCGTGAGTTTCCTCGGTTCCCAAGTTGATACGTAAGGGGTGCCAATAGCTTTATAGTCACTGTAAGTACTAACACACCTCCGTCTACCAACAAGTAGTTCCCTACATCAAGACCCCACAAGAGGCAAATACTGAGAGGTCAACTTCTCCCAACATCAAGATGAAGACAATCTAACACATGGTTACTAGGGTTTCTCCATCTTGCCAAGAACTAATGATCTACTCGGACATGGAGGCAATCAACATCATAGAAATAACAATGGAATCTTTCATAGATGAATAGTACTTGTATAAATCCACAACGAGTACGGAAATTACAACAAGATCTAGATAAGATGTAGATGGGATGGATGGAGATGGTGGTGATGCAGCGATTGATCATGAAGATCGATGCCTTAGCCTCCTGGATCTGCGCAGCGCGAAGATGGATCCCCGGTGTGGATGAGTTCCCCCTCCAGATGCCTTCTGGAGGTGAGGTTTTGGTGATTTATGGTTGTTCTGTATATCGTCTCCTTGATCCATGTGCATGGAGCGAAACTATTTGAGGAGGCGGTGGCGGTGCCAACTATACAGCCAGAAAATTATTCCCGCCATATAGTTGCTCGTTAAACCCTTTAGATGCCTCGATCGCTTTGGGTTATCTCCTGGTGTTATTGATATTTCCCAAATAAGTGATTTAGTTGTTTTTGATTCCTTTTCTCCCCAATAAAACTGCTCCAAGAATTGTGTTTATTGTATACATCATCTGTCCTGATCCTGGTGAAAATAGACATAAAATGTGCGCACGAACGCCGTAAAATACCAAGATCCTACAACCACAGTGCAAAATAATAATTCTAAACATGATGCAAATATGCAGTCATTAACTTCCCCAAGCTTAGACTCCTGCTCATCCCGAGCAAATTTAGCTTAATGGATGTGATCCTCATATTCATGAAGCCGAGTCGATAAAATGAATGAGGCAGTTGCAACATGTGTTTATCATATATGATACATAGGAATAAGTTCATGAATAGTACCTTACTCGAAACATCCGAATAATATTAGCAGGCTTCCACACCTTAGCATTTAACAGTTCACAAAATATCACTCTTAATATGCTGTAAAAGTATTTAGTTCAATCGAATGAGTTAGTGAGGTAGTCCCAAGTGTTTTGGGATTAACATATTCACTTGGGATTTAAAATCTCAAACGCTTCTTTGTCATACTACAATATAGTGGTGCATGCCTATTTGCTCTTTGCACATTCGCTCTTTTTTTTCTTTTTCTATATATATGCTCACACTTTTGTTTAAGTGTTGTGCAAAGGAGCTAGCCATACATTCCACTTCATGTAGGAATTCAAAGTTTAACGATCTCAATTACCAAACTCCAATTATATATGAATTCATCTTTATAGCTTGAATATTCTACCTCGTCTTGGTCTCACTCTAATTTGATAGCACTTTTAATTTTCCTTTATTCAAGGTTTCCTTTTCAACTTACTGATTAGATGATTTTTCTTTCTTTGTAAATCAAACCATGTACTTACAACATATTGACCGAATTATCTTTGTATGTTCCATTAATACCAATGGTGTGAAAGACTCCTATTGATATCATCAAGTGCAAGTAAAATAATACTCAAGCCATTGATATATCCAGTAGGACAAGCACAAACTCAATATTGCTCTATATATGATAATAAACTCAGAATTTCATAAAAGGGATTGACTATTCTTGAAGGGATTTCTAATGATGCAAACTTCATTTCTAATTTGAACTAATGCAACACTAAAATAGTAATGTAAAACTTATAAGATAGATTACAAGGTCTTAAAGATCTCCCCAAGCTTGGAATCAAGCCAGGCAGGATCAAATAATCCCTTGCGATTATTTGATACCGTGATTACTGTAGATCACTGTGGCGCCATGGCATATAACACCGCGGTGCGTAGCTTCTTGTTGGCATTCTCCAGAGCAGTGATGTGGCTGTAGCACATGCGCAAATCAGATTGCAAAGTGTCCACTTTATCTGCGAGTTTAGTCACCAATGGGAGAAGATCATCCTTCTTCTCTATCTCCTTGAGACAGTGACGGACTTCAACGCGATGGAGTAGCTCCTGCTTTTGATATATCTCCAGTGCTCGCACGCGGTCCTTGGTTCTAGGAACAACTTCTTCTTCCTCATCCATAATTGATGGATCGGGGAAGTGGAAACCGTTCCTCCACTCTTCTTGAGGCTTCACCCTCATACGAGCAACAATGGTAGGCTTCAAGAGTGGCACTGTCGCTCCCTTGCTAGCACCTGCACTATTATTAGGTAATTCCTTACGCTTGTGCGGCCTGGGGTCCGTGGCGATGAACTTGACCGTCTCCACACACCCTTTTCCATGCGGCTTGTGACCTTATCTCTCTTCTTGAGCTCTCTTCATTGCCGCCCAGTTGATCTCCGGGGGATCATAGACATCACGGCAGATGTAGATGTTACTCCAATCTTCATCGGGATCGTTGTTGTAGAAGCTTGGCTCGACGTACTCCTTGTACCCCGGGCTAAACCTCTCCACCTCCTTGTTGTCGTCCTCCATGGACGGGCTGCGAGAGCGGTCCCTAGAAGGAGAAATGAGACCCAGGGGTTTTCCTCGGCCTGGGACGGGATAGCGCGTGGCTGGATTGGTTCATGGAGATTATGATTAGAGAGAGATAATGGCCATATATAAGGGGGTCAGAGGTCGATAAAACTCGCGAGAAACACAAAATTCATGCCCAATAAAAGAATCTTAATAGAATAGGGAAAGAAATCGCGGATTTGGAGAAGTCATGCCGCGTAACGACCAACTATACGGGCGCGGACCATATAGCTCCGGCCGTATAGTTGGTTCTGGGCAGATATTTCCAAATATCTCGAGTCTAGGTCGATTAAGTTACCTAGTTGGAACCGACACAACCGTTTTTTGTGTGTGTCAAAAACGAATAAGGAATCAGCAAATGTTTGAGAGTTTAACGACCAACTATACGGCAGGAGAATTTTCTCTGGCCGTATAGTTACGATCGTATAGTTTCTAGACATCGAAAATTAAAAATGTCTGAGAGGTTAACGACCAACTATACGGCGGGAGGACTTTCTCTGGCCGTATAGTTGCGACCGTATAGTTTCTAGACATCGAAAACAATTTCGCGAAGAAGATATAGAAGGTTTAACGACCAACTATACAGCGGGCGATATTTCTCCAGCCGTATATTTGCGACCGTATAGTTGGTAAAAACCTTCAGAAACTTCAGAAACACACGAGAATTCAAAGGCACAAAATTTCAGAAGTAAAATTTGTGAAAACAAATCACTTATTTGAGTAAGAACACTTACCTTGCACGTACCGTTTACTTATTCGGGGATGACAAGCTCCTCCAACAACAAAGACTTCTTCTCTTTTGGAGGAATTGAGCTTAGTTCATTTAATAATTCTCGTAAACAAAAATCACCAGGACTAAAGTTCCTCTTAATAAGATTGGTGTCTTGTTGGGCAAATATGAACACTGCATCCAACATCTTTATTTCTTGCCTCTGAATAATCTGCAACTCAAATTCTTGAAGTAAAAGGATCCAACGGACCAGCCTTGGCTTATGATTTTTCCTCTCAAGGAGTTCTTTTAAACCACCTCGATCCATATGAACTCTTACTTTTGCATCAACTATATAAGAACAAATTTATCACAAGAGAAAAATACAGCAAAAAGTTCCCTTTCTTCCTTAGGATAATTCTTTTGAGAACTACTGAGAGTTCTACTAGCATGATGTATAATATTAGATCTGCGACCTATATGTTGTCCCAGAGTTACTCCTACAACATCATCACTAGCTTCACATATTAAGTCAAAAGACATATCCTAGATAGGTGGTTGAATGATAGGAGCATGGGATAAAGCATATGAAAGTTTATTAAAGGCTACACGACATTTATCATCAAAATTAAATCTTACTTCCTTTTGCAGAAGGTTAGTCAAAGGTTTAGATATTCCAGAGAAATTCCTAATGAACCTTCTATAAAAACCCACATGACCAAGGAAACTTCTTATACCTTTTATATCCATAGGTTGTGGCATTCTCTCTATGGCCTCAACCTTAGCTCTATCCACTTCAATTCCCTTATCTGATACCTTATGTCTAAGGACTATACCTTCTTTGACCATAAAATGGCACTTCTCCCAGTTTAGAACAAGATTGGTTTCTTCGCAACGCTACAAAACCATTTTGAGATTATCCAAGCAACTAGTAAACGGAGTTTCATAGACAGAAAAGTCATCCATAAATACTTCCATTATCAGTTCTATAAAATCTGCAAAAATAGCTGACGAGTGTTTAACTCATCAATGCCCATTGTTATGGACCTGGGTTTTGGAGAAGGAGGGAGTGCTGGAAGCATCAATCGCTAGCAAACAAGCACACAGGGATGCAAGGTTTACCCAGGTTCAAGCCTCCTAAGGGTCCCTACTCCTGCTTGTCTGCTCTTGCAATTAATGAAGGAATCAACGATTACAATGATGCGCAGATACAATCTAGCGAGGGTTGTGGAAGCTAGGGTTGTGTGTGTCCTCCTCGCCACCCCCTCCTAGCCTTTATATAGATAGTCCAGGTCTCGGGTAGTAGGTCGAGTCGGTTACAGATTAGGGTTTTTCCCTTTAAACTTTCTATCTTTAAACTTCTTCTTGTCTCGCAAGTCATCGAGAGTCCATGGGCCACTCAAAGTCTTCATTGGGCCGTGGCAACGCCGTGGGTTTCCACTGTATCTGGACCGTATATACCAAACTTGAGTACCTGCAGGGTATACCCATGTCAGTAGCCCCTGAGTGTCCAGTGGAATCGCAGATTCGACTGGGACTTTATGAAGCCTTTCGAGTGCATGACAGAGTATTTTGTTTGCATCGTAGGGATTGTTGATATGGGTGCCTAATTTAACCGATGCATCGGTATTAGTTAACTGCCTTAGGGAAAAACAACGCAATCTACTCGAACTCGAGTCCCCAGACTAAAATTCGGAAAAGTGCTAGCGTAATTCGACTCAAGCCACGGAGGTCTTACAAGAGTCGAAATCTAGTATAAGGGTGTGAGAACTCGACGCGTCCGTCAAGGTATTTTCATCGTACCTGTAGGTACGGATATATTTCTGGCAGTGCGCAGCAAATGCGTTTGCAGGCCTTATTCAGGTCTTATCTTCACGTTGCAAGCGCGACATCCGAATTTTTGTCATCGTGTAGATGATTCGGGTGACCCAGGAGAGGTAGTCTCTTTGTAGGGAAAAGTATGAGGCGGTCTCGCCATAGACTTCGAGTGTGGATGTTATCAACACACAGTACGATGTACAAATAACCATAGGGTGCGTGACCAGCGCTCCCTATGGAGTAGCCCCCAAGTGCCTGGTTGAGTCGAAGACTCAGGCACGGACTAAAGAACTTTCGCGACTGCTGTCGTCTTTTGTTTACTTGTTTCAGTCGAATTTGTTTCCAGGGCTCCCTATGGGAGTAACAACCGTTGAATGGTTGGGTAAGTCTTGAATGTCAATATTTCTGCATAAAAAAGAAAATCGTAGGGTGCACGACTAGCGCTCCCTATGGGAGTAGCCCCCGAGTGCTTGGTGGAGTCGAAGACTCGAGCAAGGACTAAATTAGTCAAAGTCTTCTAGTGTTCAATTTGATGACATTAGTGCTGACGATGTGATGACCTTAGTTGCCCGCGTGAGCGGCTTTGACGAGACGTGACGAGCGGTGGGTCCCATTTTTTTACCCTGACTTGATCGGGCGTGCGTAATCTTTCATTTTAACTGCGCCTCCTCGATTTCCGCGTGTAATGGAGGTAGTGGGGGACGGTTCGTGTTTTAATCTCTCCACGTGTCGATCGCGATATGCGCCACGCGTCTAATCGGGTTTCTGCTGGCCGTTCGATTGCATCTGCCAGGGGGTTAAGTAGCAGCGCAGCTGTGGTAATTTCCCATCTGCTCTTTCTCTGCTTTGTGCCTCCATCGCCATTGCTGCTACTCTTTGCCTCTTAGAGTTCGTCCCGTTTCGCAGCGATGGACCAACTCCGTGTGTTTCTGAGTTATTTCCTCCGCTCACATCGCCACCGCAAGATGGGGAAGAAGAAAGGAGGCGCTGCCACTGAGTCCGCCGCTGCCATTGCTGCTGCCAAGAAGAAAGGCGGCTCCGCCGCTGCGGGCACCAGCACCGCCAGTGCTAGGAAGAAGAAGGGCGCGGGCACCCGCATCACCAATGGTGCGTGGCGCGCGTCCAGCATCAAATCGTCCGAGCTCCGTCTTCTTTGTCAAGATGGAGTTTTGTCTCCCGTGGTTGGGGACTCGCGAGTGCCAGGCGGCGAGGTAACTCCTTGTCCTCCTGCTGGTTTCTAAGTGATGTTCCTCGCGTTCATCATTTGTGGTCTGTCTCTTCCCCTACATCCTTTCTTCAGGGGCCTCCTTTGTTTCTATGGGCTCCAGCTGCATTAGCTGTCCCCCAACTCTATTCTCCACATCGCCTGCTATATTACACTTTGCGAGTGCTGGCTCGGAGTCGAGCCACCCTTTGGTCTCTTCAAACGGCTTTTCAAGCTGAAGCGTCAATCGGCATCTGGTTCCGTAGTCTACGACGTAGGAGGCTGCGGGATCCATGTCGACTCCTCTGTCACATACTTTGATATCAAGCTCATGGCATCTGTCCAAGGGTGGAGGGACAAGTGGTTCTACATCCATGACTAGAAGGCCAACGGAGAACACTTCGGACTCACGCTTTTTGATCGCACGACGCCGTGCAGGAGGAGGCGTTCTTGGACGAACGTGGTGATGCCCGGCGAGTCTGAGGAGACAGAAGTGTTGTACGAGCGTGTCTATGACCTCGAGAGTCGCATGGGTAAAGAAGAGGGAGGATGCGCCCTCATTCGCACATGGTTGTGCCGTCGCATCCAGTCCCTGCAGGCCAGAATCCACCCCATGTTCCAATGGCTAGTGCAGACGATGTCACTCGCGTATATGCCGATGGCAATTCCGTGAGTGAAGTAGATAAGAGAGTGTGACTGTTGACCAAGTACACAGCTAAGGATGTACTTCCCAGTGAACCAGTCGTGCCTCCATTTGATGCTTCTAACCCTCCTCCTGAGGTATGATTGTACTACAAAGTAGCTTTATTTGTCGAATGATTCTGATTTTCTTGACATGTGTTGACTTGTTTTCTGTATGCAGGATTGGAAGGTGTCTCCCAGTTTGCCCCCTCTTCCTGAGGGGGTTATTCCTCGCGAAGTAGAGGAACAGGACGAGTCAGAATCGACCGTCCCATTTGAAGAGGAGGAGGAAGCCCCCGAGTCCAGCAGTCCGGACACTCGCAAGCGTGCGCGCAACGAAGATTCGGATGCGTCGACTCCTTCGACTCCAGAAGGCCTAGCTATTGGTGCGGAGTCGCCAATTCCTGCTATTCATGTGAGTTCCATGGCGCCATCTGCCCGTAAGAAGATGCGGCTGCCGAAGGATTTGTCGAAGTCGGAGGACCAAACCTTCGATTTTGATAAGTTTCACTGGTAAGTATACAATTCTCATCTTGGTTCTTTTTGGAGTTCCATTTCCTGATGTTGGTTTTGTTCCGCAGTCAACCGGCGTCGTCATCTTCTGGCGACATCCAATTTTTAAAGGAATCTGGAGTCGCGGACTCCAAGGCCAAGGAAGTGGCTGAAGAACTCCTTCTCCTCCATTGGCGGCCCACTCTGGGAACAATTCATCAAGTTCTCCACACGTTGCGGAGCACCAGATGATTGTCTGGATGACTGCACGGCAATCGACTTCAGAGTCTCTGGAGGAGCACGTATGTGCGATGTTGCTTTTACTTGTAGTCGAATTACTCACCCATGCTATCTGCTGATCCTTTTATTTTTCCTCCTGTTGTAGCTTATTGTGAAGGAAGCTGCTCACCTGGCAGAGCAAGTACTTGCAATGGGTCGACAACACGCATTGCTGGACAATCGCCATCGCGTTGTTGAAAGTTTGTTTTTTCTTCTTCTTCATCCTTGTGATACTTTTTATATACTCGACTGACGGTCTATCTTTGTATGTTTTGCAGCTGAGCATAACATGCTTCTTCGCGAAGCCGCTTCTCTTGAAAAGACACTCGCCGCGGCGGTGAAGAGTCGCGATGAGGCGGTCGCTGCGCTTGATGAATCGCGGAAACGCGAAGAGGATTTGTGCGCCTCCAACGCTGCGAGAGAGAAGTTGTTCGAAGAACAACTCTTCTTGATTGCCAAGTCTCTTTCAGGTATTTTTCCTTTTGTGTCTTGACTGCTTCTTTCTTCAATGTCTTACTATTGTGTTGACGCTTTGTTCTGTGTAGATGCTAGTGGTTTGAGCTTTGATGCCCAAGCGCTTCGTCGTGATGATGCCTTGGAAGGTGCCGTCGTGGCAGTCAAAGACCGCAGCGCTTCCATTCAGGGAACGCTAACCAAAGCTAAGGGCGTTCTCAGTCGCATTCGCGAGGAGCTAGCGCCCAAGGCTGATCTGATTGAGAACTTGGATGACCTGGTGGAGTCCCTCGCTGGAGGTATCCCCTTGGATTTCAGGAAATCGCACCGCGCGGTCGGAGCCACCATGGCACTCTCCATGGTGCAAGCCCATGGAGTGGAGATGTATCCAGCTGCAATCTCCAAGGCGATGCCCGTCGGCGCAGATGGGCAACAAGTAGTTTTTGCTTCCTTTGCAACTGTCTGCCGCAAGTACGGGTCGCAACTCATCAACACAGTCGCCAAGTATTCTAAGGAGCTGCAGCGAGCCAAAAAGGCGGCGAAGGCTACGGCGTCAGGGGCCGGCAGGAAGTCTGTGGCATCTGATACTTCCATGGACTCGATGAAGCCTCTGAAGCCAAAGTCCAAGTCAAATAAGCAAGCTGCTCCTCAGTAGTTATATTTGTAATAGCTAAAAGCTCGACCCATTTTGTCTAGAACATACCGCTGGCGGGTGTCTCTGTTGATACTTTGTTATGTTTGAATGCACTTGAGTTTTTTGTCCATGTGCTGCTTGGTCTTCTTATTATCTCTTGCTTGGCTTGTGATAGGGCACATTGAGTGGTCCTTCGAGTGAGCCTCGGGATCTGCCATCCGCTGGTGATGCCTTAGCGCAGTCACACACAAGGGTGGATGAACTGTCCCTGCTTTCACGACTGCGCGGTCACGTTAAGCAGCTGGAACGCGAACTGCCCGTCCTCCGCGGTAACGCAGATGTATGGAAGTCGAGGGCGGAGAAGGCCACCGCCCGAGAGCAATATCTACTAGGGGAGGTGGCCCAGCTGGGTGACCAGTTCAAGTGTTAGCTTTCTGCCTCCTTATCTTTTCTTGTAGTCAATCGCGGTAGTTCGTTGTCTTCATACTTTTGCCTCTTGCTTGGTATAGTTGTCAGCGCGCGTCATCCACAGGATGAGAAGGACAGGATCGCCATTCGAATGAACGACCTGACCCAGGAACAGCTTCAGGCAAGTGGGTACTTCTGGGTGGATCATGATCGTGCAATCGCACTTGCGACCCTGCAGGATCATGCCTCGCGAGTGCTTCAGTTTTTGAAGAAATTGCAATCGTGCTTAAGGAATATCTATCAGACAATGTTTCCGCTCGACGTCGTTCCTTCGAGCCTGCTGGCTCTCCTTGCTAAGTTTCAAGACTTCAGTGCAGTTCGAGACTGCGTGCGACAGCAGTTGGTGGCTGGTGCCAAGGATGCTTTATTGCTGGTGCGACTGCATAGGCCTGATGTAGATATTGCAGCTGTTCCTGCTGGTCCTCCGACTCCGCCGGCAGGTTCGACCTGGAATATGGTTCCTCATTACCAGGCGGTGGATCGCCCAATGGAGGAAATTGTCGACTACTTCGAGGAACAGACAAACGTTCTTCTGTTGCAACAGGAGTTTAACTTGTATCCTGCACATAAATGTACCAGTGTTGTAATGTTCATATATATATGCTGCACATAATTGATTGACATTGATGTGTAAAGAGCTTGTTAGCTCGTATGTTTTGCGAGTGCGTTTCACTATGCGATTCCTTTTTGTTAGCCTGACTTGTGTATATCTCAGCACCTTGCCAACCTGCCAGGTGTGTTGTAGCTGGGTCGGTGTTTGTCAAGGGTTCAATTACTGTGTCAGCTACTCAGGATATCGCGATTGGTTCGTAGAACAAATGTGTAAAGGTTGGCGCAGCCCCCGAGTAAATTAAGGGCAAAAAATAATAGAAAACACAGAGTTTGGGGCACTTAGCTTTATTTATTCGTAGGACAGTACGAGGTACAATGTATGGCTAAGTAGCCTGGCTGAAAAGCCTTATTTGTAATGTAAGGAAAGAAAAGCGACTAAGGGTAGAAGCGCCGCAGCTGCGCGACGTTCCAGGGGTTGGAGTATGCGACTCATGTCTCGAAATCTTTAAGGCGATACGCGCCACCTGGGATTACTTCTGTAATCACATATGGTCCCTCCCAGGGGGACTCGAGCTTGAGATGCCCTTGTTGCTTCAATTGCAGAACCAGATCTCCTTCGACGGACCTAGGGCATAGCCGTTTGCTGTGGAAATTGTGGAGATTTTGTTGGTAGATCGTTGATCTTTCCGCTACGATTTCGCGTGCCTCGTTGATACATTGCAAATGTATCTATAATTTGTGAAGTTCCATGCTTGGTTTTATCTACTTTCTTGTGTTTTGTCCACACTTTGGAGTACTTTTCATATGATTTCTTGGACTAACCTATTAACAAAGAACCATAGTGCCAACTTCCTGTTTTCTGCTGTTTTTGGTTCCAGGAAGTCAGAAAATGAATATTCTTGGAATTCGACGGGACAAAAGCCAAAGTCACTATTTTACCAAGGGACACATGGAGCCAGAATACGAGACGGGGAGGAGCCAGGGGCGGCCACACCACCTAGCCGCACGGGCCAGGCCTAGCCACGCCAGGGGGTGGTCTGGCCAGCCCAGGCACCCCCTCGGCCTCTCCTTCCGCCTATAAGATGCCTCCGATACCAAAACCCTAAGTACTCGATCAAAAATTCCACAAAAGAGTCTATAGCCGCTGTCGTCTCTGTCCCTAGATCAGGAGGGATCTGAAGCTCTTCCTGGCACCCTGCCGGAGAGGGAAATTCACCCTGGAGGCCTTCTTCATCACCATGCAAGCCTCCGGTGTGATGCGTGAGTAGTTCATCTCTAGACTACGGGTCCATGTAGTAGCTAGATGGCTGGTTCTCCTCCTTGGTGTTATCATGTTTAGATCTTGTGAGCTCCGTTCATGATCAAGATCATCTATTTGTAATTCTGCATGTTATGTTTGCGGGGATCCGATGGATATTGAGATACTATTTCAGATTGATTATTGATTCTATCATGTCTTTCTTATTTGTGATCTTGCATGCTTTCCGTTGTTAGTAGCTATCTTGGCCAAGTAGATGCTAGCACCTCCAAGAGTTAGTATTTATGCTCGATAGTGGGTTCATGCCTCTGGTAATCTGGGCAAGTGACAGAAATCTCTAAGGTACTAGATGTGTTGTTGCTACTAAGGAGAAAACAACAATCCTTTGTTCATAGAACAATCGTATTGTTTACATTACACGCAATTCGTAAAGCAATAATCTGTTGCTTGCAACTTAATACTGGAGGGGGTTCGGATGATAACCTGAAGGTGGATTATTAGTCATAGATGCAGTTGGATGGCAGTCTATGTATAATGTTGTAATGCCCAATCGAATATCAAAGGAGTCAAGATGATTAGTATATGCTTGTATGCTTTCTCGATATTTGTCAATTGCCCCGTTGTAATTTGTCCACCCAGCATGTTATCTATCTTAAGGAGAGCCACCTCTAGTGAACTATGGACCCCTGTCCTTTCTTTTACATTCAATCTACAAAACTGTTTACTGTTGTGTGTTTACTTTCTGCAAACTATTACTTTCTTCCATTCAATATGTTTAATCCTTTGTTTTCAGCAAAACCGGTGAGATTGACAACCTCATCGCAAGTTGGGGGCAAAGTTCTGTGGTTGTGTTATGCAGGTCTCCACGTTGCTGCTGGAACCGGTAGCGCGCCCTGAAAATGTTCAGCTAGCTACACCTTTGGGGTGTTTCCTTGCTCCTACTGGTCCGATTAAACCTTGGTTTCGTACTAAGGGAAAACTTGCTGCTGCGCTCATCATACCTTCCTCTTGGGGTTCCCCAACGAGCTCGATATATTTTGGGCCATCACTCGTCGAGGAGGTCGACGGAGTCTTCGAGTGTGAGATTTGACTCCTTCTTGCTGTATGCGACCACCCGCAGTGCTTTGTAGCGTACTTCGGCGGGTAGCACTGCTTCGGCATCGTGCACCATGAAGAACGGGGTGTATCCCGTGGCGCTGTTGGGAGTTGTGCGCAGGCTCTAGAGGACGGATTATACCTCGTCCGGCCAGCATCCAGCAACTTGTTCGAGTGGCCGGAGGAGTCACTTCTTGATTCCACCGCAGACGAGACCGTTGGCCTTTTCGACTTGACCGTTGGTCTGCGGGTGGGCCACCGAGGCGTAGCTTATATTGAGTCCCAGGTTTTCGCAGAATTCCTGGAACTCCTTGGAGGTGAAGTTTGTCCCGTTGTCCATGATGATACTGTGTGGCACGCCGAAACGATAGACGATGGATTCGAAGAACTTGACTGCGCTGTTCCCTGATTGATTTGTCACCGACATGGCCTCTATCCACTTGGTGAATTTATCGACTGTGACTAGGAGGTAGACGTAGCCTCCTCGTGAGGACCTTGGGAGCTTGCCGACCATGTCGAGTCCCCATTGCGCAAAGGGCCAAGCCAATGGTATTGGCCGTAGTTCCGTGCTAGGTGCGTGTGGTTTATCCGCGAATCGCTGGCAAGCATTACCGCGCTGGACGATGTCCTTGGCATCGTACATGGCCGTGGGCCAGTAGAATCCAGCCCGTAGGGCTTTGGCGATGAGGGCGCAACTGCCAGCATTATACCCGCAGGTGCCTTCGTGGATGTTGAGGAGGACAGCCTTTCCATATCTGTTGGAGACGCACCGTTGGAGCACTCCTATTATGCTGTGTTTGTACAGTTCGCCATTGATAACAACGAACACCTTGGATCATCGTGCGATGTGCCGTGCGTTAGTCAGATTGTTCGACAGTCTCTTGCTGAGAAGATATGTGATGTAGGGTTGATTCCAATATGGCTCGATCATCATGACACCCATTGGTCCCTCGAGTCCTGTGTTAAGCTCCGGGTCGTCGAGTGCTATTGGCTCATTGGGTGGGGTAGCCCCCGAGTCCGTTGTTGCGCTTCTTTTCTTCTCTGCGGCCTTTGGCTTGATGGAGCGTTCGCAGATGCACTCGAGAAATACCCCAGGTGGTATGGGTGCGCAGGTGGAGCCAATGTTAGCGAGTGCGTCCGCTTCTTCGTTGCTTTCGCGGCCTACATGTCGTAGTTCGCAGCTGTCAAAATCCCCTCCGACTGTGTCGTAGAGGTCGCGGTAGGCGATCATGTTGTCGTTCAACGCATCGCACTCGTGCATTGTTTGATTGACCACCAGTTTGGAGTCACCGTAGATGATGAGTCTTTTTGCGCCACAGGCTTTCGCCATCTGCATCCCGTGCAGCAGAGCCTCGTACTCAGCTTCATTGTTGGAGGCAGTGAACTGCATTCACAGAATGTATTTCAGCTTGTCTCCTTGGGGCGATGTCAGTATGACACCTACACCAGCTTTGTCCTTTCGCTTGGACC
Organism: Avena eriantha; assembly: GCA_910589775.1. NCBI lineage: Eukaryota > Viridiplantae > Streptophyta > Magnoliopsida > Poales > Poaceae > Avena > Avena eriantha. Next base: position 441,715,446 of record OU342746.1, read on the forward strand.
CATCGAAGTGCATTGTCTAGAGATAGGACATATCTGGTTTTTCGGGGAGCTGGTTCTCCATCCAGTGCACGAGGAAATCAAGGAGTACTTGTGACTTGAGTGCGTCGCGCTTCTCGTATGTAACGTCTCGTGGAGACAACTCGATTCCCCAAAGCACGACTCGTCCGATGGCGTCGGGGTTGTTGAGAATATGTCCAAAGCACGACTCGTCCGATGGGTGCTCCTGGAAGTAGTGGCGCAGTCGCCTGGCTGTCATGAAGACGCCATATGCCAGTTTTTGGTAGTGCGGGTACTGCTGCTTTGTTGGCATGAGCACCTCGCTGAGGTAGTAGACTGGGTGTTGCACCCCGTGGATTTTGTTTTCTTCGGCATGTTCTACCACGAGCACCGTGCTGACCACCTAGTTGGTGGCTGAGATGTAGAGCAGCAGTGGTTCCTTTTCGTGTGGTGTTACCAGCACTGGCGAGGTGGACAGTAGGTGCTTGAGGTCTTCAAATGCTTCTTGCGCCTCGTCAGTCCATTCGAACTTGTCAGCTTTGCGGAGAAGTTGGTAGAAAGGCAGTGCCTTTTTGCCCATTCGACTGATGAATCGGCTGAGCGCCGCGATTCGTCTAGCCAGTTGTTGGACGCCTCTTACATTCTTCGGCTTCTCCATGGCTAGTATGGCTTTTATTTTCTTCGGGTTCGCCTCGATCCCCCTCGCAGAGATGAGATACCCGAGTGATTGCCCAGATGGCACGCCGAAGGTGCATTTTTCCGTATTGAGTTTGATGCGGTAACGGTCGAGGTTGGTGAAGGTCTCGTGGAGATCGTCGATTAGCGAGGCTTCTTCCTTAGTTTTGATGACGATGTCGTCAACGTAGACTTGTATATTGCGACCAAGTTGGCTCTGGTGGCAGGCCTGCATGCACCATTGATAGGTGGCTCCTGCGTTTTTGAGCCCGATGGGCATTGTGTTGTAACAAAACACACCAAAGGGCGTTGTAAACGCCGTCTTCTCTTGGTCTTCCTCCTTCATTCGAATCTGGTTGTAGCCTGAGTAGGCGTCGAGGAAGCAGAGGCGCTCACATCCCGCGGTGGAGTCGATGATTTGGTCGATTCGTGGTAGCGGGAAGTGATCCTTTGGGCAGTGCTTATTCAAGGAGGTGAAGTCCACACACATCCACAGGATATCTGTGTCTTTTTTGGGCTCCAGTATTGTATTGGCGAGCCAAGTGCTTTCCTTGATCTCGCGTATAAAGTTTGCGTCGAGGAGTCTGTTGATCTCCATCCCGACTGCTTTTTCTCGTGGTTCAGACAGTCGCCTTATTATCTGCTTAACTGGCCTGGCATTTGGATTCACGTTGAGTGCGTGCTCAGCGAATTCCCTGGGAACTCCTAGCATGTCCGCAGGACACCAGGCGAAAATTTCCCAGTGCTCACGGAGGAATTCGACGAGCGCGAGTTCCTATGCGGAACTCAAGTTGTTGGCGATGAGGGCCGTCTTGGTTGGTTCCGTTGGGTGGACCTGGACTTTCTTTGTGTGCACCGACGAGTCGAAGGACATGTCGGGTGAGCTTGGCCTGCTTAGGGGAGACAGACTGTTGTCCGTCGACTCTTTTAATCTTGCGAGTTCCTCCTGCATGCCGAAGGACTAGGAGATTCTGTTGAATTCCCGGTCGCAGCTGTCGGACCTTTCGAAGTTCCAGTTGACTGTGATGACGCCGTTAGGACCTGGCATTTTCATCTGCAGGTAGGCGTAGTGCAGTACTGCCATGAACCTAGCAAACGCGACACGTCCGAGGATGAAGTGGTATTGTGAAGGCTAGTCGACGACTTCAAAGTCGATGCGCTCGCGCCGAAAGTTTTTCGGCGTGCCAAAGATGACGTCGAGGTTGATTTGCCCAGGGGATATATGCCATTGCCTGGGACGATGCCGTGAAATGTCGTATGTGAGACCTCCAGGCATGTCAGAGGGATCCTCATTACACGCAAGGTACTTGCGAACATGAGGTTGATGCCGCTTCCACCATCCATGAATACGCGACTCATGTCGAAGCCTCCGATCTGCGCCTCGAGTACAAGGGGACAGTGGCCTGGACGGGGAACTTGGCGCAGATGGTCGCGCTTGTCGAAGGTGATGCAGGAGTCGCTTCCACTGAGGTACTCAGTTGAGGACGGTGGGGAGTTTATCGCCAAGTTGACTTGGCGAGTGATAGCCTTCTACACACGATTTGAGGGGCGGCCCCTTTGGATCATCATGTTTCCCACGGCCCATGGGTACGGCTCGCCTCCGTGATGCTGGTCGGGCACAGCTGCGGGTGGTGGTGGCCCAGGCGATGGTGGAGGAGCTCCATGTGCCACAACGCCTGGGGCGATTCCATAGCCCCTGTTGACCGCGTCGCGATTCATCTTAGCCAGACCCTCATGGAGTTTGAGGAACTCGCGGTAGTCCTTGAGGAGGTGGCTAGATTTCTTTTTGCCGTCATGCTTGTAGATGTAGAAGTGCATGTTGCACAGCCTGGATAGCTTATCCTCAATGGATGCTGCGGGTGCTTCCTCGCGAGTGCGGCGTTGCCATACTTGTGTGGTTTTCTCGGAGTCGCGGTATCCACCGCTGCGGTAGCCGCTGTTGCGGCCGTCATCGCGTTTGTCAGCGTAGACGGCTGCAACCATGTTGATGTTGTCGCGGTCATCGTAGGCGCGCATTCGCTGCTTGCTTCGACGGTCGCGTCTACACATGAGGTCTTCGTCGTCAACGGAGTAGGTGTGGTTTCTCACCCGAATCCTCTGCATCGGCCCACTGATTCGCGATCTCCATCAGGTGGTCGATTGTTTTGGGCTTCGAGCGACCCAGCGCCTCTCTGAGTTCCATGCGGCGAACCCCGTCGTTGAATGTGTTTCCAAGATGTTTTCTGTGGAGTTTTTGATGATAGACCACCTTTGGATGTATGAGCGTAGTGATTCGCCCGACCTTTGCTGGAAGCTCCTCAGTTCTTCAATTGATGCGGGCCTTTTGTAAGTGCCCTTGAAGTTGCACACAAAGTTGTAGGCCAGCTCTTCCTAGCTGCGAATAGATCCGCGCGGGAGATTGTTGAGCCATGCACAGGCGGCGCCCTGCAGCTGTAGCTGCAAGCATTGCATGGTCGTGCTTCGACTCCCTCCGTGTAGCTTGATGGAGGAAAAGTGGTCTTCCAGCCAGATCTTCGGGTCCTATCAGCCGTCGAACTTTGGGTTTTCCGAGGGGAGTTTGAATCCTTTAGGCATTCGCCTCTACCTGATGGCTCTGCTGAAGCATCTGGCACCGCAGAGTTCAGTCCCGTCTTCTTCTGAATCGGTCAAACGAGCATGTCATGCCCTTGACTTGTCGATTTTGCGCTGTGTGAGGTCATCACGTGCGTCCTGGTCGTGATCGTGCCGCCGTGAGCGGCGACGCCGAGATAGATCATGACTATTGTCGCTGGACGAGGGTGAGGAATAGCGTCTCACCAGGGCCTTGCCCTTCTTGGGTTCCGACGTCGGCTCTTTGTCGAGAGCGGCCTCGATTAACCCCATGCCCGCGATCGTAGATCGGTGCATGGCAGCTTGGGATCCCCAGCCAGCGGCTGGTTGTTGAGGAGGTACATGGTGGCCACTATCACCGCAGCTTGCGGCGTCTTTGGGACCACGTTGCCCCGTGTGTCGACTGTCATAGAGCTGAAGTCGAGGACTTTCGCAGCTTCTATGCGCTCCTGCTCGGTGAGGTGGGCCATTCGAGATCGCCTCTTGTTGGCCACATACTCGTTGCCCTTGGAGGAGGATCCTCCGTGGGAGGAGAGCCCGACCCGTCGAAGACTTGACTCGTCTGCCACCTTTTTACGCGCTTTGAGTTGCGCAATTGTTTGTAACTAGCGTCTGTACTCCTCCTTTAGTAGCCAGTGGTAGCCCATCAACAGTTCTTGCGATGTGCCGGAGGGTTTAAGGGAAGTTGGTTTCATGCTTTGAGTTTGTTCTTAAGCATTTGCCTCTCCTGCTCTTGCATCTTTGTTATTGCTTTGCATGTTGAATATATAGATATAAACCCTCTCAAAGGGATTGTCATCAATTACCATAATGGGGGAGATTGAAAGAACATGTGTGCCCCATGTATGGTTTTGGTAATTAATGACAATCTTTATGGACTTATGTTTGCATTGAGTTTTACTTGTAGGATTTGTCCATAGGCAATGCTTGAACCATATGTTGGCTTCAAGGTTGGAAGAAGAAGAAAGTGAAGAAGATCAAGTGGTGATCAAGGTTTCAAGGAATGATCCGGAGATTGGTCAAGTAGAAGTTGAGCCTATGGCAAGTGTGTCTTGAATAATAAGATGATCTCAAGTGTAGCTTGCCATCCTTATGGTGATCATGGATATGTGAACATATGCCTAAAAGAGAGGCTCTTCCATAGTGGAGTATGGGGGAGCAAATTCCAAGTCTTCACCAAGCTAGCACAATCAAGAAAGGTGATCCATCTTGAGGTGTAGAAGATCGTCATCATCAACATCAAGTGGAATATACACAAGGCAATTGTTTGATCTTGATAGGGTTTCTTTCTTACCGGTTTTGTGGTGTTAGTTGGGGAGACCGGTTTATAGGATAGCTAACTGTACTATCAAGAGGGGTTCTCGAGTGAGTAACTTGATCATATCCATCAGTGAGAGCTCAAACCTTTGCATACATGGCATCATCTTTCTTGGTTCTTATTTGGGTCTTACTCATGTGAGTATTTAGAGCTTGTGTTAATCTCCATGACAAGCTCAAGTTCATCGAAAACGAATTTCATATGCATTCTCTATTGCATTTTCGATGTTGGAGGTTTTATCGGTTCGTCTTTTTGGGAGAGTTCAAACCATTCGTCATTTTCTTCTATCCTACCTTGCGGGACTATGATGTTTATCTGGATGATCTTGTAGATCTCATTGTCCTCTTTAAAACAATCCCAAGATCATCAAAAACAGAATCCGGCTACAAAAGTTATGATAGTTTCAGTTTTGTTGTTTCTGCCAGTTTTCAGGGGGGCGGATTATCCGGCCCAATTTTTGGGAAACGGCTACGTACTTTGAGGCGTGGCTCTCTGTAACAGGGGCGGATCATCCATGCCTCCGGGGGTGGATTATTCGGCCCAAATATCCGCCTCCTATATAGAGGGTCGCGCCGCAAAGTCCTTAGCCATATTTTGGCCTAGGAAATCCGGAATATCCGGGGGAGGGGCGGATTATCCGGCCTGGGAGGTCCCAAACGGTCATATTTCATTGGGGAGGGGTATAAATAGACCCCTTCTTCCTCCTTAGGCTGGTTGCTTGCATTCTCTCTCTCCTCCATTGTTTTGACCTTCAAGAGCTTGCAAATACTCTCAATCCCTCCCATATTTCTTGAATCTTTTTGGGGGATTTGAAAGGGCATCTAGATCTACAACTCCACCAATAAATCTCTCCTCTATGTGAGGGGAACATATTGGGATCTAGATCTTAGGGTTTCTTTTGTGGATTTCCTCTTGTGTTCTTCCTCTCTTATTCTCCCACTAGCTTTTGTAGCTTTGGTGGAATTTAGGAAAGAAGGACTTGAGCACTTCTTGTGTTCTTGCCATTGCATTTGGTGCATCGATTTGAGTTCTCGGTGAGAATTTGATTGGATGAAAGGCGAGAAGGTTTTTTACTCTTGGGTTCTTGGAACCCTAGACGGTTTAATTGTTTTGCAGGTTTGTGGATTACTTGGGGCCTCCAATTAAGTTGTGGAGATTTCCCCGAGCTTGTTTGTTGGGAGCCTCCAATTGAGTTGTGGAGAAGTGCCCCAATCTTTGTGAGAGGTTATGGATTGCCACCAACAAGTGCACCAATAGTGAAGAAGTGAACCGGGCCTCTTGTGGCGAGGTTCACAGGAGAATAGGGTGAGGCCTTTTGTGGCGTGGTGGTCCTAGTATCGTCCACCCCTCCAACGATACATACTCCCTTTATGGGAGGAACTCGGTAATAAATCATCGTCTCCGTGTGCCTCGGTTATCTCTATACCCAAGCTATTACTTATGCACTTTACTTTGTGATAGCCTTCGTGCTTGAAGTCTTATATTTAGCTATCACATAGTTGCTTGTATAGCTTAGCATAAGTTATTGGTGCACATAGGTGAACCGTAGTTTATATAAGTGTTGTGCTTGACAAAGTAAACACTAGTTTTATTCCACCTTTATTAAGCCCATATCGTAAAAGTTTTAAACCGCCTATTCACCCCCCGCCCTCTAGGCGGCATCTCTATCCTTTTCAATTGGTATCAGAGCCTCGTCTCTCTTTTTGGGCTTCACCGCCTTGAGAGTAAAGATGTCGGCTAGGGGATTAGTGCATGATGACATTTTCATATTTGATGGCACATGTTATGAGATTTGGAAAATTCATATGGTCTATCATTTTCGGTCCATGGACCCAAATTTGGAGCAAATTGTAGATATAGGTTTTTCTCCTCCAATGGATTTCCTAAATCTATCTTGTGAGGATGAGAAAAACTTATATCTCGATGCTCAAGCTTCTAATGTGCTTGTTAATTCTTTGAGCCATGTAGTTACTTCTTCAATCATACCTTTTTGGAGTGCTCATGAGTTATGGACAAAACTTCAAGATAAATATGATGTGTCCAATATTATTGAGGATGATGGTATTGCTTCCACTTCCGTCCGTGGTGAGTTATCATCCTCTTCCACTTCACCAAAGTGTAGCAAGACACAAGGTAATGATATGGTAAGTGGTGATGAAAATTGTAATGTTGATAGTAAGCTTACTGTTGATGATTCTTCATCTATATCTCATTACAATGCCTCATCTTTGGATTTAAACACTTCTAGCACTATATATGATTTACATGCTCGTGTTGATAGTCCTTGCATATCATGTGTAAGTTGTTTGAATAAATCTCATGATGATATGCTTGATATTCCTTGTTTCCATGATATAGATGCTTCTATTTCCTCTAATTGTTGTGTTTCTAACAATGTAGAGGAAACTGAAGATTCTACGGGTCAAGACAACATCTTGAATGAAGCCTCAAGTAATTCTTCATTATCATCATCTCACGGTTCTCATCTATGCCTTATGGCTAGGGATTCAAAGGTATATCCTACTTTGGAACCCAATACCTCTTGTGATGATGAGGATTAGTATAATGAGGAAGAAGAGATTGATGTTGATTTGTTACATGAAAAGGGTGAGATTGTTTATCATGCTCTTGTTAAGAATAATATTGCTTGCTCTAACTTTGTTGAAATCTTGGGTTTTTCTATTAAGAGCAAAGAACGTATTGATAAGTTAGAAGCTCAAGTTGAGGAGCATGAGAACACAATTGACAAAATGAGTAGCCTTGAGCATGAGTACACTAATGATATTGCAAATCTAAATGAAGCTCTTGAAGAAGCACAAGCAACCAAATAATCTCTTGAGGAGACATTTACTCTAGAAGTGTCTAAAGTAAAGGAAACCCGTGATAAAGTTCTTGAGGTGGCAATTGATCTCAAAAGAAAATATAATGAGATTGCCAAGTTGTCTTCTACTATTGCTAATTATAATGATGCTTATGCTACTAACTCTATTTCTTGTGAATCATCTATTTTGAAGGAGAATGTTGAGCTAAAGGCTCAACTTGCTTTGCTAACTATCAATTATGGGAAATTGGAAGAAAGTCGTGTTATGCTATCAAGCTCTCATGAGGATCTTCTAGCCTCCCATGATAGGCTAAAGTTACCTCATGAGGCTATTGTGTCAAAGGTAACATCTAATGAGCCTCATGTGGACATTATCACTACATCCACTACAAATGCCGTACTGCCATGTCCTAGTCCTAGTAATTCATCATCTCATATTATTGCTACACCTTGTAATGAATTACATTCCTTGCCTTGTTGCTCTAACAATGAAGTTTCTACTTCCTCTAGTATTTGTGTTGATACTAACCATGTAGAGGAAATCAAAGAGCTCAAGGCCCAATTCTCATATTTGAAGAGGGACTTGAAAAAGGGTCATGAAGGGAGGGCCACACTCAACAAGATCTTGAGTGTGCAAAAATTCCCCAATGACAAGAGTGGGCTTGGATTCAAATCCAATATCAAGAACAAGTCCACTAACAATAATAAGTTCAAGAGAAACAAGAAGAAGGGCCAAGAACATGTCAATAATTTGGCCAATATTGTTTGCTTCAAGTGCAAAATTGAAGGGCACCATGTTAGATCTTGCCCATTGAAGAATAAGACTCCTAGTGAGAAGCAAAAAGGGAAGAGGCCTCAAGTTCAAGGTCATGGTGTACCTCAAATTGAAGAAAGGCTACTTTGAAAAAAGAATCAAGATAATACTCCCATGGTGGATAAATCAAGTGTGAAGAAATGGAAGAAAAGAACTTGCTACATATGTCGTGAGAAAGGTCACCTATCTTCTTCATGCACTATTGGTAACTCCTCATCCAACCCTATTATGATTTATGATGTTTATTATCTTTGTAAGGATGAGGTTGGAAATGTGTTTTCCAAATATGTTGGTGCCCAATGTGGTGTCAAGAAAAGAACCATTTGGGTTGCCAAGCCTATTATGACTAACTTCTTAGGACCCAACTTGGTTGGGGACCAACAAGCTAAAACTTGATCAATAGGTGTTGGTGGAGGGCATTGGAGACTTCGCTACATCATGAAGAATTAAGGGAACTTCATCAATTATATTGTCTCAAGCCAAGTGATTTATATTATCTTATCTCTATCATATATCCATTGTTCCTCCTTGCGGTAACATGTTCTCAACTCATTTACATTTAAAGTTACTCGCCCCTTGTGCATGTGTTGGTTTTTTTGTACCTTGCATGTGGTTTTATATGTTGTGCATAACCACATACTTATCTTGAGTTATAAAGTTTATTTGTGTATGTTGGCTTGCACACCTTGTACTTGTTTTTTTTTGTGTTGAGCCTTTATTAAATCTTCGTGTTATCTCATTTTTGGATATTTCTTTGACTTGAAATCGTTAATGCTCTATTTGATGTAGGTAGAGATGATGATCCCATGTGTGTGCATTTTGTATTCAAATGCAGAATCTTAAATAATGAACTAATCATGGGGGAGTTTCCTATATTGCATAGAACACTCCTTTTATGCTTCTTCACAACATGTTTTGCTCCATATCGTGTTTTATGTCTTTGGAAGATAAATCTTCTTTTGGTACTTTGTGACATCTTGAAAAGTGTTGAGATTTTGGTGTGGTTTTTTTAAACCTTTCTCTTTTGGGGAGTTGGCTTCATCTCATTCCTTGCTAACTTTTTTGACCTTTTAGAATGAGATAAATCCTTGAGCATTTGTGTTTTTGCCTATCGTTTTCTTTTTGTTTTTTCCTAGTTCATTTGTTGAACATGTGGTCTTTCATGAGTTGATTTGGTTATTTGATATAATTTGAACAACCTTTTATCATGTCACACTTTGGTGTTTCTTCTTGGTTTACTTGGTATTTTGTTCAAGATCTCCTTTGGTTCTTGAAAGTAGTGTGCATGCATATTTACTAAATGTATATATTATGGCGTGCTTGCTTTACTTGATCCAATATATAGGGGAAACTACATAAAATCCTAATTGGCTAAGATGTGCATGAAATTCAATTTCATATCAATATGCACATATTTATGTGGAGTCTCTCCTATGTATTGTAGTTTCTCTAACTACTTTGGACCCAATAAGTTTGGTGACCATATTGTACTTTAATTTTGTTTTAGGTACATTGGAGGTGCATTGGATGCTTGTCTCTTTCATAAGAAATAATTGATGACTCAATGATAATTTGAGGCAAGCAAGGATGATCAACAAACTCCTATCTACTTTATCACACCAATGATATCTCGGTAACAAGTATCTCTTACTCATGCATACATATATTGCTTCCAACCTCTTGTAGGTTGAGTCTTGGCATGAATTTTTGTGTTTGAAATTGTTGTGGTTCTTGCTATGGTTTTAAAAAAAACTTTTTATTGCATATGCGAGTAAGTTGAGATGAGTGCATATAATTGGGACTATACAAAATCATGCTCATGATTCACAAATCCCAAATTTGTCAATCTAGCAATTATTTTACCTATCTCTTCCTCAAAGTACTCTCATGTGCAATATTGATGAATTTGAAAAGTTGATTTGTTCTTTGTGATACTTTTTTCCTTTCTAAATACATTCTAACTTTATCTTTTTCCCTTAGTGATAGTTGTGATATATTTGATATGTTTGTGTTTGAAGTTCATCAATATACAATAAGACAAAATTGAGCCGTTTGGCCATGCTATAAAGCAAAGATCTTATTGGTGTATTGATGACTTCGTTTTGGATATCATGATCTTTTTTTAATCTATTTTGTGTGTACATGTTTATTTGTGGATAAGTATCTTCGTGAGATTGTCCACTTAGAAACCTATACACATGAGATATGTTACTTCTCTATTGTTGGTATCTTCTTTGATTCTTGTGTGTTGTATGGTCATACTAAGCAATATCATTCATTGAAGACTATGTTGATGCTCAATGATCATCCTTGCATTAGTCTTATACTATGCTTTGTCATGCCTCTCACACATCCTTGTGGTTGAGCCTTCTACTATGTTTTCTCTTACTCGTTGCTCAACCATTTGTTTATTGCAAGTTTTATGCCTTGGTTTATGCTCTTTTTTTCAAGTGGTTCTTTGGATCTTTTGATTGCTTGCTTCATTTGTTGATGCTTCTTCACCTTGTTATTTTTTTTGCAATCTTTTGATCCTTAATATTGTTTAACCTCCTCCTAAGTATTCGTCATTGGATACGTTCATTTTATTCCACTCACACTATGAGAAATGTACACATTTTGGAGGAATTATCACTCTATTCGCCGTCTAGAGCTTTCACCAATTTTGGCAATCGATGCCAATGGGGGAGAAGTTTTGGAGGGTTTAAGGGAAGTTGGTTTCATGCTTTGAGTTTGTTCTTAAGCATTTGCCTCTCATGCTCTTGCATCTTTGTTATTGCTTTGCATGTTGAATATATAGATATAAACCCTCTCAAAGGGATTGTCATCAATTACCAAAATGGGGGAGATTGAAAGAACATGTGTGCCCCATGTATGGTTTTGGTAATTAATGACAATCTTTATGGACTTATGTTTGCATTGAGTTTTACTTGTAGGATTTGTCCATAGGCAATGCTTGAACCATATGTTGGCTTCAAGGTTGGAAGAAGAAGAAAGTGAAGAAGATCAAGTGGTGATGAAGGTTTCAAGGAGTGATCCGAAGATTGGTCAAGTAGAAGTTGAGCCTATGGCAAGTGTGTCTTGAATAATAAGATGATCTCAAGTGTAGCTTGCCATCCTTATGGTGATCATGTATATGTGAACATATGCCTAAAAGAGAGGCTCTTCCATAGTGGAGTATGGGGGAGCAAATTCCAAGTCTTCACCAAGCTAGCACAATCAAGAAAGGTGTTCCATCTTGAGGTGTAGAAGATCGTCATCATCAACATCAAGTGGAATATACACAAGGCAATTGTTTGATCTTGATAGGGTTTCTTTCTTACCGGTTTTGTGGTGTTAGTTGGGGAGACCGGTTTATAGGATAGATAACTGTACTATCAAGAGGGGCTCTCGAGTGAGTAACTTGATCATATCCAGCGGTGAGAGCTCAAACCTTTGAATAATTGGCATCATCTTTCTTGGTTCTTATTTGGGTCTTACTCATGTGAGTATTTAGAGCTTGTGTTAATCTCCATGACAAGCTCAAGTTCATCGAAAACGAATTTCATATGCATTCTCTATTGCATTTTCAATGTTGGAGGTTTTATCGGTTCATCTTTTTGGGAGAGGTCAAACCTTTAGTAATTTGGTTCTGTCCTACCTTGCTGGACTATGATGTTTATCTGGATGATCTTGTAGAGCTCATTGTCCTCTTTGAAACGATCCCAAGATCATCAAAAACAGAATCCAGATCTAAAAGTTATGATTGTTTCAGTTTTGTTGTTTCTGCCTGTTTTCAGGGGGGCGGATTATCCGGCCCAATTTTTGGGAAACGGCTACGGACTCTGAGGCGTGGCTCTCTGTAATAGGGGCGGATTATCCGGGCCTCTGGGGCGGATTATCCGTCCCAAATATCCGCCCCCTATACAGAGGGTCGCGCCGCAAAGTTCTTAGCCATATTTTGGCCCAGGAAATCCGGAATATCCGGGGGATGGGTGGATTATCTGGCCTGGGAGGTCCCAAATGGTCATATTTCGTTGGGGAGGGTTATAAATAGACCCCTTCATCCTCCTTAGGCTGGTTGCTTGCATTCTCTCTCTCCTCCATTGTTTTGACCTTCAAGAGCTTGCAAATACTCTCAATCCCTCCCATATTTCTTGAATCTTTTTGGGGGATTTGAAAGGGGATTTAGATCTACAACTCCACCAATACATCTCTCCTCTATGTGAGGGGAACATATTGGGATCTAGATCTTAGGGTTTCTTTTGTGGATTTCCTCTTGTGTTCTTCCTCTCTTATTCTCCCACTAACTTTTGTAGCTTTGGTGGAATTTAGGAAAGAAGGACTTAAGCACTTCTTGTGTTCTTGCCATTGCATTTGGTGCATCGATTTGAGTTCTCGGTGAGAATTTGATTGGGTGAAAGGTGAGAAGCTTTTTTACTCTTGGGTTCTTGGAACCCTAGACAGTTTAGTTGTTTTGCAGGTTTGTGGATTACTTGGGTCTTCCAATTAAGTTGTGGAGCTTTCCCCGAGCTTGTTTGTTGGGAGCCTCCAATTGAGTTGTGGAGAAGTGCCCCAATCTTTGTGAGAGGTTACGGATTGCCACCGACAAGTGCACCGATAGTGAAGAAGCGAACCGGGCCTCTTGTGGCGAGGTTCACAGGAGAATAGGGTGAGGCCTTTTGTGGCGTGTTGGTCCTAGTACCGCCCACCCCTCCAACGATACGTACTCCCTTTATGGGAGGAACTCGGTAATAAATCATCGTCTCCGCGTGCCTCGATTATCTCTATACCCGAGCTATTACTTATGCACTTTACTTTGTGATAGCCTTCGTGCTTGAAGTCTTATATCTAGCTATCACATAGTTGCTTGTATTGCTTAGCATAAGTTGTTGGTGCACATAGGTGAACCGTAGTTTATATAAGTTTTGTGCTTGACAAAGTAAAAACTAGTTTTATTCCGCCTTTGTTAAGTCCATATCGTAAAAGTTTTAAACCGCCTATTCACCCCCCTCTAGGCGGTATCTGTATCCTTTTCAACCCCGATCGGATTCGCGACTGTTGTCGCTGTCCGTGCTCTCAGCTGTTGTTGAGGTGTTGAGCTCGCTGAGGGTGCCGATTGGTGGCGGGAACCACGATGCTGGAGCAATCGCGGGTTCTGTTGGCTGGTCAGGCATGCAAAGCGTGCCCATCTGACCAACCTGGAAGTAGAAGCTTCCAATTGCCAGACTAATTCCATCGCCCATGGATTCAAAAGCCGGGCGAGTGGCCGGTGTGTGGACGGTGAAGTCAAACGCGCCGAAGAGCTGGCAAATCTCCACTGTTGCGGAGTTGTAGATCGCAGTTGATGGGGCCGAAGAAGCTGTGACCTCAGCACTCCCAATTCCCACAGACGGCGCCAATTGACGAGGGTTTAACTCATCAATGCCCATTGTTATGGACTTGGGTTTTGGAGAAGGAGGAAGCACTAGAAGCATCAATCGTCTAGCAAACAAGCACACAGGGACACAAGGTTTACCCAGGTTCAGGCCTCGTAGAGGTCCCTACTCCTGCTTGTCTGCTCTTGGAATTAATGAAGGAATCGACGATTACAATGATGCGCAGATGCAATCTGGCGAGGGTTGTGGAAGCTAGGGTTGTGTGTGTCCTCCTCGCCGCCCCCTCCTAGCCTTTATATAGATAGGCCAGGTCTCGGGTAGTAGGTCGAGTCGGTTACAGATTAGGGTTTTTCCCTTTAAACTTTCTATCTTTAAACTTCTTCTTGTCTCGCGATTCATCGAGAGTCTGTGGGCCACTCGAAGTCTTCATTGGGCCGTGGCAACGCCGTGGGCTTCCACCGTATCTGGACCGTATATACCAGACTCGAGTACCTGCAGGGTATACCCATGTCAATAGCAGTCATGCATCTTTGAAAAGTAGCTGGAGCATTACATAAACCAAAAGGCATACGACGGTAAGCATGTAGTCCATAAGGACTAATGAAAGTTGTTTTAAGTTGGTCATCAGGATGAACAACTATTTGAGAAAAACCTGAGTATCCGTCCACGTAGCAAAAATGAGTGTGGTTTGCTAACCTCTCTAAAGTTTGATCTATGAACAGTAAAGGATAGTGATCTTTCCTAGTTTCTTTATTAAATTTCCTGAAATCTATACACATCCTATGTTCAACAATAGTTCTAGTAGGTATCAGTTCATTGCTTTCATTAGGAACAATAGTAAAACCGCCCTTCTTAGGGACACAATGAACATGACTTACCCATTCACTTTCTTTTACAGGATAGTTTATACCTGCATCCAATAGGCGTACTATTTCTTTTCTTACCACTTCCTTCATTTTGGGCTTCAGTCATCTATTAAATTCCGCAACTGGTTTGGCATATTCCTCTATGAATATTCGATGGACGATTATCATGGGACTAATGCCCTTCAAATCATCCATTGAGTACCCAAAGGCCTTGCGATGCTCCTTAAGTATTTTCATGAGTTCTTCTTCTTCATCTCCTGAAAGTTTAGCACTCATAATAACAGGAAATTTATTTGTATCATCTAAAAATCTGTATTTAAGATTATCTGGTAGAGTCTTCAATTATGGGGCTGGTAATTCCTCGTCCCCTCTCTTTTCTGGCTCTTCGAAAGCCTCATTAGTTGGAGGCCCTATAATGGAAAGTGAATCAAATTCACCTTCTAGTTCTTCTACTGACTTGTCCTCCATAACTATTTCTTCATAATTTGAGTCTTCATTTATTCATCTTCTTGATCACTAAAGAAGAGAGCTTCCACTTCCTCAATAGTTTTCTCTTTCTCTTCTTCTTGTATTTGTAGAGGTATGTCTTTAAATTTGGAAAAGTGGCATTCTTTTTTCGCTTCCCCAAGCTTAAGAGACACAATCTCCTTTTTGAAATCAACTTTGGCACCTACATCACTCAAAAAGTTTCTTCCAAATATAATTGGGCAAAGAGTATCAGCTGGCATATCAACAACTACAAAATCGATAGGAACGTTTTTATTGCCAATTGTGACAGTTGCATCTTCAACTACTCCCATTGAAATTCTAAGAGTTTTATTGGCTAACATGATTGTCATATCAGTATTTTAAATTGTAGCCGGTTCTATTTCTTCTTTTATTTATAAATAAAAATCATAGGATATAACATTAACTTCGATGCCAAGATCGCATAAACCATAATGCGAGGTATCCTTAAATATGCATGGAAGAATAGGCTTACCCACATATTTTACCTTTGTTTTACCTTCAACCAATACGGAAGTCTCTTTATCAAGTTCAACTATGTTACAATGTGCATACATAGCCATAATTGCTTCCTTGGTTACCTTTTCATCTTTGGTTTCTTCCATATGTTCTCAACTTCTGGCATACTTTCCTCTTCTTTCTTCTCATGTACTACTTTGACTTGTTCATATTCAAAAATATGCTTCTGTGCAGTGTTAGGGAAAGGTATCTCATATATTAGTTCTAGGGAGGCCAGTGTTGCTTTAACTTCTCTTTTCTTCTCAGGTTCGGGTGGTGGATCATACTTGACCAAACCCTCTTTTGGAGCTTTGATGTGTTATGTAAAAGATTTAACAATATGCAACACAAGATCTGAATCCAAATAAAGTTCTTTAGATAATTTGTTAACAGACCTGCTCCTGCCATGGTCCGGAATCTCATCATCTTGCCAAGGAGTGTTGGGTTTACCCGGACCACTAGAGATGCAAGGAGTTTAAAAACCATTGTGCCATGCATGGACCCAAGGCTGAGCACACCTCTGAGAAATGCCGCTCTCTTCATAATCAGCTAGGGATTCCACATTTTGTTCCCTACACTGAGAATAGACATGATTCATGGCACGAACCTGATACCATTAGAGCCATGCAAGAGGCACAACCCGCACTTCAAGCACACAATGGAAGAATGTCATATCTGCCGTCAGAAGAAGACCCCCAAGCCTGTGATGTGCGATCGTCACAATCCGGCGGCTACCCACTCTACAACGGATTGCATCCTCCTTTAGCGGGAAGTGCAAGATCTAGAGTTCGAGTCATGCATATGACACGGGCCCTAATCCACGCACTTGACAACCGAATGTAGGACAGTCCATGCGGAATCACATTTCAAGTCGTGCAGGAGGCATGGAACAAACGCTATGCACACGACTCGTTAGGGTCACCCATCTCTAGAGTAGTGCCATCGGAATTCAGGATGCCCGACTGCCTTTTTCATGCAGAGGGGATCCACACTGCCCTCTTCGTGGTCAAGTGGGTGTAACTCGAGATGGTTCTACGCATGGATAGAATTTCACACAACAAGATCCTTACCATCGACACCAAATCGGATCCAACACAGGGCATTGACCTCGCGGACGAGAAAGGACTGGCCCTAGAGGACCGTCGTGATTAAATTCGATTGGGAAGATTGTTCAGACTGATTCCTGAATGCTGAAAGCCTCCCCTTGCGGTGGAGGCAATGATTCAAGATGCAAAGATCGACCACGTACTGGTGGACGGAGGAAGCAGCGTCAACATCATCTTCGCAGACACCTTGCCACGGTAGGACTCCAACGCTTTGTCATCCAACCGAGCGTGGGGTCCTCTATGACGTCCACACGGTCTACCAGATCTGACATCTCGGCATCACAAGACTAATTGTCGCTTTCGAGGGTAGGGGGCAGAAGAACGGAGCACAAGGACTTCACGGTGGTTGCCAAGTGTAGCGCATATCACGCTATCCTCGGGCGACCATTCTTCGCAGGGTTCATGGCAGTCTGCAACTACATCTGCATCAAGATGAAGATCTTGGGCCCAAGCAGCATCATCATGACAACTAGGATAGAAAGCCAACACAGGGTAGATATGTGGGTGAATTCTTGCATGTTCAGAGTCGTGAAATGTCTTGTCTATAAGTTTTCCTAGGAAGTACGTCACGTATAAGGACTCCATGCGCAGGTTTTCCATACGCCGGACATGAGCACGATGGTAACCAGCCCTTTGGCGCTTTCGCCACTATGGAGACCAGCTCCACCCGGCGTCCAGGAAGGAGCAAGCTTGTCCAGTTTAGGCCCTCAGATCGAGCTCGACAATGACGATGGTGGCATCAACACGCTGTGATGCGTCGCCAGCAGCGGCGATCGGCTGGTTGCCACCTTGGCATGCCACGTCACTGCAGCCCGCCTGGTGCACGGCGGTCTTCATGTACCTGTCGATGCTCTGCAATGACGCGGTGTATCTGCAGGGCTTACCGGCATAGTTCCCGATCATGGCCACCGGGCACTGTGCGGTGGGCCGCCGGCGAGAGCGGCAACGCTGTGGCATCATTCTCCAGTAGCACGACGCTCTGCCTCGCCGCCCCGAGCGCAAGGTCCTGGTGCGCGCGCGTGCACACGTGCTACGGGCTGAGTTGTCCGAACGGGTGCGTGGCCAGGTCACCGTCGTACATCCCGAGCCGCATCTGCACGATGAAGGTGTTGGTGACGGCGACATTGATGTCGGCGTCGCACACTTTCCGGCTGCGCAATGTTGTTTAAGATCGCCTGAACTTTTATTGAGTTAGTTTGCAAAAAAAAAACACTTTCTTTCAGTTTAGCAGTATTGTTTTGTAAGAAATCACTGAAACTTAAAAAGAAAACTTTCTGACAACCGTGCAAACTCCAAGCATATAATAATCAAACAAAATAAAAAACCGGCAAGAGGAATCTTGCCGTGGCACGGACGTCTGAGCGAGATCGTGTCTCCCTGCGACCAAATCACGTGGGTAAGCTGGATGAATGATGCGCTGTTGTACGTACTGTACCCTACCCTGTCATGTCAAGTTACGAAGCATGCATGTGGTTCAATGAATGATTCACAGACCACAAGACACAAGTCCAGCGCAACTTGCTCGGGAGTACGTGTGACGCAGCACTATCTTTTTTGGCGAGGGCGAGGGAAGACAGGGCTAGGCATGTGCAGATCAAGGATGACCAATTTGGAGAGGATCCGTTAAAAAAAAAATTGGAGAGGAGGGCAAAAGGGACATTTTAACCGACACCCTGACCCACAAATGTGTGTCGTATGCATAGCAGGAGTCTTTATAGCTAGCCAAACAAATCCCTCAACAAGTACTCCCTCCATTTTAAAATATAAGATGTTTTAGTTTTATAAATAAAGTGTACGTAGACCTCTTTAGTGTCTAGGTTCATCAAGGTTTAGAGTGAACCTAGACATAAAAAGGAGTCTAGATACATTCTCTTCACAACGCTAGAACATCTTATATTTTGAAACGGAGGGAGTAGTATACAACTGCTAGCTAGCATACACCGGCCGACAAGCAGCCAGGAACCCAAAGCTTTGCCTAGCTCCTCTCAGTAAAAGCCCATGGCTGAGGTTCCATCCACCATGACAAAGAGCGATCAAGAGAGTGCCACCAAAACTTCACCAGAAGACGTGCCATCTCCCAAAAAAAGCCTGGATGATTTTATATCCGCTCTCCCCGCAAGAGAAGGGTGGGCGCGACCACTGATCCAGTACAAGAAGTACTGGTTCAATCCGGTGATGCTCAAGCAGATCTTGTTGGCCGAGCAGGCCTTCGTTCCCCGCGCCGACGACATCATCCTCGCCGCACAGCCCAAAAGTGGCACCACCTGGCTCAAGGCCCTCGTGTTCGCCACCGCCAACCGCGCCCGCTACAGCTTCGGCGACGACCACCCTCTTCTCACGCGTCACGCTCAGGACGTGGTGCCATACATCGAGATCCCTGGTGCTGGCACCCATCATCACAGCGACGACGTCGAGTCGCTTCCGTCCCCGAGGATCCTTGCGACGCACATCCCATTGTCTTTGCTCCCTCCGGACACGACCACACGCGGCTGCCGGATCGTGTACGTGTGCCGAGACCCCAAGGATGTCCTTGTCTCAAGGTGGCACTTCGAGAACAGTTTTACCAAGCAGGTTTCCAACCTATCCATGGACAACGCCTTCACTATGTTCTGCGAGGGTTTCTCGCCCTATGGCCCCCTGTGGGATCACTGCCGCGAGTACTGGGAGGCGAGTCGAGTAAGGCCTAACCATATTCTCTTCATCAAGTATGAGGAGATCAAGGCGGATCCGGTGCAGGTCGTGAGGAAGCTAGCAACATTCCTCGGCATCCCGCTGACCCAGGAAGAGGAGACCTCTGGTGTTGCTCAAGAGGTGGCAAGGATGTGCAGCTTTGAGATGCTTACCAGCCTACAGGTTAGCAAGGTTGGTGTCACTCATCATGTTGGAAATCAAGTCTATGTCCGTAGCTCTTCGTTTTACAGAAAGGGAAAAGTAGGAGACTGGACAAACCACATGAGCAAAGAGATGGGGGAAAAGCTTGACGGCATCGTCCAGGAGAAGCTTAAAGGAAGTGGCCTTGTGTTTTGATTAATCATTTCCCTCTCCTATCTACTAGCTATCGTTCGAACTCTGTTCTAATATATGTTTCTTACTTGGTGTTCGTTTCGCAAGCGCTACTTTCATTATGTTTTAGCTTTGGAAAATAAAAATAAAATCAAGATGTTACATCTTATATGTTCACTGTATCACTAATTCTCATCAAAATTGTGCATGTGTCACTACGAATCGACTCCTATTGAAAAATATCGTCAGCTGCAGCGAACTCGTCACATCTATACCCTTGGACGCACTTGACGCTGGTAGCTCTGACTACTTATCGTCTGTTTGACTCTTTTTTTACATGTAATACTCACGATTGCTCCATCGGTAGCGTCGATACTAATAGATTTTTCGATCACCTGGTATGCGGGACTCCATGCAGGACCCACCACCTACACTACAGGAAACGAGTCTAGCGCCGACGGCCAGACCCGTCGGCATACACCCAGAAAACCATCGGCGTAGGCTGCGCCGACGGTGGCCATCGGCGTAGCATCCCGTAGGCGTATATGCGGATCCTGACGCGTACGAAAACCTGTTGGCGTATAACCTCGGCCGACGGGAAGTTAGAGCCATCGGTGTACGCGCCGTCGGCGTAGGCTCCGCGGGGTCCACTTGGTACAGGTAACGTCCGTCATCTCCATCCTCTATACGCCGACGGCATCACCGGATAATTAGGAATTAGTTATTTCGATTAAATGCATACTTTAGGATGTCCAACCCGCGTCCTCGTCCTCAACTCGGTGGTATTGGAGGTGCTACCTGTCGGGACGCGTATGTTGGTGAGAAATCCGGGTATCGTCGTCGACCCAGAGCTTTTTTGGTGATGGCCATATGGTCCTCTAGCGGTGCGGAGGGAGCCGGCTCCCGAGCAGGTGGTACATAGGCGTGTCAGGGAGGAGGACGAGCACGTCCGCCGTTATATGGCTATTTTAGAGGTCAGATTCTCCAATACCTGGCAGGTTCTCCGGGGATCTCACTCGAGCTATGCTCCTGTGATGGTTCCTTCTCTTTGGATGTTCACCGCCCACAACTCAGGACCCAGAAGTCGGCGTCCAGTTTGATTGAGCGGGATGTATTAGTGATATTATCGAGATGTATTAGTTCAGAACTTGAAATAAGATAACTAATATCTTGATTGTGGATGTTGAATATAATTCTAATATATTATTGTCGGCGTGTGCGCGTCGTTATTCTATATGGGTATGGAATGATGCCGAAGATTCGCGTGGTTATTTTACAATCACCAATTTATTTATAAATTTCATATACATTAAAATTTTAGTGAGAAATAAATAAACTAACTATACCAAAAAAACCTGTCGTCGGCGTAGAGGTGGTAGCGTCACTAGACCGACGGCCTAGCCGTCGGCGTAGCTACGCGCCTAACGCCACGGACCGCCCCGTCAGGTGGGCCGTTAACTGGGGCCACGTGGCCTCCTGCGCCGACGGTATAGCTAGGACCAACGGCAACCGTTGGGCTATAATAGGCATACGCCGACGGCATATGTACGCCGATGGCGGCCGTCAGGGGCTTTGGCTCTACGCCAACGGGGTTTCTACGCCGACGGCCTCTTTGCCCAGCTGACGAGCCCGGGAACCTTCACCGACGGCTTCGACCTTTTGCCGTCGGCGTAGGATTAGGCAAACAACGTAATTTCAGGGGAGTTGTCTTGTGCAGGGGAGAATGCTCTTCCCGTGAGGTGCTGAGTGTTCAGAACCTAGTGCTATATCAGGTGTCAGCATGACATAAATGTTTTCTTTTCATTGCTTTGTTCTGTTTGTTTTTATTTGCAGGAAGCTCTTCTGTTGCTTCTAGGAACTGATGTCAACAGTATTGATGGCTCAGGTGTTGATTTAAGTCTCGCAACAAGCGCCCTATAGCAGTACCAAGATTTGTTGAAGGTAGTATTGATCTTGCAGCATTGAGTACAACATTTAACTGCATATCCTAGTAAGCAGCTTAAATAATGCTTACATATTTTGTTTGTTTCTTAGAGTCAGCTTAATAATGCCTAGATAATTTTGTCAGTCCTATTGTAACTCATGTAAAGTTGCTACACATGGGAAATAAAATGACGATAAACCATGTCAGATGCATATTTATTCATTCTACTAGAGAGGTATTGTGATATTCACCTTTTTTTTGTGGAGTTGCCTGGCTTATGATTGTTGCATTGTGTTTTTTGCTTTCATTTATTCTAGAATTGTCTATCTTCTGCAACTTAGGGACATGCTGTGTCCGACACTATCTGCTTATGAGGTCCTAGCTAGAGTGAACTGTGTCTGAATATAGTATCACTAAGAAGAATTGAACAGAGAAGATAAAATATCCAAGCAAGCAAATGATGTCTACTATTACATTCTGGTGTAATAACTTTAAAAAATAACAAAAGAAGATTCACACAGATTTTGATCTTAGAGGTGCAAGCAACTTTTGGTGCTGTCTAGTTGCAAGTTACTCTGGTACGGCGATTCCATCGCCATGATCTTAGCCCCTTTGCAACCTCATCATCCTTGTGTTCTCCACCTGCTGCCAACGTAACGGAGATTTCGTCCAAGGCTGCAGCCCTGGAAAGAAGAAACCTGGCAAGCATCTTCTCGAGAGGGCGTCCTTGGTAGTTTCCTATGTTGATTCTTCTCAGCTTGTATTCTAAGCATCCGACGTACGTCCGCCAGAGGCCCGTAGGCATACGGCTGCTAGATTGGACGACGACATCATCATCAGGGATGATGATAGTGGAGTCTTCTTCTTCTGGCTCGGTATCTGAAGAATCTGATTCGGTATCGTAATGAGTCCTGTACCTTGTTATCTTCTTCTTTGGAGGCTCTGGACCGAGAGGAAACAGCGAGAGCGTTTCCAGGCGCTTCGTGTTGACAAGCAAGGCGGAGACGGACCGGACGGCGTGATCCGTGGGCAGGCAGCCCTGGAGGCTGAGGTGCGTGAGGCTGTCCAGTTTGCGCAGGACGCTTGTGAAGATGCTGCTGTAGTAGGCCATTGATGGGCGCAAGGAAAGGTGAAGGTATGCCAGCTTGGTGCACTGGCTGATGAGTTCCGCGACCGGAGCAACGTCTTTTGGTTCTTTGGTGGAGAGCTTTTCGCAGATTTCAATGCTCACCCCCTTGACTCCTTCATAGTTTGCGAGTGCGAAGAACGGCGACCCGCGAGGAGGGAGGCCGCCTTTGTAGTGCAGCGACTGCACGCAGGTGGAGTGAAGCTCGACGCTTGTGGCGTTGTGGCAGCAGATCATGGTGAAGCTCCGCAGACGGGTGTTGGTGATGGCTATCTCTGTGATGCTGGGGCACTCCTCCAGCGTGAGGTTGGCGAGGCAGTTGCAGCTGGAGATGAGCTGCTGCAACTCACCATGTGGGTCCATGATCCTGGACAGACAGAGCGTCTCTAGTGACTCCATGGCGACGTTTCCCGGCAGATCTAGGGTCCAGCTTGCCAGGTGCAGGCGGCGGAGCGTGCGGCACCCGAAGATATGCGGCTGCGTCCTGGTGAACCTGTTCATCTCATGTTTCTCGAAGTTCGCCGAGTTCTTCCGTCCGGTGTAGGGGCAGCGGATGGAGGGGCAGAGGGTTTTCATTGAGTCGTCATAGTACCTGAGCTTGACGTCGAGGTCCTCGACGCCCGAGGTCACGGCGGTGACGATCCACTGCTCGAGCAGGTCGTACGGGGGGTGGAGGGCGGCGACACTGAAGGTGCGGATCGGCGTCGCCGCGGCCTTGCCGATGATCACACTCGACACCTGGTGGTCGAAGCAGACGTTGAGGTCGCTGACGCCGCGGCGGCCGTACCGATCTCCTGACTTGCCGTCCACGAGGCGGACGACGGGGACGGCTTCGTGGACGCGGCGCCAGCGGCGGGAGAGCACGCTGCTGCGCGCGGCCTCGCCGGACATGAGGTGGGAGAGGATGTGCTCGAGCGCCTTGTCGGGGAGAGCGCTCAGCCGGTCTCGTCCCTGCCTGTGCGACGGCGCCATCTTCAACGTCGAGCGAGACGGCGACAGATCGATATCTGCGGTATTTGTTTTTATGTTAATAACAGAATTTTAACGAAATCTCCTCTTATCTCGTGATTAGTCGGTTCAGGCTGCCGACTTGACCCGAAAGTTCTGGGCGTGATTAAGTCGGTAACGTGATGGCCAGATTGAGATCACCTTAAACCCTGCCTCATAAGTATTCTTCGTTGCATATGGCTCTCAGATCGGATCCATAGCGACATGGCTTCCTCGCCTCCGCCGGGGAGGAGGGACCGCCTCAGCGACCTTCCCGACGACCTGCTGGGCCACGTCCTCACCTTCCTCCCCAACAAGCCGGCCGGCCGCACGGCGGCTCTGTCCAGCCGCTGGCGCTACATCTTCTCCAGCGTCCACACCGTCTCGTTCGAGGAGCGACCCGGCGAGAGGGCCCGCGACTGGACCACATTCTACTACGAGGCCCATGAGAGGAAGAGCTGCAGCGCCGTCCTCCTCGACGACGTCTGGTCGGCCCTCCTCTGCCGGCGCCGGTGCGCTGGCGACCACGTGCCGCTGCGCCGCTTCCGCTTTGCCTTCGACAGCTGCCACGGCTGGAACAAGAACCACGTCGACCAGTGGCTCACCTACGTGCTGCGGCACTGCGTCCGGACCCCGGAGCTCCACCTCGACCTCTGCTTCGGCCTCGGCACCATCTGCAACAATGACGACTACAGGCGTGGTTGGTATTCTCTACCAAGAGGGCTCTTCTCCTGCACCGGCATCATCTCGCTCTGCCTCAGCTACTGCCAGCTCAATCTACCCAAGGCCATCCACCTGCCGTCCGTCGAGACGCTGCGCCTCACCGGCGTCTCCAGGGACGGCACCCAGCGGTTGATCGCGAGCTGCCCCCGCCTAACCGACCTCACGCTAGAAGCCAACAACAGTCTCGAGAAAGTCTCCGTCCTCGACAGACGCCTCCGGCGGTTCGCCCTCCGGTGCTGCCACAGCGTGAAGACGGTTGACATCGACGCCTCGGAGCTGAGGTCCCTGGACTACTCCGGCACGGTGCCCCCGGAGTCGCTCCTGTCTCTGCACGGCTCACCGGAGATCATTCCGTCCTGCACCGTCGATTTCTGCAATGTCATCTCCGCCGACGCCCAGGAGCACGGCAAGATCAAAAGGTTTCTCGAGAAAATTTCAAACGCCAAACGCCTGCATCTCCACCATGGACGCATCCCGTACAGTTATTTCCAGGGGTTCCCTCGGTTTTCCAACCTGACGCGGCTGGCGCTCCAGGGGGCCATTCAGAGCCCGGACATGGTGCGTGGGATCCTGGAGCAGGCACCCAACCTAGAGATCCTCTCGCTGTTCATGGAAAACTCCGCTGTTCTTGACGGCGAGCTCACACCTCCCGACGAGGCGAGCTTCTCTGTCCCGTGCTTGCGTCGTCGAGTGAGGGAGATCAACATGGTTCACTACCAGGGTGACGAGCTGCAGAGGATGATGGCCAGGCTCTTGTTCCGCAATGCCCTGGTTCTTGAAAGGATGTGCGTCCTCCTCCCCAGGGGGCCAATCGAGCTGCAGGCTCGGATGAAGGAGGAAATTGAAACATGGGTCGTGGCTGAAGATGTCGAGAAGATTTTCCTCTGATTTGGTTTCGTTATCGTCCGTGAAGCATTCTTACAATATTTTTCTAGAGCAACCTGAGAATAACTTTGATGTGAGATGATCCATTGCATGTCATGCTATGTGCTGCCGAGAAATTTCTTGGCTAAATAAGTAATAAAACCATGTTTTGATCCGTGAAGAAATCCCAAAATATTTTTCTAGGAGAGGCTGAGATTATTTTTTTCTGTTAGATGATTCATTACATGCCATGTTATGCTATGCGTTGGCAGGTTGCTGAGAAATCTCTTGGCCAATAGTAAAAAGAGGTCTTGATTTTTTTTATTCTAGTTTGTTCTTCGCTAGGATAGTCTTGATTCTCTAGAATTTGCTCGATGTAAATAAATTAGTACACCATGCAATATTTTGTCTTCTGAATATTTCCATATGTGACTGTATGGTTCGATTATCAGTGTTTTTCTTCTTAGCATTTTTCAACTGATCACCCATAATTTTCTATTACAGGAAAACAAAACAACAAAATTATTACTAGAGTCAGTTTCATACTGCAAACTGAAATTTGACAATTTACATTACAGAGGTATACAGAAAGGATTGTCTATTCATCCATGGTCTGTCAGATATTAGCACTAGACCCACGACTTGAACCTTTGTTTACTTATTAGTTCTGGGTGAAAATAAATATTAGTGGTGAAGGTAAGCTCGGGAGAACCTTGATTGACTCCAAATATGACACACAAAACCAAAAACCAAACATCTCCTTTAGTAACATTGTTGGATCATTTGCAATGAACGCAATCTGCCTGTAGTAGGATCTGGGATGGTCAGATCGCATGCTTACTTTCAGGAGAAATTTCTCTAAGAATCTCTTAGCGTAGCGGCATGATTTAGAGTTTATGCTAAAATTGTTGTCCTCTGTGATGACTTGGATGCTTTCTTCCAGCATTTCAATAGTTCCGGTACTTCCTATACTCACTCTTTATGTAATTGTAAATTTTTGAGGAATAATACTTGCCTCGTGAACCCTGTTCATTTTTCTGCACTGTCAACCTGTGCACGCATGAAGATTTCAGAGAACAACATCGTCGCTTCAGTCGTCGACTCCTTTCGCCGCAAGTCCAAGACTCCAAGCCTGAAGCAGAGCTCTGTTTCGACACTGGATCCCTGCTCTGGTCATCCAAGGCAGTGTGGAGTCCTGATCTTCCTGAAGTTTCTGTGTTGGCCTTCATGTGAAATTTCACAAGAAAAAGTTCCTGTTTCCAGACATCTTGTATTCTTTCAGCATGTAATGAACTACCTTTTGATTTTCTTTGTACCCTGACGTAATATAGGTTTCATTTATATCTTATAGATGGAGCCCAGGAGGTGATGTCCCTGTTGTTCTAAAAAAATCAGTAATACCAATTTCATATACTAGTGAATGTTGGTAAAATGTTTCAGTAGAGACAGCCTAACTTGAGAATATTTTTCTCATATAAGAAGGTATGCCGCAGTCTATATTTCCAAACAGACCAAAGTCTGGGCAAGCGTACAAGGTACAGAACAGACATAGTTTTGAAACAACTTGATTTTCTACATCTCCTTTGTGTATTGATTCTATGTGTGTAGTAGAAGCTACAATTTTCGGAAAAACAAAATCCTGCGCGTAACCGATCCATATCAAGGTGAAGATTATTCTGAAATTGCCTGATGGAAGATCACAGGAAAACCTTGTGTGGAACGGCCACCACCCATGTTTCGATCTCGTTCTTGAGCTTAGACTGCGACTCGTTCTTGAGCTTAGACTGCGACGCAAACGTCCCCTTTACGAGGCCAACGCACATCCTCACAAGGACAAGCGCATTGCTGAACAAGAGCCTGGCCATCATCCTCTGTGCCTCGCCGCCCTTGTAGTGCACCATGTTGATCTCCTTCACTCGATGCCGCAAGCAAGGCACCGAGAAGCTCGGCTCGTCGGGAACCGTGAACTCGTCAGGGGCTTCGAACAAATCGTCCACGTAATAATCTTCATCTTCTTCAGTTTCATAATATTCATTCTTGTCCGCGACCGCGTACTCGTCTTCCTCCATGCACAGATACAGAACCTCTAGGTTGGGCGTCTGCTGGAGGACCCGACCAACTGCGACGACAGCGCCACAACTCTCGACAGGCCCTTGCAGCATGAGCCAGGTGAGGTTAGAGAACAGGGGGAACCACAAGAAGAACCTGCTCTCCAGGCTGCGGTGGTGCAGGTGCAGGCGCATGACATCAGAGATTTTCTCCATAAACCTCCTGAATCCGTCAAACTCGACCTCCCTGGAGCGCGCAGCCAGGCAGAAGTCAACCGTGCACAAAGGGATTCCCGACGTGTCGTGCAGAGAAAAGAGCGACTCCGTGGGCACCGTGCCACAGTAGTCAAGCGACTTGAGCTCCGACGCGTCGATGTCAACTGACTTGAGGTTGTGGCAGCAGCGGAGGGTGAACCTGCGGAGGCGTTTGTCGAGGACGGATACTCTTTTCAGGCGGTGGATGGCTTGGAGCGAGAGGTCGACGAGGCGGGGGCAGCTGGCAATGAGCCGCTGGATGCTTCTCGAACCGTCGCAGTAGCTGGGGGTTGTGATGCTGAGCGTCTCGAGGAACGGCAGGTTGACGGCCGCTGGTAGTTTCAGCCGGCAGTAGGCGATGGATAGCGTCCTTATTGCAGTAGGACGTATGACCACCGTCTCATCATCTTCTTGTAGTCAGGCTCGTCGTCTTCGGTGTTGTCGTCAGAGTCGCTATTCAACACTTCTTCCTTGCCATGATCATCGTCGCTGTCCCGGTGTTTGCAGAGTGAGCCGAGGCTGAAGCGCAGGTCGAGGTGGAGCTCCTGGCGGCAATGCCGCAGCACGTAGAAGAGCCACTGGTCGACGTGGACGAAGTTCCAGTAGTCGTTTTTGGCGAAGGCGAAGCGGAGGCCGCGCAGAGGCACGTGGTACCCGGCGCATAGGCGGCGACTGAGTAGCGCCGAGCAGAGGTCGTCGAGGAGCACGGCGTTGGGGCCCTTCTTCTCCTGGGCCTCGTAGATGAAGCTGCTCGAGTCGTCGTCCCTCGCGCCCGTTTCCTCCTCGATGGATATGGTGCGGACGTTGCAGAAGATGTGGCGCCACCGCTGGGACAGCAGGGCGGCGCAGCCGGCCTCCTTGGTGGGGAGGAAGGAGAGGACGTGGCCAAGCACGTCGTCTGGAAGGTCGCTCAGGCGATCTATGCACCCCGGCGGCGGTGGCGACGAGCCCATATCTGATCGACCTGCCCGCTTGGTTTGGAACTTTGGATCCAATCGATCCGGCGATCAAGCCAGATCGTTCTTGGCCTGGTTGCTAGCTATGCAATGCTTATCATATAGTAGTACAAGGCCGATCGTTCTGGTTTCTCCAAGGTTTAAGTGCACCCAGTTGGCATACCTTCACCTTTCCTTGGCCCCATCAATGGCTTACTACAACAGCATGTTCGCGAGCGTCCTGTGCGACCTGCGCAGCCTCACGCACCTGAGCCTCCAGGGGTGTGCTTGCCCACCGATCAGGCCATCCGGTCAGTCTCTGCATTGCTTGTGAACACCAGAAACCTGGAAGTGGTGTCGCTGTTTCCTCTCGTACAGAAGTGGTCCGATTGTTCTGATGACGAATCAGATATCGATCCAGATGGTGAGTGGAATACAGATCGATACAGATTCAGATGCCTCATCATATAGATATAGCGGTCCATATGGCGAATCAGATACCGAGCCAAAGGACAGTGCCAAGCCAAAGGATAGTGCCATCAACAATGGCATCGATTATAGTATCCGGATGCCCAAGAGCCTGTGGCGGACGTATGTCAGATGCTTGGATCGCACTGTGAGAAGAATCAACATTGGAAACTATCAAGGACGGTGTCTTGAAAAGATGCTTGCAAGGTTTCTGCTTTCCAGGGCTGCGGCTTTGGAGGAATTCTCAGTTACATTAGCACCAGGACTTTATCGACAAAAGGATGAAATTGCAACGGAGCTAGCATCCTGGCGACGGAATCGCTGTACCAGAGTAACTTGTAAGCTACGGCAGAAAATTAAGAAGTTGCTTGTACATGTAAAATATAAAATTAGAAAAATATTGTTGTTTTGATATATTTTGGTAGTAACACCAGATATAATAGAGATCATTTTGCTTGAATTGAATATGTCTGTTAAATTTACTTTCTTTCATAGTGACACTACAGTCGGACGTCATAACTCAACTAGGACCTGTTGAGTAATTAATGTCGGACACAGACTGTTCATATATGCTGCAGAAGGCAGATTAATCTAAAGTATAAAGAAAGTAACACAATGCAGCAATCAAAAGGCAGACAAGTCTAGTATAATAAGAAACTAAATAACACAATACATGAGTTGCAATGGGATCGAGAAAACTCTGTATGCCTTACTAGGCTGGCAAACATACAACTTATTGTGTAGTTGTTGGCAAACAAGCAACTTATTATTTCCAAATTTAAGCTGTTTCAAAACTCTAGGGTATGAAGTTAGCAACGTGATATTTAGTTTTGCAAGATCAGCACTATACAAGAAACACTGGTAAGTTTCACGTACTGTTGAGATCAGTTCCTGGAAGAATAAGAAGGGCTGTCAGCAGGGTTCAGAATGACCTGATGAAATATTGAACGGGCAAGACATGCAGGGTTCAGAACAATAACTGAAAGGTCATACTCTGCAAACTCTGCATTCCATTCAGCTTCAAGAGGTTATCCAGAAAGAACATTCCTAATCAATATGCTGACTCGCCAATGCCTCTAGGGTTAACTTAACAAATCAAACGTTTGTGGCAAGAAAAAATTAAGTTTGATCATACCCTATTACTGTCCAATAGTTATTATGGATCGGAGGGAGTAGTATTGATTTCAATACCGATGTCAAGTCTATACTGCTTCGACAGCTTGTTTAAAACTGAGAAAGTGGGAATAGCAATTAATATTCTCCAAACTGGTAGTTTGAAAATGGAAAAATACGTGTTTGTAGACACACTCAAGCATGCAATTTGCACAAGTATAGAAAGCACGGATAGTTTTAGAAAAAGGAAATAATTGTTTTGGTTTTTGTTATCCTTATTCCATTGTTTTTAATGAAAAATATGGAACTGCTCTTGTATTTTTACACTCCATACTGATTTACCCCTTGTCAGTACCTACCAGAGCAGCCACTGTTTAGAATGCTGAAAATGAATTCTTAGGCTGTAGAATGCTATTACGAAATGCATAATTTGTTTGATCATCTAGGAAACCAGCTTTAGACTTCAGAGTATATAGAATACTACTCCTGAACCATCTATCATGTCCCCAGCACAATAGGTTACCAAACGTTCTGCAGACTTGATTATTCAGCAACAGGCCCGGCAAATGGTAATAGATTCAGATATAAATTGGACATGTGTAAGGAAGGAAACATCAGTGCTGTGTGAATGTTTTCTCGTGGGATCAAAAATGGCATTGACTACAGTTACATACGGGCGAATTGATTTCGCTCTGTAAACTATAACGCCAAAATCCTTCTACGGCCCGCTAAAGTCACACAGGAAATTCAGCATTCGGACTTCGGAGCTCACCGTCGTAGCAGTGGAGACTGGAGATAGAGCAGCGCGGACCGGGGCATCCGTGGCCGCGGGAAGGACGGACCGGCCGCGGTTGAACGGGAAGAGCTCGTCGAAGGGGAGGTCGCCAACGGGCGCGCTGTCCATGGGGAGGCCGGATTTGGCCTTCTACAGTTGGTCCACAGCGAGGATTGTGCTCTGTTCAAAGGCTGTTCGACTGGCTCGGCCGCCGCTGGATCTACTTCGACGCGAGCCGGGCAGATGTGGGTGAGCGACGCGTCATGAGGGGGCTACTTCCAGACGCCGTGGCTACAGTACCGGGGGACGCAGGCGAGCAAGGATTTGGCGTCGCCATGGCCCATGGGTTTGTGACGAGTAAACCGGCGTGAGCGGTTAGCACTTCATTTTGGTCCTAATTTTCTGAAATTGTAACGTCTATCTATATATTCTACATACTCCCTCCGTTTTCTAGATAAGCTCTATTCACAAAGCTAAAACATCTTATATTTGAAACGAAAAGAGTACATCATAAAAGTCCATATTCAAATCGGTTTGACCTGCGTTCATCGGTGCCACATCAACAATGGGGTCCGAGAGGAATACAAACCACCCTTCGAATTTGCAAATAGGTCCCGTGATTGTATTTCTTCCAAAAGAGGGTCCCACTCTCTCATCGCTATAACTCGGAAAAATTTGAAAGAAGAGGGTGTCGTTCCGCCCATGGCCACACACTTACTCATCTCCGCGTCTAGGAGCTAGTGCACGCCAAGGAGCGCAACACCGAGTTCAACGTGCCCTAGCACCTGCTGCACAGCGAGCTGCTGGCCGGCTTATCGGCCTCTGGTGCCACTCGTGGCACGAGCTCTCGGGTGCGTCCCCTGAGCCCGCCGTATTCTATCTCTATGCACATGGAATTGGACCAGGAGGCTCTACATACATCGCCTTCGTCCCCGACGTTCCCAATGATTGCTTACATAATTTCTTTGATTCGGCGTTGTTGCTTTCCCTACATGCTCGCTAAGCCCTCCTACACGCTCCCAGTGAGACCATCGTCCCCCCTTCTATCTTTTGTTGGTTGAGTTCTTGCTACGTAGCATTCATTCCCCATCCAACCCAGTCATGCTTTTCATGAATTCGAGTCGAGCTCGCGCCTTGAGCCCCTGCTTTGCCCCTTTCTTCCTCACGAGCCCACTGCATGCACACACGTGTGCTGCTCTTTGAGCCCCGTGTCTCTTTCGCGCTACACACACAATCCAACCTAGCCGTGCTTTCCATGAATTTGAGTCTCGTGGAATGCATAGGGGTCATCATGGGCATTCATGTCTCTCTGATGATAATTGGTTCGAGAAAGTTCTCGACCATGTCTGGAGTGTTCCCGAACCATAGGTGACGAGGGTTTAACTCATCAATACCCATTGTTATAGACTTAGGTTTTGGAGGAGGAGGGAGCGCTGGAGACATCTAACGGCTAGCAAACAAGCACACATGGGACTCGAAGATTTACCCAGGTTCAGGCCTCGTAGAGGACCCTACTCCTACTTGTCTGCTCGTGGAATTACCGAAGGAATCGAGTATTACAATGGTGTGTAGATGCAATCTGGCGAGGGTTGTGGAAACTAGGGTGGCGTGTGTCCTCCTCGCCGCCCCCTCCTAGCCTTTATATAGATAGGCTAGGTCTCGGGTGACAGATCGAGTCGGTTACAGGTTAGGGTTTTCCCCTTTGAACTTTCTATCTTTAGCTTCTTCTTGTTCTTCAAGCAATCAAGAGTCCTCAAGTTACTCGAGTCCTCTGGTTGGGCCTTGGCGACACCGTGGGCTCCCGCTGTATTCAGGCCGTATATACCAAGCTCGAGTACCTGTAGGGTATACCCATGTCAATAGCCCCCGAGTGTCCAGTGGAATCGCAGATTCAACTGGGAACTTTATGAAGCCTTTCGAGTGCATGGATGAGTATGTTTTTCGACTGATTTGCTTATGTCATAGGGATTGTTGATGTGCGTGCCTGATTTAACCGATGCATCGGTATCAGTTAACTACCTTAGGGTAAAACAACGCCATCTACTCGAACTCGAGTCCCCGGACTCGAATCCGGAAAAATGCTGGTGTAATTCGACTCAAGCCACGGAGGTCTTACAGGAGTCGAATTCCAGTATATGGGTGTGAGCACTCGACGCGTCCGTCAAGGCATGTTCATCGTACCTGTTGGCACGGATATATTTCTGGTAGTGCGCAGAAAATGCGTTGTCAGGCCTTATTCAGGTCTTATCTTCACGCTGCAAGCGCGGCATCCAAAATTTGTCACCGCGGAGATGATTTAGGTGACCTAGGAGACGCAATCTCTTTGTAGGGCAATGTCATGAGGCGGTGCCGCCATAATCTTCGAGTGTGGATGTCATCGACGCATAGTATAATGTACAAATAATCATAGGGTGCGCGACCAGCGCTCCCTATGGAAGTAGCCCCCGAGTGCCTGGTTGAGTCGAAGACTCAGGAAGGGACTAAAGAACTTTTGCGACTGTTGTCGTCTTTTGTTTGCTTGTTTCAATCGAATTTGCTTTCGGCGCTCCCTATGGGAGTAACCCACGTCCATAGTCGAATTGTGCTTCGAGTGGTTGGGTTTGCTTTGACTGTCCATGTTCCTGTAAAAAGAAGAATAAAAAATCGTAGGGTGCGCGACCAGCGCTCCCTATGGGAGTAGCCCCTGAGTGCTTGGTGGAGTCAAAGATTCGAGCAAGGACTAAAGTGGTCGAAGTCTTCTGCTGCGTAGTTTTTGATGACATCAGTGTTGACGATCCATGACCTCAGTTGCCCGCGTGAGAGATTTTGACGGGATGTGACGAGTGGTGGGTCCCATTTCCTGACTCTAATTTGACCGAGCATGCGTAATCTTTGTTTTAACTGTGCCTCCTCGATTTGCACGCGTAATGGGGGTAGTGGGGGACGGTTCGTGCTTCAGGTCCTCCACGTGTCAAGCACGATGAACGCCACGTGTCTGATAGGGTTTTTCTTAGCC
Source organism: Avena eriantha (assembly GCA_910589775.1). NCBI lineage: Eukaryota > Viridiplantae > Streptophyta > Magnoliopsida > Poales > Poaceae > Avena > Avena eriantha. The sequence continues at coordinate 441,749,207 of OU342746.1, forward strand.
GTTGGATTGCATCTTCCAGGGGGTTAAGTAGCGATGCAGCGACGGTAAAATTCCCATCTGCTTCTTTTCTTCCTTTGCCTTCGTCGCCATTGCCGCTGCTTCTCTGCTTCTTTGCGCTCCTTTCCTTTGCAGCGCTGGACCAGCTCCGCGTATTTCCCAGCTACTTCCTCCGGTCACACCGCCGCCGCGGAATGGGGAAGAAGAAGGGAGGTGATGCGGCCGATTCCGCTGCTGCCGCGGCTGCCATGAAGAAGAAGGGTGGCTCCGCCGCTGCGGGCACCAGCACCGCCGCCACCGGAAAGAAGAAGGGCACGGCCACTCGCGTCACCAATGGCGCGTGGCGCGCGTCCGTGATAAAGTCTTCTGAGCTTCGTCTGCTTCGCCGGGACGGAGTTTTGTCTTCCGCAGTCGCGGGCGCGCGCGTTCCTGCCAGCAAGGTAATCCTCTCTCCTCCTGCCGGCTTTCGGGTGATGTTCTTAGCGTTCATCATCCGCGGTCTTTCGTTGCCCCTGCATCCTTTCTTCAGGGGTCTTCTCTGCTTTTACGGGCTCCAACTCCATCAGCTGTCCCCAAACTCCATCCTCCATGTAGCTTGCTACATTACCCTTTGCGAGTGCTGGCTCAGAATCGAGCCGCACTTCGGCCTCTTCAAGCGTCTCTTCAAGTTGAAGCGCCAATCGGCGTCTGGCTCCATAGTCTACGATGTAGGTGGCTGCGGTATCCACGTCGATCCCTCCGCCACGTACTTCGACATCAAGCTGATGATGTCCATCCAAGGGTGGAGGGACAAGTGGTTCTACGTCCGCGACCAGAAGGCCGACGGAGAACACTACGGACTCGCGCCCTTCGACCCCGCGACGCCGTGCAAGAGGAGACATTCCTGGAAGAACATAATTATGCCGGGCGAGTCCGCGGAGACAGATGTGCTATATGCGCACGTCTGCGACCTCGAGAGTCGCATGGGCAAAGAGGAGGGAGGTTGCGCCCTCATTCGCACATGGCTGCGCCGTCGCGTCTAGCCCCTGCAGGCCAGAGTCCATCCCATGTTCTAGTGGGCTGGCGCGGACGATGTCACTCACGTGTCTGCCGATGGCATGTCCGCGAGTGAGGTAGACAAAAGGGTGCGACTGGTCACCAAGTACACCATCAAGGATGTGCTCCCCAGTGAACTAGTCGTTCCTCCGTTCGATGCTGCTAACCCTCCTCTTGAGGTACAGTTGTGCTACGTAGTATCTTTGTTTGTCAATTGCTTCTTTGATGTTTCTTGACTGTGTGCTAAATTATTTTTGTATGCAGGATTGGGCAGTGTCACCCTGTATGCCCCCTCTTCCGGAGGGGGTTATTCCTCGTGAAGCCTTGGAAGAGGATGAGTCGGAGTCGACCATCCCATCTGATGTGGAGGAGGAAGCCCCCGAGTCGAGTAGTCTAGATACTCGCAAGCGTTCACGCAGCTAGGATTCGGATGCGTCGTCTCCTTCAAGTCCAGAAGGTGCAGGTGTTGGTGCAGAGTCGTCGATCCCTGCCGTTCCTGTGAGTGCCATGGCGCCATCCTCTCGCAAGAAGATGCGGCTGCCGAAGGAATCGTCATCAGAGTCGGGGGATCAAACCTTCGACTTTGATAAGTTTGATTGGTAAGTATTCGAGTCGTTCTTCTTTGGGGTTGCCTTTTCTTGATATTGGTTTTGTTGTGCAGCCAACCAGCGTCGTCATCTTCTGACGACGTACAATTTTTGAAAGAATCTGGAGCCGCGACCTCCAAAGCCAAGAAAGTGGCCGAGCGTACTCCTTCTCCTCCATTGGCGGCCCACTCCGGCCATAATTCATCGAGTTCTCCGCATGATGTGGAGCACCAGATGGTTACCCAGATGACTGCGAATCCATCGTCTTTGGAGTCTTTGGAGGATCATGTAAGTGTGGTATTTTGTTTCCTCTATTTTTGCAGTCGAATGTACCATCTTCTAGCATCTTGCTTATCCTTTGCTGTTTTTTCCTGTCGCAGTTTATTGTGAAGGAAGTTGCTCGCTTAGCGGAGCAAGTTCTTGCGATGGGTCGCCAGCATGCAATGCTGGATACTCGCCATCGCGTAGTTGAAAGTAATTGTCTTGCTTCTTCTTCGTCCTCCTTGTGATATATTCGACTGATAACCTATCTTTCTTTGTTTCGCAGTTGAGCATAATGCACTCCTCCGTGACGCTGCTTCCCTTGAGAAGGCGCTTGTCGCAGCAGTAAAGAGCCGCGATGAGGCAATCGCGGCGCGTGACGAGTCGCAGAAACGCGAGGAGGATCGGCGCACCTTCGTCGCGGCTAGGGAGAAGTTGGTCGAGGAGCAGCTTTTCTCGATTGCCAAGGATCTCTCAGGTACCTTGTCTGGATATTATTATTGTTCTCTGTTCGAATTTATTGTTGATGCTGACTTTCTTGCCCATGTGTGGGTTCTGTACAGATGCTGGCGATTTGAGCTTCGACCCTCAGGCCCTCCGTCGTGACGATGCCTTGGCGGGTGCTCTTTCAGCAGTCGAGGACTACAACACCTCCATTCAAGAGATGCTCTCCAAGGCCAAGGGCATGCTCAGTCGCCTCCGGGAAGAGCTGGCGCCCAAGGCTGAGCTGATCGAGAACATGGACGAGTTGGTGGAGTCTCTTGCCGGGGGCGTCCCTGCAAGCTTCAAGAACTCGCTCCGTGCGGTAGGCGTTTCGATGTCACTCGCCATGGTTCAAGCCCATGGAGTCGAAGTTGACCCCGCGGCGGTCTCCAAGGCGATGCATGTCGGCGCTGATGGCCAGCAGGTAGTCTTTGCTCCCTTCGCAACTGCTTGTGGCAAGTACGGCCCGCAACTGATCAATACAGTTGCGAAGTACTCTGAGGAGCTTCAGCGCACCAAGAAAGCTACGAGGGTTGCGACGTCATGGGCCGGCGGGAAGTTTGTGGCATCTGATACTGCCATAGACTCGATGAGGCCCCCGAAACCGAAGTCGAAATCGAAGAAGCCAGCCGCTCCTCAGTAGTTGCAACTTGTAATAGTTAAATAGATTATGTCTTTCGTCAAGAACATGCCTGTTGGCGAGTGTATCTGTTGATACCTTTGTTAAGCTTGAATGCACTCGAATCTTTTGTTTATGCATCATCTTAGTCCTCTTATTTTATATTGCTTGACTTGTGGTAGGACACGTCGAGTGATCCTTTGAGGGAGCCTCAGGATTCGCCGCCCCTTGATGACACTTTGGCACCACCGCGTTCAAGGGTGGATGAGCTTTCTCTACTCTCGCGACTCTGTGACCGCGTGAAGCAATTGGAGCGTGAATTGCCCATACTCCGCGGAAATGCGGACGTATGGAAGTCGAAAGCGGAAAAAGCCATCGCCCGAGAGTAGTATCTGCTAGGGGAGGTGACGCAGTTGGGCGACCAGTTCAAATGTCAGTCTTCTTCCCTCCTGTCGTTTCCTTGTAGTCACTCGCAGTAGTTCGTTGTCCTCATATTTTGCCTTTGCCTTGTATAGTTGTCAATTGCGCGCCATCCGCAGGATGAGAAGGATCGAATTGCCATTCGCATGAATGACTTGACCCAAGAGCAGCTTCAGGTGAGTGGGTACTTCTGTGTAGATCATGATCGCGTGATCGCGTTGGCGACCCTGCAGGATCGTGCGTCGCGAGTGCTTCATTTCTTGAAGAAGTCGCAGTCATGCTTGAAGAATATTACCAGACGATGTTTCCGCTGGACGTCGTTCCATCGAGCCTGCTGGCCCTTCTCGCTAGATTCCAGGATTTGAGTGCAGTCCGCGAGTGTGTGCGGCAACAATTAGTGGCTGGTGCCAAAGCTGCTCTGTCACTGGTGCGATTGCATAGGCCTGATGTGGACGTTGCAGCAATTGCGGCTGGGCCACCAGCGCCTCCAGTGGGTTCTGCTTGGAACATGGTGCCACACTATCAGGCAGTAGACCGCCCGGCGGAGGAGATCGTCGATTTCTTCAAAGAGCAGACCAATGTTCTCTTGCTGCAACAGTAGTTTAGTTTGTATCCTGCACATAGTTGTACCAATGTTGTAAAGTTCGTATATATGTTGTGTATAATTGATTGGCGATGATGTATAAAAGAGCTTGTTAGCGTATATGTTTTGTGAGTGCGTTGCACTATGCGATTCCTTTTCGTTAGACTAGCCTTGAGTTTATCTCAGTCCCTTGTCAACCTGTCAGGTGCGTTGCAACTGGGTTGATGTTTTGTCAAGAGTTTCGATTGGTGTGCCAGCTACTCAGGATATCACGTTTGAGTTCGTAGAACAGATGTGTACAGGGTGGCGCAGCCCCCGAGTGGATAATTTGCGAAAAATGAAAGAAAACATAGAGTTTGGGGGCACTTTGCTTTATTTAATTCTGGGGTAGTACGAAATACAATGTGTGGCTAAGTAGCCTTGGCTGAGTAGCCTTATTTGTAACGTAAAAGTAAAAAGCGACTAAGGGTAGAAGCGTCGCAGCTGCGCGATGTTCCAGGGGTTGGAGTATGCGACTCCTGTCTCTAAATCTTGAAGGCGATAGGCGCCACCTGGGATTACTTCTGTAATCACGTATGGTCCTTCCCGGGGGACTCGAGCTTGAGATGCCCTTGCTGCTTCAGTCGCAGTACCAGGTCGCCTTCGACGAAGGATCTGGGGCGTAGCCTCCTGTTGTGGTAGTTGCGCAGGTTCTATTGGTAGATCGTTGATCTCTCCACGGCAATTTCCCTTGCCTCGTTGAGGAGGTTGACGGAGTCTTCGAGTGCGAGAGTTGATTCCTGCTCGCTGTAAGCGACCACACACGGTGCTTTGTATCGTACTTCGGAGGATAACACCGCTTCAGCCCCGTGCACCATGAAGAACGGGGTGTACCATGTAGCACTGTTTGGAGTTGTGCATAGGCTCCAGAGTACTGATTGTAGTTCATCTGGCCAGCAACCCGCGGCTTGTTCCAGTGGCCGAAGGAGTCACTTCTTGATGCCGCCGTAGATGAGCCCATTAGCTTTTTCGACCTGACCGTTGGTCTGTGGATGTGCTACCGAGGCATAGCTAACGTTGATTCCCAGATTCTCGCAGAATTCTTGGAACTCCTTGGATGTGAAGTTCGTCACATTGTTTGTGATGATGTTGTGTGGCACTCCGAAGGGGTAGACGATGGACTCGAAGAACTTGACTGCGTTGTGCCCTGATTGATTGGTCACTGGCATAGCCTCTATCCACTTGGTGAATTTGTCAACTGCGACTAGGAGGTAGAGGTAGCCTCCTCGTGAGGACTTTGGGAGCTTTCCGACCATGTCAAGTCCCCATTGTGTGAAGGGCCAGGCCAATGGAATTGGCTGAAGCTCTGCGCCAGGTGCGTGCGGCTTGTCCGCGAATCGCTGGCACGCGTTGCATTTCTGGATGATATCCTTGGCGTCGCGCATGGCCGTAGGCCAGTAGAATCCAGCTCGTAGAGCTTTGGCGATGAGGGCGCGACTGCCGGCGTGGTGCCCGCATGTCCCCTCATGGATGTCGAGGAGAACAGCTCTTCCATCGGCCGTGGAGACGCATCGTTGGAGCACTCCTGTGATGCTGCGCTTGTACAGTTCGCCGTTGATAACGGAGAATGCCTTTGATCGCCGCGCGATGTGCCATGCATCAGTCGGATCGTCCGGTAACCTCTTGCTGAGAAGGTACGTGATGTACGGTTCAGTCCAGGATGGCTCGATCATCATGACGCTCATTGGTCCTTCGAGTCCCATGTCCAGCTCCAAGTCATCGAGTACCATTGGATCATTGGGCGGCGTAGCCCCCGAGTCTGTTGCTGCGCTTGTTTTCTTCTCTGCGGCCTTTGGCTTGATGGAGCGTTCGCAGATGCGCTCGAGAAATACCCCAGGTGGTATGGGGGCGCAAGTAGAGCCTATGTTGGCGAGTGCGTCTGCCTCTTCATTGCTTTCGCGACCTATGTGCCGTAGCTTGTAGCCATCGAAGTCTCCTTCGAGTGTGTCGTAGAGGTCGTGGTAGGCGATCATGTTGTCGTTCAGTGTGTCGCACTCGTGCATTGTCTGGTTAACCACCAGCTTGGAGTCGCCATATATTATGAGCCTTTTGGCGCCGTGGGCTTTTGCCATCCTCATCCTGTGGAGGAGGGCCTCGTATTCAGCTTCGTTGTTGGAGGCAGTGAACTGCATCCGCAGGACATATTTCAGCTTGTCTCCCTAGGGCGATGTCAGTATGACACCTGCACCAGCTCCGTCCTTCCGCTTGGATCCGTCAAAGTGCATTGTTCAGAGATAGGACATATCTGGCTTTTCGGGGAGCTGGTTCTCCATCCAGTGCACGAGGAAGTCAGGGAGAACTTGCGACTTGATTGCGTCGCGTTTTTCATATGTGATGTCTCGTGGAGACAGTTCGATTCCCCAAAGTGCGACTCGTCTGGTGGCGTCGGGGTTGTTGAGGATGTGCCCAAGCGGGGCGTCGTTGACTACCACGATTGGGTGTTCCTGGAAGTAGTGGTGCAGTCGCCGAGCCATCATGAAGACGTCATACGCCAGTTTCTGGTAGTGCGGGTACCGCTATTTTGCTGGCGTAAGTACCTCGCTGAGGTAGTAGACTGGGCGCTGTACCCCGTGGACCTTGTTTTCTTTGGCTCGTTCGACTACGAGCACTTTGCTGACCACCTGGTTGGTGGCGGAGATGTATAGCAACAATGGTTCCCTTTCACGTGGGGTCACCAGTACCGGCGAGGTGGATAGCAGGCGCTTGAGGTCTTCGAATGCTTCCTGCGCCTCATTGGTCCATTCAAATTTGTCAGCTTTACGGAGGAGTTGGTAGAAGGGCAGTGCCTTTTCACCCATCTGACTGATGAATCGACTGAGAGCCGCGATTCGCCCGGCTAGCTGCTGGACGCCTCGTATGTTTTTTGGCTTCTCCATGGCTAGTATGGCCTTTATTTTCTTCGGGTTCGCTTCGATCCCTCTCGCAGAGATGAGATACCCGAGTAGTTGCCCAGATGGTACGCAGAAGGTGCACTTGTCCGGATTGAGCTTGATCCGGTAGCGATCAAGGTTGGCAAAGGTTTCGCACAAATCATCGATTAGTGAGGCTTCCTCTTTGGTCTTTATTACTATGTCGTCAACATAGACTTGAATGTTGCGACCTAGCTGGTTCTTGAGGCAAGTCTGCATGCACCGCTGGTAGGTGGCCTCTGCGTTCTTTAGCCCGAAGGGCATTGTGTTGTAGCAGAACACACCAAAAGGCGTTGTAAACGCTGCTTTTTCTTGGTCTTCCTCCTTCATTCGAATCTGATTATAGCCTAAGTAGGCATCGAGGAAACAGAGGCGCTCGAATACCGCGGTGGAGTCGATGATCTGGTCAATTCGTGGTAGCGGGAAGTGATCCTTTGGACAGTGCTTATTCAAAGAGGTGAAGTCCACGCACATCCGCTGGATATCCGTCCTTTTTTAGTACCAGCACCGTGTTGGTGAGCCAAGTGATTTCCTTGATCTCGCGTATGAATTTGGCGTCGAGGAGTCTGTTGATCTCCATTCCAACTGCCTTTGCCCTTGGTTCAGACAATCGCCGAATTGTTTGTTTGACCGGCCTTGCGTCTGGATTACATTGAGTGCGTGCTCGGCGAATTCCCTAGGAACTTCTGGTATGTCTGCTGGACACCAGGCGAAAATTTCCCAGTGCTCACGGAGGAATTCGACGAGCGCGAGTTCCTATGCAGGACTCAAGATGTTGGCGATGAGGGCCGTCTTGGCGGGATCCGATGGGTGGACCTGGACTTTCTTCGTGTGCACTGATGAGTCAAAGGACAAGTCGGGTGAGCTTGGCCGGCTTAGGGGAGGCAGACTATTGTCGTTGACTCCTTTAGTCTTGCGAGTTCTTCCTGCATGCCGAAGGACTGGGAGATTTTGTTGAATTCCCTATCGCAACTGTCAGATCTCTCGAAGCTCCCGTTGACTGTGATGACATCGTTAGGGCATGGCATCTTCATCTGTAGATAGGTGTAGTGTGGCACTGCCATGAACCTAGCGAACGCGACACGTCCGAGGATGCAGTGGTACTACGAGGGCCAGTCGACGACCTCGAAGTCGATGCACTCTCGCTGAAACTTTTTTGGCGTGCCGAAGATGACGTCGAGGTTTATTTTACCCAGGGGATATACGCCCTTGCCTGGGACGATGCCGTGCAATGTTGTATCTGAGGCCTCTAGGCAGGTCAGAGGGATCCTCATTGCTCGCAAGGTACTCGCGAACATAAGGTTGATTCCACTTCCGCCGTCCATAAAGACGCGACTCATGTCGAAGCCTCCAATTTGTGCCTCGAGGACAAGGGGACAATGGCCTAGGTGAGGTACTTGGCGCGGGTGGTCATGCTTGTCGAAGGGGATGCAGGACTCGCTCCCACTGAGGTACTTAGTGGTAGATGGTGGCGAATTTGTGGCCAAGTTGACTTGGCGAGTGATGGCCTTCTGCACCAGATTCGAGGGCCGCCCCTTTTGGATCATCATGGTACCCATGGCCCGTGGGTATGGTTCGCCTCCGTGGTGTTGGTCCGGCGCAGATGCATTTGGGGGTGGCCCAGGCGATGGTGGCGGAGCTCCATGTGCCACGGCGCCTGGGGCGGCTCCATAGCCCCTTTCGACTGTGTTGCGATTCATCCGGGCCAGTCCCTCATGCAGCTTGAGGAACTCGCGACAATCCTTGAGGAGGTGGCTGGACTTCTTTTTTCCGTCGTGTTTGTCGATGTAGAAGTGCACAGTGCATGGCCCGGACAACTTGTCCTCGATGGATGTTGCGGGTGCTTCATCGCGATTGCGGCGCTGCCATAGTTGCGTGGTTTTTCCGGAGTCGCGATATCCGCCGCTGCGGTAGCTGCTGTTGCGGTTGTCGTCACGTCTGTCGGCGTAGCCGGCTGCGACCATGTTGACGTCGTCACGGTCATCGTAGATGCGCATGCGACGTTTGCTTCGACGGTCGCGTCTTCATTCGAGTTCTGCCTCGTCGTCAGAGTGAACGCGATTTTTTACCGAATCTTCTCCATCTGCCTAGCGATTCGCGATTTCCATCAGGTGGTCGATGGTTTTGGGCTTCGAGCGGCCCAGCTCCTCCCTGAGCTCTATGCGACGTACGCCGCCGTTGAATGCATCAATCGCACGATCCTCCGAGATGTTTGATACGTCCAAAATGTATCTACTTTCCCGAACACTTTTGCTATTGTTTCTCCTCTAAACTTGTGTGATTTGGATGCAACTAATGCGGACTGGCGCTGTTTTCAGCAGAATTGCCTTGGTGTCTACATTTTGTTTAGAAAATCAACTATCAGGAAAAATCCCGGAAAATATGCCAAAAATCATATTTCACCCGAAGACTCCAGGAGCCAGAATACGAGACGGATAAGAGCCAGGGGTGGCCACACCACCTGGTGGAGTGGGCCAGGCCAGGCCACGCCAGGGTGTGGTGTGGGCTCCCCAGGCACCCCCTCAGTCTCCCTCTTCTCCTATAAGAAGCCTTCTGACCTAAAAACTCCGGGGGTTTCGATGTTTTTCCAGAAGGAGTTCCGCTCTGCCACCACTACCAGATTCCACGAAACAGTACCAGAAACTCCGTTCTGGCACCCTGCCGGGACGGGGAATTGGAGGAGATCATCGCCATCATCATCACCATCGCTTCTCCATCGACCATCCATGTTTCCCCCATCTATGAGTGAGTAATCCCCCGATGTAGGCTATGGGGATGGTAGGGATTGGATGAGATCGTTCATGTAGTGGCATCAGATTGTTAGGGCACGGTGCCTACTATCTTCTATTAGTACTTTATGACTTTGTTGCGACTTGTTATGCTTAATGCTTGTCACTAGGGACCGGTGCCATGATTTCAGATCTGAACATGTTATTGATTCATTATGATAGTATTGTTTATGGTCTTATCTGCAAGTTGTATACACATGTTGTTGTCCGGAACTGATGGCCCCGAAGTGACAGAAATCGGGATAACCGGAGGGAATGGCTTTGATGTGAGGATCACATGTGTTCACGGAGTGTTAATTCTTTGCTCCGGTGCTCTATTAAAAGGAGCACCTTAATTGCCAGTAGTTCCCTTGATGCCCTGCTGCAAACGGGCTGGCAGGAAAAAAGATGTTCTGCAAGTTCTCATTGCGAGCATGTATGACTATATATGGAACACATGCCTAGGATTATCTAGTACTTGGATGCTTTATCTTATTTATCTGCAATTGCCCTATGTTCTGATTGCTATGTGAATTCTCTTGTCCATGCAACACCCGTCCATCCATCCCTATGCCTACCGCACTCAAATCCCACTATTTACTGCTATTGTTACTGCTGTCTTTACTTTACTGTTGTTGCTACTTTACTATTCCTACTACAAAACTATTACTACTGATAAACTACTGTGAGCAAGATTGTTTCCAGGTGCAGCTGAATTGACAACTCAGTTGTTAAGGCTTATAAATATTCTTTGGCTCCCCTTGTGTCGAATCAATAAATTGGGTTTCACTTCCCTCGAAAATACTGCGATACACCCCCTATACTTGTGGGTCATCAAGACTATTTTCTGGTGCCGTTGCCGGGGAGCATAGCTTTATTTATCAAGTTCACTTGGATTCTCTATTGTTTGCTGCTATCCATCCATCATGGGTAAGTCTCGTGATGGCAAGTTTCCTATTTTACCATCCACTACAAGAAGAGGTATGGTTCTGAACACCTCTGCTGCTCTTGATTCACCATCTGTTATAAGTAAGCTCGTTACACCACCACATACACATGCTACACACGCTGCTACTACTACTGAATCTGAAACTTCTGATGCTGATGATGCTGCTTCTACTGTGCTTGATAAGAGTGGTTCATTAGGTCCTTTCCTAGATGCTACGATTGCTAGAACTATAGATGGAAATACTGAAACTCCTAATGAAGACACTACCACACCTGTTAGTTCACCTGAGTCTAGTGAAAGTTATGATATTGAAGATGGTTATGTTGAGATGACCGATGAATTTATTAAAGAATGTAAAAACACCCATGATAGGAGCGCTGCTAAGAGTCTCCTTGGGAGGCGTACTATTAGACCCAAATTGTCTCTTGTTGCTAAGTTTGCTGCTTCTCACATAAACATTATAGATGAAGATTATGATTTTTCTCTCGATCTATCTTACATAGCTATTGTCGAGAAAGAACCTTTTTGTGGGACTAAGAATGAAAGTGCGGTAGCACATATGAATGAACTTTCTACCATGAGTGGCTAGTTTTCTGATGATATTAAGATGCATACTTACTTTGTTGCCAAGATCTTCCCCTTTTCACTGAAAGGAGAAGCTAAAACTTGGTTTAGTAATTTACCTCCTGGATCTATTGATAGCCCTGAGTGCTTGATTAGTACTTTCCTGCATAAATATTTTCCTCCTAGTGCTAGACATGCTATTTTGTAGGAACTTTTTGATTTTAAACAGGGAGAAAACGAGGTATTGCCCGAATCTTGGGCAAGGTTTTGTGCTTTGATTCATGCACAGGCTGGAAGTCCATTACCTAAGAATGAGCTTCTTGATATATTTTATAATGGACTAACTAAAGAATCTAGGACATACCTAGATAGTTGTGCTGATTGTATTTTTAGGAATAGGACTCCCAAGGAAGCTGAGGAATTAATGGCTAAAATAAGTAAGAATTATGAAGATTGGACTCCTCCTAAACAAGCTATACCTGAAGTAATTGTACCTGAACCTTCTATTTCGGCGCCTATTCCAACATCAAAGAAGAGGGGAGTTATTGAATTAAATGATGAAGTGATGAAGGAAGCTAAGAAATGTCTTAAGGAGAAGGGAATTAAAGCTGCAGATGTCAAGAATTTACCTCCTATAGAAGAATTATGTAAGCCTATTCCTTACTCATCCACTATTGAGGTACACTCTCTCCAACACTTTGATGAAGGTGATATCCCTTACTCTAAACCTCCTGATCAATGCTTAGAAGAATCCGATATCTTTATTGTTAAGCAAGACAATTTTAATAAAAGGGTGCAAAATCATCTAATGGAAAACACTAGAGCTATTGTTGAGTTGAAAGATATTGTGGAAAGAACCTCTAATGATGTTAAAATGATTGTTAAACACTTTCAAATGGTTCAAACTCAAATAGACACCCTCGTTAAAGTGCAAAACGACTTGCTAGTTAATGCTACCAAAGAAAAACATGTTTATGAAATTAGAACTAGAAGTGGAGCTGCTACCCAGGATCCTCTATATCCTGAGGGGTATCCCAAAAGAATTGAGCAGGATTCTCAAAAAGCTGAAAATAATGGTTCTACTCGTAAGAAAAGGAAAAAGAAACATAAAACTGTTGTAGAACCCTCTGAACCTGCTATAGATCCTAATAGTATATCTATCTCTGATGCTAAAACTGAAAGTGGTAATGAAGAAAATGAAGTTCCTAATGAAGAAAAAGTTGAAGAAGAACCTGAAAACCACACTAAGAATACCAAATACACTAAAGAGGATTTTATTGCTAAGAAACATGGTAGTGAAAGAGAACCTTGGGTCCAAAAACCTATGCCTTTCCCTAATAAGAAACACAAGTCAAAGGAAGATGAACACTATAATAAGTTTTGTGAGTGGATGAAGCCTTTATTTTTGCAAATTCTTTTGACTGATGCTATTAAATTGCCTCCTTACTCAAAGTATATGAAGGATATTGTCTCGAATAAAAGGAAGATTCCTAATGAAGAAATTTCTACTTTGCTTGCTAGTTATTCCTTTAATGGTAAGGTTCCAAAGAAACTTGGAGACCCAGGGATTCCAACTATCCCTTGCTCTATTAAGAATAGTTATGTTAGAACTGCTTTGTGTGATTTGCGAGCTGGAGTTAGTGTCATGCCTTTCTCTCTCTATAAGAGGCTTCAACTAGAAAAACTGATACCAACTGATATATCTTTGCAAATGGCTGATAAATCTACCACTATTCCTGTGGGTTTATGTCAGGATGTACCTGTTCAAGTGGCTCATAATTGCTTGATATTAACTGATTTTGTTGTGCTTGAAATGCCTGAAGATGATAATATGGCCATTATTCTTGGGAGACCTTTTCTTAATACTGCAGGAGTTGTTATCAATTGTAACCAAGGAAAGGTAACTTTCAATGTGAATGACAAGGAACATACTATCTATTTCCCCAACAAGATTGAAAGGACTTATGGTTTGAATTCAATTGAACATGTTGAGGGCATTCAAGTTGGAGAAATATATTGTCCCATACCAAGAGAAAATTTTGAAACTATTATGATTGGGACCATTGCTATCAAGGTTGAGGTAACATAATCATTAGTGGAATACAAAGTTTTGTCTCATATGGAATTGTTTTGGTAACAAGACCCGATCAACCTTGTTAACAAAAGGATTTCATTGAACAAAACAATGTTTTAACTATGATTATTTCCGTTTACTTCTATTCTGTCCATTTTAGTTTTAGTTTTTCATTTTGTTTTATTTTTGTTGTTAGTTGCTTGCATGTTAGAGTGTCTTAGAACTTCTGTAGTTCTAGCCTTGTTTTGTCCTTGCATCATTTCCAAAAAAAATCTGTCTGTCAGAAAATCATTCTTCTATACCTGAAAATGCCCAAAAATAAAGTGTCTCGAAAAATTCCAGAAAATTCATATTAAATTTTTCCGTGAAAAAATGGGCAGAGGAGTACCTGGGAGGTACCAGGGGAGCCCACCAAGCAGGCACACCACTTGGTGGCGCGGCCTGCCTTGGGTGGCGCCATGCCCTGGTGTGGGCCACCCCTGGCCCCCACTAACTCTCTCACCTGCCACTTTCTTCTCTCTCCCGAGTAAGCTCCAGTTCATTGCTCAAAATCGCATTCTTGCTATGCTTGCTCTCGATTTTTTCGATCTCCTTGCTCAGCTCATCTTTCTTGCTAAAATTTGGAGCATTTGTTCCCTGGTATATGACTCCTCCCCTTGTCCAAGTAGATTTGTGTTTAGTGGATTATATATTGAGTATTTTGCTGCTGTAGGTGACTGGTTATGAGAGCTTGTAAGCTTGTTTGATGCTTATAGATATAGTTTTGATGCATGTTTAGGCCTCTTACAAGTCCCTATGAGTAGAATCCTTCATTATATTCACTTTGCAATCACTTGTTTAATAGGTGTTTAAAATTTCAGAATAGAAGATGAATGAGCATCAACTAAACCAACATGAACTTTGGGTGCCTGAGGTCATGAAGGTCCACCAGGAGGAGGAAGTTTTTCCCTCCATTTATCCATGCTCTGAGTTCATGAGAGCTGCAGGAATTCTCCAAGATTTCCACACTTTGGTTTCTAATGCAGGGTTAGAGCACTTTTTGGAAGATGAACCTTGTCAATTTGTGAAGCTAACCATGTCTGTGGTGCAGGACTTCCAATTTAGTCACTCTTTGCCTAACCCCATGGTCCATTACAAAATTTACAATATTGTTGTCGACCTTTCTCTTGATGATTTTTGTGCAGCTATTAAGGTACCTCAATGGGGATCATGTAGAAAGATTAAGGAGAGACCTGAACCACTCATGGATTTATACGCAGAAATTTGCCAAGGGAGCAGCTTCTCGAAGGAGAGTGGAAAAATCTGTAACATTCATTTTCCCTGCATTCGCTACTTTGCCTACTTTATTGCCAAGTGTATTCTTGCTAGGAAAACTGCCAATAAGTTATCTTCGTATGATCTAGCATTTATCTCTACTGCTCTTAAACGAGATAGGTCTTACAACTTAGGTGCTTTGATAACTTTCCGTCTTGCTGCTAACCTTGAGAAAGGTGGAATTTGTGGAGGCCTCATTGCTTCTCGTTTACTAGCATTGCATGGTTTAGTGCCTCATCATCTAGACCTACAGTTTCCCATAGAAAGTCTTGATCTTAATTCCATGATACAGCATAAATTTGTTTCCTTGTGGGCTAGTATGAGTGAGTTATCTTATGAAATAACCTTTCTCAAAGCTGGTTGGAGAAAGAGCAAGTCTGAGTGTGTTGTTCTTTTGCCTACACCTGTTTTGTTTAACCTTGATAACAGGGAAGGATGGTCCCTCACTAAGGACGAGCTTGACACGTACTTGGGAGAGCTCTCCCAACAGGAGCAGGACACTAGAAGGGAGGTCACGGATGATTCGGTCCAGCCCTCGAATGAGGGAGAGTCTTCATATCAGCAGCCTGCTTATGATTAGGGAGCTTCTTCTTCTTCCCATGGTCCCAACTACGACCATTCTTATCAAGATCCGCCTGCTTGGAACCCCTATTCGTACATGGATTGATACCCACTTAGGCCAAAAGCCTAAGCTTGGGGGGAGGTACGCCGACACCGCACTCATCTCCATATCATGTTGCGTCGGTACTTTGTATATTCATGTTTTTGTTCTCTTTTTAGTTTTCGTTCTTCTTTGCTTTTGCTTTCTAAAACACAAAAAGACCAAAAATATTGCTGTTGTTTCTCTTTGGTTTGCTTCTTCTTTTTGCCTTGGTTTGATTTTCCCTTTTCTCCTTTGTTTGAACTATTCGAAAAACCCAAAAAGATTTTGCTTTGCTTGTTTTTCCTTTTTTGTTCTTGCCTTTGAAAATCAAAAACAACAAAAATATTTGTCGTTCTTCTTTGGTTTTGTGAGTTTGCTACAGGGTTCGACAGTCCTCAGTGGAATATTGGTTTCATATTATTATTCAAGCCACACAAGTGAAGAGCAATAATGAGGATTAATGACAACTTGAGGCGTGGTAAGAGGATGGTAACGAACTCTATTTGTTTCCATTTTTGTACATATACTCATCACTGTGGGCATGCTTAGTCCGTTCATGTAGGGTGTATGTTATCTTTGGATGCTTAGTAGTTCTTGCTTTCGTATGATTAGCTCCAGCTTGCTAATAGTTTGTAGCATGTTTTATGAATGTTTGCTTGCATTATTCTATTCATAACTTGGTATGACACCATGGTATCCTCCTCTGAATGTTTCATTTGAATTGACTTGGCACATGCTCACGCATGCACATGACTGTAATAATCAGTTAAGCCTCGATGAATTATTTTGCCTTGAGGATCTTGAATCACTTTCATGCCATAAGTAGTCCTGTTTTGTTGCAACAATGATAATGACAGCTATTTCTCTCTCGTTTGTCGCTCCCTTACTATTGATAGCCTTCACTTACACTGAGTGTTTTACTCATGTTTCCAACTCCCTTAAACCAAATATTGCCAAAGTGTCCACCATACCTACCTATTAGCATCATTTGCTACTTTCGTGCATATTCGATATGCCTTGTTTTCTTCCGAATAAAATGTTTGCTTGTTATGAGAAAGTTAGTTAGTAAAGCTCTCACGAACTTGATGGCACACTTTATTTGCTGCACTTAATAAACCTGAACCATTGTGACTCTCCATGAAAGTTATATGCTTGCAAATTATAGGCTGGGGATTAGCAGAACCGTGCTATCACGGGGAACGCTTTCAACACTTGTAAATATATACCCAGTTGATACCTTGCTCTTTTGTTTGCGGATGTCGTCGGTGTGAAATAAAAGGGGAGCTTGTAAGTCCATGGAGTTATGTATGTGTGTTAGAGAAACGCCTGGGCCGCTGGTCTAATCCATGCTGACATGGTGGAAACCTGCAGCGTAACCATAATGATATCTATGAAGCATTCTTCTTATAAAAAAGAGAGAGATAGCTATTGAGAAAAAGAAAAAAAGAGATTTATGAAAAGAGGAAAGAGAGAAAAAAGCACCATTTTCCCATGGTAAATAAGAAGATTGCTGAGATACTCATTGTCTGCTTGCCTTGTCATTTTGATATGGGGATTCTTCCGTATCATCGGGCAAGGGGTACCCCGTTGGCGGTTCTCTATGATACGCACATATTTACGATGACAAGAACTTACGGGTAACTAAAGTTGAGTAGCATGAGGAGCGGCCCTCGCACTCAAGGGACTTGGGATTTTCAGTTTATAGTCTGTCAAGCATATAACTCAGATTGGACCTCACTTTCACCTTAACCACATTAAAGATGTTTATGATAGGGGAAATGAGAGCTCAAAGCTAATGAGTATCATACTTTAAGCATTTGGAAGCCTTTCAAAACTATTCAAAACCTTTTCCTTTACTTGTTGAGTCTCCATTTATTCTTTGAGCACCTTCTTGAGAGGATAATTGTCATTCTTTGTGCTTGTCCCATTACTTGATTATTTGTGTTATGACTTTGATGCTTGTATCCTTGATATCTTTACTTCTAGTCATCACTTGAACTTCAGAGGTGCCTTGATATTCATAATCAAAGGCAAGCGAGATACCACTCTATCATACCTTTTTATGAGCATTGTAATGTTGCTTATGTTTATACTTCATGCTATTTATTATGTTTGAGTTGGAATCTCTTTATAGCTTGCAATGCCTATTAAGTAAACTTAGTTGCATACTCTTTATTATGAACTGTCTAAGTAGTTGATCACATTGCTGAGAATATTTACATCATATGAAGCAAATGTGTTCGTGAAAGTTCTTTTATCGCACTCAGTTTTCAACTGAATTGCTTGAGGACAAGCAATAAGCTAAGCTTGGGGGGAGTTTATGCGTCCAAAACGTATCTACTTTCCTGAACACTTTTGCTATTGTTTCTCCTCTAAACTTGTGTGATTTGGATGCAACTAATGCAGACTGACGATGTTTTCAGCAGAATTGCCTTGGTGTCTACTTTTTGTGCAGAAAATCAACTATCAAGAAAAATCCCGGAAAATATGCCAAAAATCCTATTTCACCCGAAGACTCCAGGAGCCAGAATACGAGACGGAGAAGAGCTAGGGGGTGGCCACACCACCTGGTGGCGCGGGCTAGGCCAGGCCACGCCAGGGGGTAGTGTGGGCCCCCCAAGCACCCCCTTGGTCTCCCTCTTTGCCTATAAGAAGCCTTCTGACCTAAAAACTCCGGGGGTTTCGACGTTTTTCCAGAAGGAGTTCCGCTCCGCCGCCACCACCAAATTCCACGAAACAGTACCAGAAACTCTGTCCTGGCACCCTGTCGGGACGGGGAATTGGAGGAGATCATCACCATCATCATCACCATCGCTTCTCCATCGACCATCCATGTTTCCCCCATCTATGAGTGAGTAATCCCCCGCTGTAGGCTATGGGGATGGTAGGGATCGGATGAGATCGTTCATGTAATGGCATCAGATTGTTAGGGCATGGTGCCTAGTATCTTCTATTAGTGCTTTATGACTTTGTTGCGACTTGTTATGCTTAATGCTTGTCTCTAGGGCCCGAGTGCCATGATTTCAGATCTGAACATGTTATTGATTCATTGTGATAGTATTGTTTATGGTCTTATCTGCAAGTTGTATACACACGTTGTTGTCCGGAACCGATGGCCCCGAAGTGATAGAAATCGGGATAACCGGAGGGAATGGCTTTGATGTGAGGATCACATGTGTTCACGGAGTGTTAATGCTTTGCTCCGGTGCTCTATTAAAAGGAGCACCTTAATTGCCAGTAGTTCCCTTGAGGCACTGCTGCAAACGGGCTGGCAGGACAAAAGATGTTGTGCAAGTTCTCATTGCGAACACGTATGACTATATATGGAACACATGCCTAGGATTATCTAGTACTTGGATGCTTTATCTTATTTATCTGCAATTGCCCTATGTTCTGATTGCCATGTGAATTGTCTTGTCCATGCAATGCCCGTCCATCCATCCCTATGCCTACCGCACTCGAATCCCACTGTTTACTGCTATTGTTACTGCTGTCTTTACTTTACTGTTGCTGCTACTTTACTATTCCTACTACAAAAATGTTGCTACTGATAAACTACTGTGAGCAAGATTATTTCCAGGTGCAGCTGAATTGACAACTCAGTTGTTAAGGCTTATAAATATTCTTTGGCTCCCCTTGTGTCGAATCAATAAATTGGGTTTCACTTCCCTCGAAAATACTGCGATACACCCCCTATACTTGTGGGTCATCAATGTTCTGTGCGGAGTTCTTGATGATGGACCACCTCTGGATGTAAGAGCGTAGCGACTCGCCTGATCTTTGCTAGCATCATCTCAGCTCTTCGATTGATGCGGGCCGTTTGTATGTGCCCTTGAAGTTGCGCACGAAGCTGTATACCAGTTCTTCCCAACTGCGAATGGATCCGCGTGGGAGGTTGTTGAGCCATGCTCGGGCGGCGCCTTGCAGCTGCAGCTGCAGGCATTCCATGGCCGTGCTTCGACTCTCGCCATGGAGTCTGATAGAGGAGATGTGGTCTTCCAACCAGATTTTCGGGTCCTGCAGGCCGTCAAACTTTGGGTTCTCCGATGGGAGCTTAAACCCCTTGGGCATTCGCTTTTGCCTGATGGCTCTACTGAAGCACCTAGCACCACAAAGCTCCACATCTTCGTCTTCTAAGTCAGTCGACCGGGCACGTCGCGCCCTAGATTTGTCAATCTTGCGTTGCGTGAGGTCATCGCGCGCATCATAGTCGTGGTCGTGTCGCCGTGAGCGACGACGTCGAGACATATCATGATTGTTGTCGCTGGATGAGGGAGAGGAGTAGCGTTTTGCCAGAGCCTTTCCTTTCTTCGCCTCTGGTGCTGGCTCTTTATCGAGGGCGGCCTCGACTATTCCCAAGCCTGCGATCGTAGATTGGTGCATGGCGGCTCGGGGATCTCCAGCTGGCGGCTGGTTGTTCAGGAGGTACATGGTGGCTGCCGTCACTGCAGCTTGCGGCGTCTTCGGGACCACGTTGCCCCGTGTGTCGACTGTCATAGAGCTGAAGTCGAGGACCTTTGCAGCTTCTATGCGTTGTTGCTCAGTGAGATGGGCCATCCGGGATCGCCTCTTGTTTGCGATGTGCTCGTTTCCCTTTGAGGAGGATCCTCCGTGGGAGGAGAGCCCAGCACGTCGAAGACTCAACTCATCTGCCGCCTTTTTGCGCGCCTCGAGTTGCGTGATTGTTTGCACTTGACGCTTGAATTCTTCCTTCAGGAGCCAATGATAGCCCATTAGCAGCTCTTGCGGGGAGCCAAAGGGTAGAGGGTTACCCCGTAGGGCCTCGCGGCAGCGAGCCACTCGAGTTCATTGAGCCTGATCACGACGCGTTCGCCAGTCTGCTCGTTTATTATGGTTGGAAGCTCGACTGCTCCCCCGTTGTTGACGGTGGCGCCATTTGGCGATGGTCCGCCGTTGGGTATGCCGCTGTTTGGCGGGTCAGCCCCGTGGGTGTCGTTGCCCGTGTTGTCGTGATTGGCAGAGGTGTCGCCTGCGTCGATGACGGTGCACATGAAGTGGTTTGGGAAGCTGCTGCTCCCGCAACTTTCAGATTCAGAGCCATAGGCTCCATCTTTAGTTGCCAGATCGCTCAGATTGGATTCACGACTGCTGTCGCTGACCGTATTCTCGACTGTTGTCAGGGCGTTGAGCTCACTGAGGGTGCCGATTGGTGGAGGGAACCATGATGCTAGAGCAATCGATGGTACCGTCGACTAGTCAGGCAGGCGAAGCGTGCCCATCTGACCAACTTGGAAGCAGAAGCTCCCGATCGCTAGGCTGATTCCGTCGCCCACAGACTCGAAAGCCGGGCGAGTGGCCGGCGTGTGGACGGTGAAGTCGAACGCGCCGAAGAGCTAGCGGATCTCCGCTGTTGCGGAGTTGTAGATCACAGTTGATGGAGCCGAAGAAGCCGCAACATCAGCACTCCCACTTCCCACAGACGGCGCCAATTGATGAGGGTTTAACTCATCAATGCCCATTGTTATGGACTTGGGTTTTGGAGAAGGAGGGAGCGTTGGAGACATCTATCGGCTAGCAAACAAGCACACAGGGGACTCGAAGATTTACCCAGGTTCAGGCCTCGTAGAGGACCCTACTCCTGCTTGTCTGCTCGTGAAATTATCGAAGGAATCGAGGATTACAATGGTGCGCAGATGCAATCTGGCGAGGGTTGTGGAAACTAGGGTGGCGTGTGTCCTCCTCGCCGCCCCCTCCTAGCCTTTATATAGATAGGCTAGGTCTCGGGTGACAGATCGAGTCGGTTACAGGTTAGGGTTTTCCCCCTTTGAACTTTCTATCTTTAGCTTCTTCTTGTTCTTCAAGCAATCGAGAGTCCTCAAATTACTCGAGTCCTCTGTTTGGGCCTTGGCGACACCGTGGGCTCCCGCTGTATTCAGGCTGTATATACCAAGCTCGAGTACCTGTAGGGTATACCCATGTCAATAGGATAACACACTTAAGGGTTTGACAATGCTCGAAGATCGTTCTAGTATCATAAGAATCACCGAAGAAGAGAGAAGGGAAAACCAAAGGGTTCTGGGAAAGTCCGGAGGGTGTCCGGAGTTGTTCGAAAGGAGTTCCGGTACAACGGGGATTAAATAGTATGTAAATATATGTTAATTATTGAATTATACATGTATTTATATTTATTTAATAATTTAAATATGATTTAATGGGGCAGCCCACATAATGGGCCAATTCCCGAAGGGAAAAATGCCCAAGAGGGGTCGCCACCCTAAGAGGGGCCAAAGGAGGGCCGGCTGCCCTAGTGGGCTTGTTACCCACGTGGGGCCCATGGTGGGGCTGGCCGGCGGTGCCTCCCCCCACCTCCTCCCCTTGATTAGTCCCACCCCAAGACTTTGCGGGAGGGAGTGCCTCCCCTCCCCCTATATAAAGGAGGGCATATGGAGGGATTCAAACACACCAATTTGAGCTTTGAGGCGTCCCCCTCCAAGTCCCCTCCTTCTCTCTCTTATGAGTGGGGCCCCACGGTAAGGGTTGTGCGAACGAGAGTGTTCTTCACCGTGGAGCACCGTCGCGATGCGGCGATTCCGGAACCAGGAGATCTACTTCCGCAACATCTGCTGGATCAAGGATTGGGAGTCATCGTCAAACACCGTATGTGTGCGACTCCCCACGAGGCACTACACTAGTGGTGCTCAAGTCGTTTGAGCCGTCGAAGTCATTGGATCTAGTGGAGCTCGAGCTGGTGGAGCCATCCACGACCTTGAGGTCAGCGTCGGTACGACTACATCAACCACGTTCTCCTGAATGTTAACAAAGCTTTTCGGTCTTCAAGGGTAAGTTTTGAAAATCCCCTCCCGTTACTACATTACTAATAGATAGATCCTGGCATTAGGGTTGTTCGCGCAGGAAAATTTATTGTTTTCAGGCGCTAAACCCCTATACCCGGGACCATTCCGGACACTTCTGGGATCATATGGGACCTCTAGGAACCATTCCGAGACCATCCGAGACAGTCTCAGAACCCTTCTCTCATCTCATTAATGCTTAAAACTTATTTCAAACACTCTCGGCAATATTCAGACACCTTTGATATATTCCGAGACACTCCGAACACCTCCAGAATTACTTCTCTACTAAATCTTCATTCGCACTCATATTCTGAATGCCATTGAACTCTTAAGTGTGCGACCCCATGGGTTCAGATATTTGCGGACATGTACGAGACTCTTTCTGCAACAATGATTACTATTGGCGTCTTGATACACGTAGTAACCCCCGCAAATAACACGAAGATCTTTATCGTGTGAACTGTTGTATTATGTCCGATACATATCATATTTCTTCGTCGATACTTTACATTGCCCAAGATGAAACACTAGGTTATTATCGTTACCCGACATGTACTCTTTACCCATACCACACTATCGATGTTCATGTGTTTTAATAACTTGATCATGTGTCTGGCCATACGATGACGAACAACATAGTACAAGAGTAGGCCCAGAGTGTATCTCTCTATTGTCAGGAGCAGCAATTCCCGCAAGCACCCCATGTGAATAATTTTTGTACTATCTGGTAAGAGCAAGTATCAACTTTATGATTACTCCATTAAGAGCAACATTTGAAGAACCTTGCCACGTCCATATTGTACCCAAGTTCACATGTGTCTCGCGGTCAAACGATCCTTAGTAAAGGAAATACATTGTTTATGTGAAACTATCGATGACAATATTGATGATGTGTTTCATGGTAGATCATTTTGGGTCTATCCATCGTCGTTGTTCTCCCAACAACTCCGATCGCATATATCACCGGCAACTCCAGAACACGTTGTCATTTTGCCCATAGTCAGGAAGCTGGGACTATCAATGATACATGAACTAGTCTTAGAGGTGAGACTAGGGATATCTAAATGGTGTTTATGATTCCACAAATGTATTAGGGTTTTACTCCAAATACTTATTGTCCGGAACTAATATAATTATAGCATGGAATAATAAACTTAATCATGAACAATAAATATAGAATAATACAATTTATTATCGCCTCTAGGGTATATTTCCATCAAGAACATGATACAAGATCTTCAAATGCAACTTGAATACAAGCACAACTACAAGATCTTCGACAACTTTGCATAAGGCTTTTACACCAGAGATCCAACCATCAATAATCTCAAGAACATGGCCACTTATCATTCCTTACAAGATGATAACAGGATATCGTCGAGGTCGAATCTTTTTCAAGAGGGGGGAGATGATGCAGCCCAACATATGGCAATCACCATTGATCCACATCATGCTACACCAAGCATCCCTACAAAGGTGAATTCCTTCCATCTCTCGTCTTCCTTTGGTCATCACATGGATGGGATCCTACTTGAGCCAAGTGCCTATTGTATGACTAGGTTCATGACCATGATGCCAAGAGGGGGAGACAAGGATGCCCCATGAGCCAAGATTGCTAATCAAGAAGTCTGGAAGAAAAGATGCAATAAGCAGCAACTCAGGACTAGAGTCTCCGCCCAGCCGACCCGAGTCTCCGGCATGTCGCCCCAAGGTCTCCGCCTAGGACTCCGGACCCTACAGCGAGAACCCCGGAAACATACCTCGAAGATGCCACGAGGACTCTGGCCCAACATCCAGGATCTTCTAGAGTGACCCCGGAGACTACCCCAGGGACTACCCCGGGGTCTCTGGCCACCCCAGAGTCTCCGCCCTGGCCGACCGGAGTATCTGGACTGAGTGATGGGCCTACGTGCCAAGGAGCTGGGCCTAGCCCATGTAACGCCCCATCTCGCCCATAACTTCATGTTTATGCCTAGAATACCCATGTTTAAGTGACTGGCCTATAAATATGCCACCACCTCCTCCTAGAAACCCTAGAATGAATATTGAATAGAATTGGCTTAGCCTCCATCTTCCAATAGGGGGAACCTCTCTAGAATATACATCAAGACCTAGGTTGTACAAGGCCCTCACCGTATGAGTGCTCTTTCTATCTCGTGATCTCTATTGTGTCGATCTCTCCCTTTGGGTCTCTATTGATTGTAATCTCATCATGAGTAGATTCTAGCGGCTCCAGATCGATCTTTCCTTTGTGGATCTCTACCTAGCGATCTCTTCCATAAGGATTCTATCGGGTTGGTGATTCGGGCTAACAAGGACAACTGAAGCGTGTGTGTTTGCGTGTGTTTGTATATTTACCTTGCATTTGCATTGAGGTCATCTTGTTCATCACCTTTTCCCTCACTTACCCACCCAAATCCGTGAAGGTCGGGCCACCCCAAGGGTCAATCCCAAAGGATCCCGCAACACTAGCCCAAACTAAACCACAAACTGTGTCACAACTAAAGCGAGGTAGCTCCTAAAAACGACCTCCTCTAAACTGTCCCAGTCGATGTACCAACCACCCTTGAGCGCCTAAGAGTCGACAGGTGGGTGCCAGGACGTGGCCAGCCCTGAGAAAGGAGTGACCTTGGAGATGCCAACGACAACGTACATTGCGCATTGGAAGCTTAAACTTGAGCAGCAACAACACTATACCAGAACCATGTACTCCTCGAGTACGTGTCTCCAAAAACGACGCTTCCATGGAAGAAACGATGTCAAGACATCGCTATCGCCGACCGACACCTGGTCTTGGTTTTCACACGGATACACCATCCTGAGTGGGTCAGGGAGGTGTCGGCACTCCTCGGTGACCCCTCCATGGAGGGGAATGACACCCGCAAGCACCATCATCACTGGCTCCAACCGAAGACGGATCATGATTTTCATCTGGACTGTCACGCACCCATCTTCATCACGACTAGCACCCTTCTCACTGGGCCTTGGAGCAGCACATCACCCTTACTGGATTGAACTGCCATGTCATAGCACCTCGATGCCGCCGTTGTAGAGTCGTGGTACATAGGCACGATCTTCACCACGACTAGCACCACCACACCGCCATGTGCCAAAAACCCCACATCTCAGCCCAGAGGACCAGGGGCACCGGCTATCATGCCAGCAGCACCCACGCCAAGTGGTCAACCACCACAGAATGATCCCGAAGAACCTGCTGCTCCGCCGGGAGCCTCAAACATCATCGCCTAGCCCATCATCGTCGGCACCACCATGGTAAGCTCCACAGCCCGGCGCTTCCACGCCATCAGCAGCAATGGATCTGGACCCGAAGGCCCCCAGGCCCAAGGCCCAAGATGGACCCGGATGAAGGCGGCCGCCCTAGGGGTAGATCACCACCTCGACCTTCGTCGTCACATCGAGTTCGCCGCAAGGGGCCGTGGCACCGCACCGCAGCAGAACTGCCGGAGCTCGTCTCCGCCGCCGTAGGGAAGGGGAAGCCCCGCCGCCGCCCGGGCTTTGCCCTTTGGTGACCTCTAAAGGCGGCCGGGGAGGGGCTAGGGTTGGGCGACATGGAGGTTAGGAGTCTCGGCCCTAACCACGCTTTAGGATGATTAGGTGCAGTGATTTTTGTTTTTGAATCCGATCCAAACATCATCGGCAAAGAACTTTTACTGGCACTACCTATCATAGCATAAATCACCCAATGATTTCCAATGGAAAATCCAAACTTGACAAGCAAGTACAAATCAAACGTCGGTCACGTATCCGGGCAGCGCCGTGCCCCCTACAAAGCCATTTTACTTTCCGGGGCCTCGACGTCCGGTGCAACCGGAGCGCCGGCACCGCCGTTCATTGCCGCGGTCGCGAGCTCCCACGCCTCCAGCTTGGACACCTTCACAGCGCCAGTCCCGTTGTTGAACACGTAGAGGCGGCTGCTTCCCGCGGCGGCGTGCTCCGGGTACACGCGGGCCGTCATGCACGTCCTCCCGCCGTCGCCGAAGCTCTCCACCACCGTGTGGTCGATCTGCATTTGTACACGACTTGTTTATCATCTCTGACGGGCACCCCTTACAAAGGAATGTAAACAAAACGAAAGATGGTATAGTAATTATCACTCACCAGTGTTCTCAGCGACAAGGACTTGTCCGTCTGCACATCCACATCCAGAAATGCTCCGTAGGATTGCTTGTGTACCCCTGCTTTCGTAGAGGACCTGTGCATTTTTTTTTCAGGTTATCAAGAATGTTCACAGATCGTGACATTTCGATGCTTGCAAAAAACTAAACTGACGTCTGTAATCGATCTCTTCTTGATAGAAAAGCTTGATGTACACTTACTTTGTCAGGTCGGTGCACATGAGAACCTTGTACGTGTCAAGGTGCCTGAACACCCTGAAGAAAACCGCCGTGTGCTCCTCCATGTCGCCGGAGGCTAAGACGAGCAGCCCGAACGGGCCGACACCGCCGTGCACGGACGCGCCCTTCTCCGCGCACAGCCCCCGCGGATCCACCACCCATTTCGGGTCCAACGTCTCGGCCTCCTCCAGGTTCGGGATCTCGAACACCACCTCCACGTCAGCCTGGGAGCTCACCATGCCCGCGATCTCCTTCCTGCCGCCGGCCTCCACCTCCGTCACCCACTGCACACCACCAACCCGGTTCCTCCTCAGCGTCTCGATCTCCTCCACGGGCCACTGCACCAGCCGCTTCCCGTCGCCGTCCAGCCACATCGCCCTCGGGAACGCCTGTATGCCCGCCCAGCCTCTGGCCACGCCGCCGCCGTCGGTCTCGTCCACCCACGCCCACAGCACGCGCCGCTTCTTGCGCGCGTCGTAGAAGGACTTGGACGCGTACAGGTGGCCGTGGTCGAACCGGCGCCAGTTCCCGGGGTCGTCGCCGCGCTCTGGCTCAGCCGGCGCGAAGGTGTCCGCGGCGTCGTCGTACAGCCCGACCATGTAGTGGTCCTCCTTGGCGAAGTCGGTGAGCTTCAGCACGTGCCGCAGCCCGGCGCCGTTCGCGGAAGTTTCGAGCCCCTCCGTCGCGCCGGGCGCCGCCGTGACGGGGAACAGGTCCGGGCACTCCAGCACGGGCACGTCCCGCGAGCTGGCGTGCAGCGGCGCGGCGTTGCGCTCCCAGCGGAGGAAGTCCGCGCTCCGGTACACAAGCAGGGACCCCACGCCGTTGACCTCCGCAACGACGCCGACTCTCCACAGGCCGTCGCGGCCGCGCCACGCCTCCGTCGGGTCGCGGAAGTTGTTGCCGGTGACGTCGGCCGGGATCGGGATGACCGGGTTGCAGCTGGCCTTCTCCCACTCCCGGAGCAGCGGGTCGGAGGGGTCCTTGGCGAAGGCCACGTTCTGCACCTGCACCTTGTCGGCGTCGATGCCGGTGTACAGGATGGCCGGGCGGCCACCGGGGAGGACCGTGGCGGAGCCTGACCAGCAGCCGTTGGCATCGAACGGGTCGGTGGGGTCGAGCGCGTTGTCGAGGGCGGCCCAGTGCACGAGATCGCCGGAGACGGAGTGGCCCCATGAGAGCTTGCCGACGTCCCAGGTCGGGCCGTGGGGATTGTACTGGTAGAAGAAGTGGTACATGCCATTGTGGTACATTGGTCCTGCCGGCATAATAACAGAGAGAAAATTTAGCTCATGGTCAGCTGCCAGTCTGCCGGCCGTAATCTTGCAGTAAACAGGATTCACTATGAGCTGATGTTAACACTGTAACATCATCATCTGATAAAATGAATTTGCTTTCTTGTCTAATTCTAAGCTCATCGCCAAGATACAGGATAGGAAATTAAAACACGTACCATTGGGATCTGTTTTGTTTCCATTGATCCATAGCGTGTTCGTCCAAATCCAGAGAAGCAAACAAAGATCACAAAATTGTTAAAATGACAGCACGAAATCCAGCGAATGGAGAAGACGATATCACAACGAATCGCAAGGAAAGCGCACAGACCGTTCTGCCAATACTTGGCAGGCTGGAAGTGGTAGGCGGTTCGGCCATTGCCCGGGTGCTCGACTCCATTCATGGCGTAAAATCGGAATCGGAGAAGAAGACGAAGAGGAGACAAAGGTACTGACAGATGGGTTGGCAGGATTGCAAATTGCACGAAGGCTTCAGGCCAAGTTATAGCCGTCCAGTTGTCAAAGTTTAATGCGAGTCAATGAGACTTGCCTCCATATGGATAGTAATCTAGTTCTAAAATCACAGAAGATATTATCTTATCTCATAGCCTCCAAAAGTTTAATTCAAGTCAATAAGACCTGCTTCCAATCGACAATGCTTCAAGCTTTTTTATATTGTTCGCCTGACGCGTTTTACCACTGGCTGACTAGGACAAGTGCTAATCAGGTGAGATGCTTAGTCGAGAAGTTGTTTACATCGATGGCACCCAACAACCTGCCATCCTCTCTGTTCCGACGAAACTTCGCAATCGGAAATTTGTCCCCAGACATTTGTATATAATCACTCTGCCTAGATAGTATCCCTGTTTACTTGATTTTTTTTTCCTTCAAATTCCCAAAGCGGCCTCTCGATATACTATATGATTAACACCAAGATGGCCAACTGTCTCTGCATTCTGCAATGATTTCGAGAGTCACGGGAAAATTCATTTGCGCAATTATCACTTGCTATGCATGCACAAAAAGTATGGTGGATTGGGACTTGGGGGTACCTCATCTTCAGGCTTATT
This sequence comes from Avena eriantha, assembly GCA_910589775.1. Classification (NCBI taxonomy): domain Eukaryota; kingdom Viridiplantae; phylum Streptophyta; class Magnoliopsida; order Poales; family Poaceae; genus Avena; species Avena eriantha. Next base: position 441,777,966 of record OU342746.1, read on the forward strand.
GTTGGTGTTTCTAGATCTCAGAACCACAATCTGCCCGTTGGGATCTGGGATAGTCAGACCCTCATGCTGCTTTCAGTTTTAGGAGAAATTTCTCTGAAAATCTCCTAGCACAGTGCTATGTTTTTTGTTGCTCAAATTGGCGATCTCCGTGATGACATCCATGCTTTCGTTAGGAAATACAGCAGATCTAGTACTTACTATACTCAAACTCTATATGCAACTATACATAGAGCTGGTCTTTCCTCCTCGAAACAGACTTGCGCCTCGGTATATTAATATAGCAATCATCGGATACAACATCGCAACCACTGATGGGGCAAACATCACAGATCAAGCCCAAAAAGAAGAAAGAAGAAAGCGGTTCGACGAAAACGGAGATAAATTGCAACCGCTGCGTCCTCCGGAAAAATGTACCACCATGCCCTAGCACTTCAAAGTGCCACGTACCAAGCAACACCTTCATGAAGGAAAGCGACGACGACGACACTGCTTCCCGGACTGGTCCTAGGGTTGCCCTTGGTATGCTACGAGAGGTGGGGAAGAGATACATCCAACGCCCTTCAGGAAGGACAGTGACACCCGCAGGCGTCACCACGTCAGTGTCTAGACGACAAGGATTTCTCCCGACCCCTCAAGAAACCACATTCTCGGACGCTTTTTACTGCTCCACCAAGCTCACCGCCCACAAGTACACGCAACCATGGTCTTGCAGTCGACACTGAAGTCTCACAGTGACCCACGATGCAAGGCCGGTAGGACCGAAGGCAACTTCAGTGAGGGTTCACGACACGACAACACGCGGGAGGGAACTGTTGGAAATATGCCCTAGAGACAAATAGTAGTAAGGACTATTATCATATTTCACATAGTTTATGATTAAGTTTTATATCATGCTATAACTGTATTGAGTGGAAACATCAATACACGTGTGATATACAAACAAACCAGGGGTTCCCAGTGAAACTCTAGCCACTGGTTCATTGGTCAACAGATGATCATGTTTCCTGATCATGTGGCATTTATGCCAGTTGGAAATGAGGTCATCTCATTCTGAGAATGAGATGATGAACCAATACCTAACCTAAACATCGTGATTCGATCATGTCACGAAGTTCAAGTTACGATGATTAGAAATGGATCCTCGTAGACTATTCCTTAGACCGTGAGGCTATATCAATCACTGTCTCCCGAGAGTGCTTAGATAGCATCAAACGCCATCTGGTAACACGGTGGTTATAAAGGTGTGTTCAGGTATTTGGAGGAAACCGTAGAGGCAATATATGTCAAGAGCGGGATTTGTCCGTCCATGTGACGGGAAGATACTCAAGGGCCCACTCGAAGAAGTTATATCCAATAGCTGCGCAGCGTGTGATTAGATCACGAGGATATCACTTGTCGGAACGAGTCAAGTAGCATTGTTCAATAACGAGATTGAACACGACATGGTGATGTCATTGATCAGATCTCGGGCAATGCAAGTATCGAGAGACAAAGGGAATAAGACACGACTGTCCCGGTTCAAACGACGAAAGATCTTCGTGGAACGCACATGGGTCACATGGCCATCTAGGTCCCTCTGTTGATCATTGGTGCGGGAGTGTCCCGACCATGTCTGGAGTATTCCCAAACTGTGGGGTATCACGCTTAAGGGCTTGATGATGCTTAGAGAGCATTTATAGGATCGGTAGAATCACCAAAGAAAAGAAGGGAGAAAACTGGAAGTGTTTCGGTAAGTCCGGAGGATGTCCGGAGTGGAGATGGAAGATATTCCATGACCATGGAGATTAGATAATGTGTGAATGAATGTTAAATATTGATTTAATCATTTATTCATAATTATTTAATAAATAGAAAATCAATTAAAGGTCAAAAAGGCTTAATGGGCCAATTTCCGGAGGGAGAAGGCCCATTAGGGAAAGGAGAGAGGAAGAAGGGGCAAGGGGGCTGGCCGGCTGGGCCTAGCCCCCCGCGCGGGGCCCACTAGGGGCTGGCTGGTGGCCTCCCCTCCCCCTCCTCTCCTTTAGTCCCACCCCAGGACTTGAGGGGAGGTAGTACCTCGCCTCCCCCTATATAAAGTGGGGTATTTGGCCTAGAAAATACAACCAATAATCAATAAAGGTCTCCCCACTTTTGGGAGGACCTCTAATTGATATTTTCTCTCTCCCCCTCTCTCTCTCGTGACCGTGGTCCCAAGTCTGGACTGCGCGAGCGAGAGACATCTTCACCGCGGAGCGCCGTCGCGCTACGGGATTCGGATCCGGCAGCTCTACTTCCGCAACTGCTGCTGGATCGGGGAAGCGGGAGTCATCGTCAGGCACCGGACGTGTGTAACTCCCCGCGAGGTGTCGCACTTGAGGCACTCAAGTCGTTGGAGCCAGAAGGAGCGCAAGGACTTCATCACGACCTTGAGGTCGGCTTCGACTCGTCTACATCAACCACGCTCTCCTGAGCGTTGACAATGCTTTTCGGTCTTCAATGGTAAGTTCGCGAAAAGCCCCTCCCGTTACTGTATTACTAATAGATAGGTCCTGGCAGCTTCAGGGGTTCAAGGGCGTAGAGTAAAATTTATTGTTTTTATGCGCGGAACCCCTACAGTGGTATCAGAGCTAGATCTATGCGTAGTAATGCTAGTACAGGTACAACACACGAGATGTAGCGTGTGGGCATTAATCTTTTAGTTGTTACCCTCCCACGTGTACTTGTGCATGCCGCAGTAATGCTTGATGAAGCGGCCCCAACCGACTTTACGCGTTCATTCGCGAGACTGGTCTACGCTTGACATACGGCTTGTACCGTATAAAGTGGCTTAGGGGGGTGTCTGTCTCTCTCGCATTAGTTGGTATACCATTTGCAACGGAGGGCCCCAAAAGGGGTGTAGTAGAGACAACTACTTGATCAGCGTTGTGCTGAAAGTTCGTAGGTAAGAACGGTTCTTGTGCGAAAGCCCATTCAGCCACGTAAAACATGCAAAGATAAAGTAAAAGCGTATAACTTTGTTTTGCAGGTGGGCGTTGCTTTGTGATATGGTTGTGGTAAAGGTAAAGTGATTACCTTTTGTTGCATAGTAGTAGATAGTCACGGTAATGACAAACTACCACGCTGGAAAGACACCGGTACCCTGGTGTCTACCGCACCGGAACCCTGGCGCCGGAACCCGGTGACGGTAGATGGAGATCACGACGTGAAGGACCATATCACATAGCATTTACATTCAATATTATTGTTTGTATGTCTTATTGTGTGCTAGTATTAGATACTCGACGGTAGCCTAATAAGATGATCCCTGTTAAATTACCAACGATTGTGTTCCCCCTTAGTGTGCACCACCAAGAAAGTTCTTCGATATGAGGCGATCCAGGGTGACAGGCCTAGGTGTCATACATATCTACGTTCACATATAGTGGGTGTAAGCCATGTTACACAGCGAAAACGCTAAGGTTGAGTTGGCGAGCCTAGCACGCTAGAGAAGCGTGGCCTCGGAATGCGGATGGTCGAAAGATCGAGCACGAGTCGCATGAATGATGTGACCGACATTTAGCGTCCACCCTTGAACCCACATTGATGGTCGTGACGATCGGGGGAGATGTGGCTGATAGGGGTCGTGTTATCACTAGGAACCCTCACTTGGGATATGTGTTTCTGAGGTGAGTTATTATTAACTCATTTAATTATAAACTTAGTCTAAATTCTCTTTGCAAATTATAAATGTAGATGGCTCACCGTGAAGCTTACTTTGAGATTGAGGATTGGGTAAAGGGTGAAAAACTTAGACTTGATGGATCCAACTTCCCTAGTTGGCTTGTGCGCCTAGATGATTTCCTTACTAGGAATCATGTGATAGACTACATACGCCGCACGATGGATTTGACTGAGCCAGACTACTATGAGACCCCACAAGAGCTGGCAGACCGCTACTATCGCCAAGATATGTCCACCTACATTCAGATAATAATGCGTTACGGGATGGTGGATGAACTACATCCGCTCATGGGTGATCTTGATCCATATCCAATGGTGGATCAGCCGAGAGCAGAGTTCATAGGCCATGTGCGCATGTGGAAGCACGAGTTGCTTGGAGAGTTCCTTTCCATACAGATGGAGGAGCATACATGTCTGAAGAGTCACTTGGAGCGCATGCTTGATGCACACACGAGACTGGTTCACTTCGTGGATTACCAGATGGCTGATCCATTTGCGATAGACGTACTGCTTCGGTCGTTGCCTCCCAGCTACGAAGGACATGTCTGGAGTAGCATCATGAGTGGTGATACGGAAGCATTGGATTTCCATGAGTTCATATTACGTTTCCGGAACGTAAAGGTTGAACCAATCGCCGGAGAGGTCATCGATGACCAAGGTATATATTTGATATATAGTTTTATAAATGTTATAATCTTGCAAACACTTTGCAGTGTTAAGTATATCTGATACTTGTTCTGTTTTACTGAAAACAGGTCCTTCTGCATAGAGGTGCTTGCTGGAGAGGAGGTGACGTTGCGTGTTGATGGCGAGCATGATGATGACGGCCAACGACACTCTCCCTCGACATTTATCATTTAGTTTATGTTTTAGGATGATTTTTGTAATCGAGAGATTTGAACTTCTTTAGTGTGTCTCACACTTCGTGAGACGGTTATTCATATAAGTTAGTAACAAACGGTTGTTCCACTTTTATGAATGATTTCTATTCGTGTTCATGTCTTGTTTGATTACTTATGAATTATCCTTATTGTTTGAAACTGATTGATAATGCATGAGCATTTGTAAAACATTGAAATGCCTTGTTTAAAATACCCAACTTAATGATATTTCATTAATGAATGAAACCATTGTTTGAATTCAAAGTTATGTGATAATATGTGAAAGTCATTCGATTTCTTGTCACATATAAATCATGCCTAAGTTCGGCAAAATAACTTGAACACTGTGTATTGCTTGAATACAAAGTGCTTAAAGAATTGTTAAAAGTAAATACATATTCGATGTATTGCGTTTTAACGAAAAATGGTAATTATCATTAAATGATTGTTTAAATATGTAAACTAGTTTACAAAAGGAAACATGAATATGAAACTATTTGATTTGATCAAAGTGTTTCATCAACAAAGGGTATAAATATAAAAGAGAATCCAATTACTATGATTTGATCAATAGTAATGAAGTTCAAATTTATAAGAATGGCATAAAAGAAATTGTGGAATGCAAAGTGTTTTGAAACGTCAAAATACAAAGCATCACAATGTGATATTAGATATCAAAGGGGTTGAATAGAAGGCACCAAATAAATCGTTGTAGTATATATGTAGAGACCATTAGTTTAGGAATAGTTAGCACTCAATTATAATTAGTGAACCATTTGAATTCGTGAAAGTTTTGGGGTTATTCGATATAACCAAAACAATAGCAAATAAGTCCTTGTAGTGTATTCATTGAAAACTTTGAATACAAAACCCATAGCTCAAACCAAAAGGAAAGCAAGATTCGTATTGCTTGGATTTTGGTGCATTCTTGAGAAAGCTCACTTCTAGTGATGTCTCTCAAATATGAGCAAATGGAAATTAGTGTAAAAACACGATGAGGATTCAAAACCCTGCATCAGAGTGTTGAGAAGTGCAACGGACAGCGTTCCTGAACGATTCTCTTCACGAAAGGAAAGAATCAATGATTTTGATCATTGTGTTTTTCCCTCCACTATTGTTTTTCACTACATGAAGTAGGATTCAAAATGTAAATCCATATCTTGTATGGAAACATTTGTGAATCACTTGTCATGATTTTTGGAATATGACATACCTACAAACTACAAAGGAAATAATGGTAAACCAAATTATGAGAAATCCTAGAAGCAAACTTCCCTTGAGATTAGAAGGCAATTCATTGCTGAATCTCACAAGTAAAAAGGGTTTACTTGAAGTTTCCCAAATGACAGTAAAGTCATAATCGGAAAAAGGGGGTAAAATGGCAAAAGCATAATTTGTCAAGTATTGGATGAATTCAAATGAATTTGATTCATGTGTGCTAAATGTCTAGTGGATTTAAAACTAGTAAAGTACTAGTATCTCATAGTAAATCTCCAAGTTTGATATTTGATCAAAAGTTTTGAAGTTATTCAAAACAGTAAGGAGATATGCAATTTGCATAAAATTGAGTGGGAGCTATGGAAGTATTCCTAAAACAATATGTGATTGACATATTTTTAAGTGGGAGCAACATAAGACTCAAATTCAAATATGTAGGAACATAGTTTGAGTAAGAGTACTGACTCATACCCAAATATGTTAGCAACATAGTTTGAGTGGGAGCTTATAGGAGTAATTCTTAAATATGTTAAGGATGGAGGCGCAAATACTTATAAATAATGATTTATAAGGTGTAGAAGTTGATAATAGGTATGTTATGATATTATGTAGTATTCCTTAAGGAATTCTGAAAAGTGTTTCAGAATAGAAGTTAATTGAGGAACCAGTCCTTGATAACTCAAAATTAGGAATAGTATTAAGTTTGACATCATTGGTTAAAAGAAAGAATAGGATGACCATCATCTACTATGTTAAGACATAGGTTCTGTCTTAGTAAACCATGATGATAACTTAGCATAATATGTGATCCAAATAAGGAACGTTTGAAAGTGATTAAGTTCGAATCACAAAACATTTGAGCTAAGTTTGTCCGCAGTGTCTAGTAGAGAACTGTAGACATGTTTTGCAAATCCATAAAGGATGACATATCTTATAGCATAAAGAGTTGTGTTATAAGGGAATATGTTGGAAACTCCTGTAGATACCGATCAAAGTCAAATAGGAAGCGAGGTGAACAAAACATCGAAAGTTGCACACAGAGTGCACTAGTGTTTCGATGAATACATTTATAATAATAGATAAGGGTACCATCTAAAGTGTTGTATAATGTTATGGTGGGGCTAATTCGCTTTTAACGTAGAATGATGTGTCCCAGGGCACAGTGCCCATGAGAAAGCCCTTGAGGTTGATCTAACGTCACTGTAGGCTCCTGGAATCAGGCCTCGTTCTGCTGCCATAACGACGATGCATTCACACAGATGCTATCATGAGATGATAGAATATTAATGTCAATCAAAGTGACATTAGTAAGTTCTAAAGGATTTGGGACTGTAAAGTACAGAACCAAGACTCAACCTCTTCTATGAGCAAGCATGTTCAAGGTACCGGTTATATGGTACCAATAATTAAGAACAAATGCAGCTAGTGTAATTGTACTCTAGTGCAAGTGGGAGACTGTTGGAAATATGCCCTAGAGACAAATAGTAGTAAGGACTATTATCATATTTCACATAGTTTATGATTAAGTTTTATATCATGCTATAACTGTATTGAGTGGAAACATCAATACACGTGTGATATACAAACAAACCAGGGGTTCCCAGTGAAACTCTAGTCACTGGTTCATTGGTCAACAGATGATCATGTTTCCTGATCATGTGGCATTTATGCCAGTTGGAAATGAGGTCATCTCATTCTGAGAATGAGATGATGAACCAATACCCAACCTAAACATCGTGATTCGATCATGTCACGAAGTTCAAGTTACGATGATTAGAAATGGATCCTCGTAGACTATTCCTTAGACCGTGAGGCTATATCAATCACTGTCTCCCGAGAGTGCTTAGATAGCATCAAACGCCATCTGGTAAAACGGTGGTTATAAAGGTGTGTTCAGGTACTCGGAGGAAACCGTAGAGGCAATATATGTCAAGAGCAGGATTTGTCCGTCCATGTGACGGGAAGATACTCAAGGGCCCACTCGGAGAAGTTATATCCAATAGCTGCGCATCGTGTGATTAGATCACGAGGATATCACTTGTCGGAATGAGTCAAGTAGCATTGTTTAGTCACGAGATTGAACACGACATGGTGATGTCATTGATCAGATCTCGAGCAATGCAAGTATCAAGAGACAAAGGGAATAAGACACGACTGTCCCGGTTCAAATGACGAAAGATCTTCGTGGAACGCACAGGAGTCACATGGCCATCTAGGTGCCTCTGTTGATCATTGGTGCGGGAGTGTCCCGACCATGTCTGGAGTATTCCCGAACCGTGGGGTATCACGCTTAAGGGCTTGATGATGCTTAGAGAGCATTTATAGGATCGGTAGAATCACTGAAGAAAAGAAGGGAAACCGAAAGTGTTTCGATAAGTCCGGAGGATGTCCGGAGTGGAGATGGAAGATGTTCCATGACCACGGAGATTAGATCATGTGTGAATGAATGTTAAATATTGATTTAATCATTTATTCATAATTATTTAATAAAGAGAAAGTCAATTAAAGGTCAAAAAGGCTTAATGGGCCAATTTCCAGAGGGAGAAGGCCCATTAGGGAAAGGAGAGAGGAAGAAGGGGCAAGGGGGCTGGCCGGCTGGGCCTAGCCCCCCGCGCGGGGCCCACTAGGGGCTGGCCGGCGGCCTCCCCTCCCCCTCCTCTCCTTTAGTCCCACCCTAGGACTTGAGGGGAGGTAGTACGTCCCCTCCTCCTATATAAAGTGGGGTATTTGGCCTAGAAAATACAACCAATAATCAATAAAGGTCTCCCCACTTTTGGGAGGACCTCTAATTGATATTTTCTCTCTCCCCCTCTCTCTCTCGTGACCGTGGTCCCAAGTCTGGAATGCGCGAGCGAGAGACATCTTCACCGCGGAGCACTGTCACGCTGCGGGATTCAGATCCGGGAGCTCTACTTCCGCAACTGCTGCTGGATCGGGGAAGCTGGAGTCATCATCAGGCACCGGACATGTGTAACTCCCCACGAGGTGTCGCACTTGAGGCACTCAATTCGTTGGAGCCAGAAGGAGCGCAAGGACTTCATCATGACCTTGAGGTCGGCTTCGGCTCGTCTACATCAACCACGCCCTCCTGAGCGTTGACAACGCTTTTTGGTCTTCAAGGTTAAGTTCGCGAAAAGCCCCTCCCGTTACTGTATTACTAATAGATAGGTCCTGGCAGCTTTAGGGGTTCAGGGGCGTAGAGTAAAATTTATTGTTTTTATGCACGGAACCCCTACAGGAACTGCCTCTGCCGCCTGGCGGTAGCCGACCGGATGCAGCAGCAGGGCAAACCAGACCCTCCTGGCCTAGTCGAGCCCGAATGGGCTCGTGAAGCGCCGCTGCCGCACTGCAGCAAGGGTTCAGCAATCATCACCAACCCCACAACACTAGTACATACTCCTCCATCCACTAGTGGATCCGCCACACCGCAGCTCCCTTCCGCCAAGCAGCAGCTCCGTCGTCACCGAGCTCATCCGGGCCTGCTGGACCGCCACAGGTCTAGTCGAAGCACTCGAACCAACAAGGCACCGAATCTCATGGAGCGTGGAAGATGGTTGTTCCACATCTGTGCCAGCCTAGCAAAGGCCTAGGCCGCACACGAATCAGCGATGAAGCGGAGCGTCACGGAAGGGGCAGCGGATGTAGCGGTCATGACGCCTCCGTGCTGCCACACGCCACCCTCTACACGCATCCCGGATAGGACAACCAAGCCCACCAAGTTGCTACCCAGACCTAGGCCTGCCAGCCTAGATCTGAGCCCGCCAGCGCCATACCCATGGTAAAACCATCGATGCAACTAGCTAGCACATGTTGACCACCGCCATCGCGCCGCCATCTCCGTAGGCTAACCAGAACCGTAGCCTCGCTGGTCAAGACAACCCACTACTACCACGCTGCCCCTCCACCTACCACTACAGAGGAAGCCACCTATAGACCGTGCCACCCACGGCCCTCACCGCCCGGAGTAGCAACCGCTGGCCCAAGCATGGCCACCTCCTCACCGCATGTCGCATCGCTGCTACAAGCCAGGTTCGAGTGTCGCCGCCATGTCGCCCAATGCCAGCGCCATGTCCTTGCCCGGAGGGGGTTACCGTGTGTGCCCCATCAGCGCCGCCACCGGCTAGGCTTCACCTAGTCGTTCCCTCCTGGCGGCGACGAGGGAGAAGGGGCGTAGGTGGTTGGCCGCGCGCGAGTTGGGTTTCCCCTGTTGCCACGCGGGCGCGACAAGGAGGCTCTTTTCCTCAAGGGAGCTAGTCTTCTAGACATGGTGTCAGCCTGTACACCCATGGGTTTCAGACATCGCCAGCCCTACAGACTGCGACTCCCCTCCCCTAATAAAGTCCAATATCCCAAGCCTAGTGTAGAGCCCATTTCTCGATACTAGATCCATGCTAGCGGAAGATCTTCCCGAGCCTTTATGTAAGTTTCACCAAAAAGTCCATGTTCTCAGCAATCTTGTGGTCTTGAAGTCTGTGTAATGAACTAACAAACTTTAGCTTTTCTTGTACTCCCCACATAGTCTCTCTCCTCCCTATCCTCGTGAGAGTCTCTCATCGCCTTACGGCTCCTCTTCCTCACCTATCCGGTGGCATTGTCGGCCGAAGATGGTGAGGGAGGGGAGGCCGAACCTCACCAATATATTATAGTAGTTGTAGTAGTAGGTTTGGGCCTATGTGCTAGACTGGCGTGTTGCTAGTGGGATTTGGCTGTCAGAGCTCGCGATCGTTTGTCGGTGGCTGGTGGTAGTGGTGATGCTGCTCAAGGCGCTCAAGAGGGTGGAGCTAGAGATGGGTGGTGCTACCTCTTCTACAACCCCTTTAAATAAGCTCGACGAGTCCTCGTTGTCGAGGACTATGCTGCTGGAGCTTTCGGTTAAGCCACCCAACCTTCATCTCGTGGTCATGGAGGCAGAAGGTGAAGGGAGGTGGAGTGCTCTGGAGCTCCAAGGGATGTTCATGGAAGTTGTGTTCTCTCGTGGAGCACATAAACAGAGGCCTCACCAAACTTAACCATGGCCATAGGGTACACTCCGCCCTCACACACGAGATGTGAAGCTCTTTCTTCCTCCAAGCCAAGGAGGATCTTATTCAACCTTGATGCATGAGTGCTTGCCGGCTCCGCTCCAAGTGGTTCATCCCCGGTGGCTAAAAGGTCATTTCTTGTGTTAATGATGTTTTGCTGTTTGTTGTCAACACAAGTGAGTTTTTACCATGTGCTTACTATCGTGCACGTCTTATCTTTAAAAAAGGCACAAGACGGTATTCAAACTTGCAATGGGGAAAAGTTTGAAAAAGAATCAAGAAGAGGCTGCCTGAAATGGAAGTGGAGTTCAGAAGGTCCCCTAGACTCCGGGGTTTAGGACCGGAGACTCCGGTGTTCCCGATCAGAGACTCCGACCTAGACTCCGGCCCTCCCAGGAGTGCTCCTAGTTCACCCCTCCGGAGACTGGCCTAGAGTCGAGCTCCACAATGAAGACTCCGGTGTTTGTGCCCAGAGACTCCGACCAGGTCTCTGGCCTGGACTCTATCCCTCCTAGATTGCTCCTAGTACACCCCTCCGGAGTGTGGCCTAGAGTTGAGCTTGTCTCTAGAGTTGAGCCTGTCTCCGAAGACTCTAGTGTTGGTGCCTGGAGACTCCGACCTGGTCTCCGGACCTCCTTTTTGCTCTCTGTATGCCCCTATGGAAACCAACCCGGAGTCATGTGCCGTTTCCCGGAGACTCCGGCCCGACTGGAGACTCTGGCCTGATAGGAGACTCTAGCCTGGCCGGATACTCCTGCCTGACCGAAGACTCTGGCCCTGGAGATCAGAGTCTTCGGGGATAGTTGTCTACAACGACTCTTTCACTACAGCTGCTATATAAGGACCCCTTCTTATCCAAGCTGAAGTTGTGGCTTCCACTCACTCTCCTCCATTTTTGCTGAGCTCAAACCTCCAAGATCTCCTTCTCTAGCCACTAGAACTTGATGATCTTTTGGGAATCAAGGGGGGAGACCTATACCTAGCTTTCCACCAAGGGGATTTGTGTTTCCCCACCATTTGTGTAAGAAGTTGTTGCTCTATGGTTTGAGAAAACCTTAACTTGAATAAGTAGCCCTCCATAGCTCATCCTCGTGTGTAAGAGCTTCAGGATCGTCTTGGGAGCCTCCAATTCAGTTGTGGAGAAGTGCCCCAAGGTGTTGTACAAGGTTTTGGTCGCCACCTTCAAGTCCACAGCAGAGTGGATTGTGTAATTGTCACGAGGAGGGTGAGCAGGAGAATAGGGTGAGGCCTTCTGTGGCACTGGTGGTCTTAGTATCGCTCACCCCTCCAATAGAGACGTACTTCCCTTCAAAAGGAAGGAACTTCAGGCAAACATCTATGTGTCGACTTTCAGTTATTTCTATACTTTACACCCTATTATTGTTGTTGCATGATTGCTTGTCATATAGGTTCCCTCATATAGTTGCATATATAGAGAACTTACTTTGTATCAAGCCTTAATTTGAAAAGAAGCTAAAAATTGAGTAGTGCCTATTCACCCCCTAGTCACTTATACCTCTTCCAATTGGAATTAGAGCCTCAAATCTTATGAGTCTAAGAGAGCATGGGAGATAAGAGTAAGGAAGTTGAGAATTCTCTCGATGAGACTCCCATCTCTAGGAAAGAATTTAACGAATCCATGAAATCGGTCCGGCAAGAGATGAAAGCCATGTTCGAATTATAACTTGGAAAAAGGGATTCTGCTGTTGTCGACACCAATGATAATCAATCATCAGGTACCAAACCATTGGAAGATCTCCCAAAGGAGTATAACAACAGTGAGGAAGTCAACAAGGAAAAAGGGAATCCTATGGGGAAAGTGCCACCACCACCTAGCTATCAAAATACTCCCTCCCAACATATCATATAGACCATCGTGGTCCAACTCCTAAGCTTGATGAATCTAATTTTGCCAATTGGCAATATCTAATGCGCTCTCACTTCAAAAGTTCTAGTGTTCATATTTGGAAGGTTGTGGAGTATGGCTTCAATCCTTTCAACCCCCTCAACATGATGCCCACCAACTCAACGCCACCGCCCTGACCATGCTCCCAGATGCTTTGACTCATGAGAAAATGACCTACCCCTTCAACGCAGACGTACTTCCCATAACAAGGAAGGAACTGCGGTAAAACATGTAGGGGTTCCGCGCATGAAAACAATAAAATTTTACCCTACGCCCTTGAACCCCTGAAGCTGCCAGGACCTATCTATTAGTAATACAGTAACGGGAGGGGCTTTTCGCGAACTTACCCTTGAAGCCCGAAAAGCATTGTCAATGCTCAGGAGAGCGTGGTTGATGTAGATGAGCCGAAGCCGACCTCAAGGTCGTGATGAATTCCTTGCGCTCCTTCTTGCTCCACGACGTGAGTGCCTCAAGTGTGACACCTCGTGGGGAGTTACACACGTCCGGTGCATGATGATGACTCCCGCTTCCCCGATCCAGCAGCAGTTGCGGAAGTAGAGCTCCCGGATCCGAATCCCGCAGCGCGACGGTGCTCCGCCGTGAAGATGTCTCTCGCTCGCGCGGTCCAGACTTGGGACCACAGTCACGAGAGAGTGAGGGAGAGAGAAAATATCAATTAGAGGTCCTCCCAAAAGTGGGGAGACCTTTATTGATTATTGGTGTATTTTTCTAGGCCAAATACCCCACTATATATAGGGGGAGGGGAGGTAGTACCTCCCTCAAAGTCCCGGGGTGGGATTAAAGGAGAGGAGGGGGGAGGAGGTGGCCGCCGGCCACCTAGTGGGCCCCACGCAGGGAGGCTAGGCCCAGCCCGCCTCCCCCTTGGCCCCCCTTCCCTCTCTCCTTTCCCCTAATGGGCCCTCTCTCTCCAGAATTGGCCTATTAAGCCTTTTGACCTTTAATTGATTTTCTCTTTATTAAATAATTATGAATAAATGATTAAATCAATATTTAACATTCTTTCACATATTATTCAACCTCCGTGGCTAAGGAACACCTTCCACCTCCACTCCGGACATCCTCCGGTATTACCGAAACCCTTCCGGTTTTCTCCCTTCTTTTCTTCGGCGATTCTACCGATCCTATTAACACTACCTAAGCATCATCAAGCCCTTAAGCGTGATACCCCAAGGTTCAGGAACACTCCAGATATGGTCAAGACACTCCCGCACCAATGATCGACAGTGAGACCTGGATGGCCATGTGACCCCTGTGCATTCCACGAAGATCTTTCGTCGTTTGAACCGGGACAGTCGTGTCTTATTCCCTTTGTCACTCGATACTTGCATTTCCCGAGATCTGATCATTGACATCGCCATGTCGTGTTCAATCTCGTTACTGAACAATGCTACTTGACTCGTTCCGACAAGTGATATCCCCGTGATCCAATCACACGCTGCGCAGCTATTGGATATAACTTCTCTGAGTGGGCCCTTGAGTATCTTCCCATCACATGGACAGACAAATCCCGCTCTTGACATATATTGCCTCTACGGTTTCCTCCGAATACCTGAACACACCTTTATAACCACCGTTTTACCAGATGGCGTTTGATGCTATCTAAGCACTCTCGGGAGACAGTGATTGATATAGCCTCACAGTCTAAGGAATAGTCTATGAGGATCCTTTTCTAGTCATCGTAACTTGAACTTCATGACATGATCAGGTCACGATGTTTAGACTGGGTATTGGTTCATCATCTCATTCTCAGAATGAGATGAATCCATTTCCAACTGGCATAAATGCCACATGATCAGGAAACATGATCATCTGTTGACCAATGAACCAGTGACTAGAGTTTCACTGGGAACCCCTGGTTTGTTTGTATATCACACGTGTATTGATGTTTCCACTTAATACAGTTATAGCATGATATAAAACTTAATCATAAACTATGTGAAATATGATAATAGTCCTTACTACTATTTGTCTCTAGGGCATATTTCCAACAGTCTCGAGGGCTTTCTCATGGGCACTGTGCCCTGGGACATATCATTCTATGTTAAAAGCGAATTAGCCCCGCCATAACTTTATACAACACTTTAGATGGTACCCTTATCTATTATTATAAATGTATTCATCGAAACACTAGTGCACTTTGTGCAACTTTCGATGTTTTGTTCACCTTGCTTCCTTCTTGATTTTAGTTGGTATCTACAGGAGTTTCCAACATATTCCCTTATAACATAACTCTTTATGCTTTAAGATATGTCATCCTTTATGGATTTGGAAAACATGTCTACAGTTCTCTATTCAGACACAGCGGACAAACTTAGCTCAACATTATGTGATTCGAACTTAATCACTTTTAAACATTCCTTATTGGATCACATATTATGCTAAGTTATCATCATGGTTTACTAAGATAGAACCTATGTCTCAACATAATGGATGATGATCATCCTTTTCTTTCTTTCAACCATTGATATTAAACTTAATGTTATTCCTAATTGGAGTTATTAAGGATCATTTCCTTAATTAACTTCTATTCTGAAACCCCTTTCAGAATTCCTTAAGGAATACTACATAATATCATAATACAGTTTATTATCAACTTCTACATCTTATAAATCATTATTTATAAGTATTACCGCCTTTCAATCTTAACATACTTCAGAATTACTCCTATAAGCTCCCACTCAAAATATGTTCCTACATATTTGAACTTGAGACTTACATTGTTCCCACTCAAAAATATGTCAATCACATATTGTTTTAGGAAGACTTTCATAGCTCCCACTCAATTTTATGCAAATTGCATATCTCCTTATTATTTTGAATAACTTCAAAATCCTTTGATCAAATATCAAATTTGGAGATTTACTATGAGATACTAGTACTTTACTACTTTTAAATCCACTAGACATTTAGCACACATGAATCAAATTCATTTGAATTCATCCAATATTTGACAAATTTGTGCTTTTGTCATTCACCCCCTTTTTCCTACTATGGCTTTGTAGTCATTTGGGAAAATTCCAAGTAACTCCTTTTACTTGTGAGATTCAGCAACTAATTGCTTTCTAATCTCAAGGGAATTTTGCTATTAGGATTTCTTATAATTTTAGTTTACCATTATTTCCTTTGTAGTTTGTAGGTATGTCATATTCCAATAATCATGACAAATTATTCACAAATGTCTCCATACAAGATGGATTACATTTTGAATCCTACTTCATGTAGTGAAAAACAATAATGGAGGGAAAAACACAATAATCAATAATCATTGATTCTTTCCTTCCGTGTAGAGAATCGTTTAGGATTGCTGTCCGTTGCGCTTCTCAACACTCTGATGCAGGGTTTTGGATCCTGATCGTGTTTTACACTATATTCCATTTACTCCATAATCGAGAAACATTACTAAAAGTGAGCTTTCTCAAGAATGTACCAAAATCCAAGCAATACAAATTTTGCTTCTCCTTTGGTTTCAGCTATGGATTTCGTATTCAAAGTTTGCAATGAATATGCTACAAGGAATTATTCGCTATTGTTTTGGTTATATCGAATAACCCCAAAACTTTCACGAATTCAAATGGTTCACTACATCCTAATTGAGTGCTAACTGTTTCTAAGCTAATGGTCTCTACATCTATACTACGACGATTTATTTGGTGCCTTCTATTCAACCACTTTGATATCTAATATCATATTGTGATTCTTTGTAGTGTTTTGACGTTTCAAAGCACTTTGCATTCCATAATTTATTTTATGCCATTCTTATAAAGTTGAATTTCATTACTATTGATCAAATCACAGTAATTAGATTCTATTTTATATTTATACCCTTTTATTGATGAAACACTTTGATCAAATCAAGTAGTTTCATATTCATGTTTCCTTTGGAAAACTAATTTACACATTTAAACAATCATATAATGATAATTACCATTTTCGTTAAAACTCAATACATCGGATATGTATTTATTTTAACAATTCATTAAACACTTTGTATTCAAGCAATACACGGTGTTCAAGTTATTTTGCCGAACTTAGGCACGATATATATGTGAGAAGAAATCGAATGACTTTCACACATTATCACATAACTTTGAATTTAAACAATGGTTTCATTCATTAATGAACATATCATCTAAGTTGGGTATTTTAAACAAGGCATTTTAATGTTTTACAAATGTTCATGCATTATCAATTAGTTTCAAACAACAAGGATAATTCACACATAATCAAACAAGATATGAACACGAATAGAAATCATTCATAAAATTAGAACTACTGTTTGTTACAAACTCATATGAATAATCGTCTCACGAAGTGTGAGACAAACTAAAGAAGTTCAAATCTCTCGATTACATTAATCATCCTAAAACATAAACTAAATGATAAATGTCGAGGTAGAGTGTCGTTGGCCATCATCATCATGCTCGCCATCAACACGCACGTCACCTCCTCTCCATCAAGCACCTCTCATGCAGAAGGACCTGTTTTCAGAAAAACAAAATAAGTATCAGATATACTTAACACTGCAATGTGTTTGCAAGATTATAACATTTATAAAACTGTATATAAAATATATACCTTGGTCATCGATGACCTCTCCGGTGATTGGTTCAACCTTTATGTTCCTGAAACGTAATTTGAACTCATGGAAATCCAATGCTTTCGTATCACCACTCATGATGCTACTCCGGACATGTCCTTTGTAGCTGGGAGGCAACGACCAAAGCAGTACGTCTATCGCAAATGGATCAGCCATCCAGTAGTCCACGAAGTGAACCGGTCTCGTGTGTGCATCAAGCATGCGCTCCAAGTGACCATTCAGACATGTATGTTCCTCCATCTATATGGAAAGGAACTCTCCAAGAAACTCGTGCTTCCACATGCGCACATGGCCTATGAACTCTGCTCTCAGCTCATCCACCATCGAATATGGATCAAGATCACCCATGAGCGGATGTAGTTCATCCACCATCCCGTAACGCATTATTATCTGAATGTAGGTGGACATATCTTGGCGATAGTAGTGGTCTGCCAGCTCTTGTGGGGTCTCATAGTAGTCTGGCTCAGTCAAATCCATCGTGCGGCGTATGTACTCTACCACATGATTCCTAGCAAGGAGATCATCTAGGCGCACTAGCCAACTAGGGAAGTTGGATCCATCAAGTCTAAGTTTCTCACCCTTTACCCAATCCTCAATGGCAAAGTAAGCTTCATGGTGAGCCATCTACATTTATAATTGCAAAAGGAATTTAGACTAAGTTTATAATTAAATGAGTTAATAGTAACTCCACTCAGAAACACCTATCCCCAAAAGGGTTCCTAGTGATAATACGACCCCTATCAGCCACATCTCCCCCGATCGTCATGGCCATCAATGTTGGTTCAAGGGTGGACGCTAAACGTCGATCACATCATTTATGCGACTCATGCTCGATCTTTCGATCATCCGTGTTCCGAGGCCACGCTTCTCTAGCGTGCTAGGCTCGCCAACTAAACCTTACTGTATTTGTTGTGCAACATGGCTTACACCCACTGTATGTGAACATAGATATGTGTGACACCTAGGCCTATAACCCTGGATTGCCTCATATCGAAGAACTTTCTTGGTGGTGCACACTAAGGGGGAACACAATCATTGGTAATTTTAACAGGGATCATCTTATTAGGCTACCGTAGAGTATCTAATACTACCACACAATAAGACATACAAACAATAACATTGAATGTAAATGCTATGTGATATGGTCCTTCACGTCGTGATCTCCATCCGCCGTCACCGGGTTCCGGTGCCAGGGTTCCGGCGCCGTAGACACCAGGGTACCGGTGTCTTCCCGGCGTGGTAGTCCGTCACCTTCGTGACTATCTACTACTACGTAACAAAAGGTAATCACTTTACCTTTGCCACAACCATATCACAAAGCAACGCCCCCTGCAAAATAAAGTTACACGCTTCTACTTTATCTTTGCATGTTTTACGTGGCTGAATGGGCTTTCGCACAAGAACCGTTCTTACCTACGAACTTTCAGCACAACGCTGATCAAGTAGTTGTCTATACTACACCCCTTTCGGGGCCCTCCATTGCAAATGGTATACCAACTAATGCGAGAGAGACAGACACCCCCTAAGCCACTTTATACGGTACAAGCTATATGTCAAGTGTGGACCAGTCTCGCGAATGAACATGTAAAGTCGGTTGGGGGCCGCTTCATCAAGCATTACTGCGGTATACACAAGTACACGTGGGAGGGTAACAACTAAAAGATCAACGCCCACAGGCTACATATCGTGTGTTCTATCCGTACTAGCATTACTACGCATAGATCTAGCTCTGATACCACTGTAGGGGTTCCACGCATGAAAACAATAAAATTTTACCCTACGCCCTTGAACCCCTGAAGCTGCCAAGACCTATCTATTAGTAATACAATAACGGGAGGGGATTTTCATGAACTTACCCTTGAATACCGAAAAGCATTGTCAATGCTCAGGAGAGCGTGGTTGATGTAGACGAGCCGAAGCCGACCTCAAGGTCGTGATGAAGTCCTTGCACTCCTTCTTGCTCCACGACTTGAGTGCCTCAAGTGCGACACCTGGCGGGGAGTTACACACGTCCGGTGCCTGACGATGACTCCCGCTTCCCCGATCCAGCAGCAGTTGTGGAAGTAGAGCTCCCGGATCCGAATCCCGCAGCACGACAGTGCTCCGCGGTGAAGATGTCTCTCGCTCACGCAGTCCAGACTTGGGACCACGGTCTCGAGAGAGAGAGAGGGGGAGAGAGAAAATATCAATTAGAGGTCCTCCCAAAAGTGGGGATACCTTTATTAATTATTGGTGTATTTTTCTAGGCCAAATACCCCACTATATATAGGGGAGGGGAGGTACTACCTCCCTCAAAGTCCCGAGGTGGGACTAAAGGAGAGGAAGGGGAGGAGGTGGCCACCGGCCACCTAGTGGGCCCCACGAGGGGGGGGGGGTAGGCCCAGCCGGCCTCCCCCTTGGCCCCTCTTCCCTCTCTCCTTTCCCCTAATGGGCCCTCTCCCTCCGGAATTAATCCATTAAGCCTTTTTGACCTTTAATCGATTTTATCTTTTTAAAATAATTATGAATAAATGATTAAATCAATATTTAACATTCATTCACATATTATTCAACCTCCGTGACTATCGAACACCTTCCACCTCCACTCCGGACATCCTCCAGACTTATCAAAACCCTTTCGGTTTTCTCCCTTCTTTTCTTCGGCGATTCTACCGATCCTATTAACACTCTCTAAGCATCATCAAGCCCTTATGCGTGATACCCCATGGTTTGGGAACACTCCAGACATGGTCATGACACTCCCGCACCAATGATCGACAGAGGGACCTGGATGGCCATGTGACCCCTGTGCGTTCCACGAAGATCTTTCGTCGTTTGAACCGGGACAGTCGTGTCTTATTCCCTTTGTCACTCGATACTTGCATTTCCCGAGATCTGATCAATGACATCACCATGTTGTGTTCAATCTCGTTACTGAACAATGCTACTTGACTCATTCCGACAAGTGATATCCCCGTGATCCAATCACACGTTGCGCAGCTATTGGATATAACTTCTCCGAGTGGGCCCTTGAGTATCTTCTCGTCACATGGACGGACAAATCCCACTCTTGACATATATTGCCTCTACGGGTTCCTCCGAATACCTGAACACACCTTTATAACCACCGTTTTACCAGATGGCGTTTGATGCTATCTAAGCACTCTCGGGAAACAGTGATTGATATAGCCTCAGGGTCTAAGGAATAGTCTACGAGGATCCTTTTCTAATCATCATAAATTGAACTTCGTGACATTATCGGGTCACGATGTTTAGACTGGGTATTGGTTCATCATCTCATTCTCAGGATGAGATGACTCCATTTCCAACTGGCATAAATGCCACATGATCAGGAAACTTGATCATCTGTTGATCAATGAACTAGTGACTAGAGTTTCACTGGGAACCCCTGGTTTGTTTGTATATCACACATGTATTGATGTTTCCACTCAATACAGTTATAGCATGATATAAAACTTAATCATAAACTATATGAAATATGATAATAGTCATTACTACTATTTGTCTCTAGGGCTTATTTCCAACAAAACAAATCATGTGTCTTCTCGCGCTCCACTATTGGTTACCTCGTTTGTCGTCGGATTGAGGACAAGTACGCCATGAGGGGGTCCTCGAGGCGTGTAGAAGAGAGGGGTGTGAGACGTACGGTATTCCGAGACGGTGAGCACACAAGTTTACCCAGGTTCGAATCCGCCGGCTTTGGACGAATTCTACTCCTGCTAGCAAACCAGTAATACGGCATAGCCAGAATATGGGTTACAAGGGTATCGCCTGTGCGAGTTGAGATTGTAGACTATTGTGTTGCCCTAAAGGCTCTCCCTAGGCCGGCTTATATAGATATCCGGCCTAGGGTTTACAGGAGAGATCAATCCGGCTACGACTAAGAGTTGGTTACAGAGTACATCTTGAACTACAAGTAACATTATGGGCCTAAGTCGGTAAGTCTTCTGGGCCTTCCCGTAGCCGGATTGGACTCCGTCTTCTCTCCCTGACTGGGCCGCCCGTGAAGCAAAGCTCTAACCCGAAGCAAATCTCTAACCCTGGTCAGTGAGGAACTGTGAGGATACCCGGAAAGTATATCCCCAACAGCAGCCCCTGGAGGCCTCCAAGATCCAAAGTCGGATTTTATCATCGTCTAGCTTGATCTTCGGCTTGCAGAATCTTGAAGGGTTCCTGAAACTTCACAACAAAAAATACGATCCGGGTCTTAAAAGTAAGTCAGACCTATCAGCAGGTTAGTCGGATTTTACAGCTTGATTTCAAACTTAAGCTGGAACTTGGTCTCTAACGCCACCTGACACAAGCATGGTCAAGTCACGTCATCTGACAGGCATGCCGTCAGCATGACCGTTGGTGGGCCCGCGGTCCGCGGAACCGAGGCGCCTTTTCAATGCGTGCGTGGAGATCGAGGAGACGCAATCATCGCGTGGGTCCTTCCCAGTTCTTTCCACGACGCGTGGTGGTTACACTATAGCATTTGCACGAATCTTGGCGCAGTTTGGTGGATATAAGGGGTTTGGATTTCTCCTTCTCCTTTCCACCAGTCCTCTGCCGTTTCTTTTTTCCCAATCCTCCTGCGCGCACAGAGCTCCCTTGAACTTCCCCAACAAAACTCTCAGTGCCGCCCCTTTCAGGTCATCCTCTCACCGGAGAAATGGCTTCATCATCTTCTTCCTCTGGATTGGCGGCAGCAATGGCGGTGGTGACGGTGGAAGTTGCAGCGGAGAAGGAGAGCTTCCGGTGAATCTGGATCCCCTGCGCCCTCGACGAGGACGACCTCAAGAACATGGAGAAGGAGGGGCTTCTCGCTGCCGGCGAAACCGTCCCCAACCTGCGCGACGGCGAGCAGGTCCACTTCGGCACCCATCTCAACCGAGGTCTGTCTTTTCCTCCCTCAGAGTTCTTCTCCGAGGTGATAGATCATTACCGAGTTCAACTCCACAATCTTCCTCCCAACTCTCTCTTAGAGATGAGTGCGTATGCATCGCTTTGCGAGGGCTTTCTCGGTATTAGGCCGAGTTTGCTTCTCTTATGGTACTATTTTCATGTCCGGAGAAATTCCATCACTGCCGGTGTTCCTTACATCACCGGCACTATTAGCTTTTCACTTAGACATGACCGGGCATATCCCAAAATTGCTGCCAGTGACTCGGTCAAACAACAGCCAGCCACATTTTTCTACCATAGGGATATTCCGGCTCCTGGCAAAGCTACTGCTTTGCCGGCTTTTGTCGACGGAGCCGCCACGGCCCAGCCTTCCTGGGACGAGGCTGCTCCGGCTCTCACCGATGATCTGATCCTCGCGAAGAGGCGGATCGAATATTGGATCAAGCACAAGGGTCTGAAGGGATCCGACTTGGTCCAGTGCTGGGTCTCATGTCGGATCCAGCCACTTCAGTACCACGGGGATAGACTGATGCACTCCATCACGTCATCCAAAAAAGACTCCCTCCGCATCAGCCCCAAATCCTACACCACTCAAGGCTACATCAGCCAAATCAAGTGGCTGATCAAGGAGCAGATCGAGAGGAGAATTCTGGAGGTTTATCTGGATATGCACACGGCGGACAACCCCGTGGTGTCGGTAAGCTTCCATCAGTACATCTTTTATGTGTTTCAATCTTCGAGTTAAGTTGCAATACTGATATGTTTTCTTGTTTTCAGCTTGCTGACCACCCCGAGTCGGGAACTTGCTCCGCTCGAAGGATATCCTCCTGAGTTTTCTCAGGAGACAGAAGTTGTCCCATTGACGGACCTTGCGCTCAAGAAGCGCAAAGCTCCGACGGTGGCTGTTGGCACAAAGGAGGTGCCTGTTGTGAAGAGGTAATCTTTCAGTCACAATTTCCGCCTTTATACCTTTCTCGAATTTCTTTCTGAGATGTAATGTTTCTGACTTTACCCCATTTATCAGAGCAAAGCCGCTCGTCAAGGGCAAGGGGAAAGGGATTCCTTCGAAGCCCATTCGACAAACGAAGCTTACCATAGCTTCTCCAGCTGCGGCTCCTCCGACTCCTGCCCCTCAAACTTCTGCAACGCCGACGATCACTCCTTCTCCGGTTGTTGCAGAAGATCCAGCTCCTCCAACGGCGCCTGTGATCCTTGGGTCACAAACTGACGTCACCGTGGGTGCGTCAGGTCAAGATAAGGGTGAACCCTCTTAGGGTAATGATCCCTCGGCTGAAGTCTTCGCCGACAACCTCATCAGCAATCCGGGACTTGCCAAGTTTGGCCTGTCCCGGAAATCTGCAGAGGAAATCCAGCGGCTGGCCAGGCAAGTCCTGGACAAAAGCCATTTATCCCCCAAAGAGGAAGCGCAAGAAGCAGAGGACGTCAAGTTCTCTGGCCTTCTTGCTCAAGTCCGCCTTCGTGACGAGAGGATTAGGACTGGCGAGCTTCCAACAACCCCAGTAATCCCTCTTACTCTCGCCGAGAAGGTGGCAGCTGAAGTGAATGCGGGTTTAGATAAACTCACCCGTGAGCAATATGTAAGTCGGAATTCCAACTCTTGTTTTTACTTTATGTTATATCATATCCTCTAGCCCCCAAGCATGAAGTAGGATATAGAATCCGGGTTTATGCTTTCGTTAGGATGCCAAAGAACGAACTAGTGTAGCCCCCAAGGCTCGTGCTGATATTTAGCAAAAAATATTAGCCCAAGTCTTAAGTAGCTTTCTGACTTTGGGTATTCTGACTTACAGAAAGTATGTTCCTATAACCAGGAATTATTGACCAATGTCTGTGATAAGCGGAGAGAGATCAAAGCTCTTCGGCTTAAAAATGCTGAGCTCAAAGTAGCCAAGGATGAAGCCGAAGGTAAACATTCCGAGATTCAAACCTTGTCTTTTGCTTTTTTAAAGTCGATTTTTTCCTGAACTATTGTTCTTTTTTGACTTATAGCGCTGGTGAAACAATCCATCGCTATGATTGAAGAGGCCGAGAACCTCAAGACCCTGGTGGTGGAGAACAAGGGACTTCACCAAGAGCTGGATAAGCTCAAGGCGGATCATGAAACGAGCATAGCTCGAGTCCTTGAATCCTCCTCCATGGCCACTGAAGAGCGTGATCGCAAGATCACTGCTCACGATAAAGCAATCTTGGACCTCAAAAATGAGCTTGGCAAAGAAAAGGACATCTCCCAGGCGCTCCGGGCTGAACTCCAGAGTCTCCGGGAGGATAAGACCAAGATTGACGACGTCATTTTGGGTACGTTTCCCCTCTCTGACTTATCTTTTTCTTTGACTTCTATCAATGTCGGTTTTTTCTTAACTTTATTTTGTGTATAGGTCCTCTGAACTTGACGGACTCTTCTTCGTCCGAGCCCCGCACCCACCGGCTTACCCAAGTCGGTGATCTTCTTCATGACTTCCGCTAGTCCCTTGAGGACACTGGCGAGTCTCTCAGGATTCCGGACATACCAAGCATGTTGGATTTTCAGGTGCGGGACAAGGCCAAGGAGATGCCGCAGCTTGTTCGGGACTAGAACATGTCCTACGCGTGGACTGCTGCGTAGAACGCTCTCACCATGGTCATGATCCACCATGGAAACATGGAGATATGGCAAGTGACCAGAAGGTACTCCAAGGTAGACGAAGACGGCCAGGAGCAGGACCTTCAAGCCATCATGAACTCCTGCGCCGGATATGGGTGCCACGTAGCTGATCTGACCAGCTACGAGATCCCCTTCTTCACCCGTGTAGCTACTCCGCCACCTCCTCCAGAAGAAGCCGAAGAAGTTTCCGACAATGAACGGACCACCTCAGATCCGGACATCTCAGAACGATATCAAGGCGGAGTAACCAGCGAGCCGGCAGCTCCTTCATCTCCTCCTGCATCATAGACCAGAAATTTATGTATTACTCCGGAAAGAACATGATGCGTTTGTAAATATTAAGTACTATTGATTTTGCTAGTGCTAAGCTTTCTATCTATTCAGCACTTTTGGCTTTGATTTTTTTGTGTGCTTGAAATGTTTACATAAGCACTTGAATTTTTCCGTCTCTACTTATCGTTTATCTGGCTTTCCGCCTCGTCCCTTTCGTGAGCCAGCTAAACCTTCAGCCGGAAACATTGCCAAGCAACGGAGCTCTATAGCTAAACCAGTTTAAACTCGGAAACAAAGCTGGCTTTCAGTACCAACAATTCACTACTCGGAAAATACCCGCATCCAGCAATCAGACAAATAACCCAAGTAAAGACTATAAATTTTAGAGTTATACCCGAAGGTAGCAGTTTTAGAATCGGAAATCTAAACCAGAACGAACATGAGCATAAAGTACTTTCAAGCATTCTGGGATTTTTGACTATGACATGATCATTAGGAAATAAGATGGTAAAAACTTCTCAGAAGAACTTGAGGCAACCAAAACTTTTATTTCTCAAACAACATGTACATATGTATGATTACAAAGAAGGATAAACTGAGAATAAAAGGGACGTAGCTGAGCAATATTCCACGGTCTGTCTAATTCATCCGGATTTGAACTGCCTCCAGCTCTCTTTATCTTCTTAGTAGCAGGTCTTTCTTTGACTGGCCTCATGTCAGTTAAGTAGTACGATCCATTGTGCAATACTTGACTAACTAAAATGGGCCCTTCCCATACTGGGGAAAGTTTGTGCTTTCTTTGTTGCACAAGCCGGAGAACCAAATAACTTTTTATTGAAAATCTAGTTCGGACTCTCTGGCTATGATACTTGCGTAACTTCTGCTGATAGGTTGTTGATCTCATTTCAGCAACGACGCGAACTTCTTCGACTAAGTCGAGATTATTTTGTTGAGAAATCTCGGCATCCTCTTCGATATACGCAGCCACTCTAGGAGAAGTATGAATTAAATCGCTAGGAAGAACTGCTTCTCCGCCATAGACCAAGAAGAAAGGTGTGTATCCTGTTTGACCTGTTCAGAGTTGTTTGTAAACTCCAAATTATAGAGGGTAATTCCTCTGCCCAAGCCCCCGCAGCACGTCGTAGTGGTGCTTCGAGTCTTGGTTCCAGGCCTTGTAGAATTAAACCATTTGCTCTTTCGACTTGTCCGTTAGCTTGTGGATGTGCGATTGACGCAATGTTAAGCCGGATATTTTGCTCGTCGCAGAATTCAGCCAATTCTCCCATGGAAAAGTTACTCCCTTTGTCCGTGATAATGCTATGTGGATAACCATACCAGATTATAACATCCTCGACAAATCTTTTGGCTGTTGCTCCATCACAACTAGTGATAGGTTTAGCCTCGATCCACTTTGTGAATTTATCCACCATCACTAAGAGGTGAGTGAATCCACTTGGAGCTCGTTTAAAAGGTCCTACCATATCAAGCCCCCAGACCGCAAAAGGCCATGTTATAGGTATTGTTCGCAGCTGATCAGCCGGAACATAAGCTTGCTTGGCGTACTTTTGGCAGCCTTTGCATGTCTTGACTAATCGTTCGGCGTCTGCCTGAGCTGTAAGCTAGAAAAATCCATGTTGAAAAGCTTTTGCCACTAAAGATTTGGCTGCAGCGTGGTGACCACACTCGCCTTCGTGGATTTCCCTTAAGATTTCCACTCCTTCTTCCGGAGATACACAGCGCTGAAAAACCCCAGAAGCACTCCGTTTATGGAGCTCACCCTTAACAATAGTATAGGCTTTTGCTCGTCGGATGATCTATCGGCTCAGCACCTCGTCTTCGGGTAATTTGCCATCTACCAAGTAATCAAGGTAGGGTTGAGTCCAGCTAGGAATTACAGCCAGAACTGCTATTAAAGGTGAGTCAAATTTGGCCGGATATTCCTCATCTACTCCCTTTATTGAGGGAACTTTGAGGTGCTCTAGAAAAGCGCCATCCGGAACCTCTTTCCGCGCAGAGCCTATATGAGATAGTGCATCGGCTTCCTCATCTTCTGCTCGAGGGATGTGTTGAACTTCAAACCCTTCGAATGATTTAGATAGATCATCCATGACAGCTTTATATGCTGCCATGTGTTTATTTGCATTACAAATATCCGAGACTTGCTGAGCAACAAGATCCGAATCTCCATAACACATCAAACATCGGATGCCAATATCCTTAGCAATCCGGCTTCCATGCAGCAGTGCTTCATACTCGGCAATGTTGTTTGTCGCTGTGAAGTGGATCTGCAACACGTATAAAAGTTTATCTCCTTGGGGTGATTTGAGCACCACGCCAGCCCCTGAGCCCCCTCGAGCCTTAGACCCATCGAAAAAGAGGGTCCAATATTCCGACTTAGGGAGGACCATGTTCTCCTTGGTGTCTGTCCAATCAGCGACAGAGTCAGCAAGGATCTAGGATTTAATTGTTGTCCGAGGTTTATACTCAATATCAAAAGCTGAAAGCTCTATTCCCCATTTGGCGACGCGTCCTGTGGCGTCGCTATTGTTGATTATATCTCTCATGGGAGCTTTGCTCACCACGGTAATTGGATGCTCCTGAAAATAGTGCCGTAGCTTACGAGATGCTAGAAAAACACCGTAAGCTAACTTTTGATAATGCGGATACCGCTGTTTGGACTCTGTCAGGACCTCGCTGACAAAGTACGTCGGACGCTGCACCAGGTGTTCCTGATTTTCCTCTGGTCTCTCCACCACCATGACGATACTGACAACCTTATTTGTCGCAGCAATGTAAAGCAACATCAGTTCCTGAGGTTCCGGCGCTGCAAGGATAGGAGCAGATGAGAGTACTTTCTTCAGGTCTTGTAGTGCAGCTTCAGCTTCGTCAGTCCAGACAAAATCCTTGGTCTTCTTCAGGAGTTTGTATAATGGTGCGGCTCTTTCACCAAGCCGGCTTACAAATCGACTGATCGCAGCAATGCAACCAGTTAATCTTTGTACGTCCTTCAGGCGAGTTGGCCTAGAAATATTGAGAATATCCTTGATTTTGTCTCGGTTCACCTCTATGCCTCTTTGAGACACGATGAAACCTAACAATTTTCCGGTTGGTATTCCAAAGAAGCATTTCTTCGGGTTAAGCATGATGTTGTATTTTCGTAGATTGGCGAACGTCTCCTCCAAGTCAGAAATCAGTGTTTCCTTCTTTTTGGACATCACCGCAATATCATCCGCGGATGCATGTACATTGCGTCCGAGTTGGTCATGGAGGCAACGCTGCATCGCGCGCTGGTACGTAGCTCCTGCGTTCTTTAGCCCAAAGGGCATCGTAACAAAACAGAAGGTTCCGAAGGGGGTTATGAATGAAGTTTTGACTTTGTCAGATTCCTTCATCCGGATTTGGTGATAACCGGAATATGCATCGAGAAAACAGAGGAGTTCCGAGCCTGCCGTAGAATCAATGACTTGATCAATTCTAGGCAGAGCGAACGGATCTTTTGGACAAGCCTTGTTCAAGGCAGTATAATCAACACACATCCTTAAATCAGTGGTGTCCTTTTTAGGGACCATTACAGGGTTGGCCGACCAATCAGTATGGATGACCTCTTCTATGAATCCGGCTAACTTGAGTTGTGCTAGTTCCTTAGCTATTGCCTTACGCTTTTCATTGCCAAACCGTTGTAAGGACTGTTTGACGGGTTTAGTGTTCGAGTTTACATTTAGAGAGTGCTCGGCAAGTTCCCTAGGTACTCTGGTCATGTCAGATGGCTGCCATGCGAAGATATCTTGATTTGCTTAGAGGAACTTGACGAGCGCGCTTTCCTGTGTGCTACTTAGGCCTGCGCCTATCTGCGTCACCTTGGAGGGATCATCATCCTTCAATGGCGTCTGCTTCGTCTCTTCTGATGCCTTGAACTCCGGATTTGGCTTTGTCACCTCCTTCTTCGTTGCGGGCATCTCAGACGGATCTATGCTCTTCTTGATCTCCTGGTACTCCTAGGTGTGCATCACGACTTCGGCGAAGGCGGCATTTCCATCCTCGCACTCTCGCGCTTTCTTCGGGTCTCCCCTGATGGTGATCACGCTGTTGGGACCTAGAATTTTCATCATATTGTAAATGTAACACGGACGAGCCATAAAGGCCCAGTAAGCCGGACGTCCGAATATAGCGTGGTATGCGCTCTTGAACGGGACCACTTCGAAGGAAAGTGCCTCCGTCCAATAATTCTTTGGTGTTCCAAAAGTAACATCCAAAGTGATCTCTCCCAGGGAATTAGCTTGTCTTCCTGGGACAACTCCGTGAAAGATCACAGAGCTATGGTCAGCTGTGTTCCCAAGATCTTCATCCGGCATAGCGTTTCGAGATAGAGAATATTGATGCTGCTACCACCGTCCATGAGGGTCTTGGATAAACCATAACCGTCAATAAGTGGATTGACGAGTCAATAAGTGGATTGACGATTAAGGCGTATTTTCCTCGCATGTGTAGCTTAGGCGGATGATCAGCACGGTCAAACGTGATTGCCACTTCCGACCAGTCCAGATACTGAGGGACAGCCAGAACTGTTGCATTGAGCTCGTGGAGAACTGCTTTCTTGACCTTTGCTGGTTGAGATCCGAGGAAGGTGACGTAAGTGTCCTTGGTGGGAGAAGTCTTCTTCCCTTCCGACTTGGGATTTGAAGCATCAGCTTCCTCCATGTCGGAATCTTCCTTGGTCTCCTTGTCTTTGTCGGGATTTTTCTTTCCCTTCTTCCGCTTAGCTTTGTAGCCCGTGGTATCGTCTCTCTTGATGTCATCGTTAAAACGACACTCAGCGTTGGTGTGGGACGAGCCCCCATTGGCGTCCAAGTGATGCACACATGGGTTATTGGCAATGTTGGCCCAAGTGTAGGTTTTGCCTGGTTGTTGCTCTCCTCTACCGTGGACCCTTGATGTCCCACGGCCACGCCCGCGGCCTCCGCCACGTCCTCCTCGTCCTCCAGACCCGGAAACGGTAGTAACCACTGCTGTTTCCGCATTGGGTTTTTCTTTCGAGGTATTTTTGCGCTTCTGAGCTTGTTGCTTTGGTTGTTTTGCTGACTGAGGCACAACCAGGACATTGAGTAATCCCTCTGCATCGTCGTCGGCATCTGCATACTTGCTCGCTGTTTCTATCATCTCTCCCAAATCAGTAACCTTGTCACACTTCAAGCGATGGCATAGTAAACCGATAGGAAGACCTGCGATGAAAGCTTCAATCGCAGTTTGATCATTTACTCCTTCACAGGAGTTCTTGGTGTCGATCCATCGTCCGAGGTAATCCCGGCAAGTTTCTCCAGCTTTCTGGGTGCAACGCTGTAGGTCTCCAACCGCACAGGGCCTCCGATATGTGCCTTCGAAATTCCGAAAGAACGCACTTTGCAAGTCATACCAGTTATGGATGGTGTTTGCCGGAAGTTCATTGAGCCATGATTGTGCCGTCTTCCGAAACATAAGTGGGAGATATCGGGTTGCGACCAGGCTGTTTCCGCCTTTAGCGATGCAGCAAGCTTGGAAGAAGTCCTGTAACCAGGTGTCTGGCCGAGCAATGCCGTCATAGGCTTGGATATGTCTTGAGATAGCAAATCCTTCCGGGAATTTTGTAGCTCTGAGGCGTGGTCCGAAGCACTTTGGGCCCACGTACACGTCATCGTTTTCGTAGCGCCGAGCCTCTATGTTGGAGTTGAACCTCTGCCTTGCGTCGTTCGGGGATAGGGATCGTCCCGAATGTCGGCTATGGCTGCGGTGCCTTGGAGCCGGACTTCGGCTTCTGCCACCACCTCCTCCACCATGTCATCCTCCTTGACCTCCTTGGGGGCTGTTGTGATAACTGTGCCGCGGAGAGGGTGGTGCAGCTGGGTTGTTTCTGGCTGATCGCCGGCCTCCGTCCGGAGCGTCATTATTCCGGTTCCAGGGAGGTTCTTGACTATGACGAGCCTCCTGCTGGCTTGTGCCAGCGTGGTTTCCGTCGTTCCTTCGTCCGTCGTTCCCACCATGGTGAGGCTTAGCTGGACGGTTTTCATGTCTAGGAGGTGGCATTCTCTGACAATCCTCCTCCCGACGTTTCTCCTTATCTTCTCCCTTTCGATCGTTGAATTCTCGTCGGGGAGGATTCCTCGGATTCAGTGCAACGATCGCGTCTTTCTCAGCCGCTGGAGCGACATTGCTCCAGTTATGTGTAGCTCTGCGATGCTGTCCCGACGATCCGGTTCTTAAATAATTGTCTTCCCTGCGTTCGGGGTGATGGTACTGCGCCCGAACGTAATAGGATCTTACGTCAGCCCATGCCGGATCTGTGCGACATTGGTCAGAATCCAAGACC
Source organism: Avena eriantha (assembly GCA_910589775.1). Taxonomy (NCBI): domain Eukaryota; kingdom Viridiplantae; phylum Streptophyta; class Magnoliopsida; order Poales; family Poaceae; genus Avena; species Avena eriantha. The sequence continues at coordinate 441,809,471 of OU342746.1, forward strand.
AGTTTTTGACTTCTGGACAGGGCGACCTTTTGGTGTTCCAGTCCTTTGTTGAGTAGCTTGATACCCAAACGGATCTCCTCTGCTCCTAGATTAGCCGATAGAATTTCTCGGGCTGCCATGGTATTTTGTACTGGTGTTGGGTATACCCACTCTCCGTTGCTATCCTTCCGTGGCTTCCCCATCTCATCTCTAAAAAGGATGGCACGGACACGTGGGAATTGGTTGTCATCTATCTGACGCTTCTGTGTCTTCTGATGTAGACGAGACATGTATTCCTTGTTTGACACGCGTTTCTTCTCCACCTCGATGTTTTTGGCTTCATCGAGGAGTTGTTGACGACGCGCTTCTAGGGCTTGGGCCCTTTCGTCCAGCTCATCTGCAGTAAGTTCTGCAACTGTAGGGATAGGTGTGGTTAATGCGGCAACGATGAGTTTACGCGCACCTTCTGTGATCACGTGTCCATCCACCGATGCTTCTTTTTTCGGCTCGTTCGGGATAAGTGCTCCATCCGAGTCTTCCTCGTATTCCTCGGCAATCACCTCTTTTGTGAGGGGGTCTTTTGCTGGGGTCTTGTTCTTCTTCTTTGCCTTCTTGGCAGCGCCGGTAGCAAAGACGGCTTTGGGTCCGTTTCCCGGAGTCAAGCTCTGATCGGTACTTTCGGACATCTGGACTTCAGGATTATCTCCGACGTCCATGTCATCATGCGCTTTGGGAGAGTGTTCCCAGGATCCTTCATCCATGGCTTCTCCTTCTGCAGCTTTGGAGTTGTACTCCTCTTCATATTCCGTGGAGAACTTTTGGAAATCTGCCGACGTCATCGATTCATCCGAGGATGCGGGAACGTCGGCGTTTGTTCCAATTGCCTCCAGCACCGAGTCGGTGTTTTCTCCAGCATCGGCAGAGCCGGATCCAGATCCCACGTAGCCGACGAAGTGCGATGCGTGCTTCTTGAGGTACCTGCGGCTTTCGCGATCAGCCATATCGAAACTTTTAATGGTCTTGAGGATTGCATCTACGCTTTCGCCTTGCAGTATCATATGTCTTAATGTGTACCTGAGGAAAGGCCTGTTTGTTCCGGCATCGTCAGAGCCGGAATCAGTGTCGTTGATATGCTCCTCCTGGATTTCGACCTCCACGGGTGGGTCGATCTGGGATCCGGCTTCTCCAGGGAGATCCACTCCAGATTCGACTTGGACCGTGAGGACTTCTTCAGGCTCAGATTTCTCCACTGTCTCTGCAACTGGTGCAGGCTGGGTTGGATTAGGGTTTTCTGAGATCCGAAACTCTGCCGCCTCCGAGAACAAAGGGGACCCAGAAGATTCTTCTGCCTCTATCATCACCGCTAGGGTGGGTTGGGCAGGTTCAGCGAAACCGATGTAAACATCGATCTCGCTAAAAGACATGATTGTATAGGCAGTCACGGCCTCCCTAGCCGGAATCCAAGTCTCGTCAAGAACGATGAGAGGGACGTCGCTGGCGTAGAGGATGCGACCAACGGTGATGGTCTCGCCGATTCCGATTCTTGCAGATTCTGCTCGGAACGCAGATCCGAAGCTCACTTGCCCCACGGTGGGCGCCAATTGTCGTCGGATTGAGGACAAGTACGCCATGAGGGGGTCCTTGAGGCGTGCGGAAGAGAGGGGTGTGAGACGTACGGTATTCCCGGACGGTGAGCACACAAGTTTACCCAGGTTCGAATCCGCCGGCTTTGGACGAATCCTACTCCTGCTAGCAATCCAGTAATACGGCAGAGCCGGAATATGGGTTACAAGGGTATCGCATGTGCGAGTTGAGATTGTAGACTATTGTGTTGCCCTAAAGGCTCTCCCTAGGCCGGCTTATATAGATATCCGGCCTAGGGTTTACAGGAGAGATCAATCCGGCTACGACTAAGAGTTGGTTACAGAGTACATCTTGAACTACAAGTAACATTATGGGCCTAAGTCGGTAAGTCTTCTGGGCCTTCCCGTAGCCGGATTGGACTCCGTCTTCTTGATGGGTTCGTAGCATGGAAAACAAAAAAATTCTACCGCGAGAACGAACAAAACCCAGATCTAATCTAGATAAAAGCCAAGATCTAATCTATTAGACATGTGCAACGAGATAGATAGGAACTAACCCTCGTAGATCCGAAAGCGTTAACGAGATTAGATCTCGTGGTTGATGTAGTCGATCACTTGCCGATCTCAAGATCGAGTGGACGATCCTTCCGGCGTCGCGTTCCAGCAGCGCTCCCGCAGTCGGTCAAGTTCACGATCCTTCCGGCGCCGCGTTTCGGCAGCGCTTCCGCAGTCGGTCACACGTGCGGAGTCGAAGCAGACCTTCCTCTCCCCGTTCCAGCGAGCAGCGGAGGTAGTAGATCTTCTCCACGGAATCCCAGCAGCACGACGGCGTGGTGGTGGTGGAGTAGAGAATTCTGCAGGGCTTCGCCTATGCCTGTGCAGAAGAAAGGTGGAGGAGAGAGGCGGTAGAGATTGGGAGTTATGGGAGCAGGGGTGGAGGGGGCGCCTCTGCCCTCTATTTAAGGGGGGGGGTGAGGCACCATGGGACGAATCCTACTCCTGCTAGCAATCCAGTAATACGGCAGATCCGGAATATGGGTTACAAGGGTATCGCATGTGCGAGTTGAGATTGTAGACTATTGTGTTGCCCTAAAGGCTCTCCCTAGGCCGGCTTATATAGATATCCGGCCTAGGGTTTACAGGAGAGATCAATCCGGCTACGACTAAGAGTTGGTTACAGAGTACATCTTGAACTACAAGTAACATTATGGGCCTAAGTCGGTAAGTCTTCTGGGCCTTCCTGTAGCCGGATTGGACTCCGTCTTCTCTCCCTGACTGGGCCGCCCGTGAAGCAAAGCTCTAACCCGAAGTGGGCCACCCTGGTCAGTGAGGAACTGTGAGGATACCCGGAAAGTATATCCCCAACATCGTTCCTCTCACTGCCTTTACCGTTTAGTAGCTAGGTTGACATATAGGGAAATTTGCCATAGTTCCATATCTAGAGATTTACCTTTGTGTCAAGCCTAAATTTGAAAAGGTATTAAAATTTGGAGTAACACCTATTCACCCCCATCTTGGTGCCCATATGATCCATTTCACTTGTGGCACCTTGGATGTCATGAGTCGGAGTTGTTGCAGGATGGAGCATTGGGTGACCTACGAGGAGCTTCGCGACCTTGAGGCTGGCTATGAGTACAACTAGATCATCCACGTTCCCCTCGGAATGTTAACCACTTTCAGACTACAAGGTTATGTATCCAAAACTCCTCCTCGGTCATTACTGTATTACTCCTAGAATAGATCCTAGGCAGTTCGGGGTGTTCTGTGTAGGAAAAAAATGTGTTTTATGTCCCCCAAACCCCTTCAGATTGACCATGGAAGTAGGGATGTGGATGATAAGTGGATCAAGCGCAATTTCATGCAAGCCATCATGCCCTTCTAAAGATAAATGGCCAACAATATTCTCTCAAGGGTGGACTTCTACGCCATGTGCTCTAAGTGTTGAGTGAGTTTGTGGCTCTTGGAATCATGAACAAGACCGTTGATGATGCTCTCGCTCGTGCTCGGAGAATGGAGTCTCCAAATCTTTCTTTAAAGGACAAGGCTCATGTCTTTGAAGAAGAAGATGAAGACTTGGAAGTGATAGGAGGTGATGACGAAGATATAAAGTGTTTCTTGCATGAGCAATTGGCTCTTGTCTCTAGAAGGTTTTGGAAGAACCAAGGAAAGAGTAATCCCTCATGGAACATCACAAGTAGCTCAAGACCCAAGTTGAGATCTTGCTACAATTGTCAAGAAACAAACCACTTTATTGCCAAGTGTACGTATGAGAAGAGAGTATACCATGGAGGATAGCTTGTGTTAAAGTACAAGTACAAGCCCACTCCAAACAAGAACTTCTTCAAGAAAGTCCAAAACAAGAACTTTGGCAACAAGAACTACCCCAACAAGAAGGAGCCACAAAAATATATTTTGGTGGCTCCTAAAGAATACGAAGAGAATAATGAGAATGAGAGTGACGATGAAGATGATGGAGAGATTGTGGGTGTGACCACCATTGCCACGATTTCTACCGCTTCTGCTACAACTACCTCAACCGCTTCACCTGCATCCCTCTTCAACTCTCCCAATGAGAACAAGCTCATCACCAACCCTACATGCCTCATGGATAAAGCCTCTATGGTAAATCCTCTACCTCGCTTACTCCTTCTATTGATGCATCTTCTTATGATGATGATATGAGTCTAAAGATAAAGAAGGAAATAGTGGAATCCACTAGTTGCTTGACTAACTTGTAAGGTGAAGCTAAGGTTTGTGTTGACGATCTAATGAGCCAACTAGGTGAAGCATGATATATCATAGACGAGAGAGATGGTACCATCTCGGAGATGTTTGGGCATGCTCATGGACACCATGGAGATTGCCGCCTTGTTTGATGCTCTTGAGGAAGAGCATAGTCAAAGAGTTGCTCTTGAAGAGACAAATATTTCCCATGAAGAATCTTTTAATTTGAATGTCTCAAAACTTGTTAAAGAACGTGACCATGAACTTGAGTCAACTATAGCCGCATACACAACCAATCAGTTTTCAACCAGAGCGATTAAAAGGGAGGGATGGCATGGTTGGGAGTAATTAGAGGAGGATAAAGAAGGCCACCGGGGCACTAAAGAGGGAGAATTAATTGCTAGTTAGGTCTTATTCCACCTCTATTTAGGAACAAATTAATTTTGGAATTGAGCCCAACACACCGGAATGGAGGGAGTTTTATGAACTAACAAGATATGATAATAAACACACTTTATTATTTCCCTCTAGGGCATATCTCCAGCAGAGAGGACAATCTCTTAAAGGTCAACACGGAGGAGAGAGGGAGAGTAGAAGAGCTAGAAAAAAGAACCTTTTTTCTACAAAGGGGAAGAGGGAGCACTTAAAAAGGTCTCTCCAAAACTTGTACTCTGAATGAACACATAACATACATGGGTAGAGATTGAATAGCTGAAGTAAGTAGAGTAAGTCTTCATGTATATGACACCAATGAGGATATTTCAGAAAGTTTTATGTCCAATCTGATCTCCTATTGTAGAGGCTAGAGTTGATATTGGTTTTTAATTTTCTTATATGACACTCTTAAAAATTTCAATATAAGCTGGGCCCAGCAGGGGTCTTCTTTTCATATATATATATATATATATATATATATATATATATATATATATATATATGAAAATGAAAAACTATGGATTATCGTCCAATCAGAGAAGGAAGGATGAGGATGGGAAGGGGTGGTCATGTACTTTGTTAAGATGACTTTTTTCATGCATTGATTTCATGTCATCTATAAAAAGGACGAAATATATCTTAGGATCATCTTTTAACAATTAATCTACATCCCAATCAGTTGTGCATCATCCATGATACTAAGGAGCATCTATTGAGTGATCTGGCAGTTCATGCTTTGTACCATTCTCCATTAGTCAATGATTAAATGTGGCATAATTTTTGTAAAGGGGTGGCCTATAGTACCTTGCTTTATGTACAAGAATAATGTTTGTAAATTGTTTCCTTGTACTATAGTATCATCTTTTTGCCTTTGTGCATGCTTCTTTGTACGAGCTGATTCCTATTAATATTCATTGTTTTGACACTAGCTAGTGTTGTAATAAAAATGTACTTGTAATATTTGATAATAAATAAAATGGAGACCTTGTTTGGCTTTTGGCAATGATATTTCACTCAAAAAATGGTACTCTGAATGAACACATAGGATACATGGGTAGATATTGAATAACTGAATTAAGCAGAGTAAATCTTCATGTATATGACATCAGGGAGGATATTCCAGAAAGTTTTTTGTCTAGTCTGATCTCCTATTTGTAGAGGCTAGAGTTGATATTGGTTTTTATTTTTCTTGTATGACACTCTTAAAAATTTCAATATAAGCTAGGCCCTGCGGGGGTCTTGTTTCAAAAAATATATATAAAAAAAAAATCTATGAATTGTATGTTAGATTTTTAGATTGCCATCCAATCAGAGGAGGAAGGATGACGGGGGGGAAGGGGTCGTCATGTACTTTGTTAACATGACCTTTTTCATGCACTGATTTCATGTCATCTATAAAAAAGGACGAAATATATCTTGAGATCATATTTTAACAATTAATGTACATCCCAATTAGTTGTGCGTCATCCATGATACTAATGAACATCTATTGGTGATCTGTCATTTCATTATGAGACTTGCTATGTACTATTCTCCATCAGTCAATGATTAAAATGTGGCATAATTTTTGTGAAGGGGTGGCCTAGAGTACCTTGTGTTATGTACAATCACAATGTTTGTAAATTGTTTCCATGTACTATAGTATCATCTTTTTGCATTATGTGCGTGCTTCTTTGTATGAGCCAATTTCTTATTAATATTCATTGTTTTGCCACTAGCTATTGTTGTAATGAAAATGTACTTGTAACATTTGATAATAAATAAAGTGGAGACCTTGTTTGGCTTTTGTCAATGATATTTCACTATACTTGGCCTTGGATGCTTATGGTTTCTTCAATTCATAAGCACATGACGGTTGTCAGTCTCGCAAGCTGTGGTTTGGAGTGTGACAACATATATACATTTGAGTTTGCTAGGCTAGTTATCCTCACAATCTGACATGTAAATTTAGAAAGGTAGGGAACAATGTATTTTCCATTTCTTTTTAAGAGGAAACACCACTTACATTGTTCAGTGGCCTGTATTTCACAACCTCCAAATCAGCTAGATAATGGCTATTGAACAAATGGCCAAACTAGCCAAAATATACAAACTACTGGAGTGACACTCGACTTAAAAGTAGATTCTCACTGAAGATTCATGCACATCTTAGGAAAGCGTTCTCATCTCCTCTTATTTGCATGTGTTTTAATGTTTACATAAAATATATTTTTGTCGAATGTCTCCAAAGAAATGGATGATTTATTGCATTGACTTAGAAAGAACGATTTCTCATATGTCTGCGAGATTGTGAAATCGTTAACTGATTCTGCTAGGAGAGGAGGGGGTAATGTTGCTGTAAAAAACATGCCAGTATGAGAGATGTGCATGGATATGTAGAACATATGGACATATGTACTTTCTCTATTTACATTGCAAAGCATAAACACGACGCGGACTGTTCGCTGGCATGTATTAATCAACGAACATTCTCCGACCTATTCTTCTCCCTTTAACTATCCCGACCGAAACTACTTATATACTAAATAAAATCCCCAAATGCACCCCAAAAGCCTTAGTTGGCCAGGGAAATTCAATCAGCCACACAATTGGCTATCCACCGTATGAACAAAACCAGTATCCTCCTCCTAATATGCTTCGCCGAGGCTCATCGAGCCAACTGTGATGAGCCCGTCGCCCGGGATGTTCACGTTTGCTGCCTTTAGCTCCCAGGCGTCGAGTTTGGACACCTTGACCATGCCGGTCCCGTTGTTGAACATGAGCATGCGGTTGTTGCTCGTCTCCGCGTGCTCCGGGTAGACCCGCGCCGTGATGACCGCCCGACCCCCGCCGCCGTAGCTCTCCACCACCGAGTGGTCAATCTGTTGCATGAACAAATGGTGTCATTCGAGTTCTCAGTGCAAATAAGAATCTGTTGTATTGTTTGTGAGTGTGACAAAAAAACTCACCAATGTCCTGAGCGATATTCTCCTCTCCTTCTCGATGTCGATGTCCACGAACCCTCCATAGGGCGGCTTGTACACGTCGGCTCTCTTAGTCGATCTGCCCATGTTAATTTGCAAGAAGATTGTTAGTATGACTTTGATGTCACTGCACGTACTACTTAGTTTCAGATTTGAAGGTGCTCTGTTTTTTGCTAGCTGTACCTTCTAAGGTCGGTGCACATGAGAACCTTGTACTTGCCAGCGTGTCTGAACACCCTGAAGAAAATGGAAGTGTGCTCCTGCAGGTCGCTGGACGCCAGGACGAGCAGACCGAACGGGCCGACGCCGCCGGGAACGGACGCGCCCTTCTCCCCGCACAGCCTCTGTGGGTCCAGCAGCTGGTTGGTATCGAGGTTCTCGGCGCCGTCCAGGGCCGGGATCTCGAAGACGACCTCCACGTCCGCCTGCATCCCTGGGACGCCGATGATCTCGTTCATGCCGCCGGCGTTCACCTCCGCTCCGAGCAACCCGACCCGCGTTTTCCTCAGCGACTCGATCTCCTCGATGGGCCACTGCAGCAGCTGCTTCCCGTCGCTGGCCAGCCATATCTTCCTCGGCACCGTCTGCACGCCGGCCCATCCCCTGGCGATGTAGACCGGCTCAGGGTCGGACTCGTTGGCCCAGCTCCAGAGCACGCGCCGCTTCTTGCTGGCGTCGTAGAAGGACTTGGAGGCGTACACGTGGCCGTAGTCGAAGCGGTGCCAGTTCCGGCAGTCGTTGCCGCTCGCTTCCGCCGGCGTGAAGGTGTCCTCGGCGTCGTCGTACCTCCCCAGCACGTAGTAGTCGCTGAGCGTGACCATGACGCTCTGCTTCAGCACGTGCAATGTTTCTGCCCCGTTGGAGGGCGCGTAGTCGAGCCCGTTTTCGGAGCCGGGCTCCGCGACCGGGAACAGGTCCGGGCACTCCACCATGCCGGCGGAGCCCGACTTGTACAGCGGCTCGGCGTTCCGCTCCCAGCTCCGGAAGTCCTTGCTCCTGTAGACGAGCGTGGACCCGGTCCCGTCCTTGAACCCCGCGGAGACGGCGACGCGCCAGAGGCCGTCGTGGCCGATCCAGGCCGTGGAGGGGTCGCGGAACTGGTCGTGCACGACGTCGTCGGGGAGCGCGATGACGGGGTTGTAGCTGGGCTTGACCCACTCGCGTAGGAGCGGGTCGGAGGCGTTCTTGGGAAACGCGACATTCTGGACCTGGTTGTTGGAGGCGTCGATGCCGGTGTAGAGGAAGACCGGGGTGCCGTCGGGGAGGAAGGTGGCCGAGCCCGACCAGCAGCCGTTGGCGTCGAAGGGGGAGTCTGGGTCGAGCGCGTTTTCGAGCGCGGACCAGTTGATGAGGTCGACGGAGACGGAGTGGCCCCAGGAGAGGTTGCCGTTGCCCCAGGTGGCCACGTACGGGTTGTACTGGTAGAAGAGGTGGTACACGCCCTTGTAGTACATCGGACCTGTACATGTGCAACGGAAAAAAAATGACTGTCAGTTGATTGTAGTGCTCTGTTTCTGAAGAAAAGAATGTTCGGAACTGTGAAACTACTTTAAAAGAAGATTGTACTAGAAAAAATAGAAAAACAAATTTAGTGGTGGATGATGTTGGACATGGGACGTGCCATTTTAGACTCAATTCTCTGTTTGGTAAAATTAGAGGATATTACTGTTTGGCTAGTGAGAATTCGCAATAGATTAAGAAAGAATGACAAGATATAGTAATTTTGAAGTCATGCATGATGTACGGTCAAAATGTGAATCTAGTAGAGTACTACTAGTCTGGTGCAAGATGTGACCATGTGTTTTATCTGAGTCTGACTGAACAACCAAAGTCTAGAAAATTAGCGTGTTGGAGACGAGAAGTAGACATCTTAAACGAACCGATCGTCACTCTATAGGTAGGAACAGTATAGCTGTCTTGTCCTTGGGAACCCAGAGAGACAAGTAAGAATCGTTGCCACTTTGCCGCCGGTGGCGACTAGTCAGGCAACACGATGCCGGTGGCGACTAGGCAGCGATGACAGGAACGTGTGATGGAGTACACTTGGACGCAGCAACAAGAGCAAGCAAGCAGCACTTGGAAAGTAGGCACACCAACCGAACCGGCGTATCGCTGCGCGCCACCAGCACCAGCACCACCGGCCTATCTAGGATGGTTTTCACCTCTACCATCTACCGATGGATAAGCACAGCCGTAATACTAGAATCCACTGTTCACTGACGGCGAAGTTTGATAGTACTAGTTCCTGGTAGAATTTCAGACGGGGAAAACTAGGAAAGAAATCGAGCTACTCTGAAAATCGAAACACGTCTCTGCAATATATATATGAGGTGTGGAATTTTCGCCTAATCTACTACTCCCTCCGATCTAAATTAATTACTACTAAGATTTGTCTATGTACGAATGCGTCTAGACATATTTTTAGTACTAGAAACATCCATATCTAAACAAACCTAAGTCTATTAATTTGGATCAGAGGAAGTAGAAGAAGACATGCTGCTAAGCGTGTAACTTTCGTCTGGCTTGCCAATCGAAATGGTTAGTACGTTATTGTCTGAGTTTGCAAAGTCTAACTTCCGTCACCTAAAAAAAAGTCTAAGAACTAACGTGTTGGAGAAGAAAAGTATGGTAAGTATACTTGTTAAATTTTCCACAACTCTGACTAGGAGATACTAGAAAAAACAGTAGCAGCCCTGTCTGCCTAAATAAACTTTTAATTAACCAAGAATCACGACGCAGGCGAGGGGCTGCACGTCACCGCACACGACAGGGACGTCCAGATGCGCACACAGTGGCCTACAGGCACACGCACGCGGCGCACACTGGCACGGCAGAGCAACACTTGGACGACGCGCCAACCGAACCGTCCAACCGCTGCGGGCCACACAGCAGAGACCGCCGGCCCTTTAAGGATCGCTCCCCTCTCTGCCAACCAACTATCTATGGATAATTTCCTGGAGAGAAAATCTATCTACGGATAACTCACTGATGTCGACGTCGTCCTCCCGTAATTCCTGCTAGAGAGAGGTTCACACGCGAAAGCCAAGGATAATTCCAACTGGTAGTAGTAGACTACTCGCCACGACGATGCAGGCGCGGAGCTCACGTTACACGACGTGTAGCGTGCTACATCATCGTCGTATAATAATAAGAGTACAAAATGACGGAGCAGCACTTGGACGACGCCAAGGCGCCAACACGACCACCGCATCGCTGCGGGCCACACGAGGATCTGCCTGCCTACACAGGCCTTTCCCCACCATCTATCTATCTTTCTACGGATAATTCCCGCAACAGAAAGCTAAATCTATCTATCTATCCCTGGATAAACGCGAGGAAATAGTCCGGTGTCCACTGATGGCGATGTTACACAATTCCAGGGAGAGTTTCGGACGGGAAAGCTCGCTAAGAATTCATGCCAGTCTACAAGTCTAAACACGTGTCCGGAATGATAACTCTCGCCTAATTTAGCAAGGAAACGGGCGCACTACAGTATGTGATGTAAAGAGATAGAGAGATAGAAAGAAAGAAAAGTGCGCGTACCATTCGGATCTGTTGAGCACCATCGTGAGGATAGAGGAGGCCACCATGAATCCAGCCGCGAACGGTCGGAGACACACAGGGAGAAGATCCAGGTTAATAAGTCGCATGAATGAATCAACAAGTTGGGCGGAGAGAACAGAGAGAGGGAAAGCGTGGATTCCTACGTACCGTTCTGCCAGTTCTTGGTGGGACGGAAGTGGTAGGAGGTCCGGTAGTCGTCCTGGCCGGCGGCGGCGTCGATCTCCGGCTCGGAGTCAGAGAGCCAGCGGAGGGCGCAGGACGAGGGGACGAGGAGGCAGAGGAGCACGGCGCACGCGGCGAGACGGAGCCCGGCCATGGCTGGCTGACCAACTTGGCAACAGAGAGAGAGGGTGGGACGAGAAAGGCAAAGGGAAATGTGCCTGAGGTGTGTTGCTCTCCTCCGCTCTCACGCCTCAGGTCCTCCGCGTTTTATACAAGTGGCAGCGCACTACACTACACGATTGCCTTCCATGAATTTTACTACTACGCATTTTCTCGGACTACTTTCCGTCCCTCTTTTTCTTTTCTCCTCCTCCTCCTCCGAGGCCACCGGCCAGACGACGACCGACCAATCGATCGAGGACCTGCACCGGCAGATGGGATTGGGATCTACGCCTACGCCACTGACGGTGACTTCTATAGTATTTCCTTTGACGCCTGAACAAACTTTTTGTTTGAGGGAGCAAACAATATATGAAACGAAAAGCGTCACGTCGTCCACGTGTGCCACGATGCCTTCTTATCCGGCGGGATCCGACGTGGAAACAGAGAACGGATCAGACCGACAGGCCGGACGGGGGATGACTAGGCATCCAGTGGTCCTCGTGGAACCAGAAAGCCCATTTTGGTCTTTGCCATTCAGACTAGAGTAGGTTGGACATCCTTCCTGTGACCCAAAAGGCCACCTAGGTCTAAACAAATGTCGCTGCCCAACTTGCCAAGTGGAACGAATCGAATCATGGGTCTTGGCTTGGCTGAGTTGATATTTGATAGATGATGAATATACTAGTACCGGTATTATCTGTTAACCGCCTCGATCGGTGGTGGACCAGAGTTTATCTTCCCAGATGCCCCGTTGTCATATCACCCTGGCCAGGGCTATCGCCCCGGTCTTATCTTGTCTGCGTGTAGTAATTGCTACTACTACGTAGTAATCTTTGTTTCTGGACCTCTGATGAATGCTTCTTTCTTGCGTACAGAGTTACGTGGAAGGAACTAGTACTACTCTGAAAGTCCGAAGCTTCCCGGAGCTGCCGAATTGGGCAGGATTATGGTGATACAGTACAGGAGAGATTACGGTCTGAACCATGTTTGTTTGTTAGCTAGCTAGCTCTGCGGGGTACTCCCACGAGATCAATATTGCCACGTAAACCTTCAGTATGTCGACACAAAACTTGGCGTTCTTATTTGACCTACCTATCCTAAGAACTCCGTTAGAAATAATGGAGAATAATTATTTCCTAATTGTCCATGGCGCTGAATTCATGTTACACGGTTTCTACGTGTCACTTTCCCCCTTCATGTGTACTATCATTTGCGTTTTTCTTATGTTGAGAAAATTCACGGCATGTCTTTTTCAGAACAAAGTTCTCCTAGATTCTTTTTTCCACACAAAAATTGTCACTGTCCGTATGTGTTACGTCTTAATTGGTCCCTTTCTAGTCTAGGAAAAGCGGTCAAAAGAGCACAGTATATATGGTGTGGAAGCTCCGTTTCATGCAGGTTCGCGGAAGACTCCTAGATCAATGCCGCCTAAAGTCATCGCGGGAGGGGAGTATCCATGTGCCACTAAGCTTACTGCAACTCTGTAAGTTCAAAATTTGCCGCCATGTTACTCGCTAGTACTCGGGAGGGGATATCCATGTGCCACTAAGCTTACTCGCTAGTACTCTGTAAGGTCAAAATTTGGGTAAAATTTGTTAGTACTCTGTAACAAATTTTACCCTTACTAAGCTTGGTGGCACATGGATAACAAATTTTACCCTTACTGCAACTCTGTAAGTTCAAAATTTGCCGCCATCTCGCCATGTTACCCAAATTCGGGAGGGGAGTATTTGTTAGCACGGGTTAACGTGGAAGTGGATCAGATCGGCAGGCCAGATGATGACTAATCATCCTGCGGTCGATCTCCATGACAGAAAGGCCATTTGGGTCTTTGCGACCGGTGACAGCGGTGCTTAAGCAAACGTCTGCCCAACTGCAAGGATCTTGGCCAGTGGTACTACTTGCTGAATGATGAATATACTACCGGCCGGTACCATCTGTCTGTTAACCGCCGTGGTGGGGCCAAGTTTATCTTCCCAGAAAGCGTACCACCTGGCCATCACACGATCCTAATCCCTTTCTGCATGGGCTTGCTAACATCCGTTCTGGGAGCGCATGCAATGATTGAGTTGTTTAGAAACGAGCAAACTGATTGCAGAGAGTTGCGTCAAAGGAACTGCTCTCAGAGCTGCCTGGATTCAGCAGACTCTTGGATCTTGATCGATCTATGGCTTCTGCTCAAACGCTTCTAGCGATACAAGAGAGAATTACGATACTGATTGGAATCATATTTGGTTTTTAGCTCTCAGCGGTAGTAGCTCCTAAGCAACAAAGAGTGTTTACGTCACCGGAGATGTGATGCGCAGAGCAAGATTATTACGTTACACTTCCGAAAATGTCTATAGCAACTCACCGTGAGAAGCTCTTCCTTTTACATATCCTACAAGGCCATCTCCAACGGGTCTATGCGAAACGGACAGCCATTTTTACTGTTTTGGTTTTTTTTTTGAAACAACGGAGCACCCCAGAAGGGGCTAGAGCCTATATTAATTGCAAAAGTGGGTATACAGTGATATTACAAGAAACCCCATAAAAAACAGAAAATAATACATGGGTCCCCGACATTTGTAGATAGGACCTTACAGAAAGATTGCAATTACAACCTAGTCCTATCTCTTCCCCACCGTGGAGTAGAGCGAGGCGAGCGCTGCAGCCGAGAACGGCGACGGGGACGAGACCACTTGTCACTGGCTCAGCGAAGCCCTCGGCGTCCAACCTCGAGCAGGGCCTCCCAATGGAGGTTGAGGATGTGCCGGAGCTCACCGGCTTGGAGAAGGCCATCCAGGCCAAGAAGATTCGCGTCCATTTGGACAACGAGAAGATGCTCCAGGAAGAAGAGGCTCTTGTACTCCTGAACCAATCCGGCAAAAACTCTGCTCCAATCCCACTTTCTCCCATCCCTACCATGGAGATCGAGAAGAAGAGAGGAATCAGAGCAAGAAGAGAGGCCAGAGTGGCAGAGGCACACCAACATCGCGTCAGTTGAAGCGGCTCACCACCGAAACTCAGGAACCTGCCACGGACATGGGGAGATGAGCAGAGAGGATGATGATGGAAGTGAACCGGGTGGATCTTATTGCAGGGGCGAGTGGTGGTCTTCTCTACCGCAGTCTTCCGCTCTCTCCTTGAGAGCACCACCACCGAGAGAGGAACAACCACATCGAGCCAGAGGATATCCAGCGTCTCTAGCTCGAAGCACCCGATGCGAGCCTTATTTAGAGGGATGCACGCCCTCAACCAGCTCTTCTGGGCCACCGCTTGCCACCAGCGGGGCGCATCAGAGCAGACGAGGAACGAGGCGCAGTGGATCTGGCCGCCGGGATCCACTATCCTACCCTCAGACGCCACAAGGGGACAAAACACAGAGAAAGAGATAGCTAAAGCTACTACTACTAGGGATCGAAGGGGCCAACCACCAGCTCCATCTCCACACCGACCGCCATGGCTACCGGAGAGGAGGGAGGAGAGGGGAGGCAGAGGCGGTCGGGAGTCGACTCTCAAAGGGGCTCTGTGTCGCTCGTACTTAGCTTGACATGCGACCGTTTTGGTCAGTTTGCTGGTCGGGGAGGACATGCCCCGGGCCGCTTTTTGCCTAGGCCTGACCGGTGCCCCCATTTGTCTAGCCATTTTTTTTGGTAAAAACCAGATGAATGGTTGCATACATACACACATTCATATAACCAAAATAGTTCTAAAATTAAAATTAAAATAGGTAGTTCACAACAAATAGAAGTGCATAATCCAAATCAAGTTTACACAATCAAATTACATGAATTAAAATTAAATAAAACAAGACACAACCTAGTTATTCGGCTCCACGGTCGATTGGTTTCCTACAAATTCCCATATATGATCAACCAAATCATTCTGGAGGTTATTGTGAGTTGTCTGATCTCGAATCTCATGATGAACGTGAAAGAATTCCTGACGTGGGTTTAACCAATTCTTCCTAAAATTCCCAGCCTTGGTCATAGATGCGTGCATCTGCCAGGTAATATGCCTTGTTATAGGTGTGGCTCACACCTGAAAGTTCACACGGGGAGCGGTGCCTTCTACAAGCCTAGAAAACACATTGAACATCTAAACAACACAGATGTTATTGTGAGAACCAACCATACCAAAGAAAGAGTGACAAATCCAAAGATCATGGGTTGCAACGGCCTCAAGTATGATCGTGCACCCCTAGAATGTCCTTTATATTGCTCCCAAAATGACAGTTCTTCCACTCCCAGTGCATGCAATCTATGCTTCCAATCATTTCTGGAAACCCTCTAGTTTCGTTGAAAGCCAAGAGCCGGCGAGGAGGGGCGGCAGGAGTTAGGAGGAAGGGGTACTGATGGCGGCAGGTAGCAGGAAGGGTTGTCGGCGACGCTGATTGTTCGATGAGAGAGAGAGAGGAGGTACTAGAAGGAGAAGAGATATGAGGGATGACATGTGGGGTCAGGTTCATTAAATCACTTACATATGACCCTAGGTCTATGTCATCGCTAAATTATGGGCACATTCTATTAGTTTTGCTGTTAAAACACAATTAGGCAAAAAAGTGCCCTATTTGTAACAGCTCGTCCTAAAAGTGGTACATATATCTTTTAGATTTACGACAAGCAAATAATGAAGAACAAAAAAGAAATCGCAGCAAGGGGACACAAATTTAACGTGGAAAACCCTCTCCAACAAAGAGAGGGAAAAACCACGGACGCCAGCCAGCGAAACTTCACTATAACGGGGAGTGTTTACACAACGCCGTGATTTTTCTCAGATGCAACTTATCTCATCTGATGGCTTACAAGAGATGTATATAACGGTGGAAACCTAGGTCATCAACGATTTGTACCTAGATCCGCTCCGCTTTGGCCCAAGCCTCCAGCGACGGGTCTCGCTCCACTCAATCAGAAGTTAGCATACTTAATAGAATTTGGATCATACTTCAACAGTATCAGCAACAAATTATAAAAGTAGCACTAAGTTGTTATCTTGGCCCCAATTATGGTACTAAAATGTACTCCCTCCGTTTTAAAATATAAGATGTTTTAGCTTTATGAATGAAGTGTATCTAGACCTCTTTTAGTGTCTAGGTTTATCTAGATATGAAATGAACCTAAACACTAGAAAGGGTGTAGATACAATCCTTTTATAAAACTAAAAAACGGATGGAGTAATTTAATGGATTCAACAACATCCATGTCCATCTTGCGTGTACAAAGGACGAGGTACACGAAGGTTGCACAGCAGTACCACGTGTTAGAAGGACATGAAAGTCCCTCTCGTGGTTGCTACGCTGTCCCGCCTCGGGTCTCCAAATTTATTGTACTCCGTACTAGCACTAGTGTACCACACATGTCCAAGCGAGTCGGCTTCGATTAGGACTATTCATTCGGACTCTGTGTGTGAAGCGTCGTGACCTAGCTACTCTACTAGCTAGGCTGCTGGTTGTTTTGTTTCTTTTCTCGTCGACCAGCAGCCACACCACATGGCAGACCAATCAAAGATCCAGCGGGTCCTGCAGATGGGTTCTACGCCGCGGCGGCCATGTGAGTGTGACGTGTTCTTATCCAGCCCGAAGTTACGTGGAACAACGGAGAGCAGATCAGGTCGCCGGCCGGAGGCCGATGATGGACTAGATTATTCTTATTCCCGGGGTGTTCGTGAGAGCTAGTCGTGGCTTGGACACATGGTTTGATTCTGCTGCCACGTGGTAGCAGACCATTCAGGATCGACTAATCATCCTGTGAAGAAAAGGTCATCTTGGTCTTTGCCTCTGCGGCTAGCCAACTGGGATATGGATGTTGGATCTTGCTTGGTCAGTTTACCATGATGAATGCTAACCAGTACTATTATCTGTTATTAATTGCAGTGATGGACCCAAGTTTATCTTTCAAGTTGTCACCTGGCTATCGCATTGTCCCGTCCTGTCTGCCTGGGCTTGCTAATGTTTTTTCTTGTGTGTGTTGGGAGCTCAATGATTTTATTGTTTAGAAAGAGCTGATTGCAGATAGTTGCGTGGAAGGAACTACTGTCAAAGCTTCTGAGGGCTGCCGGGATTTGGCAGACTCTTGAGGGTCTATGACTTGCGGTGATACACTTCTACTCAGACAATGCAAACGAAAATATGACGGGTCCTGATGTGAATCGATCGCATTATTTGTTGTTTAGCTCTGCAAGGTACAGTGTGTAAGCAACAAACAGAGCTTAGGTCCAGACAGGAGATGCGCTGGACAGAGCAAAGTTGCCACGTTACCCCTCACTATGTCGACACAACACTTTGCACAAGACTTCTACTACTTACTGTATTTGGCATATCCTACGGTCGACTGCAAAAGGACAGTGTCTTGTAACTGTGCATGCATGACACGATCTCTCGTAAAGAGAAGCCTGTGGCGCCAAATAGTTCAACGAGAGAGTTCAATGCAGAAAGTAGAATGTTGTCTAATAGCCCCTTTGTTAGAATGCATATACATATATGAGATAGACGCATCCGTATTAAGGTGTCTAGCAGTTTCCCGTACCTTTTGTTTTACATGGTATCAGTTTATGTTTCGATATGTCTTCCGATGTCCCTAGTTCCACCGCCGCCACCGCCGTCGCCAGCCCCTGCCCCTGCCCCTGCCTCGCCCTTTGTCGCCTCGCAGCCCCTGGCATGGAGGCAAGCAAGCTCGGTCCCCTGGGTCGCGCCTTCGGGTCCTCTCCCGCAACCGCCTCATATTGGATCGGCGAACACCCCGTCTGCCGCTGCCCCTGGCGTTGAGGGCGATATGCCGTCGCCGGTTCCCTCCATAACCTGTTCGACCAATTGCATGGCCAAAACTAAGGTACGAACACTGCCTCTGTTTTTACTAGCCGACCAACGGTGGACATAGAATTGGATATAGTGACATCTATGACCATTGTGTTTGTGTTGTACATAGATGGTTAGTAGCTCGAGCTCGGTCAAGTTATTCTTCAAGCATTCCGTCGATACATACAACACCATGTAATATCTAGCTGATGAAATCTATCTTGATTGGGACTTGTGAAAACAATCCGTGATCCTGAAGATGAGAAATGTAGGAGGCTTACGAAATAACAAGAGGCTTATAGGAAGGATGTGTAGAAAACATTCGGTGTGCTCCAATCTCGGTTGGGTATTGTTGGGTATCCTGCTAGAACATGGAGCCGTGAGACCATGTGGGAAGTGACGACTGTTTGTGTGATCATACACAACATGATTGTTGATGATGAGCGTGATGATAACCTCTATGACCAAGAGTGGAAATTTGAGGGTCAACTGGTTGAGTTGATGTCGGGACCAACATCGTTTGTCAGGTTGCTCCATGTGCATCGAGATCCTTGATCGAAAGAGTCAAAATCGACTTCAGGAGGATTTTATTGAACATATGTGGGATGATGACATAGGAAACATGTAGTCATCACTTTTAATTTTATTTGTTTGTGAGCTGTGTTTGATTGTAAACTATATGGTATTTGTTTGCTTGTAAACACTTGAAATTTATTTGATTGTCAACTACACAATATTTTGGTTCAAATTAGAAAAATTGCTTGAAATAAAAAAGGCACCAATATGGCCACATGGTGGACCAGATGGGTCATGTCGCCGGGGTACACCCCAACGGAAACGGACCAGCGGCATACAATGACCTCTGACTTGTCCGGAGACCGACCCAAACAGACGAAATCAGACATGTTTAGTCTCCGAAATGAGTTGGTCTGCCGGAGATGACATCCCTTCGAGTCTTTTCCATGCATCAAGTTTTGATAGCAAGTTTAGGACTTTCCTCCATGTTTATAGTATTTGTTATTATGCGAGGCTAGTATCCGAGGGAATAATGAAAGGAAGTCCATAGGGCAGCATCGTCGCCACCGTGCGTCTTCCATGGTCAAATGACTCCCTTCTAGACGTCCGCTGCCATGTATGGACTGCCCAACAACAAAATAAATAAAATGCTTATAGGCGTCACTCATGAGTCATAACTTGTCTGAATTATTTCAGTCTTAACATTTGAAATTTACAATGAACGTTAAACCCTATGTAGAGGAAACGAGACTAACATTTCGCTCTTTGTGAAAGATTTTGACCTAATGATTACACACTAAAAAAATGTCCATAAGGTTGCGGTATCATATTGAGTTGGTGAGTGCTTTTAGGAGTTGTTAATTTTAGTGGATCCTAATTTTATTTTACAGGTGGCACTTTCCTTATCTCAACTACAAGTGGCATTTTTATTTTACAAGTGGTACGTAGCAATCACTTTTTTTTTTGCGAATGTAGCAATCACATGAGTCATAACTTGTCTGAGCTATCTAACAGTGTACATAGTATTCATATATTTATAAAATGATCGTCAATTTGCTATAGTCTTTGTTGCATGCAAGAGACAATTTCATACGCATTGAATGATTAATTTGAGTGAGTAGGATGTATATTCCAATCAATCAGAGTTTAGTTTACGAACTACTACATCTGTTCCTAAATGTAATCCTTTCTAGAGTGTACATTGAACTACTTACATTTCCGAACGGAGGGAGTAGGATTTTTGTTGGAGTTCTCGTCAAGATCTGATATAACGCATTTTCTCAAAAGCCACCGGCCAAATGACAAAATTTGGAACTGCTGGGCTAATAAATGGGATACTTCACTGCAACCAATATAACACCTTCTCAATCAACGCCAAATAACTATCACAATCTAAGACATATTTAGTCCATGCGGATTTTACACTATACGCAGGAACCTCATGTGCAACATGTCATTCACCTTGGGAACCAAGATGGGAAATCCTATGAAATTGATGAACATCTTTGTCATCGTGAAAGATGTCTTGGTCCAACGAGCAAATTTGTTTTGGACCAATGATGAATTGATAGCATGCTGGGAATAATAAAAGAATTGTCCACAGGGTTGAAGACTTGGTGCCGTGTTCTCTGTGTCTTTGTTATTACGAGAGGTCGTCGGATCGGATGGACATTGAACGACAGTGGAATCTTATATGGTAACGTCTAGATTCACATCCCTGTAGTTTGGTTTTTGACTTTGGATTATATTTTGGTGTTCATTTGAAGATCTGACCTAGCATTTTTCTCTCTTCTTAAAAGGCCACCATCCAAAAGAGGAAGAAGGGCACAAAGGTTTCATAGTCAGGGCCGGATCTGACCGACCCTGTGCCACTGTCTAGGGCCCATGACCGGGAGGGGCCCATCCTCTAGACTATACAATTGTACATGTTTTATTATTTTGAGCTGCAGAAAATAGAGAGAAGACATATGAACCTATCGGAAAGAGTAGGTGACAGGAAAACGCACATAACTAGGCAACTATGTGATCGATTTCACGCTCACGGCCAAAGTCAACTGCAATTGATCCGCCTCTTTAGCTCTTCGTCTGCATACCAGCAAATTTGCAACCTTGCCTCGGCCGTATTGCTATTCTTTTAGTCTTTCTATCTTTTTAGTCTTTCTATCGTAATATAACATTTTTTAAGTGCTTAAAATAATTTATATATGTTCGACTAAGAATATATGGTTGGATATTAACTTTTAATATTTTGCAAATGAATTAGGCCCACGACATTAATTTCACCAAGGGCCCCGCAGTCCATAGTAGAACCACAGTGTGTACCACGTCATGAAAGGACACGAAGGTCCCTCCCATGGTTGCTCTGCTGTCCAGCCTCAGAGCTTCATAGGTACCACATGTCCAAGCTACTCGGCTTCGATTTAGTACAGTAGCTACTAGAGTATTCCTTTTGTACTTAGTGTACGCGACGAGTCGAGACCTTCGCCTGGACCGCTAGCTGGCTGTCCGTTTCTTCCCCGGAGGCCGGAGGCCGGAGGCCACCGGCAGATGGCTGACCAACCAACACCCGGCGGGCCGGGGCCGGGGCCGGCAGACGTGACTGGGATCTACGCCGACGCGACGCTGCTGAGCGATGTCGATGTGACACGCGTTCTTATCCGGCGGGAGATTCATGCGGATCAGATCGTCGGAGGCCGACGATGAGGCTTCGGACTAGATTATCATTGCTCTGGTGTGCTTTGTGCCTCCGTACGTGAAAGGTACCTGTAGCTTTGCCCAGATGAGGCTTCTGTGGTTGTCTGACCAGCTAGGATGGATCTTGGGCAGTTGATGAATCCCATCAGGATTTGTTGACTAACCACCACTCTGGACCAAAGTTTATCTTCCCCAGAGCAGACAGTACTGCTATCGCACGGTCATGTCATGTGGTATATGTCTGACTGGACTTGCTACTTGTAATGAGCTCGATGGTTTTGTAATAATGTTTATAGGAACAAACCGATTACAGAGAGTTGCGGGCAAGGAACTACTCTGAAGTCTCTTGCTGTTCAGCTGCCGGAATCGGGCAGACTCTCGATCCATTACTTCCAGCAATACACTTTAGAGCATCACTAACAGAGCCCCTACTTGTGCGGAACCCGTATTTTTCAGGTGAGAGTAGGGGTTCTGGGCCTAACGTGCGAGCTAACGGAGCCCTACTTGGGCCGTCCTGTAAATTATTTTTAACTGACCCCGTAAAATGGCCTCGTCGACCCCTACAAGTAGAGGCTGAACGGCCGTTCAGGGTCGGAACCCGTACTCGCTCCGCCGCGCAAACCCTACCCTGCCATCGCCGTCGCGCAAACCCTAGCATACTCCGGCGAGAGATTCCACAGCCACTCGTCGCAGATCCGCACCTCCGCCTATGGCATGGCCACCCTCCATGGTGGATGCGGCTAGGAAGGCGGCCGTAGCGGCGCTGGAGGTGGCGGTGGTCGAAGGCCGCCGTCGTCGTCTCCGCACCCTTGCGCCGACGAGCAGCAGAAGAAGCTCGCTCGCTCCGTCGGGGCGAAGCGCCACGCCGCGAGGCGCTGGACCAGCTGGGGCTGCGCCTGCCTCCCTCACTGGCAGCGTACGCCGACTGGACGCCGACGTCAGGGCCTCGTCAAGCTCTGCTTCCTCCCTCCTCCGTGAGTGAGCGGCATCGTCGCCGCGGCGACGAAGAGGAGAAGGCGCAGCTGCAGGCGGCGCTCACGGCCTCCAAGGCCGTGTACGACGAGCTGGTCCGCCGCGAGCAGGAGGAGCTGCAGGCGGCGCTCGCGGCCGTGCGCGTCGCGGACGCGCAGCAGGAGCAGGAGGCTGTCGCGGCCGTGCACGACGAGGAGATGGTGGCCTCCTCCTCCGGCATCGTCGACGATGAGGAGATGCTGGCGTCATCATCATCGACTAGATGGAGCTCCGGCGCACCTCGGACGCCCCTGCGAGCTCGATTTTGCCCAATCGAGGACGAGCCGGCGTCCTCCGGCGAGCTCGCCGCGTAGTTTTAGGTTAATCTAGGTTTGTTTTGCTATAAAATAGGATGTAATCGGTGTATGATCGATGACTAATCTATCTGTATGCTTAATTTCGTGGGGAATTTTGAATTCCAAATTATACGGGTTCGATTTAGGGGCTATGATCTGCGTCTCGCTCGAAAAAACTGTAAATCGCGAGTACATTACAGTTCGCGCGAGTAGGGGTTATGTTAGTGATGCTCTTAGACCTTGTTTGGTTTGCAATGGATTGAAGTGGATAACATGGATTGAGGGGGAATTAATCCCATCTAAGTTATAATTCCTATGAAACCCCTTGGTTCCACTCCAATCCACGCGTGAGGTGGATTAACTGAACGTACACTTAGTGGAACGATACAAGCGAGATCACGGGCCTGATGTGAAATTGTGAATCTTATTTGTGTGTTAGGGATCCGCGAGGTAGTAGCGCGGAAGCAACAACACGCGTGTTTAGGGCTTTCAAAAGGACGATCTTAAAACTTTTTAGAGGAAAAATTGTCACAATCCGTAATGTCAGGAATTTCATGACAAAGATACCGAGGAAAAAATTGTCACAATCCGTGCTACAGTATGGTCCCTTTAGAACGGTTCAAATGCACTTTCCCTATATGTTTCGGACAGCGGGACCCAAAAAAGCACCCATTGGAGAGCAAACCGTCCGCCCCTGAACCGGCGCATTCTCGCAGCCCAAATCGGGAAGACGTTTGCGCTAGCGCGTGTCCGTACGGACACCGCATGCGTCCTCCCTCGTCTGCTCCTGGTCCACATATCAGCGACCTAGACCTGCCTCATTAATGTCGGTTGTTGAACCGCCTGCGCCGCCCTCTCTTCTTTCTCACCGACACCAAAGCTGACCGCACCGCGTGACACTGGTCGCGCCGCACGACGCCTGCATCGGCCTTTATAAATGCGGGCATCTAGGCCTCCGCGCCGGGCATCCAGTGCCTTGACCTTCTTAAACAGGCCACTCGCAGCCATTTTCCACAGTCCCATCTTCCACCACCATATCTATTCCCCACCACAGCCATGGCCGGCGGCATAGGATCGAGGGAAGGGCGGCTAGGATGCCCCCTAGCCAGGGCGTGGCCGAGATCGGTGAGGGAGACATGGGGTCTAGGCCAAGGCATTTCTCCCCCACCGGCCCCGCGTTCACAACCACCATCGCCACCCTCGTCGCCCGAGTACGGCTCCATCGACCTCTCCGGGTTCGAGTTCGCCATCACCATCCACAACAGCATGAACTAGGACAGGTTGCGCCTCCCCTAGAAGTTCGTGTCGATGGTCGACGAGCAAGAGCCCCGCAAGGTCATGCGGGTGCCCGACGGCATGACAGGCCTGTAGTCCGTGGAGGTACTATTCGACTGTGTCGTGCAGATGCACCTCGTGAACGGCTGGAAGGTGTTCGCCCGTGCGCACGCTATTGAAGTCGGGCACTTCCTCGTCTTCAAGTATGACGATGACGCCAGGCTCACCGTTAGCATCTTGGACCATACCTTGTGCCACCGCCACTACCACTCCGACTCCGATGACTAGGCTAGACAGAAAATGTTAGGGTCTCTACATTATCTACTATATTTTCCTACCTCCTTTATATGCCTTTGCAGCAAACAAATTGCCCATAAACTATGTAAAAGTAAGGCAGATGTAGCCCTGAATTTGACATACAATAAATAACTAGCTTGCTCCCCGAAATGTCCTAATATGGACCGGCCGGTTGGGCCATTTGTTTGATGTTCCTTCCCCGAAGACTCCAAGATTAATAATCCCCCAGTCATCCCTAGGTCGCGGTAAGTTAAGTTCATTGCAAGATTAAGACTTGCCGCCATTCATGTAACACGGACAGACTACGACGCTGCATTCATGTAACACGGGGCTCCTTGTGCACGTGTGTGCTTTTCTCGTGTTGAAAATTCATGCCACGTATTTTTAGAAACCAAATAGACAAATTATTTTTGAGGAAAAATTGTAACGGTCTACATTTTGGACCGTTGGACCACAATTCTCTTTCTCCCTCCGTGTGTATGCTTGCACGTTTTCATGTTGAGATCCATGTCACATCTCCGTAGAAAAACATTGGGGCGAAACAAATGTCACGGTCTGTACTACAGTTTGTCCCACATAATGTCGAGAAGAGAAAGCCCGTCCAAGCGGCCTACCATTTTTACTTTCTGTTTCATGTTTCAATGAAGACTCCTCGATTACTGGCTCCTCTAGTCTCCTCAAGTCGTTTATTACAGCTTCAAGACTTGTCGTCATGGTCTGGCTTGGAATCACATCCGCTTCAAATGAAATAATACCTTCTTATGCCGGGACAAAATAAAATAAAATATTACCTGGAAACAAATTTGAAATATACTTCCTCCGCTCCAAAATGTAAGATGTTTTAGTTTTTTTTTTTTGAAATACATGTATCTAGTCACTGTTTAGTGTGTAAGTTCACTCATTTTGCTCCAAACCTACATATTAAAAACGTCTATATACATGTGTTTTACAAAGAGTAAATTCCAATTTTTATCCCTTAGTTATACTTTTGTGACACAAATTGCCCCATTTAGTGAAAATTTCTTTGTATTACCCCATTTAGTGAAACATGTGTTAGATTTTACCCTTTTTAAATATTTAGCTCATCTTAGCAAGTTGGATCTGCTCATCAGGTTGATATGACGCAGTGACTAGATGTACAACTCCGAGGCATAATTAGCCAGGTCCTGGTCGCTAGCGTTGTTGCTGAAACACCAATAGGCCGCTTACCTACTGCAAACGCAACGGTCGTGCTTAGCTCTCCCGGAACATGTTAGATTGTTCTTAGGGTCTTTACAGCGTCCTCGTTGCTACTTGCGCTCTGTCCCTTACACCCGTTCTTTGACCAAGCAAGCTTTGTACGACATCTGCCTTTGGCCGGACTTGGAGGAACATATCAGGCACCAAGTGTTCTTGGTGCACCTCTTGGACGGATCCATCAAATTCTTTGTGATGCAGTTCTGATTTTTTTTATTGTATACACGTACGGCTCAAGGCCAACATCATGGCCATGCGGTTTCTTCCTCGTTTTGTTCAGGTCAAGTTACTAGCTAACTGCTATTAGCACTTAGCACATTCGGTTATCATGTGTGAGATCACGTGTGGTGAGTTCAAACTGAAATCTATCACTATCACTTCCTCACGGTCACGGAGCATCAGCAATACTGCATCCGTACGTGTTCAGCGTGCTGGACAAACCTCAGCTAAGGAAAATCGACTTAGTGAGTGTGTTGAACCTGCTAGAAAAGGCTATTTATTTAAAAGGGATAAAATGTGAGACAAGTTTTACTAAATGGGGTAATTGTTGTCACAAACATACAATGAGAGGGTAAAAAGCGGAAATTACTCTTAAAAAAAAAAGCTATCACATCTTATAATTTGAAATGGAGGGACCAGTTGGCAACTCAATTATCTTTTATTTGCGGAACTCTCACTCGAAACATCACTTTTAAATAGAGGAACGATATTATAATTTGGCCCAGCAATAAATTGAAACCATACCTATTCTCGTGTAGGAAGAAGACTTGTGAATTGAGAACCTCTCAAGTAGGTGGACATGCTCGAACCGTGCTGAGCACCATTCGTGGACCTGTCCAATTCAATCAAGCAGCCCATAGAATCTTTTGGCCCATCGAACCAACCTAGTTATGTTCACCTTTTTCACGCAACAATCCTTCTTCTCCGAAGAAAATCCAGATCGACCGGCCAGCCGCTCTTGTATGCTCTCACTTCCCCAAATATTTATTCTTATTTTAGTTTGTTTAAAACTCCCAAGCACAATTTTGATACTTCCTCAAATGACGAGAGAGAGGTGATAGTTGTATCATAGCACGTAAAACTAAATAAAATAATATTAAATAGATCTTGTACATAATTTTGTATCGAGGTTCTATAAAACAATAAATATTATGAGAATATAATCTTACAACATGATACCATGCATTATAGAGATAGTATCATACACAATATCATATGCATAATAGTAATAATATGATACTAGCACTATGACTAGCCTAAGTGCGACTAATTTTTTTCGTTCTTTCTATTCTCTGATTCATTCATGCCTAAGCATATTGATGCTCCTTCCTTGTAGACATGTTGTATGCCCATCTCAAACTGCTTTTGTGCAAGGAAGAAACGTCCTAGATATTGTAGTAATCCTACATGAAACAATCCATGAACTACACTCAATGAAATTAAATGATGTAGTATTCAAGATTGACTTTGAGAAAGCTTATGACAAAGTTAATTGGTCTTTTCTTCAACAAACACTCCGTATGAAATGTTTTTCAGAGGAGTGGTGTGCTCTCATACAGTCTTTTGTGTATGGTGGTAGTGTTGCCATCAATGTCAATGACGACACTGGCAAATACTTCTAGACCTAAAAAGGGCTGAGACAAGGGGATCTATTATCGTCTATACTATTTAACATAGTGGCTAATATATTGGCTATCATTATTAAGAGAGCCAAGCCTGATGGCCAAATTGAAGGACTATTTCCCCATCTGGTTGATGGTGGTCTCTCAATTCTTCAATAAGCTAATGATACAATCTTATTTATGGAAAATAATCTGGAGAAATCTAAGAATCTGAAATTAATATTATTAGCATTTGATCAACTCTCTGGATTGAAAATTAACTTCCATAAGAGTAATTTGTATTGTTTTGGCGAGGCTCAAAACGAGGCCCACCTATATGCTGAACTATTCGACTGTTGTCAAGGGCAATTTCCAATCAACTATCCGAAAATACCAACCCACTATCGGTGTCTCACGATTGCTGAATGGAAACTCATAGAGGAAAGACTATAAAAACATCTTAATAGTTGGAAAGGTAAATTGCTATCCCTTGGCGAAAGACTTGTACTCATAAATTCAGTACTCATCAACATGGTACTGTATATGATCTCGTTTTTCCAGCTACCAAAAGGTGTCTTGAAAAAAGTGGATTATTTATGATCAAGATTCTTTTGACAAGGGGATAGTAAAAAAGAAATATCGACTGGCTAGATGGAAAGTGGTTTTCCGACCAAAAGAATACGATGGACTGGACATACATGATTTGCAAGTCAAAAACACCGCGTTTCTGGGTAAATAGCTTTTCAAACTACTTACGGAAGATGGTGTCTGGCAAACCATTCTATGGAGGAAATATGTTGGCTCCAAAGCTGTGTCTCAAGTGGTTTGGAAACCCGATGATTCACACTTTTGAGCGGGACTAATAGCGTCCAAAAAGCATTTCTTCCATTTTGGTGTTTTCAATATTAAGGACGGATCGCAAATTAGGTTCTAGGAAGATAAATAGCTTGGACAAACTTCTCTCTGTGAACAATATCCATATCTGTATTTGATTGTTAGGCATAAAGGAGATACACTTTCTACAGTAATGGGATCTAATCCTCCTAATGTGTCTTTCAGACGAAGTCTCATAGGTCCTAGACTGGTATCTTGGAATATTCTTTTATTACGATTATTTATGATACAACTGTCGGAGGGTGTGGACGAGTTCAAATAGAAACTACTGGAGGGTGGTAAATTTTCTGTTGACTCAATGTATAGAGTTTTGATCCAACCTGATATTCCAGTCGATGATAATAGTAAAATTTGGAAGATGAAAATACCCCTTGAAACAAAAATATTTGCTTGGTATCTCCGTAAGAGGGTCATTCTTATAAAAGATAATCTTGTTAAGAGGAATTGGCATGAAAGTACATAATGCGTTTTTTGTCACCATAATGAGACAATCCAGGTAGTCTCTGATTTATCTCCTCCACGCTCGATAGCCAATGTATTTGGTAACTGGTTGCATCTGATACATGATAAATATGGGACTTTGTTTAGGGTGGAAGAGCTTGTCACTATTTGGTCGTTTTGGCTATGTAGAAATGACAAAGATTTTTAATAACATTATGTCTTCTTCCCTGCAGGTGATCTATCGAGCTATGGCTATCCTCCGGACTACTGTCCAACATATGGAGTTTCGCGACTTGTTTGTGGAGGGGTGTACGCGATTGGAGGACATGGCGAGATATATTTTCTCTCAACATGGATGGCAACATGATTTGCGGATAGATCTACCGTAGCTCGAGCCATTTTTTTACGTGTGACGCCTTTCTTTGTCTCAATTACAAGTGACACTTCAATTTCACAAGTGGCAGTTTGGTATAAGATGAGCCCTGTCTTGTATGAACTTGCCATTCAATAGAGTACATTAAACTCCATCCAATCCATAGTAAGTAACCAACGACATTATGGATTGGAGGGTCTATATATAATGATACGCCATTCTCTAGCCTTTGTCCGTACAAGAGGCATCTTTGTGTAGCAACTATGTTATCTTGTTGTGCACATGGGATGATGGAATTGATTTTGTAAGCTCTATAGATTCCCATCACCTAGAATTTGGCTTCCGACCAATATTTTTGTTGAACTTTTCATTTCGAGATATGACCTCATGTTTTTTTTCAAAAGAGACCACCAAAGGGCAAATCGGGATTCGGTTTGGAAATGGGATCTACCTCGTTGCAAGCATTACCACAGCATGAAACACACAATAACTACCACAAATTTAGGACAAATGATTTCATGGGGGTTTTTGCCGTGTAATGTAGGAATTTCACACACCACAGTATATTTAGAATTGCGAAAGGGAACTTATGAGTTTGCTAGTGATGAGATTTTCAAGTGTGCTTATTATTGTATGACAAGTTAACATTTATGTCTTTATGAAAGATGAGTTGGGTCCCATGATTTTTTGTTTGTTCTGGCCCAACGTTAAATTGATAACATGCTCTCATGTTCAAAGAAGACTTGTGGATTAATAACATCTCACGTGTTCTCCCTAGAAAAACACCTCAAGTGTTCTCCAAGTCACTATGTTTATTGCAATTTAAGACTTGGTGCCATGTTCTCTTTTGTCTTTGTTCTTACGAGGGGCAATTTCGTATGCAAATAATTCGATTGTCGACCAGTAGTACATATTGGGTATTCGCACATGTTGCAAATGGTCTGTCGCACATGACTTTTTAATTGTTGCTATCGATGGGTGTGCGATACGTCTCTATTGCGCAAACCTGTTGTATAATCATGTACGAAAGGGCATACGGTTCGTCGGTTCCAAGCGTCTGCGAAATTTTGGAACATCGCAAATGCTTATTCCTTCTTGAACGTCTGTGTTTCCTGACGATTGCAAACGACTAACGTTGTTTCGTCATATGTGTTCATGTCAATTCGTAAGCGAGAAGTTTGAACCATCCGTATGCACTCTGAACCGTCTCTGGCCCAGTATGCTATTAGATGCATGCAAATACAATACTAAAACCTTGATTTTATTTGATTGCACATATGATACATCATATATTTACATACATTTGTGACATAGCTTTATTTGGTAGCTATACAAAGGAGAATGATACACAAAAACAAAATAATCTTTAGCTTTTTTGATTACGTCTTTGTCTTTGTGACAACGATGTACCTTGCAAGGCTAAAGTGGATTCTCCACTTCTCCACGGCTTGATCACACGAGTTGTGATATTGCTTCTTCGCAAAGGGTAGAAGCCACATGTTGTAAGATGGGCACTTTCCCTCCGCAGTATTGCTTAAAGGATCCAAATATAGTACAACACGTGTTCTTAAGTGTGAGGAATGTACAAATATAAGAGATTATTAGATGTGTAAATTGAAATAATTATTCACTTATTATGTGCATCTTCGGATATCGTGGGGAAAGGAAAAGGAAGGCGACTCTTCTTATTTTCTTACAACCACAGTATTTACTTTGCTAAACACCGGGCAGTCCTTGCCTTTCACTTGACTTTTGACTTCTTATTATGAAGTGTTCCCAAAATAAGATTCCTATTAAAGAAGTATAGAATAAAAATATATTAATATAGATGGTTATACTTATTCACTATTCATTCGAAGGAATTAAGAAAATACCAATACAATTAGAAAACTTTATATGTGTAACTATAAAGTGCACAACTACACTAACAACAAATATACCGCGTTTATGAAGGATTAGAATACCAACACAAGATCGGACGCGTGCATATGTAGATCTAAAGTACACAACTATACTAAGAGAAGAGTAACTAGCAAATCCACACCATGCATTTGATTGTATTAAGTAAGACAAACACAATGTCAGTGGGGTGCATATGTAGATTTAAATTACACACTAATAGAAAATGGCCTCTAGTACCGGTTCTGAACAGCCTCTAGTCCCGGTTGTCCTTTAGTCCCGGTTGTGCTATAAATCGGGACTAAAGGCCCTCCACGTGGTCGTGGTAGTGCGCTAGGCTAGAGGACCTTTAGTCCCAATTGGTATCACCACCAACCGGGACTAAAGGGCTTCTGCCACGACAACATTTTGGGGAAATCGGCTGCCGTGGCAGGGCTTTGGAGCGGATTTGTGCCGTGGCAGGAGGATCAGTAAAGGAGGGAGGTTTGGCGTAAGTGACGTGCCGAGAGATGATATATATATATATATATATATATAATTTTCTTACGAGCATACAAATATATCCTATTTAATTACATGGAGATCTTTACGCGGAGATCATTAAATTAAATGGATGCATTAGCGGCAATAGTGTTCTCCCTTTTCATCTATGACCTCCATAAGCAAAAATCCCGCCTATTCCTCTTGTATTGCTAGATGCGATTCTTTGGTAGGAGATTCTCCCGCATATCTTCGATCTTTAAAGAAGGAGATAAATATGAATATATCAATCATCATAAAAAAATACGAATGAAACTCAACATAATTGATGGTCATAAAATAAAATTGCGAATATATTGTTTACGTACTTGAACTTGTCTTAGATCTCTCCTCCACTCACTAATCGACATGCAAAGGAACCCACATACGTATTATCCACATAAATTACTCCCATGTGGCTTCCTCGAGCACTTCACCAGAATAGAATTTAATTAAATAATAATTAAACATGATAATGGTATTGAAACTAGAATTAAAGAGATGCGCAAATCTAGCTAACTAAGACTAATTACCTTGATCCGTCGAAAAGTTAGCTGGTCTTTCCATTCACCGACTTCGTTCTTGATGAACCATTTCCAAACTCTATCTAGCAAAGAAAATAAATAAAGGGGTTATTAATTACTATGGTTATTATTATCGTTCTTGATGAACCCTATTTTTGTTACAATTTTTTGATTATTATCGTTCACTATGGTACATATATATGTCTACTTCTAGAGCATGAAATGAGCCAAACTAGCAATGGCAGATGAATGATGAAGTTGCTAACCTTTTAGAACCTTGGATAGATGGGGCGTCACCAAATCTTAACAAATCGTGTGAAAAAATAGGGATGAACTTGAGCTCAGAGAGGAAATATAGGAGAGCGCAGCTTGAATGGAGTATGGCTCGGGGCAGAAGATGATAGGAAGGATTTTAGTCCCGGTTGGTGTCTGATTATATAATTATATCAAAAATCGTTACACAACATTATGAATAGAGAAGTGACAAAATTAATACAAGTTCATCACATTAAAACCAAAGTAGAGTAGTGATACCAATGTTATTATTGCAAAAATAAAAACTATGCACTGATTTTAAAAAATTCTACTTCGTAGTCACTTTGATCAATTACTAAATAAAGCACATCTACACGTATGCAAATTAAGAAGTTAATGTGAACTCAAACAAAAAATGGGCTGGCCCAATGCGAGCGCCCGCATGAGTGGAGCGCCAACCTTTAGACCTGGACCGAGAAAGCCCCGTAGATTATCTCGTGTCCAGCAGTGCATGGAAAAAAGCCTGGTCGAACGGCCCAAACATTGACTTGAACAAATGAAAAGGCCATTACTATCTGTCCAGCAGTGCACGGAAAGAAAGGAAAGGCAGCCCACGAGGGGAGCCAAGACGAGAACGAGAGGAAGAAGACGGCATCATGGCGGCGTCTCATGCGGCAGCGGCGTCCCCCACCCACCGCGCCTCCGTTCAGGCGACGTCGACCCCGCCGTACCCCAGCGCGGCCAGGATCGCCGACTCCTCCTGCTTCCCCCAGTACACCGCCTCCCTCAAGTGTATGCGTCCACCCCCACCCGACCCGCCCTAATCCTAATCCAGCCACCACCCGTTCCCGCTTTTCCTCCGGTCATGATTTCTGAATTCTTTTCCTGGCGTCTATGGTGGATCCCTGATGAAGTTTTGGTGTATTTACAGGTTTGGAGACCAGCCAAGACAAGAGCAAGTGCCAGCAGCAGTTCGACAACTACAAGGAGTGCAAGAAGAAAGAGGTTTCCCTTTCCCCCCTTCCAATTCCTCTCTACCCTTTTCTGATAATGGTATAAATGGATGCCTTCAAATTACAAGCATATCTTTATTAGCTATTAACACGTATGTGTTCTGTGCACATATCTGTTCTAGAGGTCCTAATTACTGCAAGTGCCAAAACTGAAGTTGAAACCTGTCTCCAGTGTACTTTGATTCCCTGAACATATTTTATAAAAACAAACATTAACGTGCCTCCTAGTTACATTTTTGCTATCCCAACTGCTCTAATCACTTTTGGTAGAACATGGACAAGACTTGGTGCGCAGAATCGGTGATTATGTGAACATGATAA
Source organism: Avena eriantha (assembly GCA_910589775.1). Classification (NCBI taxonomy): domain Eukaryota; kingdom Viridiplantae; phylum Streptophyta; class Magnoliopsida; order Poales; family Poaceae; genus Avena; species Avena eriantha. The sequence goes on from OU342746.1 coordinate 441,842,983, forward strand.
AAGGGCATCGGTCTAGCATGATTTAGAGCAAGTAACAAAGGCATACACCGTAATGTTAACATCCACATAGAGAAGAGAAAGGCCATTGTGATACGGAATGCCAACTACACTCTACTGAGTTCATAACTGTGAGTGCGGACATATAGACCTGCAGACATGTGTTGAAACTTGAGTGGAAGTACTTCCTGCTTTCAGTTCTTCCTTTCTTAGTCAATGAGCTTGTATACGGTAACCTTGAGAAGTTTAGCCTCGGGAATTTGCTTTAGTTTTGATTGTTTGTAACCAATTTTCCTTCGTCACTATAGTTCAGTTAGGTGCACATCAGATTATCTCTTCTAGATTACGGAAACAAGCCTCCAGGGTGAACCCAAGTAACTTAGCTACCTTTGAGTGCCTTTGTGCACTTGCTGATATTTGTTCAAAGAGGTCCTGTAGGTTATCTTGGATAGCAAGTCCTAACCTTGAAGTTGATACTTATCCATAGTGGACTTCAATACTTGGAAGTTACCTTTTAAAACAACAATTAGAGCACCTCCTTGTCAATTATGTTTGCCTAACTGCTCCATGCACTTTTGGTACGACATGAACGAGACTTCTCACGCTCCATAATAGTGGAGAAACTATTTTCAAGACTATTATAATTTAGTGTAAGTGACAAGTGCATAAAAATTAAGGTTAACATCCATGTAGAGAAAGGGCATTGTGATGTGAGTGCCAGCTACCCTCTGCTGAGTTCATAACTGTGAGTGTGGACATACACATATAGACATATATTGACTTGAGTGAAAGTACTTCCTGCTTTAAGTACTTCCTTTCTTGGTCAGTTTGCTAGTATACGGTATCCTTGAGAAGTCTAGGCTTGGGACTTAGTTTCCATTGTTAGTAACCAATTTTCCTTTGTTGCTATAGTTCAGTTATGTGCACATCAGATGATATCTTCTGGATACAGAACACAAGCCTCCAGGTCCAACCAAGTAGCTACCTTTTGGTGCTCTATGGAAACTCTGTATGGGCGTTCTGCATGAAGCCCGGCCAGATCCTCGCTTTGCCGATGTGGCCAGCCTATCCACTACTGTAGCTCTGTTCATTTTTCCCACTCCTTGATGGTGCCAATCAAAGTTCTTTGTTGTATGTAAAAACAGGACCTATGGCTTATCCCAGACAGCAAGTACCAAACTTTAAGTTGGAACTTAACTTCAGTGGACTTTAATTTCTTGAAGTTATCTTTTAAAACAGAAATTGATGCATCTCCTACTTACATTTTTGTTTGCCCAAATGCTCTAATCGCTTTTGGTACAACATGTCACACAGAAATCACTGATTCGGCGTTGACATTAACATCCATAGAGAAAGGGCATTTTGATATGGAATGCCAACTGCACCGTGCTGAGTTCATATCTGTGAGTGCGGACATACACATACACAAACTTTTTCAAGGAGGACCTGTAGCTTATCCCGGACAGCAAGTCCAAACTAGAAAAGTTGAAACTTGTCTTGCAGTGGACTTTAGCTCCTTGAAGTTACCTTAAAAAAAATTGATGCACCTCCTATTTACATTTATCTTTTCCCAACTGCACAACATGAACAAGACTTCTTGCCCAGAAACCACTCATTATGTGAACACTATAAAATGTCATTGTTCTTACATGATTTAGAGTAAGCAACAAGTGCATAAGCAGTAGTAACATTAACATCCACATAGGGAAAGAGCATTGTGACATGTAATGCCAACTATGCTCTTCTGAGTTCAGGACTGTGAGGGCAGACATACACATACAGAAACAAACTGAAACTTGAGCAGTACTTCCTGCTTTAATCACTTCCTTTTTTGGTCAATGAACTAGTGTATACTGTATACAGTATCCTTGAGAAGTCTAGCCTCGAGAATATGATTACATTCCATTGTCAATTCCAGTTTTCCTTCGTCACTATGGTTCAGTGATGTGCACATCAGATGATCTCTTCTGGATAACAGATACAAGCCTCTAGGTCCAACCAAGTAGCTACGTTTTAGTGCTCTATGGAAAATCTATACCGGCGTTCTGCATGATGACCGGCCAGACCCTCTCTTTGCCGATGTAACCAGTCTTTCCACTATTGTAGCTCTGTTCGTTTTACCCACTCCTTGATTCTGCTAATCAAAGTTCTTTGTTGTATACAAAAACAGGACCTATAGCTTATTCCAGACAGCAAGTACCAAACCTGAAGTTGAGACTTATCTTCAATGGACTTCAATTCCTTGAAGTCACCTTTTAAAACAGAAATTAATGCACCTCCTAGTTACATTTTTGTTTGCCCAAATGCTCTAATCACTTTAGGTACAACATGAATGCGATTTCTCGTGCAGAAACACTGATTGGCCATTGGCATTAACATAACAACATCTACATAGAGAAAGGGCATTTTGATATGGAATGCGAACTACACTGTGCTGACTTCATAACTGTGAGTGTGAACATCTAAATACACAAACTTGTTCAAGACCTATAGCTTATCCTGGCCAGCAAGTACCAAACTTGAAAAGTTGAAACTTGTCTTCAGTGTGCTCTTATTCCTTGAATTTGCCTTTTAGAACAAAATTTAACATTTTTGTTCGCACAAACTGCTTTAATCACTTTTGGTGCACCATGAACAAGACTTCTTGCGCAGAAATCACTGATTATGTGAACACTATAAAAGGGCATTGTTCTAACATGGTTTAGAGTAAGTAATAAGTGTGTAAGCAGCTACGTTAACATCCACATAGAGAATGGCATTGTGATCTGGAATGCGAACTACACTCTACTGAGTTCATAAGTGTGGGTGCAGACATACACATAATGACTTCATTGAAACTTGAACAATAGTACTTCCTGCTTTCAGTACTTCCTTTCTTGGTCAATGAGCACATAAGATGTGGGAATATTCTTACATTCCATTGTCAGTGACCAATTTTCCCGCTTCACTATAGTTCAGTTTTGTGCACGTCAGATGATCTCTTCTGGATTACAGAAACAAGCCTCCAGGGTGATCCAAGTAGCTACCCACGAGTGCCTTTGTGCGCTCGCAGATATTTGTTCAACAGAGGTCCTATAGGTTATCTTGGACAGCAAGTCCCAGCCTTGAAGTTGAACCTTATCTATACTGGACTTTATTTCCTTGAAGTTACCTTGTAAAACAAAGATTAGTGCACCTCCTAAGTCAATTTTTTGTTTGCCCAACTGTTCTAAGGCTGGTCCTAGTGGGAGTATCATAGCTAGTATCATGCATGCCATGTTGGCAAAAATATGATGTGGCACAACAATTAATGAAGAAAGAGATGGTTAGAGTATCATAGGTAGATACCGTACCATAGCACGTAAAACTAGAAAATGTTCATGCAAATAAATCTTGTACACAATTTTGCATTGAGATTCTATAAATCATTAAATATAGTACTAGTATGATACTACCATATGATACCATGCACTATGGAGATAGTATCATACACTAGTATCATATGCATGATACTAGTAGTATGATACTACCACTATGACCAGCCTAAGGCCTAAGCACTTTTGGCACGACATAAGCGAGACTTCTTGCGCCTCGCAGTAGTGGAGAAACCATTTTCAAGTCATTTATAACTGAAGTGAGTAACGAGTGCGTAAGCAATAATGTTAACATCCAGATACGGGAAGGGCATTGTGACATTAAAAGCCAACTACACGCTGCTGACATTGAATGCTCTTGGATTACAGAAACAAGACTCTTGGGTGAACCAAGTAGCTAACTTTGAGTGCTCCATTGAGATTTTATAAACGTGTGCTGTATGATACCCAGCCCCAGTACCTCCCTTCGCTGATGTGACCACTCTTTCCACTGTCTCGACGCTGTTAAATTTGCTCACTCCCTAATGTTGCCAATCACAATTCTTCATTGTATAAAAATAGGACATGACAAATGTGCTAATGCTATTCATCTTATTTTAGCATTCCTTCTTCCTCATTGGACTTTTGGTCACCACATAAGTAGAAGGTTTATAGTCCTTGAATATGAAATCCATCACCATGGACTGCTCTGAAGTCTAAATCCTTTACTGTTTTTCTGAATATGTAGTCATCCTATGATCCTAAACTCAACTGTACACGGCTAAATGACATATTCATTGTACTCCTCTGTCTTGAATCAGATGTCGCAGATTTGTCTAGATTTGCATGTATCTAGATGCGTTTTAGTATATAGATACATGCGAATCTAGACGAATCTCCGACATCTAATTTGAGACGGAGGGAGTACTATTTTTTATCTTCTATCTTCTCATTTGAACCTTCCATGGTGCTTCGTTACCTTCCTGAGTTATGCCTTACACTCCTCTCATACATCTTCAGCAGATCTGATAAGATCCCAACCTGGAAAGCAATATAAAAATAAGAACCGAGTCATAGAGTCTATTAAAGTCATTCCAGGGAAATTTCTTAGCAAATGTACATGACATACCTTGTATTCAAATACCAAATAGATTTCACGTTACCTGAATTCTTATTCTGAACTAACATCTACTACCTTTGAGTGTATCTCACACTGCCTGTATTTCAATGATCACAGAGGGAGGCTCGGCTGGAGCGAAACCGGAGCCGGACATTATTCGGGTGAGCATCGGGCACCATTGTGCAGTGAACCGAAGAGTTAATCCTAGTGAAACCATGACCTGTTTAATTTGCTGATGTTCCTTTAAGTTGTTGGAGATAGACAAGAGTACATCACTCTGGGTTCAGATATATGTAAGGACAATATGAGAATTTCTGCAATAAAATGGTACTCCCAGGAATGCCTGAAACCGTGTCGTCTTGACGCTGGTCCAGATGCATTTTATTTCAATGATGCTTGTTGTTTTGGCAGTATATTAAACTATGTAAAACATGTAAGAGATCATTATGTACAAATAGTGAGAAATCTTCTAATTGCGAAGTTTCGTCGGAACAGAGAGGTTGGTGGGTGGTTGTTCTGTGCCATCTATGTAAACAACTTCTCAACTAAGCATCTCATCTGATTAGCACTCGTCCTAGTCAGCCAGTGGTAAGCGCGTCAGGCAGAAACATTAAAAAAGCTTGAAACACTGTCCACTGGACGCAATTCTTATTGACTTGAATTAAACTTTTGGAGGCTAGGACGACGAGTACTTTGTTTGATATCTTCTCTGATTTACAAACCAGATCTTTAAAATTAGATTATTGTCCATAGGGAGGCAAGTCTCATTGACTTGCATTAAAATTTGAAAAATTGGCGGCTATAACTTGGCCTGAAGTCTTGTGCAATTTGCGAACCGGCTAACAGATCCAAAACATAATAGCTTTGTCTCTTCTTGGTCTTCCTCTCCAAATTCGATTGGCGCCATGAATGGAATCGAGCAGTACCCGTGTGATGGCCGGACGGCCTACCACTTCCAACCTGCCAAGAATTGGCAGAATGGTCTGTGCGCCTTGTGATTCTTTGTGCTATCATTTGCTCCATTGGCTTGATTTTGTGAAGTGATTTTAACCATTTTGTGATCCTCGTTTGCATCTCTGGATTTGGACGAACACGGCTGATCCATGGAAACAAAACAGATCCCAATGGTACGTGTATCTTTTTCCTTGTATATCGTGTCTACTGTATCTTTGAAGATGGGCTTGGTTTAGAGTCTTTTTTTTTTGGAGAAATGCCCACCATATTTTTATACCAGTAGATAGCAAAGTACAATTAGAAGAATAACCAGCCAGCAGAATGAGCTTGGACTTGAGATAAGAAAGCAAATTCACTTTATGAAATGATGTTTGTTAGTTGATGTTTACTATGGAACAATGTTGTTTTATAATCAGCGTATAGTCAATCTTGGTTAAGTGACAAGACTGACGGTTGTTTTCCGTTACGCCTGCAGGGCCGATGTACCACAACGGCATGTACCACTTTTTCTACCAGTACAATCCCTACGGCGCGACCTGGGGCTCCGGCAAGCTGTCGTGGGGCCACTCCGTCTCCGGCGACCTCGTGCACTGGGCCGCCGTCGAGAACGCGCTGGATCCCACCGCGGATTTCGACATTAACGGCTGCTACTCGGGCTCCGCCACCGTCCTCCCCGGCGGCCGCCCGGCCATCCTCTACACCGGCAAGAACGCCGACAAGGAGCAGGTGCAGAACGTGGCCTTCGCGAAGAACCCCTCCGACCCACTGCTCCGCGAGTGGGAGAAGCCGAGCTGCAACCCGGTCATCCCGATCCCCGCGGACGTCACCGGCAACAACTTCCGCGACCCGACGGAGGCGTGGCGCGGCCGCGACGGCCTGTGGAGGGTCGGCGTCGGAGCAGAGGTCGGCGGCCTGGGCTCGGTACTCGTCTTCCGGAGCGCGGACTTCCTCCGGTGGGAGCGCAACGCCGCGCCTCTGCACGTCAGCTCGCGGGACATCCCCGAGCTGGAGTGCCCTGACCTGTTCCCGGTGGCGGAGCGGGGCACGGAGGGGCTCGACGTGTCGACGCCGGGCGGCGCCGGGGTGACGCACGTGCTCAAGCTCAGCGACCTGGCCAGGGAGGACCACTACATGGTGGGGCGGTACGACGACGCGGCCGACACCTTCGCGCCGGCGGAGCCCGAGCGCGGCGTGGACTGCAGGAAGTGGCGCCGGTTCGACCACGGCCACCTGTACGCGTCCAAGTCCTTCTACGACGCGCGCAAGAAGCGGCGCGTGCTGTGGGCGTGGGTGGACGAGACCGACGGCGGCGGCGTGGCCAGAGGCTGGGCCGGCATCCAGGCGTTCCCGCGGGCGGTGTGGCTGGACGGGGACGGGAAGCGGCTGGTGCAGTGGCCCGTGGAGGAGATCGAGACGCTGAGGAGGAAACGGGTCGGCCTGCAGTGGGCGACGGAGGTGGAGGCCGGCGGCAGGAAGGAGATCGCGGGCATGGTGAGCTCGCAGGCTGACGTGGAGGTGGTGTTCGAGATCCCGAACCTGGAGGAGGCCGAGACGCTGGACCCGAAATGGCTGGTGGACCCGCGGGGGCTGTGCGCGGAGAAGGGCGCGTCCGTGCACGGCGGTGTCGGCCCGTTCGGGCTGCTGGTGATGGCCTCCGGCGACCTGGAGGAGCACACGGCGGTGTTCTTCAGGGTGTTCCGGCACCTTGACACGTACAAGGTCCTCATGTGCACCGACCTCACAAAGTAAGTGTACATCGTCCCTGACGCTTTTCTTCAAGAAAGAAACATGACAGTTGTTTGTGACAAAGGAACGACATCACGATTTCTGGACATTCATTTCAAACATGGAAAATTCACAGGTCTTCTAAGAAAGCAGGGGTACACAAGGCATCATACGGAGCATTTCTTGATGTGGACGTGGAGAAGGATAAGTTCCTATCACTCAGAACACTGGTGAGTTGACCACAGATACTAACATGTTTCGTTTTGTTCACATTACACGGTAGTAGCGAGCAATCGGAGTTTTTATTTTTCGATGAACCAGAGGTAATTAACCGGCCAGTCGTGTACACGAATAAATGCAGATCGACCACACGGTGGTGGAGAGCTTCGGCGACGGCGGGAGGACGTGCATGACGGCCCGCGTGTACCCAGACCACGCCGCCGCGGGAAGCAGCCGCCTCTACGTGTTCAACAACGGGACTGGCGCCGTGAAGGTGTCCAAGCTGGAGGCGTGGGAGCTGGCCACCGCGGCCATCAACGGCGGAGCCGACGGTTCGCCTGCACCGGACGAAAGTAAAGTGGCTTTGTAGTGGATACGCGGGCGGTTGGCTGCTCGGATACGTGACCCACGTCTGATTTATATGCTTGCTTGTCGAGTTTGGATTTTCCGGTGGAAATCCTTGTACAGTAGAGAGTAATTTAGACAAGTAACATCCATAAGTTACTAGTTTAAATAAATGAATATTTAGTCAAAGTCAAACATTTTAAAGTTTGACCATATATTTAGGAAAAAGTATTAATATTAATAACGTAAAAACTATTGCATTACAATTGCTATAAACTACATTTCATATGCATTGGACATCATGAATGTTCATATTTTTCCTTATATTATATGCACCCGATTGGATTTCCGCAAAACCACATGCCAATACAAGTTTTTAGTGAGGATTCCACGTTTGGATTATATTCAAAACATGACACGCCACCACCATCGCCCGCACACGCACATTGGTGGAAAATACACAAATTCTAAAATTTCTGTTTTCAAATAATACATTTTTTATTTAATTCAAAAAATAATACACAAATTCTGGAATTTCCGAATCTAGCGCGACGTTGGCACACTGTGTGCCAACATGAGTTTATTGTCTCCGCGTGTGCCGACAAGTCGTTGTCGTCTCCCCGCGCACCGACAGGCTCGCAGAGCGGGCCTTGCCACACGCGACAGCGGCTGGCGGGGGGAATCGGCATCCCGTGAGCAGATAGGGCCTGTCGGCACCTCGTGAGCCGACATGGCGGTGCATATCCCGTCGTCCGCACACCGCTCCTATTCTTCCTTCCTCCTTCCTCTTCTCTCTACCTGCCCATCGAGAGCTTCATTTCCTCTCCCAGATTGAGCTCGTTTTTGCTCGGTTTTCACCAAATCTTCAGCTAAAAGGTAGTAGAGTGGTAGGAGAACCCCGATCTTCTGATGGGATAGCTTGGGGAGGCGATTTTTGTGGTGTTCTTGGAGAGCAATGGCAATGATGGAGGCTAGTGTTGGCGTAGCCTGAGCTGCTTGGTGGTTGTGCTAGTCCATGACTGGAGGGCGCTACATGGCAGAGCTTCGCATGTTTCGAGGGTACATCCTAATCTCCTAAAAATTATAATTTATTGTGTATGTTTATAGACGCACTTGGATGTGGTTAGTTAGTTGTAAGAATATTATCCTGAAGTTTTAGTATATTTTAGACCGTATTGTGTCGTGCTGCTTACTAGCTATTTTTTTCTTGATTGCAGGATCAAAAGAAGTAGCTGGATCGAAGTCTATATCATGGAAATTTTAGTCTTTGCACTTAATTAGGATGGCTACATTTTATTTGAGTTTTATTTGATGAATATTTGCTATGAGAATTATTATTTGTATGAATACTTGTTGTTTTGTATTTCATAATTGAATGGCTGTATTTTTTTACAGTTGTGATAGGCTATTGCCACAAGTCACTTTTGGTTGCCATAGGTTAGGAACACGAAAAATATAATGTTGCAACAAATCTCAGTCGCCATGTGTACATGCTTTGTTGCGCTAGGATTTAGCAACGAAGAACTTTATATTGTTGCAATAACTTGTCACCGCAATTTTTTTGCACGTCTGTTTGGCGCCACGAAATAAAGCTTTGTTAAAAAGAGTATCGACACAAACACTTTAAGTTGTTGTGGTAGCCTCTTGCTACAAACATTTTTCCCATTGCAATAAGTATTTGGCGCGATGAAACTAAATTTGTGGAAATAGAGTATCGCCATGAAAACTTTGCATTGTCGCAGTAGCTTCTTGCTACAAACATCTTGCCTGTAGCTTCTTGCTACAAACATCTTACTTTTTTTTAAATAGAGTATCGCCACGAAACGTTTAAATTGCCGCAATAGCTTCTCGCTAAAAAAATTTGACAGTTACGGTACCGTTATCGCCACGAGTGAAATATTCGTTGGAATAAGTTAATGCCACGAGCCTAGCGGTTCATGGAAAAATGGCTAATGCTACAAAACAATAGTTGTTGCCATAGGTTATTACCATGATTGGTTATTGCCACGAAAGAGCATGCGTCACGAAACATGCGTCGTTGCCATAGGTTATTGCCACAAATGTCTATCGCCACAAACCATCAATAGACAATTGGTTCGCATGTTGCATTAAGTTATCTCCACAAACCAAATTGTGGTGATAAGTGGGTGTTGACAAGGGAAAAATGTGGCAACTGCCATTATTGTTGTTGCAATAGGACACTTTATTGCCCACAATTGCTTTTTCGTTGCGATAGCCTATCACCATGTTTTTAATTGCAACGCTTGCCAATGAACGGCATTTCGTGGCAATAGGTACATATTTTCACAAATCGACACATATTGCGACAAATAATTTTGTTGCAATAGATCCAAATCCTTATAGTGACTGTTGTATTATGTCCGATACATATCATATTGCTTCGTCAATACTTTACATTGCCCGAGATAAAACACTAGGTTATTCTCGTTACCAGGCATGTACTCTTTACTCATACGGCACTATCGATGTTCATGTGTTGAACAACTTGATCACTTTTCTGGCCATACGATGACGAAGACCATAGTACATGAGTGCGCACAGAGTGTATCTCTTCATCGTCAGGAGTAGGAATTCCCGCAAGTACCCCATGTGAATAATTGGCGTACTATCCGGTAAGAGCAAGTATCAACTTTATGATTACTCCGTCAAGATCAATGTTTGAAGAATCTTGCCACGTCCATATTGTACCCAAGTTCACATGTGTCTCACCGTCAAACCATCTTTAGTAAAGGCAATATATTGTTTATGAGAAACTACTGATAACAATATTGATGATGTGTTTCACGATAGGTCATATTGGCTCTATCCATCATCGTTGTTCTCCCAAAAACTCCGATCTCATATATCACCCGTAACTCCACAACAAATTGTCGTTTTTCCCATAGTCAGGAAACCGGGACTATTAATGATACATGAACTAGTTTTAGAGGCGAGACTAGGGATATCTAAATGGTGTTTATGATTCCACACATGTATTAGGGTTTTTCCTCCAAATACTCATTATCCGGAACTAATACAATTATAGCACGGAATAATAAACTTAATCATGAACAAGAAATATAGAATAATACAAATTATTATTGCCTCTAGGGCATATTTCCATCAGCCCGACCCATATTTCTTTTATAGGGCATCGAAAAACCACCTCCGGCCATTATATGTAAGTTTTCGACGGGGGGATATGGTTCTCGACCTGAAGCTTTTTCGCAAGCACCTCCGCTACTCCGCCGCCGGCCGCCGGGCACCACCGCTCAAATACTCCATCTCCGACGAGAAATTAGCGCCGGCCCTAAGCAGACCCAGCACCGCACCGCTGCGATGTACCACCGGGGGAGCTCGAGCAGAGTAGAGGGCAGCCAAGTGGGACGTTCTTCCGCTTCGTCCCACCGCTGCGACCCTGGCTATGCCTCAGAGGAGGAGCACCGTCGCCGCGTATGCTCCGACGGCGCATGGAAGCGCGCCTTCCTGCACTACATCTATCGCCAAGCTCCGGCGCCACACAAGCTCCATCTCCGTGAAGTGGAGGAGGCCAACTTTCAACGCTGATCGGGGGAGGGGAGCTCCTTCGGAGTGCGCGCTCGTCTGCCATCACCGAAGAAAGAGGAAGAGGAGGAGATCAAGGGCTATGCCCCAACGGTGTATGATGTCATCATCAGCGAGGAGGACTATGTCGATGATGCCTCCTTCGACCGCATCACTGCCGTGATCATGCGGCGGAGTGCAGCGGAGGAGGAGGACTAGTGTAGGCGGTAGGAGCGGGACACGGAGCTCGATGACCTCTTCCTCGAGCAGGGGCTCACCAGCGAGAGCCAGCTCCGCCAGAAGCAGCTAGAGTGGGATATCTAGCGCACTGCAAGTAGAGTAGTTCGTCGACCTCATCTCCGGTAACGTCGCCGTCGCACCCCGAGGCTCCGATGAGCCTAATTTTGTGCCCTAGGTTAGGGTTAGGCGGAGTCGACGGCAGATCCCCTGCGTAGTAAAAAATTTGTGCATTTTGTATGTATGATCACATTGATCTACAATGAACTATTTGAAATATCACGCGAATGTTTCAAATTTCGTTGTTTATGGTTTTTTATTCTGGTTTCTGTTCTGCGCATCAACTCCGTGGAGGAAAAATGAGCAAAAACCTGCGCCTTATCCGTCTTTATATGGTTTAGCGGATAAGGGGTCTGCTAGATATGCTCTAAGCAACTAAAAATGTAGTATCCTCCCATGAGAGTATTCAGTATCTTTATCTTGTGAAACCACTTACAGTTATCTTTCCAGAAATCAAATTCATCCTACAAATTGTATGCTTCTCACTTAAGATTGTAGTAATGAAGTAGATTAGGTGCATGAAATGTAGTTGGACAAACCCAAACTATGTGTTCATCCACTCTAGGCTGGATCCCATATCCTATATAACCAGAATTTTCCAAATGTGTCATGTTTACGTGGGCGATGGCCGATGAGAAATAGATAAAAATGGCAACACACGGGCATTCAATTAGTAAGAAAATAAATAACCAATTCGCCCACGGCGCACCCCCTAGCTCCGTCCTGCCGCCAAGAACCGCCTGAATTGCAGAAATTCACGCTTTTCAGTTTCCTTCATTGTTACTCCATGGATTCATTCAGCTACCCCTATCTTCTCTTTGTTTCTGATCAGCCGTGGCGACATTGCTTTTTTGGACGGACGGATTCAAGGTGTTCAGTGACAGAGCATCTTGTAAGCTGTGGGATCAGCTAAACCCATAGTTTTTCTAAAAAAACCATTTCTATTTGCAGATATTTTATTATCCATCCATAGTATTTACTACAACCTGAACCCACGGACTTTGAACGCCATCAGTGGTTTAGAAGTGATCCGGATTCATGGCTTGGCAATGATCAAGTAACGTGACCTAAGAGGAGACACCGATGGAAGTCGACGATGTGGGCTTTGGAGGTGGCTGCAGGCTAGGCTATGTCTGCTACGGCCATGTATCAACGCCTATGGACAACCCCCAAATCTCCTCCTTGCTACGATAGTACAGAATGCTGGTCTCATAGCCCGACGGCGTTGCTACAATGGCTGGGCGGCGCTCCAACCATAGCACGACGGTGCTGCTACGAATGCATGATGACCCTGCTATAACAGTTCGCCGGAACTTTTTGCTATGATGCTTTGATAGCACTTATGATTTGCTACGATGGTTATGTGTTTTTGCTACAATGATAGAATGTTTTTTCTACGATGTTTTTGCCAAGGTCTCCGGCAATATCTCTGGCGAAGTTGGTGTTGCAACATTAAAGAATTTTTTTCCTACAAAGTCTTCGTCGAGGTCTCGGGCAAGATCTTTGGCGAGTGCAGTTTTTTTCTGTTTCTATGTACTCCCTCCGTAGCAAAACAAGTGACTTGGATTTATCAAGATTTACTTGTATCTACACACTAAAACTTGTTTAGGTGCAAACAAATCCAAATCACTTACTTTGTGACGGAATGAATGTCAAAACTAGACATTTGTAGTAAAAGCGGAATTAGAGATTTTATTTTCCTGAACCCAGGGGATTTAGGGAATTTATCCCCCGGATACGCCTAGTGTTGTCCTTTATCTTTTGGAACGCAGCGTGTTGTCCTTTATCTAACTATAAACATGGTTAGCTAGAGACTTGACAAACGGACCTAAACAATCTTTGTTGCTTATCTTTCTTGTATTGTGTCACTAGAAATGAATATCACCGATCATGAGTCTGCCCAATTCCGGTAGCTCTCTGAAACTTCGCTGCCCAAATCAGTGAGCTCCATGCATACATGAATACAGGACAGGAAAGTGTGATAGAATCTGGAAAGATAGAGTTTGGTCCACCGCGGCCGTTAGTTAATAAATCCCAATATTATCATCCATCCCATTCAGCCAGCAAGACGAGAGCAGACGTTTGTTCATCATCACTCCATGAGCTATAGATGTCAGAATTTTTATAAATTTGGATCTATCTATATATACTAAATAGTGTCTAGATACATCAAAATTTTGACAAATTTGTGTCATCTATACAAATTTTGAAAATATAGTTTACTTTTATGGTCTATAGGAATCGTATTCCCAAAATTAACCGAGAAAATATTCATACCTACGTAATGGATGCAGCTATGTGTGTATGCAGTCTGAAACATAAATGCAAGTAATTTCGTTTTGGAGCCCGTCCCTCCATGGAGGACTTTTAGTTTTTTTTTGAAAATTCAAATTTAAAGAATAAAAAATCGAAAAAAATTACCAGACGTAGATAATGATATATAATACGCTGCAAAATATTATATGAAAAAACTTTGAATTCTGACCTCAGTAAAACAGAGAAAAATGTAGATCTGGGAGTGAACAGTGAAATTTCGAATGGGCCTCCATTTTCTGAAAATTGTCATATTTATCTTTTTTGCTGTGTCTGAAATACATAATATTTTCCATTGAAAATTGGCACACATCTATTTCGTATTGTTGGCTATACGAATATATTTGTTTTGAAAATATTTGATGCTATTTGAAAATTTCAAAAAAGTGCTGCAGGGAGGACACGGGATCTAAAGCGATTTTCCGGTAATATTATTTTACTTGTTATAAAAAGGAATACAATACCACGTCATGCAGGCAGACTGCACATTAATAAATTCCAAAATTCGGAACTTATATCCTTTAAACCAAGGAACGTCGCACCGATTTCAACAATGTGCGCTGATCTCCAACAATGGGCGGGTGGGCGAGATGTTAAGAATACCAGGGGCTGTGTCTATATATATATATTTATATATATTTAGAGAGCGGCAGGAGAGCTGTATGCCATAACCCGCACTTGGTCATCTAGACTATGGCTGCGCTCCGTCTGTCCGTCTGCGCAGCCGTGGTCGTGCACCTCTGCCTCCTCCTCTCCCCTTCCTCCTCCCTCCGCGTGCGCGGGCTCTCTGAATCCGAGGAGGCGAGCACTGTCAGCTACCGGACCGCCTACCACTTCCAGCCCGCCAAGAACTGGCAGAACGGTAAGATTCAGGGTCCCTATAGTAGTTCGCTCCGATGTTTGCTCGACCCAATTTCTCTGTCGATTGATTCCTGAATATCTTCTCTGTTGAAATTTGTGGTTCGGAATCGGATGGACGGATTCATGCATGGTGGTGCTGAGCAGATCCCAATGGTACGCCCTGTTTTCATCCCATCGATTGACTGCTCGCGTATTGCACTTGCTTGTTTTCTTCAGTTTCGAGTCTGAACTTGCAAGAAGATCCAGTGAGATCGTAAAAAACATCTCTTATGAATTCGATTGGCAGTCAAGTGGTGCAGCATACATAAGCTATATATGTGATCATCCTCTCTTATGAATTTTCACTAACCAAACAGAGCACTTTTACAGGGCCGATGTATTACAAGGGTGTCTACCACTTGTTCTACCAGTACAGCCCACACAACGCCAGCTGGGACAAGGGCAACCTCTCCTGGGGTCACTCCGTCTCCTTCGACCTCGTCAACTGGTCCGCGCTCGACAACGCGCTAGATCCCGACTCCCCCTTCGACGCCAATGGCTGCTGGTCGGGCTCTGCCACCTTTCTAGACGACGGAACACCGGTCTTCCTCTACACCGGCAACAACGACGCCGGCCAACAGGTCCAGAACGTCGCGTTTCCCAAGAACGCCTCCGACCCGCTCCTCCGCGAGTGGGTCAAGCCGAGGTACAACCCCGTCATCCCGCTCCCCAGCGACGTCCCTAGCCGTGACTTTCGCGACCCTTCTACGGCGTGGCTCGGCCACGACGGACTCTGGCGCGTCGCCGTCTCCGCCGGGTTCAAGGACGGCACGGGGTCCACGCTCGTCTACCGGAGCAAGGACTTCCGCCGCTGGGAGCGGAACGCCGTCCCGCTGTACGAGTCTGGCGCCGCTGGCATGGTGGAGTGCCCGGACCTTTTCCCGGTGGCGGAGCCCGGCGCCCAGGATGGGCTCGACTTGGTGCCCCCGAACGGGACGGCGAGGCACGTGCTGAAGCTGAGCGTGATGAATACAACGCAGGACTACTACGTGCTGGGGCGGTACGACGACGCGGCCGACACCTTCGCGCTGGCCGGGGACGAAAACGACTGCCGGACCTGGCACCGCTTCGACTACGGCCACGTGTACGCGTCCAAGTCCTTCTACGACGCCGGCAAAAAGCGGCGCGTGCTCTGGAGCTGGGCCAACGAGTCCGACCCAGAGCCGGTCTACATCGCCAGGGGCTGGGCCGGCGTGCAGACTGTCCCGAGGAAGATATGGCTGGGCAGCGATGGGAAGCAGTTGCTCCAGTGGCCGATCGAGGAGATCGAGACGCTGAGGAAAACGCGGGTCGGCTTGCTCGGAGCGGAGGTGAACGCCGGCGGCATGAAAGAGATCATCGGCGTCGTGGGGACGCAGGCGGACGTGGAGGTCGTCTTCGAGATCCCGGCCCTGGACGGCGCCGAGAACCTCGATCCCAACCAGCTGCTGGACCCACAGAGGCTGTGCGGGGAGAAGGGCGCGTCCGTGCCTGGCGGCGTCGGCCCGTTCGGTCTTCTCGTCCTGGCCTCCAGCGACCTGCAGGAGCACACTTCCATTTTCTTCAGGGTGTTCAGACACGCTGGCAAGTACAAGGTTCTCATGTGCACCGACCTCAGAAGGTACAGTTAGCAAAAAACAGAGCACCTTCAAATCTGAAACTAAGTACGTGCAGTGACATCAAAATCATACTACCAATCTTCTTGCAAATTAACATGGGCAGATCGACTAAGAGAGCCGACGTGTACAAGCCGCCCTACGGAGGGTTCGTGGACATCGACATCGAGAAGGAGAGGAGAATATCGCTCAGGACATTGGTGAGTTTTTTTTGTCACTCACAGACAATAAAACAGATTCTTATTTGCACTGAGAACTCGAATGACATCCTTTGTTCATGCAACAGATTGACCACTCGGTGGTGGAGAGCTATGGCGGCGGGGGTCGGGCGGTCATCACTGCGCGGGTCTACCTAGAGCACGAGGAGACGAGCACCAACCGCATGCTCATGTTCAACAACGGGACCAGCATGGTCAAGGTGTCCAAACTCGACGCCTGGGAGCTAAAGGCGGCAAACGTGAACGTCCCGGTCGTCTAGATAGCTGTAGTCTAGGGTTGGCCCTGCTGCCATGTCTATGATTGTGTGAGAGGTTTTGGGAGCGATGTGGTTGGCCTCCCATCGGCTGTGTGTTATATATGCATAATAAGATGCCTTGGTAAGTATAGAGAGATTACATCGGTGGCGAGAAGGAAGGGATCCATTGAATCCTTATCAACTGGACTTCGATCGTATACAACAATGAAACTACAAGGAAACTAATTCTATTCCTATCTCTCCATATGTTACCGTGATAGTCCGGATGAAGATCAACAAAAGGAAACAACGTTTATCAAAAACAACATCACAAGTGACATGGGTATGATTACTCGAGTCCTTATAATTTGCTACCCTAGCTGTATAAGACTCACGGCCCATGAAGATTCAAGATGATGGCCCAAGAAGCATCCGATGGAAGCCTTAGTTGTATTAGATAAGAAAATAGGAACCGACATTATGTTGTTGTGTTGTAATCATGAAAATGTAACCTATCCGTGTACGACTTTGAGACCCGGCCTATTATATATAGGACGGAAGAAGCCTATGAAGAGGTACCGAAAAACCCCAAGCAATCTGTAATAGCTTTGTTCATCAATAATCAGGCGACTTCAACTCTTGTTTGCCTGACATCCGACGAAATCCCCAGCGTTCTCTTTTCCACGAAACCATAAGTCCATAACCATGGGCATTGTCGAGGTTACCCCTCACCAATTGGCGCCGTCTGTGGAAAATCTGAATGCTGGATTCATGGATTCGACGAACCCCTTTTCTTCAAGCAACAATCCAACGAAAGCAGCACCACGTCCGCCCACTCCTGTTTCGATAAAGGTGTCGAAACTCGAAGTGTGGGAGCTGAAGGCGGCGGCGGCCATGAATGTCCGACTCGGCGGAGCGTATTAGGAGGACTAGCACATGCGCCCCGTGCGTTGCTACGGGTGAGTCCAAACTCTGAGATTAGCGACATCTGAGTTTTGCACTTAACTCTTATGTTCCGGTCACTATCGGTTAATCTTCCATCTCGCGTGTGTAAAGATGGTGAAGATTGTGGCACTGGCCGTGAGCTTGCCACTCCATCTCCTCCCATGCATGCCTCTCCTTTCAAACCATGTGCCGATATCGGCCCGTTTGCTCGACGCCTTTGTCGCTCCATATCCTACCATGCTTTGTCCGTTGAAGCTACACCAATCATTCCTGGTTTCACTGCAATATAAGAAGTCATGGGTTGCATACTTTTAAAATTAGGTTTTTCCTATATTTTCCTTGGATTGCAATTGCTTGTTTCTCTGAATATTAGAGGTCGAAATTAAAAGCTATCCAGCTCTTCTTTTTGTCAAACTGAAACTGTGGAGGAATCCAGATTGCAGTGAGTAGGTATCCTGAATCTTGTTGTTGCAAGATGGAGTATTTAGCTTCATATTATGTCCTTCCGATCAGCTCTACACATCATCTCATATTGTCTAAGTGAAGCTGCATAATACTCCAACATGCATGCACTGTAGTCTCACTTCTAGCGGAGGAAAATAGCTTAGCTCAATAGATTTATTGATTACACAATCGAGAAAAAATAAACAGAGTAAAAAAGCAGAAAATTGTCTAGGTACATGGCATTGATAATTTCTTAGTTCGTGACTGACTCAAGCAGGAAATTAATGAGATGCCCGATTGTGTGGCCTGTTTGATGCACGGACAGTCGGTAGGCAATCAGAGTAGAGGCAGCTTTGAGCGTAAATTTGTAACACTAATCGAAGTGCAGGAACCTTCGGCTGTGTGCATCCTGGTTATGCAAAGGCCGGGTGTAAACATTGCAATTGAGTAATAAAACGCTCATTTCCAAAAAAAAGAAAAGTGCAGGAACCTTGCTCGTTTGTTTGTTGAACACGTCTGAATAAAAATCCCAGTCAGTTAAAGTAACATGGCTCTCGTGATTCCTGGTCCACAACTTCTCTCACAACATCTCTAGTAGATACCGTAAAACGCGAACTACAAAACGCATTTTATGGGCCAAACTTTTTCGTGTTTACAGTCCGGAAAGGGTTGCGGTGGATGAGAAACTACATCCCAAACTGTAAATTACTTGAGATTTAAAACGTGGTGCGAGTTCATAGTTCAACCACTAGTTCATCACCGAGATTCGACGATCATACTTACAAAACAAAGTTACATTGTTGTGAGAAAGGATATACGGTGGTCAACAAAGTTACATTGTTGTGAGAAAGGATATACGGTGGTCGCCGCCCTAACCCTAAAAACCAAAAGTCGGCCCTCACCGGAGCCTACGTGTGCGGCGGCAATGTGGTCGGTGGCAGCGAGCTTCAATCCGTGTCCGAGACGACATTGATGTACTTCTTGTCCTGCTTCTTCTGCTCAAGGAGCCACTCCTGCTCACTGGCGATGCCCTGCTCCAGCAGGATGCCGTCGAGGACTTCGTCACGCTGGCGGCGGAGACGGTTCTCCTCCTACTCCACGACGCTGCGTTAGAGGATGCGCGTCGTGATGCACTCGAGCTCGGCGTCGTTGACGAAGTCCTCCTCCGCAAAACCGGCGCCGAAAGCTATAGGGTCTTACCCCTTCAGCTCCTCCTCCTCCTCCATCTTGGGCGGCGGGAGACCCGTGGCGCCGGGGGAGCTCCCCTCCCCCGTGCTACAGAGGTGGTGCTCGAACTCCTCCACCTCATGCCAGAGCAGCTTCCACAACACTTGTGTGCTATGGTAGCGGTAGTGGAGGGATGCGCGCTTGCGTGCGTCGTCGGCACGCACGCAGTGGCAGCACTCCTCCTCGTTGTCGTCACACGAATGGCGTGCTTGGGCAGAACGACCAACCTGGCCGCCGCCCACTCTCCTAGAGGCTCCCCAGTGGTTCATGCTATGGCGGTGGTGGCAGATCTGCAGTGGGCGGTCGCGGATTCCTTGCCGGAGGGTGTGGATTTGAGCGGCGGCGCACGACGGAGGTGCGGAGGAGGGGGCGGAAAAGTGACGGATCTCGATCCGTATCCCCCTCCAAACCGAACATATAGCGAGCGTGGGGACGATTTTCCGTGCCCCACAAAATGATTACGGGTCGGGTCGACGATACGGTTTCTGATCAGACTAGGAAAAGGCACCGAACCCGTAAAGCCACCGGACTTTTACAGGTTTGGCCCTTTTATGGTATCTGCTAGAGATGCTCTCGCTGATGGGCATCGAGTTGTAGCCGGAGAGCTTCTCCATTACCTCTAGCTTCCGTTCTGAGCAGGCCTCCTCGCTCACACTATATCATCGACTTTTGTACGAACGATTGTAGCACGTCGGCCACCGGTAACTCCCTGGCGCACATCACGCGCTGCAACCGCGCCGTTTGGCCAACAAGATAGATCGAAACCAAGGACAGAGAGAATGAGATGGAGGACGGAGAAAACACACTACGCCGCCATCGCCCTTGGGAATGTCGCTGATGTCGTCGTTCCCTTGATCTGCCGCTACTTCTCTCCTAGCTGCTGTGGGCGGCTTTGTCAAAGAGATCTGGAAGCCAAAAAAGAAAAGATAAAACAACAACTTATTTACCTCGCAGAGCTACGTCGGCCAAGTCCGGGGTGCTATGGGTGGTCGGATCTCCAGGGGATGGCGACGATAAATGCAAAGGGAGCCACCAGCCAAATCGGTAAGCGTCAGAGATGGGGGCTTGGTCGGGGGAGGGCCCGGACCTCTGAGGCATCTCCGAGGACTATGGTTGTGCCCGGGAAGCCACAATCTAGTCATGACTATCCGCTTTATTTCCCCCGGGTGTGGAAACATTCTCGAGAGCCGTCCCTCCTCTCTGATGCCCAGGGAGCTGCTGCCATGGCCCGCACCGATTTGTCCAAGATGCGATACTGGACACATCTCTTCTAACTATTTTTTCCAAATGAGGCGGAGAAGGCTGAAAGCTCCGGGAGATTTCCCCTTCTAGGCCTCCACCGGCGAGGGTGTGGATATGGGGCAGGCGTGATTTTTCTGTCGAGGAAACCGCATCAGCGGTTCTAATTTTTCTCCAACTATGTTGGTTTGGTGCCAGTTCTTTAAAGCGGAACATGAAGGTCCTAAATATTTCTTATGTGATGCACAGAAGGTGCTAAACATGTTTGACCCATCTTGACCGGTGCCACGTCAACCGTGGTCATTAGGCGGTAGATTTCTCGCGGGTTGGCTGATAGAAAATTGGTGAATGATCCCCTATATGTAGTCAGCTTCTCATCTCCAAGCCCTTAGTTCCTCCTCCCAGCTCAGTTACTTCTCCCGCCGCCACACATCGCCATGAGTGCATCCGTGATCTCCTCTGCATGGAATTGACCGAGGAGGAAGATAACTTCTCCATCCCGGTGGCAAGCAGGCACAGTAGCTTCTCTCCCGCCACCACTACCACCAAGGAGATGGAGATTGACTTGAGAGACTTACAAGCAAGCTCATCACCTTGTTTCATCCAAAAGAAACAACTGCGAGCTTTCCTGTAAATAAGTTTGCACTTACACATTTTGATTGAAACCAGAGCTACATATCAGCATTAGATTCCTGTCAAACCTCGCCAGAATATGAACGAAAGCTATCCAGAATACATTGTCATTCCCTCATCTAAACATGGGGGACTTTCTTCTCCTTATTTTACATTAGCTTCTTCTTCGTCTTCTTTAAACCAAGTGTCTTCATAGATGGTCTTGGGGGTGGTAGGTCATCTCTACAGCTAGCTATGGATTGACTTTCAGGCAGAGGACCTGGTGGTGCAGTTTGAAATTGCTGAGTTGCTAATTCCTTCAAAACAAGTGTACATGAGTTTTCAAATAGAAAAGATAAATTGAATATGAAGAAGATTATGTAAATTTTTGACTCACTTGTTCCTATAGAACCTGAATCACACTAGAAGATGTAACACTATAACTCATTGCAGATTCCATAATACTAGTTGTTACACTTGTGGCCATCTGTGGTACATTATTTTTTTGAACAAGTAATGACCGAAAAAGTAATTACAGATCAAATGAAAGTAATGACATATCAAGTGCACAACAGTGTATCTTTTCATTAATCTTTCTTCTCACTAGCATTTTAGTTGGAGGCTGTGCATGATCTTCAGGTTCATCATTAGGTAACACCATCTGAATTGGTTGTGGTTATTCTTGTGTTGCATCAGCTGCTTGTGATGCATCAGTTGCTTGTCATGCAGCTGGTGCATCAGTTGCTTGTCATGCAGCTGGTGCATCAAGTGCTTGTGCATCATCAGGTGTTGTTGCTTATCCTGCAGCTTGTGCATCGGGTACTTGTGCTTCATCAGGTGTTGTTGCTTGTCCTGTGGCTCTACCAAGTGTTGGACATTTCCTTTTAGTGTGGTTAGGTTCATTCAAACACTGCAGTGACCAACTATGCCATGTCTATTGAGCCTTGTGCCACCTTCCTCCTCTAGTGGTCATTTCCTTCTCTTCGTACTAGGCCAACCAACTTGCTTGTCAAATTTAGGTGGCCTAATTGAAGGACCATTCATTTTCTTCCACATTCTAGGATCACTCCATGGCATTATGACCACAACATAAGCTGTTTTGAATGCATCTATGATGTAGCACATGTGGACAACTGATTCTGGCTTAATCCTTTCATGTCTGAAAGCTGCACAAGCATGTCTATAGGGGTTTCCTAATAACTACCAGACCCAACATGAGCACTCCATTTTGTCTATGTGTACCTCATATCACCATGCAAACCATTCACCTTGAAAAGATGTTTTGCAGCAAGCATTGCTTCATAATTGTTTGCAAAGTTAATGTTTGTGTCCAACTTTTTCCAAATTTTTGCAAAAATGCTGCCACACATTTCATCTAATTCCTTTTTTTGGTAAAATACATAAGCATAATCTATTGATTTTCTTCAGACTAGTAACTATTGGTAGTTCTCTAGCATCGAGTATGTACCTATAGTTGCAATTAAATTTGGGACTAACTAACTAACTAAATTGATAGAAACTAACTAAATTGAACTGCTAGTGCTGATGCTGAAGTTTATAGAAACTCACCTATTGGACACTTCACATATGATGTTCAGTAGTAGATCACACTTAGGCAATTCCTCAAAGAATGCCTTGCACCACTTCCTTGGGTCAATTATATCCAAGTACTCCTATGCTGCCACATCTAGTGCTTTCAACTCATCCATGTGCCTCTGCCAGTCACACTCCCATGTGGCTCTTGCAATTTTCCAAAGTTTGTTCTTGAAAATGTCACCTCTTCACCCATTTCTTGCACAAAACTCGTGTTGTGCATCAGGCCATATTGCGTTGACAGTATTGATCAAACCCTACAAATATACAATAGTTAGATAATAAACAAGAGAAATGCACAAACAAATGAGAAAATGCAGGCAATAGGGCATCATCGACATATTACCTTCTGTCTATCACTCATAAATGTCCATTGCCTTGTGTTCTCTATGCCTAGAACATCTCTTCTGTTGGGGGGAAGATACACAACCCCCACTTCTTGCAATGAACTCCGAGGATAGCTTCAATCAACAGATATAGAGCGGAAATAAAACAAGGAGCAAATGCACAAGTGACATAGTGATTTACGTGGAAAAACCTCCTCAAGGTGAGGTGGAAAAAAACACGGCAGTGGACCAACCGGTCCACGCGAGCTTCACTATGAGAAACCTCTGTACATAGTCTTCTCTAGAACATGCAGTTTTGGTGTGCCACAGATAGTTATCGGTGGCGCATTACCTTGTCCATGCGCCACTGGGTACCAGACCCATGGATAAGATTTTCTGTAGTAGTGGAAAGATCATAGATGGATAATTATAACCTTCATTGACCAATATGGTGTAGGGGTTCCGCGTATGAAAACAATAAATTTTACCCTACGCCCTTGAACCCCTGAAGCTGCCAGGACCTATCTATTAGTAACACAGTAATGGGAGGGGCTTTTCGCGAACTTACCCTTGAAGACCGAAAAGCGTTGTCAATGCTCAGGAGAGCATGGTTGACGTATACGAGCCGAAGCCGACCTCAAGGTCGTGATGAAGTCCTTGCGCTCCTTCTGGATCCAACGAATTGAGTGCCTCAAGTGCGACACCTCGCGAGGAGTTACACACGTCCGGTGCCTGACGATGACTCCCGCTTCCCTGATCCAGCAGCAGTTGCGGAAGTAGAGCTCCCGGATCTGAATCCTGCAGTGCGACGATGCTCCGCGGTGAAGATGTCTCTCGCTCGCGCAGTCCAGACTTGGGACCACGGTCACGAGAGAGAGAGAGAGAGAGAGAGAGAGAGAGAGAGAGAGAGAGAGGGGAGAGAGAAAATATCAATTAGAGGTCCTCCCAAAAGTGGGGAGGCCTTTATTGATTATTGGTGTATTTTTATAGGCCAAATACCCCACTATATATAGGGGGAGGGGAGGTACTACCTCCCTCAAAGTCCCGGGGTGGGACTAAAGGAGAGGAGGGGGGGGGGGAGGAGGTGGCTGCCGGCCACTAGTGGGCTCCGCGCAGGGGGGCTAGGCCCAGCCGGCCTCCCCCTTGCCCCTTCTCCCTCTCTCCTTTCCCCTAATGGGCCCTCTCCCTCCGGAATTGGCCCATTAAGCCTTTTTTGACCTTTAATTGATTTTCTCTTTATTAAATAATTATGAATAAATGATTAAATCAATATTTAAACATTCATTCACATATTATTCAATCTCGTGGTCATGGAACACCTTCCACCTCCACTCCGGACTTCCTCCGGACTTACCGAAACCCTTCCGGTTTTCTCCCTTCTCTTCTTCGGTCATTCTACCAATCCTATAAACACTCTCTAAGCATCATAAAGCCCTTAAGCATGATACCCCACGGTTCGGGAACACTCCAGACATGGTCGGGACACTACCGCACCAATGATCAAAAGAGGGACCTGGATGGCCATGTGACCCCTGTGCGTTCCACGAAGATCTTTTGTCGTTTGAACCAGGACAGTCGTGTCTTATTCCCTTTGTCTCTTGATACTTGCATTGCCCAAGATCTGATCAATGACATCACCATGTCGTGTTCAATCTCGTTACTGAACAATGCTACTTGACTCATTCTGACAAGTGATATCCCTATGATCTAATCACATGCTGCACAACTATTGTATATAACCTCTCCGAGTGGGCCCTTGAGTATCTTCCCATCACATGGACGGACAAATCCCGCTCTTGACATATATTGCCTCTACGGTTTCCTCCAAGTACCTGAAGACACCTTTATAACCACTGTTTTACCAGATGGTGTTTGATGTTATCTAAGCACTCTCGGGAGACAATGATTGATATAGCCTCACGGTCTAAGGAATAGTTCAACGAGGGTCCATTTCTAATCATCGTAACTTGAACTTCGTGACATGATCGAATCACGATGTTTAGGTTGGGTATTGGTTCATCATCTCATTCTCAGAATGAGATGACTCCATTTCCAACTGGCATAAATGCCACATGATCAGGAAACATGATCATCTGTTGACCAATGAACCGGTGACTAGAGTTTCACTGGGAACCCCTGGTTTGTTTGTATACCACACGTGTATTGATGTTTCCACTCAATACAGTTATAGCATGATATAAAAATTAATCATAAACTATATGAAATATGATAATAGTCCTTACTACTATTTGTCTCTAGGGCATATTTCCAACAGTCTCCCACTTGCACTAGAGTACAAATACACTAGCTGCATTTGTTCTTAATCATTGGTACCATATACCTGGTACCTAGAACATGCTTGCTCATGGAAGAGGTTGAGTCTTGGGTCTGTACTTTACAGTCCCAAATCCTTTGCAACTTACTAATGTCACTTCGATTGACATTAATATTCTATCATCACATGAAAGCATCTGTGTGTACGCATCGTCGCTATGGCAGCAGAACGAGGCCTGATTCCAGGAGCCTACAGTGACGTTATATCAACCTCGAGGGCTTTCTCATGGGCACTGTGCCCTGGACACATCATTCTACGTTAAAAGCGAAGTAGCCCTGCCATAACATTATACAGCACTTTAGATGGTACCCTTATCTATTATTATAAATGTATTCATTGAAACACTAGTGCACTCTGTGCAAATTCCGATGTTTTTGTTCACCTCGCTTCCTATTTGACTTTAATTGGTATCTACAGGAGTTTCCAACATATTCCCTTGTGACATAACTCTTTATTTTTTAAGATATGTTATCCTTTATGGATTTGGAAAATATGTCTACAGTTCTCTATTAGGCACTGCGGACAAAACTCAGCTCAACATTCTATGATTCGATCTTGATCACTTTCAAACGTTCCTTATTTGGATCACATATTATGCTAAGTTATCATCATGGTTTACTAAGATAGAACCTATGTCTTAACATAGTGGATGACGATCATCCTTTTCTTTCTTTCAGCCATTGATATTAAACTTAATGTTATTCCTAATTTGAGTCATTAAGGACCAGCTCCTTAATTAACTTCTATTCCAAAACCCTTTTCAGAATCCCTTAAGGAATACTACATAATATCATAATACGGTTATTATCAACTTCTACATCTTATAAATCATTATTGATAAGTATTTGCGCTTTCATCCTTAACATACTTAAGAATTACTCCTATAAGATCCCACTCAAAATATGTTCCTACATATTTGAATTTGAGTCTTATATTGATCCCACTTAAAAATATGTCAATCACATATTGTTTCAGGAAGACTTTCATAGCTCCCACTCAATTTTATGCAAATTGCATATCTCCTTACTATTTTGAATAACTTCAAAAACTTTGATCAAATATCAAATTTGGAGATTTACCATGAGATACTAGTACTCTACTAGTTTTAAATCCTCTAGACAATCAGCACACTTGAATCAAATTCATTTGAATTTATCCAATACTTGACAAATTGTGCTTTTGTCATTCACCCCTTTTCCACTATGGCTTTGAAGTCATTTGGGAAAGTTCCGAATAAACCCTTTTACTTGTGAGATTCAGCAACGAATTGCTTTCTAATCTCAAGGGAAGTTTTCCTTTAGGATTTCTCATAATTCTAGTTTACCATTATTTCCTTTGTAGTTCGTAGGTATGTCACATTCCAATAAACATGACAAATGATTCACAAATGTCTCCATACAAGATATGGATTACATTTTGAATCCTACTTCATGTAGTGAAAAACAATAGTGGAGGGGAAAAACACAATGATCAATATTATTGATTCTTTCCTTCCGTGAAGAGAATCGTTCAGGAACGCTGTCCGTTGCGCTTCTCAACACTCTGATGCAGGGTTTTGAATCCTCATCGTGTTTTACACTATCTTCCATTTGCTCCATAATTGAGACACTTCACTAGAGGTGAGCGTTTTCAAGAATACACCAAAATCCAAGCAATACGAATCTTACTTCCTTTTTGGTTTGAGCTATGGGTTTCGTATTCAAAGTTTCCAATGAATACTCTACAATGACTTGTTCGCTATTGTTTTGGTTATATCGAATAGCCCCAAAACTTTCACGAATTCAAATGGTTTACTACATTCTAATTGAGTGCTAACTATTTCTAAGCTAATGGTCTCTACATATACACTACAACGATTTATTTGGTGCCTTCTATTCAACCCCGCATGATATCTAATATCACATTGTGATGCTTTGCATTTTGACGTTTCAAAACACTTTGCATTTCACAATTACTTTTATGTCATTCTTATAAAGTTAAACTTCATTACTATTGATCTAATCATAGTAATTAGATTCTCCTGTTTTTTATATTTATACCCTTTGTTGATGAAACACTTTTATCAAATCAAATAGTTTCATATTCATGTTTCCTTTGGTAAACTTACTTTACACATTTAAACAATCATTTAATGATAATTACCATTTTCGTTAAAACCCAATACATCGAATATGTATTTACTTTTAACTATTCTTTAAACACTTTGTATTCAAGTAATACACAGTGTTCAAGTTAATTTGCCAAACTTAGGCATGATTTATATGTGACAAGAAATCGAATGCCTTTCACATATTATCACATAACTTTAAACAATGGTTTCATTCATTAATGAAATATCTTTAAGTTGGATATTTTAAACAAGGCATTTTAATGTTTTACAAATGTTCATGCATTATCAATTAGTTTCAAACAACGAGGATAATACACACATAATCAAACAAGATATGAACATGAATAGAAATCATTCATAAAAGTGGAACAACTGTTTGTTACAAACTCATATGAATAACCGTCTCACAAAGTGTGAGACACACTAAAGAAGTTCACAATCTCTTGATTACAATAATCATCCTAAAACATAAACTAAATGATAAATGTTGAGGGAGAGTGTCGTTGGCCATCATCATCGTGGTCGCCATCAACACGCAACGTCACCTCCTCTCTAGCAAGCACCTCTCATGCAGAAGGACCTGTTTTTAGTAAAACCGAACAAGTATCAGATATACTTAACACTTCAAATGTGTTTGCAAGATTATAACATTTATAAAACTGTATATCAAATATATACCTTGGTCATCGATGACTCCAGCGATGTTGGGTTCATCTATCATATTTCTGAAATGTGATATGAACTCGAGGAAATCCAGTGTTTCCGTGTCGCCTCTCATAACGCAGATCCTGACTTGTGCTTGGAAGCTTGGAGAAAGCGACCGTAGCATAACTCCCATCGCAAATGAGCTTGAGAACCAGTTGTCTAGGTAGTATGCCAGACTCATGTATGCATCATAGAGGTTCAATAAGTGCTCATCCAGTGAGGAGCCCTCCTCCATCTTTATGGAGAGGAAGTCCCCCATCAGCTCATACTCCCACATGCGCACTTGTTCCACGAAATGTGCTCTCAGATGTGCCATGACCATCCGGGTCTTGAGACTCCCCACCATTGGCCACAGCCCATCCTCCATTCCGAGGCGCATGGTCACTGATATAAATGTGGCCATCGCACGGCGATGATAACGCAGATCCCGCTGCTCTTGGGTCTCATGAGAATACGGTGGCTCCAGATACATCTCGCAGGTCATGTAGTCAGCTACATTGTTCTCCCCAAGGAGATCAAACAGGCGTATGACCCATGCAGAAAAGTTGGATCCATCTAACTTGAGATTTTCTCCTTTTAACCAATCGTCGATAGGAAAGGTAATCTCGGGAAGAACCATTTTTTCTACATTTATAATTGCAAAAGGAATTTAGACTAAGTTTATAACTAAATGAGTTAATAATAACTCCACTCAGAAACGCCTATCCCCAGTGAGGGTTCCTAGTGATAACACGACCCCTATCAGCCACATCTCCCCCGATCGTCACGGCCATCAATGTGGGTTCAAGGGTGGAAGCTAAATGTCGGTCACATCATTCATGCGACTCGTGCTCGATCTTTCGACCATCCGTGTTCTGAGGCCACGCTTCTCTAGCGTGCTAGGCTTGCCAACTCAACCTTAGTATATTCACTGTGCAACATGGCTTACACCCACTGTATGTGAACGTAGATATGTATGACACCTAGGCATGTAACCCTGGATCGCCTCATATCGAAGAACTTTCTTGGTGGTGCACACTAAGGGGGAACACAATCGTTGGTAATTTTAATAGGGATCATCTTATTAGGCTACCGTCGAGTATCTAATACTAGCACACAATAAGACATACAAATAATTAACATTGAATGTAAATGCTATGTGATATGGTCCTTCACGTCGTGATCTCCATCCGCCGTCACCGGGTTCCGGCGCCGTAGACACTAGGGTATCTGTGTCAATCCGGCGTGGTAGTTCGTCACTTTCGTGACTATCTACTACTATGAAACAAAAGGTAATTACTTTACCTTTTCCACAACCATATCACATAGCAACGCCCCCTGCAAAACAAAGTTAGACGCCTCTACTTTATCTTTGCATGTTTTACGTGGTTGAATGGGCTTTGGCACAAGAACCGTTCTTACCTACGAACTGTCAGCACAACGCTAATCAAGTAGTTGTCTCTACTACACCCCTTTTGGGGCCCTCCATTGCAAATGGCATACCAACTAATGCAAGAGAGACAGACACCCCCTAAGCCACTTTATACGGTACAAGCCGTATGTCAAGCGTGGACCAGTCTCGCGAATGAACGCGTAAAGTCAGTTGGGGGGCGCTTCATCAAGTATTACTGCGATATACACAAGTACACGTGGGAGGGTAACAACTAAAAGATCAACGCCCACACGCTACATCTCGTGTGTTCTACCCATACTAGCATTACTACGCATAGATCTAGCTCTGATACCACTGTAGGGGTTCCGCATATGAAAACAATAAATTTTACCCTACGCCCCTGAACCCCTGAAGCTGCCAGGTCCTATATATTAGTAATACAGTAACGGGAGGGGCTTTTCGCGAACTTACCCTTGAAGACCGAAAAGCGTTGTCAACGCTCAGGAGAGCGTGGTTGATGTAGACGAGCCGAAGCCGACCTCAAGGCCGTGATGAAGTCCTTGCGCTCCTGGCTCCAACGACTTGAGTGCCTCAAGTGCAACACCTCGCGGGGAGTTACACACATCCGGTGCCTGACGATGACTCCCGCTTCCCCGATCCAGCAGCAGTTGCGGAAGTAGAGCTCCCGGATCCGAATCCCGCAGCGCGACGGCGCTCCACGGTGAAGATGTATCTCTCTCGCGCAGTCCAGACTTGGACCACGGTCAAGAGAGAGAGAGAGGGGGAGAGAGAAAATATGAATTAGAGGTCCTCCCAAAAGTGGGGAGACCTTTATTGATTATTGGTGTATTTTTCTAGGCCAAATACCCCACTATATATAGGGGGAGGGGAGGTACTACCTCCTTCAAAGTCCCGGGGTGGGACTAAAGGAGAGGAGGGGGGGAGGAGGTGGCCGCCGGCCACTAGTGGGACCTGCGCGGGGGGGGCTAGGCCCAGCCAACCTCCCCCTTGCCCTTCTCCCTCTCTCCTTTCCCCTAATGGGCTCTCTCCCTCCGGAATTGGCCCTTTAAGCCTTTTTGACCTTTAATTGATTTTCTCTTTATTAAATAATTATGAATAAATGATTAAATCAATATTTAAACATTCATTCACATATTATTCAATCTCGTGGTCATGGAACACCTTCCAACTCTACTCCGGACTTACCGAAACCCTTCCGGTTTTCTCCCTTCTCTTCTTCGGTGATTCTTCCGATCCTATAAACACTCTCTAAGCATCATCAAGCCCTTAAGCGTGATACCCACGGTTCGAGAACACTCCAGACATGGTCGGGACACTACCGCACCAATTATCAACATAGGGACCTGGATGGCCATATGACCCCTATGCGTTCCACGAAGATCTTTCGTTGTTTGAACCGGGACAGTCGTGTCTTATTCCCTTTGTCTTTCGATACTTGCATTGCCCGAGATCTGATCAATGACATCACCATGTCATGTTCAATATCGTTACTGAACAATGCTACTTGACTCGTTCCGACAAGTGATATCCCCGTGATCTAATCACACGCTGCGCAGCTATTGGATATAACCTCTCCGAGTGGGCCCTTGAGTATATTCCCGTCACATGGACGGACAAATCCCGCTCTTGACATATTTTGCCTCTATGGTTTCCTCCAAGTACCTGAACACACCTTTATAACCACCATTTTACCAGATGGCGTTTGATGCTATCTAAGCACTCTCGGGAGACAGTGATTGATATAGCCTCACGGTCTAAGGAATAGTTCAACGAGGATCCATTTCTAATCATCGTAACTTGAACTTCGTGACATGATTGAATCACGATGTTTAGGTTGGGTATTTGTTCATCATCTCATTCTCAGAATGAGATGACTCTATTTCCAACTGGCATAAATGCCACATGATCAGGAAACATGATCATCTGTTGACCAATGAACCGGTGACTAGAGTTTCACTGGGAACCCCTGGTTTGTTTGTATACCACACGTGTATTGATGTTTTCACTCAATACAGTTAGAGCATGATATAAA
This sequence comes from Avena eriantha, assembly GCA_910589775.1. Classification (NCBI taxonomy): domain Eukaryota; kingdom Viridiplantae; phylum Streptophyta; class Magnoliopsida; order Poales; family Poaceae; genus Avena; species Avena eriantha. Next base: position 441,874,738 of record OU342746.1, read on the forward strand.
AACTTAATCATAAACTATATGAAATATGATAATAGTCCTTATTACTATTTGTCTCTAGGGCATATTTCCAACATATGGAGGGTCACAAGTTAGCATATTTCTTGTAGTGAATGACCCTCTCCTCCGTTCGATTCCGTTGCATGGAGGAATGAGAAAGTTTACTCTGGTTGATATTTGGGACCACGGTATATACAGAAACGTTGCATGCAGTGAGTTGGACGGAAATAGGTATGATTTTCCCTATCTCCATTGGGACCACCCTAAAGAATCTTTTGAGAAAAATTAATGCAGTTAATTCCTTCCAATTTTAGCACATCTTATCTGTTCTATTGCATTAATGTGCTTTTAATATTAGAGTAATTCGCATTGATGTTACATCCATTATAAAAGGTTGTTCTCTTTTACAACCCAGAAGCAAGATAACCAACCATATCCAACATCTAATTTCATATCGACCAACACCACATCTGACGAAGAAGAAGATGACATCTGGAGTTGTGATGCTTGTTTTGACCCTCGTCTTCGTTATGATTCCATCAGGTAGGTACTTAGAACTCCTTCTTCTTTATTGTTGTCTATGTTGGTTAATTATTTATAGCAATCCTTGGTTAGGGCTTGTTGTATGACTATTTGATCATATGCACCTTGTGCGGTTCTGTCTATACATTTTGTAGATATGGCGGATGAGTGCAAGTATCGAATTATCCCCATGGGAGGAAAGTGTGACAAAGATTCTTGTAGTATGGTATGCGAGGGGGTGAGGAAGCGTACAAAGTGCCCGGAATGCGTCCATATCGACATAGAATGCATTCATGATGCTTGCAACTGTGGAATATGCTCGAATAATTGATCAGTCGTCCATCTTTCGCTAGGAGTGACTGAGGGACAAGCATGCATGTGTACTTTACCAACATAAAATTTAGCTATATATAAAGCTTCCCGTGTAGAATAAGAATTATTATACAATTGTCCGCGATCAATATACAACTCTTAGGTCCATGTAAATTTATGTTTGTGTTTTTTCCAACAATATGGGGAAACAACGTTACCAATAAGATCCACCCATTGACCTTGTATATAGGTCAGAGTCCCATGCCAGAGACGAGTACATATGTTAGTCATGCAAATCCTCATCACGTACAAATGTCTCATTCTGGCATGCGTGTACACCATATGTGCACCTTGGTGATCTGTAGATCGTTGGATTGGGCAGTTTATCGTCCCTGGTTAGCGATTGTCGTGAGTGACTTGTGTCTAGAATTAAAAAAAGCTACACTGTGTCAAAATGCCTATAGCATGGTTGATTTAACCCTCACTTGCATAACTGCATAAACATACCATGCTGAAAACTTAAGAGGTGTGGCTATAAGATCTTCTAGTAGTTCCAGATATATATATCCATCTAGGTCACCGGAGGGTGGTGGTAGAGACACTCTAGGGCTCGATTGCTTTTTAGTTTTTAGTCCGAGGGTGTTTGTTATATTTTGGAGGCTTTTTTCTGTTTTGCTAGCCTGGCTAGGGTGTTTTGTGCCAAAGGCCTCCTGACAATCTGTACCTGCCACGTTTTCTTTATGCAGCTTCTTGGGTCTTCTAGACCCGGTTTCTTTTCAAAAAAATTCCTTAGAGAACCGGCATGCTCCGTTGAGAGGAAAGAGATACACCCAACTTTACATCTAAATCCTTGAACTTGGAAGGTGCAGTGGTCATACAACCGGTGAAACTATAATAGAAAGGTTTGAAGTACAGTCCCTTTCCTCCTCGTGATCATTTTGCATTTTTACTATCCAGTTTTCAAAAGTTAACCAGCAGTCCATGCCCCGCTTGTTCGTGAGCGAGGAGGCAGGATCCCCAATGCATGCACCACCCGTTTCTCCTTCGTCCATACGGTTTCTCCCGTCCGTCACCCCCGTGCGCCCCGCGTATAAAATGAATTGTTGGTGGCCCACGACAAATGAAGAAAATAAACATTTTTTTTGAAAAGGAGCATATATTAACATCAGAGGATACCAATTACATCCAACCTCTGCAACAAGGCATTTCCCTAGCGGCCATACGGATGCACATAGCCAAAAAAGAAAAAAGAATTACAAAAAAGAGAAGTCCCGGTACAGTTCCTCATTTATTGAAACAACAGTACGACCACCACCAAGACAACACTAGAAGTCCATCTTTTTCAAAAACGACGCCTCCAACAAGGGAACAGTGCACAAACACCGTCATCGCCCGATCAAAGATCTAGGTTTTCACCCTGAAGAAAGTCCATGCTCTCAAAGTAATACCTTCAATAAGGCCATTGCCATGCACAACCAATTAAGGCCAGACCCTGGGTTTTCACCCTGAAAGATAGGATCATGATCTTCACATGTACTCTCGTGCTCGCTTGCATACCACTGCACCAAGTCACCAGTCACCAAGCCAATTCCTCATCACCACCCAGACTCGAACAACCATTGTCAGCCCTCTGATCTCGGTCTTCATGAAATTCTCCGTCGGCACCATGGAACGAGAATATGCCCCATGATATTAACAGCCAACGGAGTTTCGAAGCGCTCCCTCTGAATCCAAACGGTCAGATTAAAAACTGTTGGGTTCGCAACATAGAAAACAAAAAAATTCCTACGATGGGAACTACTAAGCACCAAGATTTATCTACCTAGATACAAGCAACGGGTGGATATACATCTATAGAGAACATACCCTTGAAGACCAACAAAGTGTAATGAGGTTGGACTCGTGGATGAGGTAGTCATTCGCTTGCCGATCTCAAGATCGAGAGGAAGTCCTAGCACCGCAAATCAGCAGCGCATCCTTGCTCGCACACACGTCTGGTCCACCGAACAACCTCCGTCTCCTCGCTCCAGCGATGCAGCGGAAGCAACAACTCCTTCCAGATGAAAAGCCACCGGAAATATTTATCTCGCTAATCCGAGACCATGGGGGAATAATTCTAGAGGGGAAGAGAGATCATTCACGAGGAGGTGTGCTTTGTGAGGAGGAGTGGGAGGCCTTTTATATGGGAGGAGGAAGCCCCTCCCATGGCTGGCGGCCATGGAGGTGCCCCTTACCTCCTATCATTCATGTGGGTGGAACTCCCACCCACATAAAAAGCCTCCACTCAAAAATCCCACTCACATGCATTAAATTGCCACCAAATTTAATGCAACTCTCATTTAATAATTTTTTTATTTTTTTATTCAGAATTTTGTTAATTACTTTAATTAACAAACATTCACATAAAATCCCCTGCAACATTTTAATATCACATGCAGAACCAATTTCCGCATTTTCACCCGAAACAATTTCGGTGTCCATTGAAATAATTCTAGCGCTTTGTAAATCTTTTATTTGGCACACATTGCTCCAAATGGTGTCAGTATCTCTTAAGTGTGTCACCCTACGGTTCACAAATAATGCAGACATGATCAAGACCCTTCTCCGATCAATAATAAGTAGCGGGAGTTGGAGATCCATACTGACTCCCACACATTCAATGATGACTTCTGTGATCGTGAGAACCTTTAACGCTAGTAACTAAATCCCTTTGTCTCACGGTACATTACATGTCCGAGATTCAATCATCGGTGTCTCAATACATAGTTTGATCTCGTTACCGACATGCACTCTTTTCTCATTCCTGTGATATAACATTCTAGTGATCACACCACTTGCTTGTAAGCTATCTCAATGTGATATCACCGAGAGGGCCCATAGTATATCTATCCGTCATCGGGATGGACAAATCCCACTCTTGATCGATTATCTATGAATTGACTTTCAAGTAGAGGACCCGGTGGTCCAGTTTGAGATTGCTGAGTTGCTAATTCCTTCAAAACAAGTGTACATGAGTTTTCAAATAGAAAAGATAAATTGAATATGAAGAAGGTTATTTAAACTATTGACTCACTTGTTCCTATAGAACCTGAATCACACTATAAGATGTAACACTATAACTCATTGCAGATTCCATATACTAGTTGTTACACTTGTGGCCATCTATGGTACATTCTTTTTTAACAAGTAATTACAGATCAAATGAAAGTAATGCCACATCAAATGAAAGTGATGACATATCAAGTGCACAACAATGTATATTTTTACTAATCTTTATTCTCACTAGCATTTTAGTTGGACGCTGTGCATGTTCTTCAGGTTCATCATTAGGTAACACCATCTGAATTGGTTGTGGTTATTCTTGTGTTGCATCAGCTGCTTGTGCTGCATCAGTTGCTTGTCCTGTAGCTGGTGCATCAAGTGCTTGTGCTTCATCAGGTGTTGTTGCTTATCCTGCAGCTGGTGCATCGGGTGCTTGTGCTTCATCAGGTGTTGTTGCTTATCCTGCGGCTCTACCAAGTGTTGGGCATATCCTTTTAGTGTGGTTAGGTTCATTGCAAACACTATAGTGACCAACTATCCCATGTTTGGTGAGCCTTGTGCCACCTTCCTCCTCTAGTGGACTTTTCGTTCTCTTCTTACTAGGCCTACCAACTTTCTTGTCAAATTTATGTGGCCTAATTGAAGGACCATTCATTTTCTTCCACATTCTAGGATCACTCCATGGCATTATGACCTCACCATAAGCTGTTTTGAATGCATCTATGATGTAGCACATGTGGACAACTAATTCTGGCTTGGTCCTTTCATGTCTGAAAGATGCACAAGCATGTATATATGGGATTCTTGATAACTACCAGACCCTACATGAGCACTCCATTTTGTCTATGTGTACCTCATATGCAGCATGCAAACCATTCACCTTGAAAAGATGTTTTGAAGCAAGCATTGCTTCATAATTGTTTGCAAAGTTAATGTTTTTGTCCAAATTTTTGGTCAAATGCTGCCACACATTTCATCTAATTCCTTTTTCTTGCTAAAATACATAAACATAATCTGATCTTCGATTTTCCTTAGACTAGTAACTATTGGTAGTTCTCTAGCATCGAGGATTTACCTGCAGTTGCAATTAAATTTATGAGGTAGTGCCACTGTTGATAGAAACTAGCTAAATTGGACTGCTAGTGCTAATATTGAATAGTTGATAGAAACTCACCTATTGAACACTTCACATATGATGTTCAGCAGCAGATCACACTTAGGCAATTCCTCAAAGAATGCCTTGCACCACTGCCTTGGGTCAATTGTATCCAAGTACTCATATGCTGCCACATCTAGTGCTTTCATCTCATCCATGTGCCTCTGCCAGTCACACTCCCTTGTGCCTCTTGCAATTTGCCAAAGTTTGTTCTTGAAAATGTCACCTCTCCACCCATTTCTTGCAAAAAGTTTGTGCAAGTGTCTTACACAGAACTTGTGCTGTGCATAAGGCCATATGGCATTAACAGTATTGATCAAACCCTACAAATACACAATAGTTAAATAATAAACAAGATAAATGCACAAACAAATGAGAAAATGCAGGAAAGAGGGCATCATCGACATATTCCCTTATGTCTATCACTCATAAATGTCCATAGCCTTGTATTGTCTATGCCTAGAACATCTCTTCTATTGGGGGGAGATACACAACCCCCACTGCTTGCAATGAACTCCGAGGACAGCTTCAACTAACAGATATGAAGTGGAAATAAAACAACGAGCACATGCACAAGTGACACTATGATTTATGTGGAAAAACCTCCTCAAGGTGAGGCAGAAAAAACCACGGCAGTGGACCTACCGGTCCATGCGAGATTCACTATGAGAAATCTGGGTACATAGTCTTCTCTAGAACATGGAATTTTGGTACGCCATAAATAGTTATAGGTGTCGCATTATCTTGTCCATGCGCCCACTGGGTACCAGGCCCATGGATAAGATTTTCTGTAGTAGTGGAAAGATCATAGATGGACAAGTATAACCTTTCATTGACCAATATGGAGGGTCACAAGTTAGCATATTTCTTGTAGTGAATGACCCTGTCCTCCGTTCGATTCCGGTGCATGGCGGAAAGAGAAAATTTACTCTGGTTGATATTTGGGACTACGGTATATACAAAAACGTTGCATGCAGTGAGTTGGACAGAAATAGGTATGGTTTTCCCTATCTCCATTGGGACCATCCTAAAGAATCTATTGAGCAAAATTAATGCAGTTAATTCCTTCCAATTTTAGCACACCTTATCTGTTCTATTGCATTAATGTGCTTTTAATATTAGAGTAATTCGCATTGATGTCACATCCATTATAAAAGGTTGTTCTCTTTTACAACCCAGAAGCAAGATAACCAACCATATCCAACATCTAATTTCATATCGACCAACACCACATCTGACAGAGAAGATGATGAGATCTGGAGTTGTGATTCTTGTTTTGACCCTCGTCTTCGTTATGATTCCATCAGGTAGGTATTTAGAACTCCTTCTCCTTTATTGTTGTCTATGTTGGTTAATTATTTTTAGCAACCCTTGGTTATAGCTTGTTGTATGACTATTTGATCATATGCTCCTTTTGCGGTTCTGTCTGTACATTTTGCAGATTTGGCGGATGAGTGCAAGTATCGAATTATCCCTATGGGAGGAAAGTGTGACAACGGTTCTTGTAGTACGGTATGCGAGGGGGTGAGGAAGCATACAAAGTGCCCGGAATGCGTCCATATCGACATAGAATGCATTCACGATGCTTGCAACTGTGGAATATGCTCGAATAATTGATCGGTCCATCTTTAGCTAGGAGTGACCGATGGACAAGCATGCATGTTTACTTTACCAACATAAAATTTAGCTATATATATATATATATATATATATATATATATATATATATATATATATATATATATATATAGGGTAGCTTCCCGTGTAGACTAAGACCGATTTTACAATTGTCCTCAATCAATATACAACTCTTAGATCCATAAATTTATGTTTGTGTTTTTTTCGAACAATAAGGGCAAACAATGTTACCCCATCGACCTTGTATATAGGTCAGAGTCCCATGGCAGACACACGTACATATGTTAGTCATGCAAATCCTCATCACATACAAATGTCTTATTCTTGCATGCGCGTACACCATACGTGCACCTTGGTGATCTACAGATCGATGGATTGGGCACTTTATTGTCCCTGGTTAGCGATTGCCGTGAGTGGCTTTGTGTCTAGAGTAAAAAAACGCAACACGGCGGCAAAATGCCTATAGCGTGGTTGATTTGACCCTCACTTTCATAGCTGCATAAACATACCATGCTGAAAACTTAAGAGGTGTGGCTATAAGACCTTCTAGTTCCAGATATATCCATCTAATTTTCTTGAGAATCGGCTTGCTCTCGGTTGAGAGGAAAGGGATATACCTAACTTTACAGCTAAAGCCTCGAACTTGGAAGGTGGCCATACAACCAGTGAAACTAGAATAGAAAGGTCTGAAGGTGCCGAAGCGTTCGTCCCTGGTGGTGGTGCATTGGCTGATTGCAACTGCTGGTGGTGGTGCCCGTCCCACTCGTTCCCTTGTCCACGTCGCCTGCCAGACACTTCTTTCTACCACTCCGGCCCGCCATCACCGCTGCCGCCAGGATGGCCAACACCACCGAACAGAGGGAGGGGCGTGACCTCGGTCCTGGCGGGGGTGGAGCTGCTTCGACGCCGAGAGAAGCCACCAAGCACAGCGCGTCGACCGGGGGTCAGCATGCCCCGGCTTGGCCCTCGAACCACGACGAGCACCGCCGGGATCTGCCCCTCCGTCCGGTTCCCCATTTCACCTCGATTTAGAATATCTCTGACAGCTTCAACATTTTTCGGCATACCCCGTAAAAACTAACAAAAGGGGCCTTTTTTGGCCAACGAGTGTCCCATTCGCATTTCGTGCCCCATTTTTTTGGGTAGTGCTCCCTCGTGCGAGATACATGCGGCAGCCGCACGCCCGCGCAACTCAACTCCCACGTGAAAGTTTCCCATCCACCTCCCGTGCGCGCGTGTTGCAGCCACCGACAGCCACGTGAAATTATTATTGGCTTTTGAATGGACGAAAATGGAGGGCTGTTATTCATTTTGAGGGTAACGCACACATCCTAGAATAAAAAAAGCAACACTGCGGCAGCATGGCTATAGCGTGGTTGATTTCACCCTCACTTGCATAACTGCATAAACATACCATGCTGAAAACTTAAGAGGTGTGGCTACCAGATCTTCTAGTTCCAGATATACATCGATCTAATTTCCTTGAGAATCTGCATGCTCGATTGAGAGCACTAGTGGAAAAATGGCCTCTAGTCCCGGTTCATAAGGGTCATTGGAACCGGGACCAATCACTCGGGACTAATGCTAGTCCCAGTTCGCGCACGAACCGGGACCAATGGATCTCCAAGTGGGCGGGCACGCGACGAGGGGGTGGATCATTGGTCCCGGTTCGTGAAACAAACCGGGACCAATGGGTCTCCACGTGGCAGCGCCAGAGACGGGCGGGGTGGATCATTGGTCCCAGTTCTTGGCACGAACCGGGATCGTTGGTCTCTGTACCGCGGCAGGATTTTTGGGCTATTTTTTGCCGCAGCAGGATTTTTTTATCAATTTAATGGTACTACATATATACAGCAATAATGAAACCACGATATATATATTACACATCATGCATGATCACAAATATATACACCGTCTCATCCATCTTCTTGGTCGAAACATATTATAATTACAAACGATACTCTCACACGAATTTGATCTAATTTACATCTTCTTTTTTACACTTCACCCTTCCAAACGAAGCGGGTAATAGTATTCTCCTTTCGGATCTATGACTTGTTCTAACAAGAATCCGGCAATTTCCTCTTGAATTGCTTGCACGTGTTCTTGTGATAGAAAACCGTCCTGCATCCGTTCGATCTAATATAAAAAAGGGGATCAATATATATGAATGAAACTAAACACAATTGGTGGTAATAAAATAAAGTTGTGATTATTGTTTATCGTACTTCAATTTTTTTGATGTTCCGGTCTGCGCCCTTCTCTTTGGTCGTCTGGCGAATGAACTCGCAGACATAGTATCCACATAAGATATTCCCGGCTTCCTGCCTCAAGCACTTTATGAGAACGAAGTTCAATCAAGCATGATAATGGTGGTATTGAAACTAGAACCAAAGAGATGCGTGGATCTAGCAAGTAGTACTTACAGTCAATGGTTGAAATGTAAGCTCTGGCTTCCAAACACCCTTAGTTTTGGCGGTGAACCATTTCCAAGCCTTCTGTAGGTATTCCTGCATGTCCGCCCACTTTTCTAATGGTGTGCGTTTCGAGTCCAGGACTTTTACTACTCCGGTGTCAACATTAATGATTAACAGAATATAGTGAAAGCTGGACACACTAACAAAATATAACACGAGTCAATTATACGCTTAACATCGAGTAGGCGAAAATAGAATGTGTACAAGACAGTAACACTCACCCAGTGTTGTAAGGAAATAGTATTTCCCTTCTGTTGCTGAAATGCTTCAACGCTTGGAACAAGTTATCCTCTATTTCTTTGGGATTTGTTTTTAGAGTAACTTCATGAACGAAATTATAGTCAACAAACCCAAGGTCATAGATTTGTCCTTTGTTGCATTCTTGAATCTTCATTCTGCATATATAATTAGTATAGTGATTAGTAAGATTATACAAGCAACGAATGAGCTGAGCTAGAAAGACTTAATTACAGAAATTAATAATACTTACAAACAATAGACACTGACGATAGTTTTGTCGAGGGCGTCTTGTTGGTAAAACTGAAATAATTCTGGAAATTCGATTAGTAGGAAGCCATCTCCATGACTGTAATGGTGGTGTTTATATGCAGCATAGATCCAGTTTTTGGATCAGCACAGGCTTGGATGTACCAGTTATGCAATCTTCGCATTTTTGTTGGTAGATCTTTGACTAACTCGGGTTTGACGAGAGGAGGCCCGTACTGATACACGTATGATGTTTCTTGGTACCCATCGAACTCATTCATACGGCTCATGTACTCAGTAATAGACAGTCCATATAATTGGGCCTTTTCTCCGTACAGTCGAACAAACTCCGGATCAATGTTCGGATCATGCCGCTCCTGGGCTCTCCACTCATTGGTATCGTACACTTTGAGCGGTTCGATCGATTGATTTTTCTGTTATCCGAGCTGGGCAACTTCTTTCCTGACTCTCCGCTCTTTCGCCTCAGCCGACTTGGTAATAGAGCGATTATATTCTGATGTGAGCGCTATGGGTTGGTGAAGCTGAATCTTAAGCGCGGCTGCTTTGGCTTTATCTACTGCGGTGACCGGGAAATATGCATGTATCGGCTTTTTCTTGTTAGCCATATCAATCTTCCACTTTTCATAATGGGCAGCTACGGCCGCATCAGTTTCCTCATCTGTCTTCTCGCAAGGTAGCTTCTTCATATTCTGGTGAGGTACTTTTGGGAGGGGCGATAGCTTACGTTTCGGTGATCGGAACATGCTCTTGCTGCTGCTGGTGGTGCTGCCCCCCTTAGTATACTTCTGCTTTTGTCTCTGAGGATTAGGGGACGGAGACGGCTGACGCGGCGGCGGACGGCTGAGGCGGCGATGGAGACGGTTGCACTGAGTGGTGAGGCGGTGCAGGCGACGGTTGCGCTGGAGAATGGTGAGGTGGCGGTGAAGGTGGATTGCTGCTCTAAGGAGTGGGTGGCCTTGGCGGCACATAATTTGGAAGCATGATGCGCTCCTTTGGCCATAGAATAGTCCCCTCTTTGGCTTCTCCTAGTTGAGTCAGCTCCATATCTTCCCCTATAGGGTGGTCTAGCTTCAGCTCCTCAAAATCTTCCTTCACCTCATCCACCGTGACGACATCATACCCTTTTGGAACCAGTCTGCAATGCCAAGTTGGGTTAGGCACAATTGGTTCCGCCATGCCGACCGCCACCATCACCCTTAAGTTCATAACCTGCACCTTTAGCTCACAAGCTGTGGTCTCCGTGATATCATCCACTAGGTAGCATTTAGGAGGACATGTCGTCGGTGCATCATCATCAACATCATGGAGCTACGTGGAAGTGACACTGCTTTTCTTATTCGATAGGGCGTCGGTACCCTCGAATGCAGCTTCTACCATGTGCCGCTGAGATTGGTTGCTAGTACCTTGCTGGCTAAGTCTGTCGAGTTGATCCTGGTGCCGCTTTAATGCTTCTTCTACATTACGCAGCCGGTCTGCAGCGGCCGCTTTCTCAGCTGCCTCCCTGTCCTTTCTCCTCTGATGGCTTTTATCGGGATATCTCTTCATTTCCGGGGGAAAGGCAACCTTCCACGGCTTGGAGTCTGGTGTGCCTCATGCTCGTCCGTCGTGTTCAGGATTTTTAAGGGCGCGTGTGAGCTCATCGTTCTCTCTACCGGGAACGAACCGTCCCGCTGCAACATCATCTACTGCATTTCTAATATCGTCGATGGGCAGTAGAGGATCATCTTTGTGTTTCTGATTATATATTGCCCTCCCTTCTTTGTCCAACGTGCCCCCATGGCCGTAAAACCAGTTTCTCACCCGTGGTGTCCATGTTGCGGGCCCTGGTCTGATTCCGGCAGCTATGTAATTGACCTCAAGTGCATCCCACTTAGGCATGCAACCGGCGTAGCCAGCAGGCCCCATATTATGATGGTACAGTTTCTTAGCAGCGTTCTCCGTATTTATTCTAGACCTTTCCTTAGCTTTCTCCGATGTCTTGTACTTCACAAAATCCTCCCACTGGTGTCTTAACTTAGCATAGCCGGCTTCATTGAAATTCGGAGTCTTCTCTACCTTGACAAAGTTATTGTACAGTTTCTTCTTCCAGTTCTTGAATGCATCGGCCATCTTGCTAAGAGCAAACTTCTTGACTCTTTGCACAAGCTCCATTCTTGCTCTCTCCTCCTCATCTGGATTCACATCTGGTATCGGCAGGAGGAAATTAGTCATGAGCTTGTCAAAAAGCTTATCTTTGGCGTTGTCGCCGATATACGGGACTCCACCGCCGCTTGGCCGATTCCATTCTTGAACAGTGATCGGGATGTAGTCCCTCACAAGAACTCCGCATTGCTTGACAAATTTTCTTGTGACATCGACGGGAGCTTGCGGTTCGCCATCTACACCGACCACGTCGATCCTATACCTCATAGTCTCGTCCAACTTTTTTGTTAGGCCTCATTTCGTTCTTACGGAAGAAGTTCTCGATCCAGAGGGCTAAAAGAAGAAAGAGTGTTAATATATGCATATATATATATAGACAGCAGCATTTTAATTACAAAAATACATATATACACCTCGCCGGTGTTTGCGAGATTTAAGGTTCCGCCGGAGCCGTCGCCTTCTTCCTCATCGGCTTCTCCCCTGTCCCAGGCTTCGGCTTCTACCTCACCGGAGCCGTCTCCTTGGTTGAGAGACTCATCTCCTTGACTGGAATCATTCAGAAACTCACTGGTGACATCGATATCGATATCTTCATTTTCGCAGATCATTCCTTGGAGGATGTTTTCCTGATGTGTTGGATCCATAGTATCTGCAAAGATGATGTTCTGGAATTACATATAAGTTTATGACAAGAAAGGGGAAACAACAATCAACACATGTCATCGAGAATGATATGACAAGTTAAACATAGTTGAAATTTAACCCTAAGGCATGCTTGGCAATTTAAGTGGGATCCGAAGGGTCCAAACCCTAGTACAGGAGAGTCCCCGAAATCACCTACGAGGGGTTGATTTCATTCTCTTATTAAACTTGTAATTAAATTTGTTGAACAATGCATGATTATGAGTCTATTGTGTAGATCTCATTTTTCTGAATATTTTGATATATTATACATATTTTTTTGACTTAGAAATAATTAGTTATTGAATTTATAAGATTAAACTCTTCTGAAATTATTTAAACAATTAAAAAAACTTTTAGTGCGTCATTATGACGTCAGCTCCGGGTGGAGGTTTTTTTTCTCCACGGCTAAACTAGCCACAGAGACTGACGCGGGGGGCCCAAGCCACCTCAGATGCCACGCTGGCGGGGCTTGGTCAGCGCCCATGTCACGCACATGCGACGCCACGTCGACGCCACCGTGGCGCCACATAGGCTCGCCGGCGAACTAACGGGCGGTGGTGGAAGACGGCGGAGAGAAGCGCGCGGGGTGACGCCACTATCCCGGTTCGAACAAGTGCGATGCGGGCTACCTAAAACGGGCGGCGCCGCTATGGGAGGTGCGCCGGAGCAAGCTGTTTGACGGTGGCCGGCGGCCGGCAGCGGCAGATGCTCGTGGGGAGGACGATATAATGAGGGAGGGAGACATAGGAGTGGTGCTGGAGCACCAGTGCTCACCAGGAAGCCGATGGAGGGTGCGGCGAGGCCAGAGAAGGCCGGACGCTGCCGGAATCAGTGGAGAACACGGCGGCCGGAGTCGGAGACGGTGGGGTCGATTGCAGCGAGGCGGAGCTTCCTTGCCTGCTCGCGGCGGCGGACAGTGGCGCTCCGCGACGGGCGTCGACGACGTGAAGCGGCCGCTCTGGATTTGGGCAGCCTGCCGGCGTGATTTTGCTCTGCCACAAATTTTTCTTAGCCACGCGTCGATGTGCTCTGTGAATTAGGGAGTTGGGGAGAAGGAAGGGCCGGGGCTGTTAACTTTACAGACCATTGGTCCCGGGTCGTCCCAATAACCAGGACCAAAGGACCAACGGTCCCGGTTGGTGGGACGAACCGGGACCAATGGTCTGGGCAGGAGCGTTGCTGTGCTGCCACGTGCACGGGCCTTTGGTCCCGGTTCGTCCCACCAACCAGGACCAAAGGATCAGCGGTCCCAGTTCGTGCCACCAACCGGGACCAAAGGCATATTAATGGCAGCGCGCGCATCCAGGATCATCGGTCCCGGTTGGTGAGACGAACCGGGATCGTTGACTCATTTTTCAGATTTTGGCAAACCTTTTGGTCTTCTCGCTATTTTCAAATTTGTTTTCTTCTTTAATTAATAAGATGTTTCAATTTAAGATGACTATTTATTTGTAATTTCAAAAAACTTTCAACAGGAAAAGTGCTTCAATTTACATAACTAATCAAAAACCATTTTCTGTTTTCAAATATTTTTATTTGAACTATACAATTTTACTATTTTCAATTAAAATTGCATTACCAAATATTTATTGCATAATTTGGAATTTGAAAAAACTTTCAACAGGAAAACTGCTTCAATTTAAATAACTAATCAAAAACCATTTTCTGTTTTCAAATATTTTTATTTGAACTATACAATTTTACTATTTTCAATTAAAATTGCATTAACAAATATTTATTACATAATTTGGAATTTCAAAAAAAAATAGTAAAAGTGCTTCAATTTAAATAACTAATCAAAAACCATTTTGTGTTTTCAAATATTTTTATTTGAACAAGAAAAGTGCTTCATGCCTGCCGTTTTGAATATAGTTTGAAACGGGCATAAGAAATTCAAAAATGATCCAAACAATGTGAAACCTTCGCGTGATGTCATATTATGTGTCAGAGTTGCAAGGAAAAATATTGAACTTGAAAAATTGCAAACATCATAAAAAATCCTTCACAAATGACCTATCATGTTCGAGGTTTCATGGCATTTAGGTCAAACCACCAATGTTATGGCTAGAATTAGGGCATAGTTTGTGATAATGTGCCCATATTGTGCACACATGTGCATCTTGGGATGGCTTACGATGTTGCAGGAGGAAGTTTTCCTTTTCGACGCACGAAAAAGCCAATTTCCATTTTTGAGGTGCCGAAATCGAGGTGTTCTGTGAAGCAACCACCAAATTAAAGTTTGGCATTGGTACCAACCCATTTTTCAAAAATACTAGATCACCTTATATGGACAATTTCCCAACCTGTGTATCTGGAACCTTTCTGTCCATCCCTCATGAAAAAGACAAATTCCTGCCGAATCGACAGGAGGTTGCCAAGATTTGAACTACAAGTACATGGTATAATGCTTGTGAATTTTTAAAAAATTATTTATAGGTTCACAACATGCTATTTCATCAGAGATCCACTTCAAGTTCAGCGAGGCTCAGCCCCGGGCTAAGAAGCTTCATGCCCGCCGTTTTGAATATAGTTTGAAACGGGCATAAGAAATTCAAAAATGATCCAAACAATGTGAAACCTTCGTGTGGTGTCATATTATGTGTCACAAATCATAAAAAATCCTTCACAAAATGACCTATCATGTTCGAGGTTTCATGGCATTTAGGTCAAACCACCAATGTTATGGCTAGAATCAGGGCATAATTTGTGATAATATGCCCATATTGTGCATAGAGTGTATCTTGGGATGGCTTACGATGTTGCAGGAGGTAGTTTTCTTTTTCGACGCATGAAAAAGCCAATTCCATTTCTGAGGTGCCGAAATCGGGGTTTCTATGAAGCAACCACCAATTTAAAGTTTGGCATCGGTACCAAACCATTTTTAAAAAATACTAGACCACCTTATATGGACAATTTCCCAACCGGTGTATCTGGAACCTTTCTGTCCATCCCTCATGAAAAAGACAAATTCCTGCCGAATCGGGAGGAGGTTGCCAAGATTTGAACTACAAGTACATGATATAATGCTTGTGAATTTTTTAAAAATTCATTTATAGGTTCACAACATTCTATTTCATCAGATATCCACTTCAAGTTCAGCGAGGCTCAGCCCCGGGCTAAGAAGCTTCATGCCCGCCGTTTTGAATATAGTTTGAAACGGGCATAAGAAATTCAAAAATGATCCAAACAATGTGAAACCTTCGCGTGGTGTCATATTATGTGTCACAGTTGCAAGGAAAAATATTGAACTTGAAAAATTACAAACATCATAAAAAATCCTTCACAAAATGACCTATCATGTTCGAGGTTTCATGGCATTTACGTCAAACCACCAATGTTATGGCTAGAATCAGGGAATAGTTTGTGATAATGTGCCCATATTGTGCACATGTGCACCTTGGGATGGCTTACGATGTTGCAGGAGGAAGTTTTCCTTTTCGACGCACGAAAAATCCAATTTCCATTTTTGAGGTGCTGAAATCGGGGTGTTCTGTGAAGCAACCGCCAAATTAAAGTTTGGCATTGGTACCAAACCATTTTTCAAAAATACTAGACCACCTTATATGGACAATTTCTCAACCGGTGTATTTGGAACCTTTCTGTCCATCCCTCATGAAAAAGACAAATTCTTGCGGAATCGGTAGGAGGTTGCCAAGATTTGAACTACAAGTACATGATATAATGCTTGTGAATTTTAAAAAAATCATTTATAGGTTCACAACATGCTATTTCATTAGAGATCCACTTCAAGTTCAGCGAGGCTCAGCCCCGGGCTAACAAGCTTCATGCCCGCCGTTTTGAATATAGTTTGAAACGGGTATAAGAAATTCAAAAATGATCCAAACAATGTGAAACCTTCGCGTGGTGTCATATTATGTGTCACAGTTGCAAGGAAAAATATTGAACTTGAAAAATTGCAAACATCATAAAAAATCCTTCACAAAATGACCTATCATGTTCGAGGTTTCATGGCATTTAGGTCAAACCACCAATGTTATGGCTAGAATCAGGGCATAGTTTGTGATAATGTGCCTATAGTGTGCACACATGTGCATCTTGGGATAGATTACGATGTTGCAGGAGGAAGTTTTCCTTTTCGACGCACGAAAAAGCCAATTTCCATTTTTGAGGTGCCGAAATCGGGGTGTTCTGTGAGGCAACCACCAATTTAAAGTTTGGCATTGGTACCAACCCATTTTTCAAAAATACTAGACCGGCTTATATGGACAATTTCCCAACCGGTGTATCTAGAACCTTTCTGTCCATCCCTCGTGAAAAAGACAAATTCCTGCCGAATCAGTAGGAGGTTGCCAAGATTTGAACTACAAGTACATGATATAATGCTTGTGAATTTTTAAAAAAATCATTTATAGGTTCACAACATGCTATTTCATTAGAGATCCACTTCAAGTTCAGCGAGGCTAAGCCCCGGGCTAAGAAGCTTCATACCCGCCGTTTTGAATATAGTTTGAAACGGGCATAAGAAATTCAAAAATGATCCAAACAATGTGAAACCTTCGCGTGGTGTCATATTATGTGTCATAGTTGCAAGGAAAAATATTAAACTTGAAAAATTGCAAACATGATAAAAAATCCTTCACAAAATGACCTATCATGTTCGAGGTTTCTTGGCATCTAGGTCAAACCACCAATGTTATGGCTAGAATCAGGGCATAGTTTGTGATAATGTGCCCATATTGTGCACACATGTGCATCTTGGGATGGCTTACGATGTTGCAGGAGAAAGTTTTCCCTTTCGACACACGAAAAAGCCAACCAAGACTAAAGTTGTCGGTGGGATAAGGACGCGTGGGTAACCTTTAGTCCCGGCTGGTGGGTGCAACCGAGACTAAAGCTGTCGGTGGGATAAGGACGCGTGGGTAACCTTTAGTCCTGGCTGGTGGGTGCAACCGAGACTAAAGCTGTCGGTGGGATAAGGACGCGTGGGTAACCTTTAGTCCCGGCTGGTGGGTGCAACCGAGACTAAAGTTGTCGATAGGATAAGGACGCGTGGGTAACCTTTAGTCCCGGCTGGTGGGTGCAACCGAGACTAAAGTTGTCGATAGGATAAGGACGTGTGGGTAACCTTTAGTCCCGGCTGGTGGGTGCAACCGAGACTAAAGCTGTCGGTGGGATAAGGACGCGTGGGTAACCTTTAGTCCCGGCTGGTGGGTGCAACCGAGACTAAAGTTGTCGATAGGATAAGGACGCGTGGGTAACCTTTAGTCCCGGCTGGTGGGTGCAACCGAGACTAAAGTTGTCGATAGGATAAGGACGCGTGGGTAACCTTTAGTCCCGGCTGGTGGGTGCAACCGAGACTAAAGCTGTCGGCGGATAAGGACGTGTGGGTTGACGCACTGCTCGATGAGATAAAGCATGTAGCGCATGACGCCCTGTCAGAGGAACAAGACAAAGTAGAAGCGGTGCCGTGCCTATAAAAGGACCATCGATACGCCATGGCAAGCAGCTCAACAAGCTAACATAGGTAGAGAGAGAGTTTCATCCCCATGGATGGAGAGTTGGGAAATCTCCTGTGGTGGAGCTTCTCGAAGATGTCGTGGGTGCACACGCCCTACAACATCTTCGGAAGCTCTGCCTCGAAAAAAGTTCCCTGCAAGCCCGTGAAAGACTCCATCTCCTCTAACAGTGTTGGGGAAAGGGTTGAGAAATCTCCCGTGGCGGAGCTTCTTGAAGATGTCATTGGTGCACACGCCCTACGGCATCTTCGGAAGCTCCGCCTCGGAAAAATTTCCATGCAAGCCTGTGAAAGACTCCATCTCCTCTAACAGTGTTGGGGAAAGGGTTGAGAAATCTCCCATGACGGAGCTTCTCGAAGATGTTGTTGGTGCACACGCCCTACGGCATCTTCGGAAGCTCCGCCTCGGAAAAATTTCCCTGCAAGCCCGTGAAAGACTCCATCTCCTCTAACAGTGTTGGGGAAAGGGTTGGGAAATCTCCCGTGGCGGAGCTTCTCGAAGATGTCGTTGGTGCACACGACCTACAGCATCTTCAGAAGCTCCGCCTCGGAAAAATTTCCCTGCAAGCCCGTGAAAGACTCCATTACATAAAGTTTCGATACATCACATAAAGTTTCCATACATCACATAAAGTTTCCATACATTACATAGATTTACATAGGGTTTAGGGTTTAGGATATGAATCCTTTGTCGCGTATATCAATCCCTTGCCTATGATCGCTTCTTAGGCCGTAACCATGGAGCATCTTCTTTGCTTAACAGGATGCTTGGGTCAGTTTTCATGGTGAAGGGCGGAATTTCATCGAACTTATCATAATCTGCTGACATGTCTGTCTTGTCCTCGACTCCAGCGATGTTTCTTTTCCCTGAAAGAACTATGTGACGCCTGGGCTCATCGTCTGATGTATTCGTTTCCTTATTTTTTCTTTTTTCGGTCTAGAGGACATGTCCTTCACATAAAAAACCCGAGCCACATCATTGGCTAGGACGAATGGTTTGTCTCTGTAACCAAGATTCTTGAGATCCACTATTGTCATTCCGTACAGCTGGTCTACCTTTACCCCTTCTCCATTCATGTTGACCCAACTGCACCGAAACAAAGGGACCTTAAAAGTAGGTCCATAGTCAAGTTCCCATATCTCCTCTATGTAACCATAGTATGTGCCCTTTTTCCCATTCTCGCATGTTGCATCAAAGCGGACACCACTGTTTTGGTTGGTTCTCTTTTTATCTTGGGCAGTCGTGTAAAATTTATTCCAATTTATCTCGTACCCTTGGAAAGTCAATACAGTCGCAGATGGTGTCGCGGCCAACAAGTAGAGCTGATCTCTAATAGTGGTGTCATTCCTAAGATGTAATTGCAACCAAGTTCCGAAAGTCTCCATGTGATTTTCTTTAATCCAGTAGTCATCCTTCCCCGGGAACTTGGAGCGTACAACATTCATGTGTTCCTCGATATACGGAGCCACG
This sequence comes from Avena eriantha, assembly GCA_910589775.1. Lineage (NCBI taxonomy): Eukaryota > Viridiplantae > Streptophyta > Magnoliopsida > Poales > Poaceae > Avena > Avena eriantha. Next base: position 441,894,162 of record OU342746.1, read on the forward strand.
AAGGTAGAACTTTGGAGAACTATGTAGTGTGCTTGATTCAAAGAATGTATGTCCCTAAATATCATTGCTTTTTTTCCTAGCGTGCCTTTTCCACTCAGTCTCCCCTCATACCGTGATTCATGAACACCAATCGGCTTAAGGTTAGGAAGAAAGTCTACACAGAACCCAGTGACCTCCTCTGTTCCATAGCCCTTGGAGATGCTTCCTTCTGGCCTAGTACGGTTACAGACATATTTATTTAAGACTCCCATGAACCTCTCGAAGGGGAACATATTGTGCAGAAATACAGGACCGAGAATGTAAATCTCTTCGACTAGGTGAACTAAGAGATGCGTCATAATATTGAAGAAGGACGGGGGGAACACCAACTCAAAACTGACAAGACATTGGACCACATCCTTCTGTAGCCTTTCCAAACTTTCTCGATCGATTACCTTCTGAGATATTGCATTGAGGAATGCACATAGCTTCACAATGGCTAATCGAACATTTTCCGGTAAAAGCCCCTCAATGCAACCAGAAGCAACTATGTCATAATAACGTGGCAAACATGAGACTTCAGGTTCTGAAATTTTTTCTCTGCCATATTTATTATTGCCTTTATATTTGACGAGAAGCCAGCCGGGACCTTGATACTGTAAAGGACTTCAAAAAAGATTTCCTTCTCTGCTTTGGTAAGAGCGTAGCTACTTAAATATTCATGTCCTTTATCAGTATGCTTGTTGTATGGGTCTTTGATACGTTGCTGGTCCTCCCGTACTTCTGGTGTATCTTTTGTCTTCCCATACATGCCCAGGAAGCCTAGCAGGTTCACACAAAGATTCTTCGTCACGTGCATCACGTCGATTGAAGAACGGACCTCTAGGTCTTTCCAATACTCAAGCTCCCAAAATATAGATTTCTTTTTCCACATAGCCGTGTGTCCGGTAATGGGGTCTTTCGGAACAAATTGACTGCCAGGACCCTTTCCGAAGATTACTTCTGGTCCTTCACCATACCAAATACATCAGCACCTTTAGGGAGCTTATGCTTCTTCCGGTAATCTGCCTCACCATTGAAATGCTTGCCTTTCTTTCTTACTTGATGACTGGTTGGAAGAAATTTACGACACACCAGGTACACAACCTTCTTACATTTATCCAAATATGTACCTTTAGTATTATCTAAACAGTGCGTGCATGCATTGTATCCCTTGTTTGACTGTCCTGAAATGTTGCTAAGAGCAGGCCAATCATTGATGGTTACGAACAACAACGCTCGTAGGTCAAATGGCTCCTGTTTGTGCTCATCCCACACCTTTACACCTGGTTTTGCCCACATCTGCAAAAGTTCATCGACTAATGGCCTTAGGTACACATCAATGTCGTTGTCGGGTTGCTTCAGTCCTTGGATGAGCACTGGCATCATAATAAACTTCCGCTTCATGCACAACCAAGGAGGAAGGTTGTAGATACATAGAGTCACTTGCCAGGTGCTGTGACTACAGCTCTGCTCCCCAAAAGGATTCATACCGTCTGTACTTAGACCAAACCATAAGTTCCTCGCGTCACCTACAAAGTTCGAGTACTTTCTCTTGATGTTTCTCCACTATGACCCATCGGCGGGGTGTCTCAGTTTCCCGTCTTTCTTACGCTCTTCTTTGTGCCATCGCAACAACCTGGCATGCTCTTTATTTCTGAACAGACGTTTCAACAGTGGTATTATAGGAGCATACCACATAACCTTAGCAGGAACCCTCTTCTTGGAGGGCTCGTCATCGCCCTCAACATCACCAGGGTCATCTTGTCTGATCTTGTATCGACATGTAGTGCATACCGAGCATTTATCCATATTCTCGTACTTCTCACTGCGGTACAGGATGCAGTCATTAATGCATGCATGTATCTTCTCCACATCTAATCCTAGAGGGCAGATAGTCTTCTTTGCTTCGTACGTTGTCTCGGGCAGCTCGTTATCCTTTGGAAGCTTCGGCTTCATTATTTTCAGTAACTTCTCTAATCCCTTGTCTGATAAGCCAGTCTCTGCCTTCCATTTCAGCAGTTCAAGTGTGGATCCGAGCTTTGTGTTGCCATCTTCGCAATTTGGGTACAACAACTTTTTGTGATCCTTTTGCATGGCCTCCAACTTAAGCTTCTCCCTTTCTGTATCACATTGTTCCTTTGCAACAGAAATGACCCGACCAAGACCATCAGTGGGCTCATCCGATGCCCGTTGTTCTTCTTCATTGCCGCCTCCCTCTGCTTCATTGTCTTCCATTGCAGTATCACCGTATTCTTTAGGGGACATAGGATAGCTGTCATCATCCTCCTCTTCTTCATTTTCTTCCAGCTTAACCCCTCTTTCTCTGTGCATGGCCCAACAATAATATCGGGGCATGAAACCTCTCCGAAGCAGATGGCTTTGAAGGATTCTCGGGACAGAGTGCTTCGCCACGTTCCGACAGTCGACGCAGGGACAAGGCATAAAATTATCCACTTTGTTTGCCTTAACCAAATCGATAAATTTATGCAGGCCTGCAATAAAATCGGAATGGCGTCGGTCACCATACATCCATCGCATTCGTGCATCGATCTGCGTCATAATAATTAACCATTATAATAACATCGTGAATAGTAAAATGACCACCCTACATGGACACATGCAATATTTTTGTATTAGTTACAGATAAAGAAGATAAGGTTGCTAACCTCATCCGAGGATACCGTGTTGTGCGAACTAAAGTGTGGCTCGGACATTTCGTCGAACACCTTGTGTGCAATCAAAGAAAAAAAACTAGCACCCACACCTCATACACAATCCAGCAAAATTTGGTGGGCAAAGGAATGGGCTTATATATAGCCAGGGGAGGGTTTTTGGTCCCGGTTATTGCCACGAACCGGGACCAAAGCCCCTCCCGCGCGACACATGGCGGCCCAGCAGCTCGCACCCCACCCAGGTCATTGGTCCCGGTTAATGGCACGACCCGGGACCAATGACCTCGGTGGGGGGCGCGCTGCTGGGCCGCCACGTGTCGCGCGGGAGGGGCTTTGGTCCCGGTTTGTGGCAATAACCGGGACCAATGCCCACCGTCGCTTCGTGGTCCCCGTGTATAAATATGAGGTCACAGCGCTCGCTTTCTCCATCGCCTCGGCCTGTCTACAGTCCATCTCCACCCCACCCCTTTAGCCATCGCCTCTCCACCGCGTCGTCGTCTCGCCTCCCCTCCCTCTCCAATCTCCACCGCGCCGCCATGGAGGTGCCCATGCTCAACCACTACGAGATGCGAGATGGAGTACGTCATCGCGGAGCGTTGCCGCCAGCTGCCCGCGTGGATGAGGGCGCTGCCCCGGTACGCGGCGGCCAGCGAGTACTGGCCCCAGCTGTTCAAGAAGGAGCGGAAGGCCAAGCTTGGCAACCGCATCATGGACGGGCGCCTGGTGCACCCGGATCGCCGCAACCAAGAAGGGCGGGAGATGTTCTGATCCGTCCCTGGACGGACTATCTACACCGCCATCGACGCCGCTAGGCGCGCAGAGGAGCTCTGTCTCCCGAACAACGCCGAAATCGTGGAGATTTCGTCCGACGACGACGAGGAAGCCGGCGGCTCGGAGGACAGTGGCAGCGGAAGTGTTGTCGACTAGGGAAATTTGTAAAGTCGCATCTTTGTATGGAAAAATTTGTGGTCGAATAATAAAATATCTCAATTTAGATCTTTGTCTCGATTAATTTGTGAAAGATTTTTTCAAAAATACTGATCAATTCAATTTCTACCTCGAATTAATTTCTGCCTCAAATTAATTTCTGCCCCGAATTAATTTACATTAATTATCCTGGACTGCTGACCGTCGCAGGGTTTTTGGTCCCGGTACGTGGCAAGAACCGGGACGAATGCCCCGTAGAGCGCCACATGTGCGTCGCGAGGGTATTGGTCCCGGTTCATGCCACGAACCGGATCAATGCTTAGAGAAGAACCGGGACCAATGCTCAGGTGGCATGAACCGGGATCGGTGCCTGGCATTGGTCGCGATTATGGAAACGAACCGGGACCAATAGAATTTGGGCGCTGGACCAAAGGCCGTCTTTCTACCTGTGGAGGAAAGGGATACACCCAGCTTTACTACTAAAGCCTTGAATTTGGAAAGTGGCCATACAACCAGTGAAACTAGAATAGAAAGGTTTGAAGGAATAATTTCAACTCCCTCTCCTCCTCGTGATCATTTTGCGTTTTTACTATGCAGTTTTCAAAACTTAACCAGCAGCCCATGTCCCGCTCGTTCGTGAATCGTGAGTGAGGAGGCAGGATCCCCAATGCATGCACCACCCGTTTCTCCTTCGTCCATCGCCTCCTGCACGTCTCGTACGGGACTCTCCCGCCCATCACCCCTTCCGCACATAGGCACCCCCATCCGCCCCGCATGTAAAATGAATCGCTGGTGGTCTACGACAACTGAAGAAAATAAACAAGTAGCAACTGCTAACTAAAAACTAACAATAGCTGAATCGAACCTCCATGATTCAGTGCAACAGGGTTATTCAATCAATGATTGAGCTTTTCTCGACGATGGATATGGAGAACAAAAACGTCAACGGCGCGTTCCTGCTCCAAGCGATGCCAATAGTTTCCTACAAGACGAGTTGGTTTCGAAATTTTGATTTGTTTTGGTGGTACCAGAAAGTAGCCAAAATGATTTCAAATTAGTTTGTTGTATAAAATAAGCACCAAGCAGAAAGAAAGGCTGCTGTCTTTGTGAAGAGAGGAGCTCGACGATCGTATCTGCTAGCTACGACGCTGCGAGCATGCTATGAATTTGTTGTGGAGGAAGTGCGAGCGTGAGCGGACACACCCATGTACCTTGCTATCATTTTCCTTCTTTTAGCAACCGCCGGCAGATCTGGCTATTAATTAAGGAGAAAAGAGGTGACCCAATTTATAAGGGAAACAGGATCGAAAACCATACATAACTTGTATCCCCTGACATGCCGACGACTCCCAAAGCCTAAAACAACAATGCAACAAGAGCATAAAACCTAACACAGTAACACCCACTGCACGCTAGGTAACATCAACTACATCCATCATGTAATCTCAATCGTCTTCTTCTTGGCGTCGACCTTTCTGCATTGTCTTTTTACCTTCTCCATACTCTTCACTAGACAACCAAGCATCATGATGGAGCGAGGCGACAACAGAGTCTTAAACTTGTCAATGGGCGGCAAGGGTGCTGTCATCAAACTCCGCGCACTCTTCCAGGAGGCCCAGAACATGTGCAAGCAACTTCTGAGTTGTAGATGTGCTGCAAGCATTGGTCACATCCTCCCGCTTCTGCTTCTTCTTCTCGATGTGATCACTCTGACGAGGCGTGTAGTAGCCACCTCTTTAGGAGCACGGGCTCTCCTAGGGTCCGGCGTAGCAAGGATAGGCGGAGGCACTGGCCAAAAAATAAAAGGCAAGAAGGTATTGCACTTGTCGGTGATAGAATCCCCCGGGTCAACTTGAATGGCCTCCGCAGCTACGGTTGTAGAAGAGACGACACTAGCAGCAGGGATCTCCTCCAAAGGTTGCACCAACTTTTTTGATGCCAAATTTGCTAAGAAAATCGCAAAACCTAGTAGAGTTGGCCTCCTCAGGATCAGCAACAAATGGCTCCAGTCCCAAGGAGCAGGTAGCCAACACATCGACCACTTCATCATGTGTTCCTCAACCACAGACACCTCAAACCTTGTGGGCTCAAGTGAATGAAAATCTGAAGCTTTAGTAAAAAACTCAGCTACCCCCATTCCTTCGACTTTGGCAGGGAGGGATGCAGCCTTATCTACAAACGCATCTGACAACAAATGCGAAGTACGAGAGCCACACACATTCTTGCCGAGCACCTTATCTGATGGATCATTGTCTGACCCCATACGAGCACCAATGGAAGGCAAATAGAAGGCGTGGAAGCTAGCAAGGGATGAACCGGAGACACGATGGACCGGCGACTATGGGCTGAAGAACCCCGAGAGCTCCACATCCCTCATCCTAGAATGAGGAGCTGAACAAGGGCACACCCAAAACCTCTAGTAGGAGCTGTCTCCGCACGCTCTCAACTTCTGGCAGCACGCGCTAACCAGAACTTGATAGCCACAACCTCGTCCCGCAAGGGCCGAGTTACCTCTTCGATGCAATCCGCAACAAGCTGAAGGAGATCCGTGCACAAGGAAGCAAACTGTGCCAGCAAGACGGAGTCCGGAACGACGCTTACATGGGCCCCCTTGCCAACTCCAGGAGGCGATGATGTCAACACCGAAGCACACAACGATGATTGGCGCACAACCTTGGCCTAGTTTGGAGATTACGCAAAACGAGGAGGAGCAATGGGAGGAGGGCGGCTTCATGGGCTAGGAGAGTGAGCAGCTAGAGATTGACGACAGAAATGATGCTCTCGATGGCCCGAACGACGACAATGGATGCATCGGAAGGGCTCCCGACATGTGCCTACTTGTTGGCCACGCTCGAGGCAGCATATGCATCGCCCTCGCGCCCACCTCTTGAAGGCCAGACTGCGCTCAAGGGCCTCCCCCTTGGAGAAGGAGGCGGAATGGCTTGGCCAGAGCGACTCCCTAAACCCACATGCTACCATTCCCGCTCCTCGCTTAGGCTCGTGCCATAAGAAGGGGCGCGGGGGGCATTGGCGATGGTGACGAATCCGCAACAGGCTCTTGAAGGTTTCGGGAGTAGCTGTTTTGCGGAGGAGAAGACTGTCAGCTTGAAGGGAGACGGCAGGAGGGAGCTTGGTGCAGGCGCCGATGGATGAAGAATAGCAGGAGGTGCGGCAACCATCACACCAGGAACAACTCGAGGACGGCGACCACTGTGAAGCCCATCCTAGCGGGAGAGGGAGGCGGAGCTACGAGGGCACCGGGGCGGCCTCGGCGAGCCCGACCAAGGAGGCGGTAGAAACTACAGCACCGATGGCCAGACACCGGCGAAAAGGAGGCTAGCCGCCGCGTCTTCGGAGACGGCAACGCTAGAGTGCGGGAGGGAGAGAGAGACGGAGGAAAGGAACCCCGATCTAAACCGCGCGGAGGAAGGGGAGTCCGAAGGAGGGAAATCAGCGCGGTGGCAGCGTACGCATCCGTCGCCCACATGGTCGCGAGAGCGTGGTCCGTGTGTTCGTTTGCTGTTAGGGTGTGTTTGGTAGCCCGGGCCAACAGAGAATAGCTATCTCCACTCATACAAGTTGACTCTAACTAGGCTGAGCTCATATTTTCACAGGTGTTTGGTGGCCTGTGTTTGTTGACACATGTTAAGTGTGTCTGCTGTTTGGTGGGTAGCACGAGGGAAGAAATGCTGAGTTGGTCCAATACTTGCACATAAACCCTAAATAGAAAAATGAAACACAATCAGGTCCCTGTGTACAAAATAAAAAGCAATCAGGTCCTTGTCTACAAAAAAAGGGCAATCAGGTGTTGTGGCAGCGCCGACGCTCGCCGTGGCTGGCCGTGGTGGTGCTACCCGTGGCTGGCCGTGGAGGCGTTGGCCAGGGCAGTGCTTGTCCTACTCGTCGACGTGCCGGAGGCGGTGCAGATCGAGGCGCGACCGGCCTGATGCGATGTCATCGAGGAGGACGCGGTGCTGGCCATGGAGGCTCTGGATGGAGGATGTGCTTGTCGTGGAGGATCTAGACAGCGGAGGCGCTGGCCGTGGAGGCTCTGGACAGAGGAGGCAGTGCTTGCTGCCATGGTTGGCGACCATGGTGTCTTGAGGTCGATGGACCTTGGTGTCGTGGCCGACAGAGCTTGGTGATGTGGCGCTTGGCAGCGGAGCTTGGAGGTGGTGTGGCAGCGTGAGGAGGTGCTTGGTGTGTAGCTTGGAGGTGATGTGAGGAGGTCTACGCCAGGGAGAGGGGGTTGCTTGACGAGGATGCTGCGTGGGCGAATGGAACTTCTCGAGGCTTGCGGGTCGTGACCCCTAGTGGGCCGCGTCACATAGCGGGGGATTTTTTGGGATGGACTCAGCTAGGCTGAGTTCAGAAGCTCGTTTTGAACTTCTCTATCGGGCAGGGCTGAGACCCCTTTTTAGTACTAGGTGGGCAGTACCTAGCAGAGAAACCCTGCTACCAAACATGTAATTTATCAAAAATCTTGGTTGAGATGGGAGATTCTAAGTAGACCTGGCCTACCAGACACACCCTTTGTGAAGTGACCCCTTGCTATCATTTTCTCTCTTTCTACCTAGATCTCTCTCTTTGGTCCAACGTAGACACGAACGCTGGGTTGCGCCATTCTGCAAATTAGCAGTAAGGAGGAGGAGATGACACTCCCATCTCCACGGGCCAACCATTTCAGACACCCTAACGGTCCGTTTCAATTTTTTGGTTCACCGGCAGGATACAAATGGACATGTTGCTCAACCCAATTGTGGATTCAGCTAACCTGAATATTTTCTGTTGAAATTTCTGGTTTGGAATCGGATGGACGGATTCATGGTGGTGCTGAGAAGATCCAAATGGCATGCGCTCTTTCATCCGATTAACAGAGCTATATGTGACCATCTCTTATCAATTTCGAGGTGTGCTTCCGTGTTCCCCCTAAACTTAAGTTTGCATGAGCCAATTTTCTTTTAAGTCCGACCCATATATAGGTCATATATACCTCCATATAGGTGTACTCCGTCGAGTTAGGTATACTCCACGTTACCACCAGCTGATCCAACCTCCCGTTATCATGATCTACATCCTTGTGTGCCATGTTTTGAATTTTTGTTGTTGCTGCTACATACCTCCCGCATACACGTGAGTATACGTGTATGGTGAATATACGTCTAATAGGGTTCATACGGGATTCGGGTGCGTTTGTGCGGGCTTCGAAATGAATCAGTATTGAGTTTTTTTATCAAAGTTTAAAGAGGAGGGGGGACACAGAAGCAAAAGTGATAAGTTTCATCACCATTGTACGTACCAAACAGAGCAATGAAACAGCGAGAACCAGACTAAGGGGGTGTTTGCTTGGGCTTTTAGCAGCTTTCCAGTGGGAAAAGCCAGAAAAACGAACCAAACAGCTCGCTGTGCGTTGGGCTTTTGGCAAAGTACTTCTACAAAACAGGAAAAAAGCCAGCTAAGTTGCCAAACAGTGAAACCCAGAAAAACAGCTTCCGCTGCACAGCCAGCCATAGCCCAAACAAACAGGCCCTAACTACCAGCCATAGCCCAAACAAACAGGCCCTAACTGTTATATTCTGTTGCACGTGTTGAAGCAGAGCGTGATGGACACGCTCAGCGACTACTACGTGCTGGGCCGGTACGACCACGCCAAGGACACCTTCAGGCTGGCGGACACGAGTGGCAACGACTGTCAGACCTGGCACCGCTTCGACTACGGCCACGTGTACGCGTCCAAGTCCTTTTATGACGCGGGCAAGAAACGGCGCGTGCTCTGGGCCTAGGCTAACGAGTCCGACCCCGAGCCGGTCTACATCACCAGGAGCTGGGCCGGCGTCCAGACTGTCCCGGAGAAGATATGGCTAGACAGCAACGGGAAGCAGCTACTGTAGTGGCCCATCGAGGAGATCGAGTCCCTGAGGATCAAACAAGGGGCCGGGTTGCTGGGATCACAGTCGGAGATGAAGGCCGGTGGCATGAACGAGATCATCGGCGTCGAGGGCTCGCAAGCGGACGTGGAGGTCGTCTTCAAGGTACTGGCCCCGGATGGCGCCGAGAACCTCGAGACCAACCAGCTGCTGGACCCGCAAAGGCTATGCGGGGAGAAGAGCGCGTCCGTGCCTGGCGGGGTCGGCCCATTCGGTTTGCTTCAGGCACGATGGCAAGTACAACGTTCTCATGTGCACATACCGACCTCAGAAGGTACCGCAAGAACAGAGCACCCTCGAATCTGAACTTACATACAGAGAGTGAGATTAAAATCTTAACTATCTTCTTTGCAAATTTTGGCAGATTGACTACGAGAGTCGATGTGTGCAAGCCTCCATACGGCGGGTTCATGGACACCGACATCAAGGAGAGCAGCATATCGCTCAGAACACTGGTGACAACTTTATGACATCCAGTAGATTGAAACAATACTTATTTGCACTGAGAAAATCAAATGACGACATGTATTCCTTGTATTCGTGCAAACAGATTGACCACTCGGTGGTGGAGAGTTTCGGCGGTGGTGGCCGGACAGTCATCACGGCACGGGTGTACCCGGAGCACGCGAGCAACAACTGCATACTGATGTTCAACAACGGAACTAGCGCGGTCCAAGTGTCGAAGCTCGATGGGTGGGAGCTGAAGGCGGCAGCCATGAACGTCCCCCTGATGCGCATCGGCAGAGCGTATTAGGAGGATGACTAAAAGCGGGACTTTTCTGGGATCCCGCTTGCAACCCTACTAGCCAGACGACAAGGGGATGTCTCTGTCCTTATCTTCCTCACAAAGGATATCCAAGGCCATCACCAAGAAATCTTCCTCACCACCTTGTGGGACATATTTGGTTTAATTTCAACTCTCGGTGATTTTGAACTTGCTAAAATTACTACTACTTGGGAACAAATATTTTTCACGGGAACCCATGCTATCATAGAAGGAAGATGTCCACCATCCAGAACCCTATGAATTGCTACTTCTTCATGTTTTTTTCCAACACAATCTTCGGTCCGAAAAATCTTGGGACCATGACATCCATCGAAACGTGCATGCTCTACACTGGGGTATTCACTAACCACTTTTGAGGCATGGTCTTGGGGCACATTTAATTGCACATTTTCGTGTTAAAAGATGCAATCTCGGGAACACGGTATGCACCAAACCACTTTTCATCATGGGGCACTTCTGATTGTACACTTCTGCTACCGTAGGACGGAACCTCACCGAATAATCCGCTCATGTCCATTGCATGGTTTGAGGCTATTACTTTTCCCAAACATATTGATCATTTGTTATTGGTGTTTGTACTTAAGTACAAGACCAAAACCAACAAGAGGAGATATGCACTTCTTATCATCGCCTTTCTTGTAAGTTTAAACTAGACTATTGATGATCTTACATGGTACCAGTACCTAGTACCATCATATATATCTGAATACCATCATCGGAGAAAATGAAAATGGACATATCAGCCTTGGAAACAACAAAACCAAAATGAAGTAGCATCTGACTCAAATTTACCATGTGTTGAGAAAAAGGGAAATTTACCCAAGTTAAACGCTAAATAAAACATAAATAGAATAACAAAAATTAAACTAATCATATGAATTAGCAGATACACATTAAGACAGATATCCAAGATAATTGCAAAGCATACTACTTGAGATAAGATCAGAAAAAGATCTATAGTAAACCAAAGGGAATGACATACTATCTGGCTAAGAAAACAAGATTGAGTAAGAGGATATACATCACAGCAGAGGGACCACTAGAGGAACTGCCGGTGTTGGCGTTGGCACCGTCGTCAGCCATGTCATCGAGGAAGAGGTTGCTGATGTTGGGGAAGAAGTCCTAGTTAGTGATTACGTCAGCGCAGTCGCTATCCGTGAAGGAGTTGGCACCGTCGTCAGCCATGTCATCGAGGAAGAGGTTGCTGATGTTGGGGAAGAAGTCCTAGTTAGTGATTACGTCAGCGCAGTCGCTATCCGTGAAGGAGTCCGTGATGAAGCTAGTAGTCGTGCCAATAGCGCTCCCCAAAAACCTTATCGCTATCCGTGAAGGAGTCCGTGATGAAGCTAGTAGTCGTGCCAATAGCGCTCCCTAAAAAGCAGCGGGGTATCGGAGGCCTACTGTCCCGGCTAGCGGTGCATGCCACAAGACAGGATAGGGAAGAACGGAGAGGCGGCACAATTCTCTGGAACTAGAGGCGATTTTCTGAAGCGTGCCCGAGGAGAGGAGCGACCTCTCACTCTTATAGGCATGGGTAGGCAGGCGAACAAGCAGCATCGAGAGAGGAGGCAATGGCACTCCATTAAGTTCGAATTAAATCTCCGAGGAAACGTTCGAATTAAATCTCCATTGAGTGCATATTAAACACCCAGGAAGCTCTCGGCTCGAGGCATTCCCGCAACTTGCGGCGCGCGCGTGGCATGGCGAGGCGGGCAGGCGGCGGAGGAGGAGCGTGCGTGTATGTTTCTCTCCTTCTCATCCTTTTACCAAGTGGTGAAAGAGCCCCCTTATAAGGTGGTGAAATCTTCCTTCAACTAGCAATGTGGGACGAAAAATTTGTCCCGACTCTTGCCATGCATGAATGGGCCACATGGGCCTCTAGGACTTTCATGAATTATTAATATGGAAATATGGGTTGGGCCAAGAATTCCAACAATCTCCCACCAGATCCGAGAGGCACATGAAGTTTGTCTTTGGTTCCAAAACATTGTTTATATACTGGTACTATAGTAGAGACTGTTAAGTTGAACTTCCACCTAGAACTTTATGCTACACTAGGCTGCAACTTGTACAGTGGACTATGCCTTGAACTGCAAGTTTGCTGCAAACCTAGATTCACACAAAGTCTTGATGGATACTAGGCTGTCGTGGGACTTCCCCACGGGTGGAGCTTATGCGTCATACTACATGGCCTTTCATGAGTTTATTAAAGATCACCCTACTCTCATAGACTGTGACGTTTAACATTCAGACTCATATAGGTGTGTTCTTCAAAAAATGTTCTGCAGGAGAACATCTCTGCTTAAGATAATAAATCAACCTGCTGTGCAGAATAGGAAAGTATTGCATCTTCATGGAGTGGTGTTCATTAAAGTAGGGATACTTTCTTCTCATCTAATCAACAGATTGTCTCCCAATTCTAATTCACGGGATCTCCGATCATATAGACTAATTTACCACTATGAAAAACTCATATTATGGGCCTCACACCCATCTCCTTCGATGCATTTTCTATCACATTGCATGATAGATCCTTTGTGAAGGGATTTGCCGAGTTTTTAGATGTTTGGATATAATCCAATGCAATAACTTCAGAGTTTCTCATTTTTCTGACAGATTTCAGTCTCCTCTTCACATGTCTTGATGACTTCATATTATCCTTAGAACTATTTACTTTGAAAATTACTGTTTTCTTATCGCAGTTCATAAGGATTGCGGATATTGGTTTTTTAACCACATGTAAGTTCATCAAGAGTTCACGAAGCCACTCCGCTTCAACTGTGGCTGTGTCTAATGCTGTGAGTTTTGCTTCCATAGTTAACCTTGTTAAGATGATCTGCTTGTAAGGCTTTCAAGAAACAGCGCCACCACCAAGTGTGAATATGTATCCACTCGTATCCAATTTGAATCACTATAACCCTCGAGTACCCTTGGATACCCGGTATAGTGAATGTTGTAGCTCGTAGTGCCTTTTAGATAGCGCATAAATCTTTCAAGAGCATGCCAATGATCATCTTCTGGATTTGTAACAAATCGACTGAGTTTGCTTACAGCAAAAGCGATGTCAGGCCTCGTGGCGCTAGCTAAATACATAAGCGAGCCAATAATTTGAGAGTATCTCAGTTGGTCTCTAGTATTTCTTCGATTCTTTCGAATCATCACACTAGGATCATACTGTGTAGGAGAAGACTTGCAGTCGCTATACCTGAAACGACTCAAGACCTTTTCCACATAGTGAGACTGAAGCAATGTAATCCCACCATAATCATATCTCAATAGCTTGATGTTCAGGATAACATCAGCTACACCTAGATCCTTCATCTCAAAGGAACGAGATAAGAAATCCTTGACTTCCTTAATTGCATTAAGGTTGGTTCCAAAAATCAGTATGTCATCATTATACAAATGTTATATGATCAGGAAACCTTGATCATCAGTTGACCAACAAACAGTGACTAGAGATTCACTGGGAACTCCTGGTTGTTTATATATCACAAGTGTATTGTCGTTTCCTTTCAATACAGTTATAGAATGATACAAAACTTAATCATAAACTTTATGAAATATGATAATAATCCATATTATTATTTTTCTCTAAGAAATATTTCCAACAAGAGTAACATAAGCTAGTAACATGCATAAGTTACTAGTCTATGTTACTATCTTCATAGTGGAGAGTAACATAAAAATATTATCATGCAAAGTATCATTCATAAGGCGATAGACTCATGTCGCCTTGGTATGTGTGATATTACATTAACCAAATATGTTACTCTATCTTTTTCTCTCTTCATTAACTCACTGCCACATAAACAATTATGCTGAGCTAGACTCTTATTTACTCATAAAATTACTTGCACTATGACTAGCCTACAGAATATATAGAATAAAATTAATGCACTTAATTGCTACTAATTTTTGGATCATCTTATCTATTCTATTGCATTAATGTAATTTTAATGTTAGAGTAATACACATTCATGTCACATCCATTATAAAAGGTTGTTCTCGGTCACAACGCATAAGAAAGACAACCAACCATATACAACATATCCTCTCTACCAACACCATATATGACAAAGATGATGAGATCTTGAGTTGTGTTGCTTGCTTTCACCCTCGCATTCGCTATGATCACAACTGGTAGGTAATCGAACGTCTTCTCCTCGATCGTGTGTGTATGTTGCTCAAATATATTAGCAATCCTTGGATAGATCCTGTTTTATGAGTATTTAATTATAAATATCCTTTGCATGTTTATGTATGTATATTTTGCAGATTTGGCAGAAGCAGGGTGTTACTTCCGAATTATCCCCATGAAAGATAATAAGTGCGACAAAGAATCTTGTAGGATGGTATGTGATGAGGTGAGGAAGAAGACGGAGTGCCCAGATTGCGTCCATATAGAATTTGATTGCATTCATGATACTTGCTAATGTGGAATGTGCACAAATAATTGATCGATCCATCGTTCTTGATCTAGGAGTGATCGAGGGACAAACATCCATGTTTAGTTTACCAAAATAAAACAAAGCTATATATAAAGCCTCCTGTGTAGAACAAGAATAATTATAGAATTGTGCTTGATCAATATATAGATCTTTAATTTGGTCCTTGAAATTATACTCGCCTGGGTGTTTTTCCTATAATCCAAAGTAACAACGCTAACAAAAGATCCACCCATGAACCTTGTAGACAGGTCGAGTCCTAGGCCTGGCACGTGTATAACTTCTAGAGCGTGTATCCTCATCACGTACGCATATATTATTCTGACATCGCATGTGATTGTTGGGTACTTGATCGTCCCTAGTTAGGTAACCGCTACACTAAGGCAAAATGCCTATACCAGAGAGTTGGTTATTCAATTGATACTCTGATGTTGGCTCTTCTACATCATCCAGCAAGGTCAGAAGTCTGAGCTATTAAGGTGCGGTTGACGGATAAGAGGCCTTCAATATGTTAAGGGAGAGAGGGGAGCCAGATAGCGTGTAAACTAAAGAAAGAGAATATGGAAAGTGTGTGGTGAAGGATACCAAGAGTGGGTTCCATGAATGATTTTTTGCATATTTTGTTTGAACAAATCAGTCTATATAGAAAATTGGATGGATCTTCAACCTATGCTATGAGTGAAACTTATCATCACTGGCATGTGGTATCATATCACCGTCTTCGTCCTGAAAACATCTGCAGATCTAAGACATTGTGGTCTTTGACACTGCTTATATTTATACATTTGCTTCACTACACTCTTATATCATGCTTCGCGCTTTGCATAAGATAAATAATTCGCTCATCCCTAGCGAATCCTACCCGCATTGGAATGCAGAACCATCAGGAAAAAGTAATACATATTCAATCCTAGGAGAGAAATCACTTGTTCGATAGGATCCTGATCACCTTGCCAACGAATTCAATGCCTTAGGAAAATCATCCTACAATGTACCATATGGACCAAGCATGAAGAGGACACAAAATTAAGGTTAGGGGATAAAAAAGAAAACCTCATCCCATTCAAAGTCATCTTCAATTACCTTTTTCAATCTTTACCGAGTATGGATGGATCAGCTACAGGTTCGAGTTTAGCCAAGATATGTACACGACTAAGTGTATGAAAATACAGTATATAATCAGGGCTATCCAAAAGCTAGGAAGGAGAAGTACATGTGATTGAATATGGGTTGATATCACCCATATTTTAAAATACTAAAGTTTGCAATACTTATTGTTTGGCTAGAATGAAATAACAAAGTATTGAACCCGTACTATTCCAAAGACTAAGTCCTCGTTTGGACTATCTGGTTTTATAATATCAAAGTATTTCAGTACCATGGTATTTCAATGCCATGCAATGCAATACTTCAGTTTCTCCCCTTTCTCAGGTTTAGAAAAAAGAGGTCTTAACCTCTTCCTGAAATACTGCAAGAAAAACATAGCTTTGATCATCCTATGGTTTATGAAAATCCAGTATTTTCTGCTGCCAAACACATCGAAGTATTTGAAACTGTGATATTTTTTAAAACCATGGTATTTCCTGAATACTTAAAAAAAAACTGAGCAGCCAAACGGAGCCAAAGTTATTTCACACTAAAATAGAAAGAGGTCTGGACCTCTTTTTCTAAAAAAAAAACTGTGATTTTATGAAAACTGAAGTATCTTATGCCGAGGCGCTGAAATACGATATTTTGAATACTTTGGTTTTACAAAAACTAAGCTGCCAAACAGAGATAGATGTAACTTCCTTGAGAACTGGCATGCTCGTTTTAGAGTAAAGCCGTACGCCCAACTTTAGAAATAAAGCCATGAACTTGAAAGGTGGTTACACAATCAGTGAAACCGAGAAAATATAGGTTTGAAGTAATCTAAGCTCATTCTGATTTCTGGTCTGTAGTGGTTTTGCATTTTCACTCTAAAGTTTACAAAAGTTCTTTCCTCAACTTTTTTTTATAAAAGTTTGTTCTTGAGTGAGAAGCCGGACTCATCCTATATAACTAAGAAGATCACCCCAGGCCCGGCCCTGAGCAGGTGGAACCGGTGCACCCGCACGGGGCCTCCGACTGATTGGGCCCCATCCCAGGTAATATTAATTAGCAGGCCCATTAGTAGATGAGGTGATTAGTCCTTTGACCGAAGGCATCTATACGAATCTGCCAATGCCCGAGGATAGCGACACCATCTCTGGGCCGCGTCGCCTCCCTTGTCTTCTCCCTTCTCTCCTTGTCCCCCCTCTTCAATCGACGAGTCAGCGCCGATGCGTCTCACTCCGGTTCCGTTTTCTTTGCCTGATTGGTCACAATTAATGGAATAGGAGATCCCGATTTGTTTGTGCGTACGCCTATTCTCCATTGGCTTGAGCCTTGAGGGCAGGGTCAATGGGATTTCCTATGAGCAACGCTAGAGCAAGGCAGCAAGGCGGATTGCTGACGGGGTGGTAGAGGTGGATTTGTTTCGTTCGCCACTTCTCATGCAACAACCAAACATGCAGTAAGCAATCAGCCCTGGCCTCCATTCTTTGGGTGTTGTCTTTTCATCTTCATGCTAATTTTTTTACTATTTGTGCCGAGATGTCCGATCTAGAAAGTATACATGTTCGGGTATGATTTTTTTGTTCAAACCATGATGTTTGGGTAGAATGGCCAAATAAGAAAATTGCAAGCAGTCCGGGTATGATTTTTTGTTCAAACCATAACGTTTGGGTATGAATGGCCAAATAAGAAAATTGCAAGCAGATGAATTGGTAGAAAATGCTAAAAGGGAGCCATCGTCAAATGTTTAGGACAACTGTAAGTTAAATAGTACTTCCCACTTCTATTTTTTTTTTGCTCTAGTTGAAGAACAACTCAAAAAAAAGAAAGAGTAATGGTTAATATATACTAATTATATGGGTGATTACTAACCCATAGGTCCCCACTTCATTATCTTGCACCTGGGCCCTGATCACCCCACTAAATTATTTCTCTAAACATGCAAACTATACACATCGGCAAGTATCTAATTGGTCCACCTCAACAAGTCTAGAAAATGTGCCACTTCAGCAAATAATAATATCCGGTGGCTGTTTCTTTACTTACTTCATTAATTTTGCGCTGAACTGCTCGAGCTGGGTAGTTCTTTTTTGACTTCCATCCGTCCCCCAACCCTCCCCATTATTTATAGCTCTCCGTTTGACCTAAGAGCACGATGCCGGTGATGGGGGCGGCGGGAATCCGGCCTCCCGATCCCAGTGTGGTGGAAGGGAGGGACTCCCCAGTGTTGGACGGGGCCTACGTAAGGTGTTGGTGCCATGGCTGCTCTTGGCGAGGTGGAGGGGCGGCGGTTGGGATGGAGCGGCGACTCATATCCGGTTGGCAGCGCGGCGATCTAGCGGCCCATCTGGTCTGATCTGGGACGGTGGCTGCGGGTCAGTGCTCGCTCATCTAGTCTCCACCTACGGTGTTGACTCTTCGTCGAGCTAGTGGTCATGGCGGCCTGGGTCACCATGGATCTGCCGTTCTTTTCCGGTGGGTCTTGGTGGCCGGTGAAGACCGGCGGTGTGGGGGCTTCCAGTCTGGCTTTGAATAAAGGGGGTTGGTCCTAGGATCCCTCTCGCGCTAGGAAAAAGATCTACCTACTCCATGACTTTATCGATTTGGTTGGAGTGTTGTGTTCCGGAAGATTCCGCTGGTGAACTCCAATGGACGACATGCCGGAGTTCGCCAAATTGGATGCCTCTTTTGTTGTAGTGTAGTCTGATGTTTTCTTGAGAATATACAGGTTTCTACCAATCTGACACCCTCTTTTCTTTCTTTTTCTTCAGGCTTCCTTGAAGATGGTTTAGGGTATCTCCACCCCAATAGTGCTCCCCAAACGCGGTGGCCCCAATTGTAGCTCACACTAGCACGCTACAAAACCTGCCTGACATTTTTTTGGAGCACAATACAATTGTCGGCAACCCCATGCTGGCCCCTGCACACAAGGGCCGCATTGGAGCGTCGACACTCGACGCCATGTTAGATTTCGGCCATGGGACCCACCTGGCAGTCGTAAAGGCGAAAGCTCTGCCCCCCTCCCCTCCCCAAATCCACCCCATAGCACCTCCAATGCATCCTATCACCGTCCACTCCAATAGCAGAATCCCAGCTCCCCAGTCTCCGCTATCCCTGTCCTAGCTCACCGACCCTCCCCCTCTCGCCACTAGTATGCCACCGAAGAAGAAGACGGCGGAAATGGCGAAGTCGCGCAAGCATACGCTGAAGGAACAACCACCCACCATGTCGAAAGAGTGGGAAGCCGAGGTCACCAGGGTCAAGTCCGCGACTTCAGACCGAAAGAGGCGCCAGCACGCGTCGATGGCGGTGGTTGCGGAGAAGGTCTCTGCGGTGGGCGGTCAAGTGCACCATGCTACCCCTGGAGGCACCCAAGGGAGCAGGAGCTCGCCATCATACTCAGCGTATTACGAAGAGAGGTATGACTCGACGCTACTCTCGTGAATCCATTTCTCCCCCGCGATGGACAATAGCGACATGACAACCGACCCGAACTCCATGTACTCGCCTATCGTGACCCCGGCATCGGCACCTCGACGCTGCCCCGGCATCAGCTTTGACCTCAACTGCTCCTACTCCGGCTCACCTTCCTGGCGCCGGTCTTCGTCCGCGGCTGGCCACATGACCGACATCACCGGCCTTCCCCGTAGCCTTTTCAGCTTCGACAACAGGAACGCTAGCGACTCCACCAACCCATTCGAGCAAATGTTCGATGACTGCTACGAGTACGAAGAGGTACGAGACCACGCCTTCCACTTTTGTTTGTCCATTTTGTGCATGTGCATTTGTGTGCCATGCGACATCGAGGACGTCTTTGACCCATTTGTGTATGTGCGTAGGCCATGGCCAGGGATGTCTTGAGCAGCATGTGGTAGGCGCGAGGAGACGGTGACTACGAGCCCTCCGCTGATAGTGAAGATAGTGATTTCGATGATGAGGATCACAATTAGGTGGAGTGTGATGTGGTTGATGCCACAACACCTGCACCAACACCGGCAGCGGCGACACCTGCACCAATGACCGAGTCGGCGCCCTCAACCAGAAAATGAGGACCCGAAGGTGATGGAGGAGGCACCGCTCTTCGTTTGATCGATTAAGTTACATAGTTATCTGAGCATTAAGTTAGAGAAAAGTCTATAACTTAGCGGTTTCCTCTTGTTTATTCATTTACCGTTCAGTCAGAATATTATCATTTTTGTCTAAACTACATATTTTCGAGTTTCGGTGCGTAGAAAAGAGCTCTTCCCTGGTCCCGCTATGATCCCCCGCAAGACCAAATATCTTGTGCGTGAAGAACCTGGCTATAGACCCTGGAGCCATGTCACGTAAGGTAGGTTGGCTACCCTGCACAATTACTGCTATCTATGGTGCATTCATGGTTGGTCTTGGCCCTCCTTATGCGTGACGAAGATAACCAAAGAACCAAAGGTGCATGCATGCCCGATCGATGCACCTATCTCTCTGTCTCCCGTGAAACAAAATTGGCAATGCATGGGCAAGCAGAGCTCAATGCGTGCGTGCCCGATCGATGCACCTGCATGTGACATGATAAGCTCTCTTGTGCCCCCATTCCCAATTTTGGTTCATCTATCGGGTATGCTTTGGTCCCGTGCGTTTTTTTTTTTTTTTGCCATGCTACATAATCCCACAAATGTCAAAGACCACCCGCACACACAAATTTTGCCTTGTGACAAATAATTTGGTAGGAGAAAGTATAATAATAATTAACTTCCCCCTCGAAATAGGCTTCTAATAATTCACTGAGATCTAAAGTGTCACTCAGACCCAGCGCCTCATGGATGAAGTTCCATAGGAAGCGAGCCACGGAATAGGTAAACAGAATGTGGATCTCAGATATCAGGACTGCACATAGGGGACACAAGCCATCTGCCGGCCCGTGCCGCTTGGCCACCTCTACACTGAATGAAGCCGGTCTAGCAAGAGTTATCACACAAAGATTTATACTAATTAACTAAGTCCAAATCACCGTGTGTGCTTACTAATCTGGTAGACGCGTAGACATTGCCAGCCAGGCCTCGGTACAAGCCATTCATCGCAGCTGGGACATAGTAGTAGTTTCATGACGGCGACCGTCACCATACCATCTATGGCGCCCATCTATGGCGCCCTTGTAGACATGTCCGAAGTCAGCCTCGCCGAGGAGGTTTTCCCCGGCGAATGCTGGTGGTGGTGGCGGTCATAAGCTCGTCCAGCGTGAATCTATGCCTGCACATCCGCCCTAGGCAAGAACTCGATCATCCGCAGTGAAAATCGCGTCAAAAGAACACCGCGAGCAGCGGTCAGATGGAGTTCAATTACATGCAAGCCACAGAAGTGAACATAACCCATGAGCTGAACTAATGGTGCCCCATCTCTCTCTCAGGCACATACTCTATCTCCCCTAGTGTCCTGGGAATTCCAGTGTCCTCAGAGCATCTCTAATGGCTACCTCAAACTACTAGTGCCCTAAAACTCCAAAAGTGCTGCCTTAAAAGTTTCTGCCATGAGGGTTGGGCGTGCCTCAAACAACATCGCAACTACTCTTAAATAGGCAACATCGCACTAATAATCGGAGTACACCGAGGACTCCTCTTCCTCTTCCTCTTCTTTCCCTTCTTTCCCTTCTTCTTCTTCTTCTTCTTCTTCTTCTTCTTCTTCAGACTGAACTAACAAATAAACTAGTAAAAGGCTCTTCCTAGTAGAATTTAATTGTCAATACTCTGAAATATCAAGTCTAGGAAGATTCAGATTTCGTAAGCATTCTGAAGATAAGCATGTCCATTCTTCAACATATAGGAGAAAACTCGAATGGAGATCATTCATGGTATATATTTGGAGACAGATAGAAAAATATAACTATGAACCGTACCTTCGATAACTGATAAGAGCAGAGGATATTACAGATCTATATATTGCAATTGGTATAACACGTGACAAGTAAGGAGTCTATACCTAAAAGTGGAACCCATCAGATCTATATACACACATTAGCTCCCAAATATTAAAAAAGTGGTTAGCAGATAGGTATATTCCCTAGATGGACTTGAATCGGGTGATGGATACCGAACCTTATATCTTACTCCTCATCTAGATGAACTACAACTAGGAAACGAGATCACAAATGGCCAAATTGGTGCTGAATTATGCCCTAGAACGGTAGGAGGCGACTAGATCTGAGGATGCTGGGAAATATACCTGGAACGGCTAGGGGCGACCAGATCTGAGCATGCTGCCACGGGGTTCCTTGCCGTCCCATCCCCAGGCCTCTCCAACTTCGTGGCTGCACCTCCCGAACCTAGTGTCACCGCCTGATTTTAGAGACGGCGGATGCAGCGGTAGGAGGGGCATGCAGATGGGGTGCGGTGGCAGTCCGGTGACTTGCGCATGCGGTGCGGACGGTGCTCGAAGGCTCCAGAGTATTGTGGATGAGAGGGCAGAGGCGCCGATGGATTGTGGCGGCGCAGCAGCAAGCAAGGGAGCTCGGGGCTGAGTTTTGGGAAATTTGGGGATTTTGCGTCTATAGACCTTTATTTCGAGGAAGCGAGCAGGTGAAATCGTGGGTGCCATCAGCCCATAATAGGCACGAAAGCGGGACGCAATTTTTCACAGCGCGCGTAGGTGAAATCGTGGCGCGAGACTGTTTTCCGGATCGGTTGGGCGTGCAGATGGATATTCGTGTCGGTCTTAGCACAACTCGGTCGAACCAACCCGTCCGCGCGGACGCGTGGGACGTGCGCGGCATCGTAGCGGCATAACTCATCCGTCCCGATGCATCTGGATCGGTCCGGACAGCGCGCGTCTCCCGTGTTCTCCCGCGGGGGCAGGGCCCGCTTGCCAGCGACCCAACAGTTGTCTTCCACTAGCTGTCAATGGAAGGCTGCTCCAAAGGCTGATCGCCACTGCTGGCGCCGCCCGACGCCTGCCCTCCTGCCACGACCCTTCAATGTCGTCGCTTAGGCCTCCGCGGCGGCATCCGATACGGGCCCTTTTTAACCGGTCGCCCGCGACCATCTTCTCCCACACCACACCGCACTCGCCTCTTTCCCATCCTCCACTACATGTAGCTTGCCATGGCCGGTGGCATTGGATCGAGAGGTGGCCGTCTAGGACGACCACCGGGTCCTGGTCGTGGACGCTGAGGATGCAGCCAGAGCAACATGCCGCCTTCCTCTCCCTCACCGCCGTTGTTGCCCGATTCTGTCGACCCCGGGTAGCGAGTTCGTCGTGACCATCCGGCCGGGCATGGCACGGGACAGGTTATGCCTTCCTCGCAAGTCCGCGTCGATGGTCGGCGACGCAATGCCACCGTTCTTCATTCTACAGGCGTCCGACGTAAATACCAGCATGTTCCGCACGCACCAGATCGAAGTGAGCAACATCGTCGTCTTCAAGTACGATGGCGAAGGAAGGCTCGACGTCAGCGTCTTTGGCGACACCATGTGCTGCCGCTACTACCACCCCGAATCCGACCAAGACTCCGACTCCGACAAGTAGGTTATAGTTTACTAGAATGTGTACTTGTCATGTATCGTGTTTGGAATGAAAACGCATTGCGACCGTCGGCCATTTGCGATGGCAAAAGTTCTTATTCAAATGTATACAAGCCTAGGACAACATCCTAACTATGCTCGCCTAAGGCGATGGTGGCGGCGGCGCCGGCGGGTCGGTGCGCCCCATTCCTCGTTGAGAGAGCGGTAGATTGCCTCCTGCGCCTGCAACTCTTCTTCCGCTTGGGCGAGGCGGGAACGCAGGTACGCGTCGTCGGGATTGGCCTGCACCGCTCCCCGGAGCTCGTCGCGCACGTCCGCGAGCGCAACACGCCACCGGTGCTCCAGTAGAAAGACGCGTTTAATCACCTCAAACGAGAAAGGCTCGCCGGTGGTCCTGTTGTAGTCGTAGTGGGTGCGCCGCCGGTGGTTGAACGTTAGCCTGTATATCTGCGGCCGGACCGGAATCGGAGGCGGCAGTCCGGTGCCTCCGGCGGGTCCGGCCACCACGACGGCAACGGGCGCTCTGGGGGTGGGATTTCTGGGCGGTTGTCGGGGTTGCCAGAGCGGTGACGAGGACGGCCAGGCATGGAGGTCTGTGGAGGTAGGGTTGGACGCAGCTACCTCGGCTGGGCTACCATTTTTATGGACGCCCCTAGACGCGGCGGGAAATGCCCAAAAGAGGCGGGAATTGAAGGAAAAGAAAGCCGGCAGGCGGCGGGGCAGCAGGAACGCACTGGAAATACACCGGCGCCAGCGTCGGTGGCGGCCCTTTCCATACACGGACAGATGGGTCGCACCGCTGGGCGCGGCTGTCCGGACAGGCCGGACCATGACCCAAAAGTGACCACGGTCCGACCTAGACGAACAGAAACAGTACGTCGCGGTCGCCCGTTTGGGTCGGGCCGGTGGAGATGCCCTTAAGGCAATGCACAAGAAAATCGGCCTTACCTCCGTGGGGCAGTCGTAGGCTGACAGCGTAATGTATTTCACCGTAGCCTTATTGCAGGAATGACAGAAAAATTGGTAGGCTCATAGAAATATATAGGTTTCTGGTAGCGTGAGACCTCAGACGGGGCAGAAACGCCATGGAGAAAAACCACTATGTCGCTGGTTCTAGCATTACAAGAAATCAATGTACTCAAGTTATACTACTGCACTATCGTTTATGGGGAACAGGCAACAACAACAAAAGATGCTTAATGATACTCAAGTTATAATACTTTTTTAACGAGAAACCAAAGCTGCATTGAAATTTAACAATAAAATACAATTGAGAACCAAAACAAATCCGAATTAGTAAAGAACATGTGATCAAGAAACTACACTTCTTCCATATGTACAGATCGAACTACTCGGAGAATATAACGCATGATTTAACACCAAATCAATAAAAAGTTAATATCGAATTTTTTCATGAACAGATAAGGAGATAGAAAAGGAATAAAACATGGCACGCACGAGAGGCAGACTCACGAGCTTTTGTTGGAGCATCGCCGGAAGATTGATCTGCTTCCAGAAGCAGTCAAGATATGACTCGGTCGGTAGCCTGCAAGATCACCGGTCCGATTTTTTACACTATGGGCCCAGGTGGTCCACGTCAATTGACAGTATGGAATATCGTTGCAATAGCTTGCTCTTTATTTCTACAGTAGTGGGTTGTTATAATATCCTCTATATATTGCCACGGATGCACAACTTGTCTACTAAATAATATTTATTGCGACACGGCAAAATTGAGGCGAAAAATATACACTTTTATGATAAATATGTATTCTGTTGCAATACATAAACATTTTCTGCAACAACATTGGTACTGATCGCAATGTGATATAGTTGTCGCGATATCTATCTGAATATTACCACGAATAACACTTTTGTTGCGAGACCTAGTTCCTATTGCATCAATGATTAATTCGTGCAACAGAATTTGGTTGTTGCAATATCGGAGCCATATTGCAACGGCCATGCAGATTGTTGCAATACGGAGCCTCTATTGCAACGAAAAGAATATTTATTGCGGCAAAACTCATTCATGGCAATATAAACATCCTAATACCACAAACGGAGAATTCGTGGCAATATTGCATTTTATTGCAACAAAATATGGCCATAGCAATAAATATTGTTGCAATAGACCGGATTTCCTGTAGTGGAAATTGGCCAGAGGGCAGCGGGCTGCGTAGCGGAAAGGGGGAAATCGCACGTGTGTGACATTTCTCCAAAGAGGCTTTTTTTTTGGGCTTGCCTAAAAAAATTAGGGCTTTGGTGTTTTGGGGCAGCCACCGGAGCCCATTTTTTGGCTCCAAAACCCTAAAAAACAGTTTATTTGGGAGAACGGCAACCGCTCTAATTGAGCATAAATGGCACGGAAGCGCGTGTCGGTTTTGACCTATCCAGAACATTTCGTGAGGCCTCAACACTATTTGTTATCTTTCCTGTATTGTGTCACTATACAAGTGTATCAGCAGAAGTCACTCATCAATAGTCTGCCAATTCGGACAGCTCTCGGAAACTTCGGAGAAGTTCTTGTCACGCAACTCTCTGCCATCAGTTTTTGTTTCTCTACAATCCCTTTTTTGTTTCCAAACAAAAGAATCATTGAGTTTCAAAACAGAAATTAGCAAAACAATGCAGACAAGCCAGAAAATAGGATAGGACGCTGTTGGCAGAATTGTTCTGTGGGCCTTGAGATTCTTTTTTTTAAGACAATCCATTTACACATATAGTGATGATACCAGGCACTCATGCATGTCAAGCAACTTTGCACAATAAACTCTGTAAGAAGTAAAATTATAATTTCACCACTCAAGAAATTTGTGCCTCCCCAAAACGTCATCCAGGATCCAGCATTCTTTGCTGCCACCATGGTAGTAATGGAAAAAGAGGCGAACAACTGACGTACCTAGATCTAGAGAGCATCATCCCATATAGAGATGCTTTTTTAATCGCTAAACCAGGCTGTCACAAGAGACAAGTCTGGGACTTTGTGGCATGTCGGCCAGGGATCTTCCACATAGTCACCAGATCCTAACACTGTCAACTTCATCTGACGCAATCGAAGAAGAGGAACATCGCTGCATGCCGTTCTCTACATGCCTGCGCCTGACTGCTAGACGCCAAACACAACTACGAAAGCCGACACAACCACCACCCGCGAGAGTGCTGCACACCGACCACGAGACCTGAATCTTACATGATCCAGAGACGGGAGACACGACCGGGCCACCTGTCTTCCCCGAGGTCACCAGTTCGAGCGATGTCGAGATGGAGGAAGAGTAGAGGCAAATTATTCCGACTCGATGCAGTCTCCTCCATAGAAGCAGCGTCCCAAGGAATCACTCTGTTGCCGTGTGCGCCTCTGAGAGAAAAAGAGATAGAAAATCCTACAGAAAGAAGAACGATAAGGTTCAAATTCGACTGGTTGCTACTCCCTTCGTTTCAAAATATAAGATGTTTTAGCTTTGTGAATGAATTGTATCTAGACCTCTTTTAGTGTCTAAGTTTATCTAGGTTTGGAGTGAACCTAGACATTAAAAGGGGTCTAGATACACTCATTTCACAAAGCTAAAACATCTTATATTTTGAAACGGAGGGAGTACATGGGAGCTGATTACCCAAAAAATACATGGGAAAAAAGATACCTCTGTAACGAAAACCATAGGAAGCTGTATTAATGAGATACAAGAGTTCACATCAGCCAAAAGAAAAACATCCTCGAAGTCCAAGGACCTACTCTAAAACCATAGGAGGCTGTATTGAGATACAAGAGTTCACTGTAGTGCGCTGCTACTTGTATAAATGTGGATGACTTGAAGCGTGAGAGCGGAGGGGGGGGGGGGGCACCAGCCCTTTCCATTTGCGTGTACACTCTCTGTTGCCAAGTTGGTCGCCATGGCAGGGCTCCGTCTCGCCGCGATGGCTATCCACCTCTGTCTCTTCCTCTCCCCATACTATTCTCTTTGCTGGCTCTCTGAGTCGGGGAGCCGCAGAGCACCGCCGACGAGCATGATGAATACCGGACCGCCTACCATTTCTAGTCGGCGAAGAACCGGCAGAACGGTACGAAACAGGGTTCCCAGTTCACTCTGTTGTTGCTCGACCCTATTTTTTTAGAAAGATAGGGGGGCCGAACCCCCCCCCCCCCCCCACAGCACAATTTTTATTAAAAATGAAGCCAGGAACAACGGTGTAGAGTGCGAGGAGAAAAAGAGTCAGTCTCCTAGCTAGTATCACTTATTACAATTTTCAGTTCCAGGACTAACTTAAGCAAAAGCCAGCACAGGCACGCCGGCCAAACAAAAACTAGATATAGGAACCAGTTGGTGTTGTCCATGAAGAACGGTCGGCGCTTTGTGTCTGTCTTCATGCCAACCAAGCAATCCGCAGTAATTCTCCCTGCTTGAAGTCCAAAAGCTGCAAGTTTCTGTCCATCAGCCGAGTGTTTGATTCCTTGCATAGCAGATGCCATCTCCTCAGCATTGAGGTAGCACGATCCCAAACCGTCACTAAGCTTGACCACTGCCTTTCCTGAAGACACATGTTGTTTCGACTTTTCCATAAGGACCAAAGAAATGTAGCAGCTGTGATATTGTAAATGGAATTTCTAGACAGCCATAGGTGGAATAAAGCATCAATGCTAGATATATGGTTGCTAGCAAAAACCTCAACAAACATCTTCCAAAGTTGTCTAGCTACCACACAGTCAAAGAACAGGTGAGAAATAGTTTCATTTTCCGAATAGAAAAGACATGTCTGGTCAATCACATTACAACGTTTTGCCAAATTGTCCCTAGTCAACAAGCGATCCTGGGCTAAAAGCCACATGAACACTTGGACCCGACCTGGGATATGAGTTTTCCAAATAGCAGCCAAATGTGGCATTCTAACTGAGTACTAACCACATGCCTCAAGGCTCCAAACAGGCTTATCCATCTGACATGTAAGGGAAATTGGTCCCAGCAACCTACAAAGTTCCTGCCATCTACACATCATAGGAGAACTGAAACAACGTCGAAAAGACAAACAAATTTCATTTTCAAACATAACCCCAGCCACAGTTGATGTCGGTTCATTGCAAATGGAATATAAATCCCCAAAAAGGTTCGCCAAGGAGCAATCAGAGATCCATTTGTCCAACCAAAACAAAACGTTTCTCCCATCCCCTAGTTTTTATTAATAGCAAGTAAGAACAGAAGGAACAACCCACATGATTCCTTTCCAAATGGGAGAAGGGGAATTACTACTACTCCAACGTATGTTGGGAAAGGTGTTATATTTATATTCAATAATTTTCATCCATGTTTTATCTTCTGCAGAGAAGAAGCATTTAAACAAAGATCCTAGCAGGCACAAGTTCATGTCCCTAAGATCAGGAACACCTAAACCCCCAAACTATTTTTTCCTAATCACCAAACCCTAGTTAGCCAAGTGGTATTTATATTGATAATCTAAATCACCCCAGAAAAAATGTGCCATCTGCGAATAAATGGCATTAAAAGCCCATTTGGGGAATTTAATAACAGAGAGAAGGTAGGTGGGTATACTAGCCTGGCATGCCTTAATCAAAATAAGTTTACCCTTATAGGAAATCAATTTCCCCCTCCAACCACGGATCTTCGTAATAATAAGATCAATAATGGGTTGTAGATCTTCTTTTCTCAAATTTCCATAATGTAGAGGAACCCCCAAGTATTTAAAAGGAAAAGATCCCAGATTGCAGCAGAAACCCTGGGCAAACTCATTGGCAGAAGCCTCTGGTAGATTCAAGGACATCAAATTAGTTTTATGGTAATTGATTTTCAAGCCTGAAAGGCTCTCAAAACATGTGAGAATCCATTTCAGAATTCGAGCCATGTGTATGTCAGGTTCAGGAAGATTATGGTGTCATCAGCATATTCGAGGCTGATGACACCACCATGCACTACATCAGGGAGAAATCCCTTAATCAGATTATTCGCGTCTGCTTAGATAACATCTTGGTAAAAACCTCAAAATTAAAAAGAATAGGCCAGAAAGGGTCATCCTACTTCATACCCTTACCAGCAATGAAATACTCACTATTTTGATCATTAATTCTCAAACAAAAGGAACCATTTACCAGAATTTTAGAGACCCATCCTCTAAATTTGTTACCAAAACCTCTAGAAAACAACATTTCATCAAAGAATTCCCAGTTTACATGATCATAAGCTTTCTCATAGTAGAATTTCGATCATAAGCTTTCTCATAGTCTAATTTCAAAACTGGACCAGAGGAGTGTGATCTGTGAATTTCATGGATAACCTCATGGGGAGAGAAAACACTTTCAAGAATGAACCCCCCTTTAATAAAAGCCGACTGATTCGTAGAAATCAGTCTGTCTGCTATAGGACCCATCCTATTAGTCATGATTTTTGTAAAAATCTTCAAGGAGCAATTACAAAGACTAATGGTACAGAAAAAAAATCATCTCTCTTGCATCTGGTTCTTTTGGGATTAGAGTAATGATAGAAAAGTTAAGTCTAGAAACATCAAGAAAACCTGCCCAGAAATCATCAGCCAAAGCCATAAAATCTTCTTTGATTATTTTCCAGAAAATTTAGTAAAATAGGAAAGATAGGCCATCGGAGTTAGGTGCCCCATTTACATAAGAACCAAAAATGGCATTTTTAACTTGCTCTCCAGTGAACTGTTTTTCAAGCAAATTATTTTTGTCAAAGTGACTAGATCTTCATTGTCCCAAAAATTAGCACCAAAATTTGGTTTGGCTTCAAAACAAAAAAGGTCTTTGTAAAATTCACAAGCCACATTTAGAATCTTAGAAGTAGTGGTCACAGGACCAGCAGGACTATCTAGAAGCTAATTGTTTTTCCTACGGCGTTGGTTAGCCACCGCGTGGAAATAAGTTGTGTTACGATCTTCTTCCAGAATATCTTTCTCTCTCGAACGTTGAAAAGTTTTAGTTTCCTCAGTTTTCCATTAGAATCAAGGTCAGTTTTGATTTGAGCCATCATGTCCCTATCATTCTGATCTAGTCTATTTTGTTCAGAAAAACATCTAAAATATTATATTCTTGGAGTAAATCTTTTTAATGTTTTTTTAAAGTAGCTTCGACATTTGAATTCCAACCTTTGAGACTGTTAGGAATAAGCAACTTGTGCAACTTGTATTATCTGGAGACCAAAGGCCACAATATATAGTACATCTGACTTGAGGTACAAGAAGATAAATCTAGACAAATACGGACTCCTAGACCAATACTAATACGGACTCCTAGACCAATACTAATACACCTTAACACCCCCCCTCAAATGCAAAGCGTATGCAATAGCATTGCATTTGAAGAAGTGAAAACAAAACCAAAAAAAAAATGATAATCCAAAATCCGCGTCTTCAAAGTGTCGCCATAGCATGAATAGTCTTCAAAACCTATAGAGTCAAGCCACAGTCGATCGAAGAAGAGATCGACACAGACCAAGAGGCGGTCAGAAGAATAGCACCGAAGAGTGAGGAAGAGAGAGCGGCGGCGGCCGGAGAGAAGAACTAGAGGAACTAGACGGAGGAGAGGATGGCGCCAAAAACAAAGGAGACGCATCAGAAGGAGAAGGTGGAGGAGTAGAGATAGCGAGAGATGTATCAGGAAAAAGAGAAAGAGGAAGTAGAGAGGGTGCCTCGACTGGAAACAGGAAGAGAGGTACCATCAGCCGTGATAACACGGACAAGAGAAATAAGAGAGCGAAGAGCAGAAAGAATAGAAGACGCAGAAGTCGAAGTAGAGCGGCGTGCCAACAAAGACAAAGTCGGCGAAAGGCGGTCATAACCGCATGAAGAAGCCGCGAGAGTCGAAGTAGAGAGGCGTGCCAACAAAGACAAAGTGGACGAAAGGCGGTCATAGCCGCGTGAAGAAAACGCGAGTGTCGACGTAGAGCGGTGCGCCGACAAAGACAAAGTCGGCAAAAGGCGGTCATAACCGCATGAAGAAGCCGCGAGAGTCGAAGTAGAGAGGCGTGCCAACAAAGACAAAGTGGACGAAAGGCGGTCATAGCCGCGTGAAGAAACCGCGAGTGTCGACGTAGAGCGGTGCGCCGACAAAGACAAAGTCGGCAAAAGGCGGTCATAACCGCGTGAAGAAAGCCACGAGAGTCGACATAGAGCGACGAAGTAAGGAAGGAAGGCTCGGAGAATTTAACGGAAGAAACACTGGCATGAATCACCGGAAAGGAGCCGACGGCCGGAAGTTGCTAACGGCGGAGGCGGCGGCGGCGGCCGGGCGCGGCGGCGGGGTGCCGGGGCGAGCGGCGGCGGCGGCTGCGAGGGGAAAAAAAAGGCTTACGGCTACTAGCTACGAGATGCGATGCCCCGAACGGAGATCATGGAGATCAATCTCGCCGGGGGCGGCGTGGCGGAAGCGGTGGCTAAAACGTAGGCCAAGGAGCGACACGCTCTGATACCATGTTAGGAATAAGCAACTTGTGCAACTTGTATTATCTGGAGACCAAAGGCCACAATATATAGTACATCTGACTTGAGGTACAAGAAGATAAATCTAGACAAATACGGACTCCTAGACCAATACTAATACGGACTCCTAGACCAATACTAATACACCTTAACAGAGACTTCTCCTAATCCTTCTAACTTTGAATTGTCAGACATCAATAGAGGAAATGAGGTGGGCAGGAACAGGGGCAGTCCAGCTTTTGGTAACAAAAGGGACAAACTCTGGTTCACTAAGCCACCACTTGTCAAATCTAAACAATTTTTGGACAGCAGGAGGACTGAGTCCAAACTCAATAATGAGTGGGGTATGGTCACTCCCAGGTAGCTCTCACCAATGAGAGTGGAAATTTATTCTCCCATTCAGTAGAAGCAAAAATATGATCAAAAGTAGCCAGAACAAGATTTTTCTTGATTGTTAGCCCAAGTAAAACTACGATTAGAAATTGGAAGTTCAATCAAAGCCCATTTAGTCATCCAGTCATTAAACAAAAATGCAAGGTGATGATTAATATTCCCATGACTTTCTCAGATTCATTCAACACCAGATTAAAGTCACCTTCTATCAAGGAGGGGTAACTAGGTACATTGCTCCATAACCAAATGTAGTTCAGCAATAAAATCTAGCTTATGTTCTGCATAGGCAGAACCATAAACCACAATTAACTGCCAGGTGAAACCATCACATAAGTTTTTCACCACTGTGGTAACACAGTACTCATGCAAATTGTAGCTAATAACTTCAAATAAATCCACTTTAAAACCTACTAAGATACCTCCAGCAGTACCTTGCTCAACCCCATTTCTCTAACCTGAATCTTCTCTGTTAAAATTTCTTGTTCGGATTCGGATGGATGGGATTCATGGTGGTGTACTCCTGCTGAGCAGATCCAAATGGTACGCACTGTTTCCATCCGGCGTATCGCACTTGCTTGTTTTCTATAGTCTTCCATCTGAACTTCCACCTTACACCTTTAACATGGCTGTAGCTGTAGTTTGCTGGTTCTTGTGTTGAGCAATGTGGCAACGTTTCTTGTTTAGGATTGGTAAGATCGACGGGACAAACCTTTGGAGTACTACTAGCTAGTAACGAAATTGATTGGAAAGTCACCAAGAAGATCCAGTCCCCCGTGACGTCCTAAATGACCACTTCCGGGACCCCTCCACGGCGTGGCTCGGCCGCGACGGCCTCTGGCGCGTCGCCGTCTCCGCCCAGATCAAAGACTCCGTGGCGTCCACGCTGATCTACCGGAGCAAGGACTTCCGGCGCTGGGAGCGGAACGCCGTGCATGCCGCTGTACTCGTCCGGCGCCGCCGGCATGGTGGAGTGCCCGGACCTGTTCCCGGTGGGAGATCCTAGCTCCCAGAACGGGCTCGACTTCGTGTCGCCGAACGGCTCAGTGGGGCGGTACGACTACGCGGCGGACACCTTCGCGCCGGCAGAAGCGAGTGGCAACGACTGCCGGAGCTGGCACCGCTTCGACTACGACCACGTGTACGCGTCCAAGTCCTTCAACGACGCGGGCAAGAAACGGCGCGTGTTCTGGAGTTGGGCCAACGAGTCCGACCCCGTGCAGGAGCAGGACTAGTCGCCAGGGGCTGGCCGGCGTCCAGACGGTCCCGAGGAAGATCTGGCTAGACAGCAACGGGAAGATCTGCTGCAGTGGCCGGTTGAGGAGCTCGAGACGCTGAGGATCAAGCGAGGGGCCGGGTTGCTTGGAGCGGAGGTGAACGCCGGCGGCATGAACGAGATCATCGGCGTCGCAGGCACGTAGGCGGATGTGGAGGTCGTCTTGGAAGTCCGGGCCTTGGATGGTGCCGAGAACCTCGACCCGAATCAGCTGCTGGACCCGCCGAGGTTGTGTTGGGAGAAGGGCACGTCTGTGCCCGGCGGGGTCGGCCCGTTCGGTTTGCTCGTCCTGGCCTCCAGGGACCTGCAGGAGCACACCTCCATCTTCTTCAGGGTGTTCAGGCACGATGGCATGTACAAGGTTCTCATGTGCACCAACCTCACAAGGTACAGCTAGTAAAAACAGAGCAAGATTATCAGAAATGACCCGACCAAGATCATCAGCGGGCTCTTCTGGTTCCCGTTCTTCTTCATTGTCTTCCATTGTGGTATCAGCGTATTCAGAGAACATTGATCGGTAGTTGTCATCACCGTTCTATTTTTCATCACTGTCTTCCATCCAGGGCCGGTCCTGAGATTTTGAGGGCCCGGGGCGGCCCTAGAACTTGGGGGCCCTTAATATAAGGATAGAAAACTAATTAACATATGTATATATGAGATATGATCAATAATAATTTAGGATATTAGCAAATTTTATATCAAATCAATAATATGTATAAATAGTCTCCATAATTTATGCATATATTCCTAGATGCATAGTATTCGATGTTATATCAATATATCAACCTTACCCGTTACCACATCGATTCTGTCTAGAATCACATCGTCGTGATGGCTTGTGGGAGCGTTGGCCTCTACTCTCGACGTGGTTCAAAACTGTAAGGAATGGTTCTTTTCCAGGTTTTGTCTTGGGAACAAAACAAATGGTGCCTTGCACGACGCACAACCGATGCACATTAGACTCGAGCCTAGCCATGACCATGAAATTCTTATCTTTTCTTATGCCATTTGAATTGATATTATGAATGTATAGTTTCATAGTAGATTACACAAAAAATTACATTTGTGTCTACTAGGTTTCACTAAATAAAATGTTATATTTTAGACTACACAAAGAATGACATTTGTGTCTCTAAAAGGGAAAAATAAACTTGTTCTTATCTCACATATGTATTTTTGTGTACATCATGGGTGATATATATTTCAACTAAACTTGTGTCACATATACTTGATGTGTATATGTAATTGTATACCTATTTTCTAAATTTTTTGCGACCTAAAATTAGTTTTAGTTATTATTTTTGTGAAAAAATAGGAACTAGGAAGCTACAAGGAGTTGTCTTGTCTGTACTATGGATCGGTCTTGTTGTGGCCCCCGACCCACAAAGCTTAATAATTCTTTAATACCTAACCAAATGAGAAAAGGCCCATGGAACCAAAGAAAGGCCGTACGTCCCAGCCCAGCTAGAAACATCAGCCGTCGTTTGTCCCTGAATCGTTGCAAAGAAAAAAGCTCTCGAGCTTAGACCCTACTATAATGGCGCTGCACACGACTAGACAGGACCTCCTCTAGACCTGCACATGTAATACCTGCTGGGGCCCTTGGATCTAGGGGCCCGGGGCGGCCGCCCCTCTAGTCCCCCCTCAGGGCCGGCCCTACTTCCATCATAACCCCTTTTTCTCCGTGCTTGGTCTAAACATTATAGTCGGACATGAAGCCAGACCGAAGCAGGTGACTCTGAATGACTCTTGAGGAAGTGTGAGCCTGCTCATTCCGACATTCAAGACATGGACAACACATAAAACCTTCCCACCGCTTGTTCGCCTCGGCCACAAGGCGAAAAGAACGCACGTCTTCTCTATAAGCGTCAGAGCGTCGGTCACTGTATATTCATGGATGACTCATCTGCATCATACAACCATATATATCAAATGCAATCACGATGATAAAATTACTACCGCGCAGTCTAAACGAGAAAATACGTGCTAACCTTTTAGGACACCTGAAAACAAAGATGAAAAAACTTAAGTGTGGCTTTGGCACCTCATATCATGTTTTGTCTTGTATCAACTCAAATGGCATCACACTAACAGGCATTTCACCGAACATCTCTAGTGCATATGAAGAAAAAAATTAGCACAAAGTTATACCCACCTCACATAGGAAAAAAACAAAGAGAGTGGAGGGTTAGGTGCATTATATATAGGGCCAGACCATTAGTCCCGGTTTGAGATACAAACCGAGACTAATGGTTCTGCCAGGACACGTGGGTGTGCCCAGACCCATTAATTCCGGTTTGTATCTCAAACCGGAACTAATGGTCCCTTACGGGCTGGGACAAAGAACTTCGACGACCTCGGACCGTCTGGTTCGAACCATTAGTCCCGGCCCAGCCGCGGCTGGTACTAGTGACCCGAACTAAAGCCTTTTTTCTACTAGTGCCTGGTGGCGTAGGCCCATTCGGGCTGCTCGTCCTGGCCTCCAGCGACCTGCAGGAGCACACCTCCGTCTTCTTCAGGGTGTTCAGACACGATGGCAAGTACAAGGTTCTCATGTGCACAACTAGCAAAAACAGAGCACGGTCAAAGTCATACTAACAATCTTCTTGCAAATTAACATGGGCAGATTGACTAAGAGAGCTTACGTGTACAAGCCACCCTACGGAGGGTTCGTGGACATTAACATCAAGGAGAGGAGCATATCCTCAGGACATTGGTGAGTTTTTTGTGTCACACTCACATACAATACACCAGATTCAGATTTGCATAGGATTACCATTGGCCGTGTGAACTTGATCACGTCTTGTGTACTTTTCCTGGAAGGAGAGCTTGCTCATCTCATTGGTAACATCATTTGTGCCGCCAGTATCAGAGTACCAGTTTCTGTCTACACCATAGGATGTCATATTGGCACCCTTATCACCACGATCAGCATCATCACGACGGTTTGTTTTGAAGAGAAAAATATATTGGAAGTTTAAGATGTGAAACTTGCCTTGATTATAGTTCTCGTTCAAACACTCTTCAAAATCACGCAATTGGCAATACGGACAATCTACACATTGTTCGCAATCACACGAATAGCACTCCGACAATCTAACGCTGATTCTTTTTGCACTCAATAAAAAAAGTATTATAACCAAGTAAACACATAATTATAAAAGGCATGCATGTCAGAAAACAAAATATGACTAAAACATTTTATATTGTTTAAATAGGGCTTAAAGAGGCTTTTAAAACAATATGTAAACTTTCAGTATAAAAAGATTGAAACCCTTGATAAAAGGTACCAGTGGATTGACAATTTCTATAGTTTCCATTTGCAATAGGAATAAATTTAGAATAGTTAACATTCAGATTCTCTAACAATGAAAACTAATGTTGTGGGAGTGTTCTTGTCATCTTTCTAAATTCATTCATATATCATTTGCAAACTTTCTCAATGAATTTTGGAAAATTACATATGTTTTTGTCCATTTTATCGATTTAAAAAATTA
Source organism: Avena eriantha (assembly GCA_910589775.1). Taxonomy (NCBI): domain Eukaryota; kingdom Viridiplantae; phylum Streptophyta; class Magnoliopsida; order Poales; family Poaceae; genus Avena; species Avena eriantha. Next base: position 441,931,110 of record OU342746.1, read on the forward strand.
AAAGAAAAATAGCTTTCAAGATGGCGTGATCTAGTTTGCCCATACCATACTAGTACAAAATTGAGTGTGTGATACTCGATTTTATGAAGAACGAGGCAATGAGATCGATCTGGTGAGGCTCGCCGGTGGTAGGTCATCGGAAACATTGTATGGTGGTGTTGGCCGATCTGTCCTCATCTATTGTTGAGGTGGTGGATGCATCGGCCCAGCTTTGGAATCCGGGTTTTGGGTTTCCACTGTTGGCTGGCTTTCCTGGTTTGTTGGAGCGACCGGGTAGGTTGAGGTGACCGGAAGAGAGCCCTGAGATAAACTCTATGGGCCTTTGAGGCATAGAACTTTTTCTAACATTCTGATGTAGATTCCAGCTCATCTTGGTAGATTTTGAGGACTTCATCTGCCAACCTAAGCCCTTGCTCCTTACACTCTAATAGTTTGACCTTTTTGGCCAAGCTAATTCGTGAAGGCCCTAACTCCATTGCCTTGCTTGCGGCAGTATCCGCACTGATAGGCGTAGAGAGCACATCCTCGGGGACTCCTTCTCAATTGCCTGATGGACCTGTCATTTAGACTCCAACGAGACCAGTGAAACCGCTCGAAAGTGACTCTATGTCTTCGTCGGTTCCTCCTCCCAATTCTTGGTCGAGAAAACGATTTAGAGACTCCGCATAACCACCAGAGGTGTTACTGAGTTTATCATTGATTGTCATAATATCAGCATTTGAGCCGATGCTTCCCTTGTAATCGGTGTTGTTAACACTAGCTTAGCCGATGAACAGATCTATTCAACCAGCCGGTACGATAGCGCCACTAGTTGTTGTTTTCGATGATGGCTGCCAGGTGGAGCCATCAATGAAGGAGAGGCTCCAAACTAAAGGAATTGGCCAACCATAATGGTTGATATTATGCCAATACAAAATCCCGCCGGATCCTTGACTATGTTAGCCGCATGCCCCATGGTGGGAGCCAAATATCGTGGAAAAGTCAAGGCATCGGCCATTGGGGTGGATTATGAAGGGTGGAGCGGTGCATAACGGAGGACTTCAAGGGCGGTATTAGCACACGATGTACCCAGGTTCTGCTCCTCACGGAGGAGCAAAATACCTACTGCTTTGTTGTATTGATGATAATAGATCAATACAATTTGTCATCAACTTAGCTCGATGCTAAGGTGACGAGTTGGCTCTTAGAGTTTCGCTATGTGATTGTTCTTTACCCCCAAGTGTAGTCCTGTCCTGCTTTACAGACATAGTGGGTCAAGGTTCATAGATCCTATCTATGCCTGTTTAATACAGAGTTCCTAGCGGTGCCAGTTTATACCCATTGTCTTGTACGCCAAGCCGTGGATACCGGCTTGCTCCTAGAACACTACGAACGGTCCTAACACATGTCGACCCGTGTTTGTTTCCATCTTGTGGTCCTATCCCGATGGTATACCACGTCAGTAGTGATATTAACTCCTAATTTGGTGCAAATATGATGGATAATGTTACAAAGTTCATGTGTGCATTATATATGCATCAAGACCCACGATACATACAAAATATTGCATACGGTGAGCTGGACAAAAATATATAATAGGTTTGAAGAAAATGTGTTGTGACTGCCCCTTGTGGCTGCCCCAACTCTGGATCAAATATAAAATTGACTGGTGAATTTTTTTGGTGGTAAGGCTAATTAATATGAAAGATACACTACAGGAATGGCGGTCTACGCCGACGGCCAAACGTCAGGGCCGTCGGTGTAGACCGCGACCAGGCCAGCCCCTCCAAGTAGTCATCGGCGTAGAGTTGCCCTCGGCGTAACATAGCTACGCCGATGGCTGTCCTCGGCATAGCTACTTTTCCTTTTATCTCATTAATCTTTGAAAAATCATAACTAAATCATTCTAATTCCAAAAAATAAAAATAATATATCAAAATTTGCAGAAAAATAAGATCTATCTATCTACACTCAAATATTACAAATTTGTAAATAAAAATTAAGTGAAATATAAAACATTATATATAGTTTGAAATGGGCATAAAAAATTAAAAAACAATCCAAATAATGCAAAACCTTCGCGTGGTGTCATATTATGTGATATAGTTGTAAGGCAAAAATATAAAAGTTGGTATATTGGTTATGTCTCAAAAACCTTTCACAAAATGACCTATCTCATTCGAGGTTTCCTGACTTTCGGGTCAAATAACCAATGCTATGGCTAGAATCAAGACATAGTTTGTGATAATATACCCATACTGTGAATGAATGTGCATCATGGGATGGCGAACAATGTTGTAGGAGGAAGTTTTCTTTTTGGTCGCACCAAAAAGCCATTTTCCATTTTCCAAGTGCAAAAAGGGGGGTTTTGTGAAGCAACCACCAAATGGCTAATTCAAAATGCTACCACCGTATTTTAAAAAAATACTAGACTACTTTACATAAACAATGTCCCAATACGGAGATCTCAAACCTTTTGGTCAATTTCTGGTGAAAAAGACAAATTCCTGCTGAATCGGTAGGAAGTGGGTTAGATATGAACTACAAGTACATGATCTGATGCTCATAATTTTTTACAAAAATTATTTTTAGGTTCACAATATGCTATTTCATCAGAGACCCACTTCAAGTTTAGGGAGGCTCAGCCCCGAGCTCAGAATCGTCATGCCCGTCGTTCGACAAAGTTTGACGATAGTTTGAAATGGGCATAAAAAATTCAAAAACGATCCAAACAATGTGAAACCTTCACGTGGTGTTATATTATGTGATATAGTTGCAAGGAAAAATATAAAACTTGGTATATTGATTATGTCTGAAAAAACCTTGACAAAATGACTTATCTCATTCGAGGTTTCCTGGCTTTCGGGTCAAATGACCAATGTTATGGCTAGAATCAAGGCATAGTTTGTGATAATATGCCCATATTATGAATGAATGTGCATCATGGGATGGAGAACAATGTTGCAGGAGGAAGATTTTCCTTTTGGTCGCACCAAAAAGCCATTTTTCTATTTTCCGAGTGCAAAAAATGGGGGTTTTGTGAAGCAACCACCAAATGGCTAATTCAAAATGCTACCATCCTATTTTTCGAAAATACTAGACCACTTTACATAGACAATGTCACAACAGGGAGATCTCAAACCTTTTCGTCCATCCCTGGTAAAAAGACAAATTCCTGCTGAAACGGTAGTAAGTGGGTCAGATATGAACTACAGGTACATGATCTGATGCTCATAATTTTTTACAAAAATCATTTTTAGGTTCACAATATGCTATTTCATCAGAGATCCACTTCAAGTTTAGCGAGGCTCAGTCCCGAGCTAAGAATCTTCATGCCCGCCGTTCGACAAAGTTTGACGATAGTTTGAAATGGGCATACAAAATTCAAAAATGATCCAAGCAATGTGAAACCTTCGCGTGGTGTTATATTATGTGATATAGTTGCAAAGAAAGATATCAAACTTGGTATATTGATTATGTCTCAAAAAACCTTCACAAAATGACCTATCTCATTCGAGGTTTCTTGGTTTTCGGGTCAAATGAGCAATGTTATGGCTAGAATCAATGCATAGTTTGTGATAATGTGCCCATATTATGCATGAATGTGCATCATGGGATGGCGAACAATGTTGCAGGCGGAAGTTTTCCTTTTGGTCGCACCAAAAAAGTCTTTCCATTTTTCGAGCGCAAAAAACAGGGGGTTTTGTGAAGCAACCACCAAATGGCTAATTCAAAATGCTACCATCCTATTTTTCAAAAATATTAGACCACTTTACATAGACAATCTCGCAACAAGGAGATCTCAAACCTTTTCGTCCATCCCTGGTGGACAAATTCCTGCTTAATCTACAGGAAGTGGGTCAGATATGAACTACAGGTACATGATCCGATGCTCATAATTTTTTACAAAAATCATTTTTAGGTTCAAAATATGCTATTTCATCACAGACCACTTCAAGTTTAGCGAGTCCCAATCCCGAGCTAAGAATCTTTATGTCTGCCATTTTAAACGGGCAAATGAAATTATGGCTAGAATCACGGCATAGTTTGTGATAAGTTGATATGGATATCATATTTGGATTCTTATCATTTTTCTGATCAATTTAGACATATTATTTGTCAAATTCCGATTTACGAATTTAAAGATATTAATTATTCCATATTAAATAGAAAAATACAAAATAAATAAAATCAATATATTTTTATTTGAACTCAATAATATTTTTACTTATTCATCATTGTTTACTTAAATAATTGTTCGTAATTTCAAAAAATACAAACATGTGACATGATGATATAAGTGTTAATAGGATTGATATCATAGTATTGACAACAAGGTATAAATTGTTTTGCGAGAACCGATTCTGAAGGAACGAAGAAGTTAAGCGTGCTGGGGTGGAGTAGTGAGGATGGATGACCGACCGGTAAGTTTAACCAAGACTGCAATTTGATCAAAGATTAAGTGTAATTAGTATTAAAAATGTTTCATGTGAAAGATTAACGAGTCAAATAATTCAAACATTAAAAAAATAGAGAAAAAAATTCGAAAAAATTTTATTTTTGCAACCGGACATTGGACTATGCCGACAGCCGCTATGCCGAGGGCAGTCGTCGGCATAGCCTATGCCGACGGCTTTTTGATACGCTGACGGCCTCTATGCGCTCCGCCGAGGGAGATTTGTGTCGAGGAGCTACGCTAAGGACAGCCCTCAGCGTAGCCTACGCCGACGGGGATCGGGGTTACGCCAACAGCTTTTGGCCCTCAGCGTAGCATGCCGTTCCTGTAGTGATAATGAGATTGTATCTTTTTCGATATGGCTCTAACTAATTGATTTCATTCCTAGTCACAGCTCCTTAATGCACTTAATTGATGTCAATTTTAGCACATCTTACCTATTATACTGCATTAATGTAAAATTAATATAAGATTAACAACCATTCACGTCACATCCCTTATAAAGGTTGTTCTCTTTCACAACCCACAGGTAAAAAAATCTTCCATATACAACATTTTATATCGATCGATCAACACCACATACCAAGATGATGATGAGATCTGCAGCTGTGATGCTTATTTTGACCCTCACCTTTGTTATGATTTCATCTGGTAAGAACTTAGAAAATCTTCTCCTTGACCGTATGTAATAACTTCCAGCAATCCTTGGTCAGGGCTTGTTTGTACTTAGAGGTTTGTATTACTATTTAATTATATTGCATGGTTACGTATATACATTGCAGATTTGGCGGAAGCAGGGTGTTACTATCAAATTATCCGCATGAAAGATGAAAAGTGCGACGAAGAATCTTGTAGGACGGTGTGCGAGGAGGTGAGGAAGCAGACGAAGTGCCCAGATTGTGTCCACACCGACTTTCATTGCATTCACGATCATTGCAATTGTGGGATATGCTCAAATAATTGATCGATCCATCCGATCCATCCTTCTCTATGAGTGATCATGGGACATGTTCATTCTTTACCAAAATAAAATAAAGCTACTCCCTCCGTTCCAAATAAGTGACTTGAGTTTGTTTAGACTCGCATGTACCTATATACTAAAACGTGTCTAGATACGTCCGAATCTAGACAAACCCACCTCACTTATTTTGGGACGGAGGGAGTATTTATAAAGCTTCCCCGTGTAGAAGAAGAATAATTAGAGAATTGTTCATAATGATCAGAGTCGTCTCTCTCTCTCTCTCTCTCAGGAGGCGGCGGCGCTTTCTCCCACCACATCTCCACCGGCCAAGCTATTGGCCCCTTCTTCCTCCGCTTGCCGTTCCAGCAGCGGGAGGGAGAGGGGACCCGTTTCTCTGGTCTAGTAGATAGGGTTAGGATTTGTCTGCTATGGTGCACCGTTCGGGTGGTGGGAGCGACATCCAGGCAAATAAATATGCCTCAAATCTATTCCCACACTGTCGGCGACCTTCACAGTGACGTCTCAGAGTTGATGGCAACGTGGGCTACTCGATCCTTCAGGTCGACATCTTGGTCTTCTCGTTGTTCTTTAAATCTGGCGAGATCTGTTTCTTGATGTGTCACTGGCGTTCATTGTTATCTGCAATGGCGTTGGTGGTTCCTCTAGAGCGAGGATGTTCGTACGAAGGTGGTGGATCTACCGTTCTTCTTCGACTTCGTCGATGGGACGTGGCGGATCTTGGTTCAAGACAGCACGGGGACATTCTCCGGTCGACGTGCCATAGCGACATGTGTCTCGCTGCTTGCAGCAGGCCTGTTCATCGACTCACAAAGCCTCTCTGGCGATGGTACTTTTTTGGATCTTGCAATGGTGGAGGTTCGCCCCAAGTACGGGTGTCTCCTCCCGCGAGAAAAAAGAGGCGGCGGCTAGGGCGAAAACCCTAGCAGTCGCCACGATCTGCTTCGCCCTCGTCGTCTGTGACCAAGCATCGACGGGTCCCCGCCTTCTCTGTCGCTCCGGCGGCGGGAGGAGGTGGGGACATCGGACCTGCGCTCGGCGGTGTAGAAGGGTCCCTAAAGTTAGAGTTTGGTCATCTGGCATCGTCGTTATGGTGGCTATGGCGGCGTTGTGCGGGACATGAATAAGGTATACCCGCCTCCTCTTCCACCTTGTCGACGACGATCCTGCTGCTGGCGTTGAGAAGGGTGGGGATTCGTCTGGTCGTCACTTCCATGGAGTGGTGGATCTCGTCCAATCTACGTGTGTTTTAGGTTTGGTGTTACAAGTTTTGGATCAATTCAAGAGTTCAATGGCGACAACTTCATCTCTGGAGCGCTAGTCCTTAGGGACACGTGCACGAAGACTTCCCGACTGTCATCAACAACGGCATGCCGGCCCCAGTAATGGAGCGGCGACAGCGACGCGTCGGCGACTCGCTATGGCAGCAGTAGTGGTCGTTAGATGATCCAAAGACCTCGATGTAATTTTTATTATGTTTAGGATACTTTGTACTTATAAATTCATGAAGTAGATCCGAATCTTTTCCCGCAAATAAAATAAACAACTCTTCAGTCCCTGAAATTATATGGGTGTTGTGAGTGTGTTTTTCCAACAATCCGGACGAACAATACTACTACTCCCTCCGACCCATATTAGTTGACTTGGATTTGCCTAGATTCGGATGGATCTAGCACTAAAACATGTCTAGATACATCTAAATTTAGACAAATTCAAGTCAAGTAATATGGGTCGGAGGGAGTAACAAAAGATCCACCCACGGACCTTGTACGTCTGTCAAGTCCCACGCCTGACAAGTACATATATCTTCTTGAGCAACACCTCACCGCGTGCAAATATGCCATTCTGCCGTGCGCCATGGTGACCCGTAGATACAACGAAGGTTGATATACCCTCACTTGCGTACTTTCATAAATATACAGCATGATCGTCTGTTGCAGATAGATATAATTTCCTTGAGAACATGCATGCCCGTATTAGAGGAAAAAGGCGTACGGATCAATTTTAGAAACAAAGCCATGAACTTGAAAAGTCGTTATACAATCGGTGAAACAAGAACAAATAGGTTTGAATTGATCTAAATTCCTTATGGTTTCTGGTTTATCGTGATTTTGCCTTTGCACTCTCTGGTTTTCCAAAATTAACCCGCAGGCGTTCGTTCTTGAGACTTTGAGAGAGCAGGAAGGCCTCGCTCGGTAAATGAATCCAGAGCCTACGTGCACCGTTTCTCGTTCGTGCATCGCCTCCTCCCCCGTCTCACACGGCCTCTTTCTCCCGTGCGTCGCCCCCTCCCCGTCCCGCATGGATTCTCGCATCCATCCCGCATGGAAAATGAATCCACATCCTACAAGTGCTTCTCGGTTGCGAGGGTGCGTCCCCTCCATGCTCCACCGCGCACGACATCGTCCATGTTAGCGTGAGCCTGTCCATTTTTCTTCATCGCCGTTTTTTTTGCCTGATTCGAAATCTCTGAGAGCCTAACGGGTTGGTTTGGAGCCAATGCATATTATCTTTGTTGCTCAGGCGGTAATGCTGGCAGCCACGACAGCACGCAGATGACATCCAAAGTGTTAGGGGAAGATACACAACTCCACCTGCCCGCGGTGAACTCCAAGGATAGCTTCAATCAACCGATATGCAGCGAAAATAAAACAACGAGCACATACACAAGTGATACAAGGATTTACGTGAAAAAACCTCCTCAAGGTTCACACGAGTTTCACTATAAGCAATCTAGGTACAGAGTCTTCTCTAGAACATCTAGAGATTTACAACATACTCAGCATGTTGCCAACCAGCAACAACAACAACAGGCACTTGAAAGAAAGATTATAACAAAGCAGAGTATCTTAGCATTTGTCTCCTTCGGTAATAAGCAAACTTCTCTTAAACCGCAGATCCAATCAGCACCAAACTTGGTAGACAAGTAGGCATACGAGTTTCCAACATACACGCCAAATTTCAGCTCAATCCGATACCGTTTGCCTGCCAAATCTGTTCGTCTACCAAAATTTATGTGCTAAAACTGCAGCAGTCCGAACTGACAAAACCGCTTTCAAATAGGATGCTACACTGATCCAAATCTCAAACCAGCTAACCAAAATGAAGTATTCAAAGCAAGGAACAAGCTCACCAAGTTTAGAGCCAATCCAAGCACATTTGATCCTCCAAACACCAGTTTGAAAATAGACCGGTCAAATCTCAGAAATCTGGACAGAAATCATCTCTCCTTCGTCCTCTCTTCTCACTAGGTTCTGATGTTCGTGTGTGTTCTCTCACGCTCTCTTAGCAGCAGCCACGTTGGCTTCCTTGCTCAGCTCACACTCTGATTGAGTCTTTCACACAACCACCAAGGGTGGCTAGGGTTTTCTTTTCTACTCCTCTCCCAAGAAGCACCTCGGCCGTTGGATATGAATATCAATCAACGGTTGAAACGTGTTGGACTTCACGGGCTGATGTTGGGCTGCCAACACACCTCCATGTGGAGGGACATGGCCCAACAAACTCTCCATCCCGACATCATGGAGGGTCTCACTATCAACCGGCAGTCATGCCGGCGAGCTGACGGCATACCTCGAGCTTTCCTCTTGTCACCACCTATGTCAACATATCATCCCCATTTTCATCTGTGTGCACCTTATCAATTTGCATTTGCTTGGAATTCGGCATATCCCGAATCCAATGATAGCGAACATCAATATGCTTCGATCTCGAATGAGAACTTGCATTATTACTCAGGTGAATGGCACTTTGGTTATCACAAAACAACACATACTTGTCTTGCTCAAAACCAAGCTCACAAGCCAATCGTTTCAGTCACAATAGCTCCTTGCTCGCCTCAGTTGTTGTGATGAACTCGGCCTCAGTTGTGTTCAGCACCTCACACTTTTGCAACCTGCTTTGCCATGCCACTTCTCCCCCTGAATGGGTAATCAAATAACCTTAAATAAACTTCATTCCATCGACATCTCCAACCAAATCTGAATCTGAATATGCAATCAGCTTGGGCTCATTACCACCAAAGCAAAGCTTCAAATTAGTGTTGCCCCGGAGATATCTTAAAATCCACTTCACGGCTTCATAATGTGGTTTTCCTGAATTGGTCATAAATCTGCTCACAGTACTAACCGTTTGAGCAATGGCAGGCCGTGTGCACACCATAGTATATGATACGTCCAAAACATATCTACTTTCTCGAACACTTTTGCTATTGTTTCTCCTCTAAACTTATGTGATTTGGATGCAACTAATGCGGACTGACGCTGTTTTCAGCATAACTGCCTTGGTGTCTACATTTTGTGCAGAAAATCAACTATCAGGAAAAATCCCGGAAAATATGCCAAAAATCCTATTTCACCCGAAGACTCCAGGAGCCAGAATACGGGACGGAGAAGAGCCAGGGGGTGGCCACACCACCTGGTGGCGTGGGCCAGGCCAGGCCACGCCAGGGGGTGGTGTGGGCCCTCCAGGCATCCCCTCGGCCTCTCTCTTTGCCTATAAGGAGCCTTCTAACCTAAAAACTTCGGGGGGTTCGACGTTTTTCCAGAAGGAGTTCTGCTCCGCCGCCACCACCAGATTCCACGAAACAGCACCAGAAACTCCGTTCTGGCACCCTGCCGGACGGGGAATTGAGGAGATCATCGCCATCATCATCACCATCGCCTCTCCATCGACCATCCATGTTTCCCCCATCTATGAGTGAGTAATCCCCCGTTGTAGGCTATGGGGATGGTAGGGATTTGATGAGATCGTTCATGTAATGGCATCAGATTGTTAGGGCATGGTGCCTAGTATCTTTTATTAGTGCTTTATGACTTTGTTGCGACTTGTTGTGCTTAATGCTTGTCACTAGGGCCCGAGTGCCATGATTTTAGATCTAAACTTATTATTGATTCATTTTGATAGTATTGTTCTTGCTCTTATCTGCAAGTTGTATACACATGTTGTTGTCCGGAACCTATGGCCCCAAAGTGACAGAAATCGGGATAACCGGAAGGGAAAGGCTTTGATGTGAGGATCACATGTGTTCACGGAGTGTTAATGCTTTGCTCCGGTGCTCTATTAAAAGGAGCACCTTAATTGCCAGTAGTTCCCTAGAGGCCCCGCTGCAAACGGGCTGGCAGGACAAAAGATGTTGTGCAAGTTCTCATTGCGAGCACGTATGACTATATATGGAACACATGACTAGGATTGTCTAGTACTTGGATGCTTTATCTTATTTATCCGCAATTATCCTATGTTCTGATTGCTATGTGAATTGACTTGTCCATGCAACGCCCGTCCATCCATCCCTATGTCTACCGCACTCGAATCCCACTGTTTACTGCTTTTGTTACTACTGTCTTTGCTTTACTACTTCTGTTACTTTACTATTCCTACTACAAAACTGTTGCTACTGATAAACTGTTGTGACCAAGATTGTTTCCCGGTGCAGCTGAATTGACAACTCAGTTGTTAAGGCTTATAAATATTCTTTGGCTCCCGTTGTGTCGAATCAATAAATTGGGTTTAACTTCTCTCGAAAATACTGCGATACACCCCTATACTTGTGGGTCATCAAGACTATTTTCTAGCGCCGTTGACGGGGAGCATAGCTTTATTTATCAAGTTCACTTGGATTCTCTATTGTTCGCTGATATCCATCCATCATGGGTAAGTCTCGTGATGGCAAGGTTCCTATTTTACCATCCACTACAAGAAGAGATACGGTTCTGAACACCTCTGCTGCTCTTGATTCACCGTCTGTTTTGAGTAAGTTCCTTACACCACCACATACACATGCTACACACACTGCTACTACTGCTGAATCTGAAACTTCTGATGCTTATGATGCTGCTTCTACTGTGCTCGATAAGAGTGGTTCATTAGGTCCTTTCCTAAATGCTACGATTGCTAGAACTATAGCTGGAAATACCGAAACTCCTAATGAAGACACTACCACACCTGTTAGCTCACCTGAGTCTAGTGAGAGTTATGATATTGAAGATGGTTATGTTGAGATGACCGATGAGTTTATTAAAGAATGTAAGAACACCCATGATAGGAGCGTTGCTAAGAGTCTCCTTGAGAGGAGTACTATTAGACCGAAATTATATCCTGCTGCTAAGTTTGCTGCTTCTCCCATAAACATTATAGATGAAGATTATGATTTATCTCTCGATCTATCTTACATAGCTATTGTCGAGAAAGAACCTTTTTGTGGGACTAAGAATGAAAGTGCGGTAGCACATACGAATGAACTTTCTACCATGAGTGGCTTGTTTTCTGATGATATTAAGATGCGTACTTACTTTGTTGCCAAGATTTTTCCCTTTTCACTGAAAGGAGAAGCTAAAACTTGGTTTAGTGATTTACCTCCTGGATCTATTGATAACCCTGAGTGCTTGATTAGTTCTTTCATGCATAAATATTTTCCTCCCAGTGCTAGACATGCTATTTTGCAGGAACTTTTTGATTTTAAACAGGGAGAAAAAAAGGTATTGACCGAATCTTGGGCAAGGTTTTGTGCTTTGATTCATGCACAGGCTGGAAGTCCTTTACCTAAGAATGAGCTTCTTGATATATTTTATAATGGACTAACCGAGGAATCTAGGACATACCTAGATAGTTGTGATGATTGTGTTTTCAGGAATAGGACTCCAAAAAGGAAGCTGAGGAATTAATGGCTAAAATAAGCAAGAATTATGAAGATTGGACTCCTCCTAAACAAGCTATACCTGAAGTAATTGTACCTGAACCATCTATTCCTGTGCCTATTCCAACATCAAAGAAGAGGGGAGTTATTGAATTAAATGATGAAGTGATGAAGGAAGCTAAGAAATGTCTTAAGGAGAAGGGAATTAAAGCTGCAGATGTCAAGAATTTACCTCCTATAGAAGAATTATGTAAGCCTATTCCCTACTCATCCACTATTGAGGTACACTCTCTCCAACACTTTGATGAAGGTGATATCCCTTACTCTAAACCTCCTGATCAATGCTTAGAAGAATTTGATATCTGTATTGTTAAGCAAGATAAATTTAATAAAAGGGTGCAAAATCATCTAATGGAAAACACTAGAGCTATTGTTGAGTTGAAAGATATTGTGGAAAGAACCTCTAATGATGTTAAAATGATTGTTAAGCACTTTCAAATGGTTCAAACTCAAATCGATCAACTCGTTAAAGTGCAAAACGACTTGCTAGTTAATGCTGCTAAAGAAAAACATGTTTATGAAATTAGAACTAGAAGTGGAGCTGCTACCCAGGATCCTCTATATCCTGAGGGGCATCCCAAAAGAATTGAGCAGGATTCTCAACAAGCTGAAAATGGTGGTTCTACTCGTAAGAAAAGGAAAAAGAAACATAAAACTGTTGTAGAACCCTCTGAACCTGCTATAGATACTAATAGTATATCTATCTCTGATGCTGAAATTGAAAGTGGTAATAAAGAAAATGTTGTTCCTAATGAATAAAAAGTTGAAGAAGAACATGAAAACCATACTAAGAATACTAAATACACCAAAGAAGATTTTATTGCTAAGAAACATGGTAGTGAAAGAGAACCTTGGGTCCAAAAACCTATGCCTTTCCCTGATAAGAAACACAAGTCAAAGGAAGATGAACACTATAATAAGTTTTGTGAGTGGATGAAGCCTTTATTCTTACAAATTCCTTTGACTGATGCTATTAAATTGCCTCCTTACTCAAAGTATATGAAGGACATTGTCTCGAATAAAAGGAAGATCCCTAATGAAGAAATTTCTACTTTGCTTGCTAATTATTCCTTCAATGGTAAGGTTCCTAAGAAACTTGGAGACCCAGGGATTCCAACTATCCCTTGCTCTATTAAGAACAATTATGTTAGAACTGCTTTGTATGATTTGGGAGTTGGAGTTAGTGTTATGCCTTTCTCTCTCTATAAGAGGCTTCAACTTGAAAAATTAATACCAACTGATATATCTTTGCAAATGGCTGATAAATCTACCACTATTCCTGTGGGTATATGCGAGGATGTACCTGTTCAGGTGGCTCACAATTGCTTGATATTAACTGATTTTGTTGTGCTTGAAATGCCTGAAGATGATAATATGTCTATTATTCTTGGGAGACCTTTTCTTAATACTGTAGGAGCTGTTATTAATTGTAATCAAGGAAAGGTGACTTTCAACGTTGATGACAAGGAACATACTGTCTATTTCCAAGAAGATTGAAAGGACTTATGGCTTGAATTCAATTGAACATGTTGAAGGCATTCAAGTTGGAGAAATATATTGTCCCATACTAAGAGAAAATTTTGAAACTATTATGATTGGGACCATTGCTATCAAGGTTAAGGTAACATAATCATTAGTGGAGTACAAAGTTTTGTCTCATATGCAATTGTTTTGGTAGCAAGACTTGATCAACCTTGCTAACAAAAGGATTCCATTGAACAAAACAATGTTTTCATTATGATTATCTCCTTTTATTTCTACCCTTTGCATTTTAGTTTTTGCTTTCATTTAGTTTTCTTTGTGTTTTTAGTTGCTTGCATGTTAGAACTTATGTAGTTATAGCCTTGTTTTGTCCTTGCATCTTGTTTCCAAAAGAAAAAAAATCTGTCTATCAGAAAAATCATTCTTCTATCTCTGAAAAATGCCCAAAAATAAAGTGTCTCAAAAAATTTCAGAAAATTCATATTAAATTTTTACGTGAAAAAAGGGGCAAAGGAGTACCTGGTAGGTACCAGGGGGCCCACCAGGCAGGCACACCACATGGTGGCGCGGCCAGCTTTAGGTGGCGCCATGCCCTGGTGTGGGCCACCCATGCCCCCCCCCCACTAACTCTCTCACCTGCCACTTTCTTCTCTCCCCCGAGTAAGCTCCAGTTCATAGCTCAAAATCGTGTTCTTGTTGTGCTTGCTCTTGATTTTTTCGATCTCCTTGCTCAGCTCATCTTTCTTGCTGAAATTTGGAGCATTTGTTCCCTGGTATGTGACTCCTCCCCTTGTCCAAGTAGATTTGTGTTTAGTGGATTATATGTTGAGTATTTTGCTGCTGTAGGTGACTGGTTATGAGAGCTTGTAAGCTTGTTTGATGCTTAGAGATATAGTTTTGATGCATGTTTAGGCCTCTTGCAAGTCCCTATGAGTAGAATCCTTCTTTATATTTACTTTGCAATCACTTGTTTAATAGGTGTTTAAATTTCAGAATAGAAGATGAGTGAACACCACCTAAACCAACATGAGCTTTGGGTGCCTGAGGTCATGAAGGTCCACCGGGAGGAGGAATTTTTTCCCTCCATTTATCCATGCCCTGAGTTCATGAGAGCTGCAGGAATTCTACAAGATTTCCACAGTTTGGTTTCTAATGCAGGGTTAGAGCACTTTTTGGAAGATGTACCTTGTCAATTTGTGAAGCTAACCATGTCTGTGGTGCAGGATTTCCAATTTAGTCACTCTTTGCCTAACCCCATGGTCCATTACAAAATTTACAATATTGATGTCAACCTTTCTCTTGATGATTTTTGTGCAGCTATTAAGGTACCTCAATGGGGATCATGTAGGAAGATTAAAGAGAGACCGGAACCACTCATGGATTTATATGCAGAAATTTGTCAAGGGAGTAGCTTCTCGAAGGAGAGTGGAAAAATCCGTAACATCCATCTTCCCTCCATTCACTACTTTGCCTACTTTATTGCCAAGTGTGTTCTTGCTAGGAAAACTGCCAATAAGTTATCTTTGTTTGATTTAGCATTTATCTCTGCTGCTCTTAGACAAGATAGGTCTTATAACTTGGGTGCTTCGATAGCTTTCCGTCTTGCTGCTAACCGAGAGAAAGGTGGAATTTGTGGAGGCCTCATTGCTTCTCGTTTGCTAGCATTGCATGGTTTAGTGCCTCATCATCTAGACCTACAGTTTCCCAGAGAGAGGCTTTATTTAAATTCCATGATACAGCATAAATTTATTTCCTCGTGGGCTAGTTTGAGTGAGTTATCTTATGAAATAACCTTTCTCAAAGCTGGTTGGAGAAAGAGCAAGTCTGAGCATGTTGTTCTTTTGCCTGCACCTATTTTGTTTAACCTTGATAACAGGAAAGGATGGTCCCTCACTGAGGAGGAGCTTGACACGTACTTGGGAGAGCTCTCTCAACAGGAGCAGGACACTAGAAGGGAGGTCACGGATGATTCGGTCCAGCCCTCGAATGAAGGAGAGTCTTCATATCAGCAGCCCGCTTATGATTGGGGAGCTTCCTCTTCTTCTCATGGGCCCAACTACGACCATTCTTACCAAGATCCGCCCGCTTGGAACCCCTATTCGTACATGGATTGATACCCACTTAGGCCAAAAGCCTAAGCTTGGGGGGAGGTACGCCGACACCGCACTCATCTTCATATCATGTTGCGTCGGTACTTTGTATATTCATGTTTTCGTTCTCTTTTTAGTTTTCCTTCTTCTTTGCTTTTGCTTTCTAAAAACACAAAAAAAACCAAAAATATTTTTCTTGTTTCTCTTTGGATTGCTTCTCGTTTTTTGCCTTGGTTTGCTTTTCCCTTTTCGCTTTGTTTGAACTATTCGAAAAACCCAAAAAGATTTTGCTTTGTTTGTTTTTCCCTTTTGGTTCTTGTTTAAAAATCGAAAACACCTAAAATATTTGCCGTTCTTCTTTGGTTTTTGCGAGTTTGCTTCAGGGTTCGGCAGTCCTCAATGGATATTGGTTTCATATTATTATTCAAGTTACACAAGTGAAGAGCAATAATGAGGCTCAATGACAACTTGAGGCGTGGTAAGAGGCTGGTAACGAACTCTATTTATTATCATTTTTGTACATATACTCATCACTGTGGGCATGCTTAGTCCGTTCATTTAGAGTGTATGTTTTCTTTGGATGCTTAATAGTTCTTGCTTTCTTATGATTAGCTCCAGCTCGCTAATAGTTTGTAGCATGTCTCATGAATGTTTGCTTGCATTACTTTATTCATAAATTGGTATGACACTGTGGTATCCTCCTATGAATGTTTTCATTTGATTGACTTGGCACATGCTCACGCATGCACATGACTGTAATAGATAGTTAAGCCTCGATGAATTATTTTGCCTTGAGGATCTTGAATCACTTTCATGCCATGAGTAGTCCTGTTTTGTTGCAAGCATGATAATGACAGCTATTGCTCTCTCGTTTGTCGATCCCTTACTATTGCTAGCCTCCACTTCCACTGAGTGTTTTACTCATGTTTCCAACTCCCTAAACTGAATATTTCCAAAGTGTCCACCATACCTACCTATTAGCATCATTTGCTGCTCCCGTGCATATTCAATATGCCTTGTTTTCTTTCGAATAAAATGTTTGCTTGTTATGGGAAAATTAGTTAGTAAAGCTCTCACAAACTTGATGGCACACTTTATTTCCTGCACTTAATAAACCTGAACCATTGTGAACTCTCCATGAAAGTTATATTCTTGCAAATTATAGGCTGGGGATTAGCAGAACCGTGCTGTCACGGGGAACGCTTTCAACACTTGTAAATATATACCCAGTTGATACCTTGCTCTTTTGTTTGCGGATGTCGTCGGTGTGAAATAAAAGGGGAGCTTGTAAGTCCATGGAGTTATGTATGTGTGTTAGAGAAACGCCTGGGCCGCTGGTCTAATCCAAGCTGACATGGTGGAAACCTGCAGTGTAACCATAATGATATCTATGAAGCATTCTTCTTATAAAAAAGAGAGAGATAGCTATTGAGAAAAATAAAAGAAAAAAAGAGATACTATGAAAAGAGGAAAGAGAGAAAAAAGCACCATTTTCCCATGGTAAATAAGAAGATTGTTGAGATACTCATTGTCTGCTTGCCTTGTCATTTTGATATGGGGATTCTTCCGTATCATCGGGCAAGGGGTACCCCGTTGGCGGTTCTCAATGATACGCACATACTTACGATGACAAGAACTTACCGGTAACTAAAGTTGAGTAGCATGAGGAGCGGCCCTCGTACTCAAGGGACTTGGGATTTTCAGTTTATAGTCTGTCAAACATATAACTCAGATTGGACCTCACTTTCACCTAACCACATTAAAGATGCTTATGATAGGGGCAATGAGAGCTCAAAGCTAATGAGTACCATACTTTCAGCATTTGGAAGCTTTTCAAAATTATTCAAAACATTTTTCTTCTACTTGTTGAGTCTCCACATATTCTTTGAGCACCTTCTTCAGAGCATAGTTGTCATTCTTTGTGTTTG
The DNA here is from genome assembly GCA_910589775.1 of Avena eriantha. Classification (NCBI taxonomy): domain Eukaryota; kingdom Viridiplantae; phylum Streptophyta; class Magnoliopsida; order Poales; family Poaceae; genus Avena; species Avena eriantha. The sequence goes on from OU342746.1 coordinate 441,948,718, forward strand.
TTCCATTACTTGATTATTTGTGTTATGACTTTGATGCTTGTATCCTAGATATATTTATTTCTAGTCATCACTTGAACTTCAGAGGTGCCTTGGCATTCATAATCAAAGGCAAGCGAGATACCACTCTATCATACCTTTTTATGAACATTGTAATGTTGCTTATGTTCGTGCTTCATGCTACTTATTATTCTTGAGTTGGAATCTCTTCATATCTTGCAATGACTATTAAGTAGACTCAGTTGCATACTCTTTATTATGAACTGTCTAAGTAGTTGATCACATTGCTGAGAATATATACATCATATGAAGCAAATGTGTTCGTGAAAGTTCTTTTATCGCACTCAGTTTTCAACTGAATTGCTTGAGGATAAGCAATAAGCTAAGCTTGGGGGGAGTTGATACGTTCAAAACGTATCTACTTTCCCGAACACTTTTGCTATTGTTTCTCCTCTAAACTTGTGTGATTTGGATGCAACTAATGCGGACTGACGCTGTTTTCAGCATAACTGCCTTGGTGTCTACATTTTGTGCAGAAAATCAACTATCAGGAAAAATCCCGGAAAATATGCCAACAATCCTATTTCACCCGAAGACTCCAGGAGCCAGAATACGGGACGGAGAAGAGCCAGGGGGTGGCCACACCACCTGGTGGCGTGGGCCATGCCAGGCCACGCCAGGGGGTGGTGTGGGCCCCCCAGGTATCCCCTCGGCCTCTCTCTTCGCCTATAAGGAGCCTTCTGACCTAAAAACTTCGGGGGGTTCGACGTTTTTCCAGAAGGAGTCCTGCTCCGCCGCCACTACCAGATTCCACGAAACAGCACCAGAAACTCCGTTCTGGCACCCTGCCGGGACGGGGAATTGGAGGAGATCATGCCATCATCATCACCATCGCTTCTCCATCGACCATCCATGTTTCCCCCATCTATGAGTGAGTAATCCCCCGTTGTAGGCTATGGGGATGGTAGGGATTGGATGAGATCGTTCATGTAATGGCATCAGATTGTTAGGGCATGGTGCCTAGTATCTTTTATTAGTGCTTTATGACTTTGCTGCGACTTGTTGTGCTTAATGCTTGTCACTAGGGCCCGAGTGCCATGATTTTAGATCTGAACTTATTATTGATTCATTTTGATAGTATTGTTCTTGCTCTTATCTGCAAGTTGTATACACATGTTGTTGTCCGGAACCTATGGCCCCAAAGTGACAGAAATCGGGATAACCGGAAGGGAAAGGCTTTGATGTGAGGATCACATGTGTTCACGGAGTGTTAATGCTTTGCTCCGGTGCTCTATTAAAAGGAGCACCTTAATTGCCAGTAGTTCTCTAGAGGCCCCGCTGCAAACGGGTTGGCAGGATAAAAGATGTTGTGCAAGTTCTCACTGCGAGCATGTATGACTATATATGGAACACATGCCTAGGATTGTCTAGTACTTGGATGCTTTATCTTATTTATCTGCAATTACCCTATGTTCTGATTGCTATGTGAATTGTCTTGTCCATGCAACGCCCATCCATCCATCTCTATGCCTACCGCACTCGAATCCCACTGTTTACTGCTTTTGTTACTACTGTCTTTGCTTTACTATTGCTATTACTTTACTATTCCTACTACAAAACTATTGCTACTGATAAACTGTTGTGAGCAAGATTGTTTCTAGGTGCAGCTGAATTGACAACTCAGCTGTTAAGGTTTATAAATATTCTTTGGCTTCCCTTGTGTCGAATCAATAAATTGGGTTTAACTTCCCTCGAAAATACTGCGATACACCCCCTATACTTGTGGGTCATCAGTATACATCAAACTTCCAACCTCTGAAGCATAAGGAACTTTGTGCATTTCTTTTTTCCATCTCTTCATTGGAGGGACATTGCTTTTTACTCAACTTGAAATGAGCTGCGAGTGGACAACTCACTTCTTTTGCCTTGTCCATCTTGAACTTGCGAAGTACCTTCTCAATATATTTCTCTTAAGATAAGTACAGCTTGTTGGATTTTCTGTCTCTCTCAATTTTCATGTCGAGAATTCACTTTGCTGGACCCAAGTCTTTCATGGCGAAAGTTTTGCTCAAATCTTTCTTTAGTCTAGCAATCCTAGAGACATTCTTGCCAACAATCAAGATATCATCCACATAGAGCAATAACATGATAAAATCATCAATTGAGAACCTCTAGATAAATACACAATGGTCTGAGCTACACCTCTTATAGCCTTGCTACCCCATGACAGATTCAAACTTCATGTACCATTTTCTCGATGCTTGTTTAAGGCCATGAAGACTTTCCTTCAATTTGAACACATAGTCTTTTTTGCCTTTAACAAGAAACCCCTCAGGCTGCTCCATGTAGATCTCTTCCTCCAACTCTCCATGAAGGAAAGGTGTCTTCACATCCATTTTCTTGGCCTCCAAGTTGAGACTTCATGCCATGCCGAGGATCATTCGAATTGATGTCATATTCACCACTGGAGAAAATATTTTATCAAAGTCAATACCTTTTCTCTGGCTGAATCCTTTCACACCTAGCATGGCCTTGTAACTTGGATGTGGCGTGTGCTCTTCTTCCTAGATTCTGTAGACCCACTTATTCTTTAGAAGTTTCTTGCCCTTGGGCAACTTCACCAGCTCATAATTATGATTCTTATGCAAGGAATCCATCTCTTATTGCATAGCCTTATTCCACTCCTTGTTCTCATCTTTCATTGCATCTTGAAAGCACTCAGGTTCTGAACCATTAGACAAGAACACCACATATTGGTATGAATCGTACCTGGTGGAAGGAACACGGCCTCTACTGGACTATCTGAGTGGAGCAGCCGGTGAACTATATGGTTCATGTGCTTGCTGATCATGATCATCTTCTTGAGCATCATACTCTTGCTGTTGGGGTGCATCCTCACATGTACCACTATGTGCATCATCTTGCACATCTTCTGCATCATCATGTTTAGCTTTTTCTTCAGCAAAATCTACAGGAACTGGGTCAGAATCAGATCTGTCTTGCTGCTGATTTCGAGGAGGAACATGTACCGGAACCTACACCTTTGTCTTCACAATATCCTCAATTGTTTGGTCTTCAAGAAACACAACATCATGGCTTCTCATAACCTTTCTTGCTATTGGATCATACAACTTATAGCCAAACTGATCACCTCCATAGCCATGAAATATACATTGTCGTGTCTTTGAATCAAGCTTTGACCTTTCATCTTGAGGGATATGAACACATGCCTTGCACCCAAAAACCTTCAGGTGCTCATACAAGACGTCCTTGTCATAAAATACCTTGTTTGGAACATCTTCCTGCAATGGATAACTTGGTGATAGATTAATAAGATAAAATGCAGTCAACAAAGCCTCAACCCAATAATGTTTAGGCAGCTTTGCACTCGATAGCAGGCATCTAACTCTCTCAATAATTGTCATGTTCATCCTCTTAGGAAGACCATTCAGGTGTGGTGTCTTCAGAGGAGTAAATTGGTGCCTAATTCCTTGTTCCTTGCAATAGGCAGCAAATGGCCAATATACTCTCCCCCATTATTAGTGTGAATGCACTTGATCTTCTTCTCAGTTTCTCTCTCAACTGAGACTTGGAATTGCTTGAATACACTTAGTACTTGATGTTTATTCTTCAAAACATAGACCCAAACCTTCCTGGAAAATTCATCAATAAATATGACAAAGTACTTTGCTCCACCCAATGACCTCACCAACATTTTACAAACATCGGAATGTATCAAGTCCAGCACCTCGGGCTTCTTGTGAGAAGGTTGACTCTTGAATGCAACTCTATGTTGCTTCTCCGCTAGACAATCTGAACATTTCTTGATATGAACACCCTTCACACCTTTCAACAGATTTTTCTTCACTAGCACCGCCATCCCCTTCACACTCATGTGCCCAAGTCTCTTGTTCCATAGTGCACACGTATCCTCTTTTTGCAATACATTTACAAAAGCAGCAGAAAGCTTAGCATGAACATGATACAAAACTTAAACCATGTTACCTTTAGCAACAATCAGATTTCATTTGGTGAGCTTGTACTATTTATTTCCAAATCTGCTCAAGTACCCATCTCTATCAAGCAATCCAACTAAGATAATGTTGAGCCGAAGGGCTTTAACATGCCTCACCAACTTGAGGACTAGTGTCGTACCATTTTTAGTCTCTAAGTGCACATCTCCTCTTCCAATAATTTTTGCTCTATCATTATTTCCCATCTTTACAATACCAAAATCACATGTTGTGTAGTTGGTGAAGACCTCTCTACGAGATGTAGCATGTATAGTAGCACCGTTGTCCGGAATTCAAGTCATCTCATCACCATTTGCAAGGCTGATGGTATCATCAAAAACTACAGTAATCCTCTCATCAATAGTGGAAACCCTGCTGCCATCATGTTCTTCATGCATAAGAAACATGATCTCCTCTACCGCAGCAATCCGGCATCTCTCACTGTCACTATCACTGTCGGTTTGCTTCTGAACTTTCTTCTTTTCTTTTTATCTTTCTTCCATTGTTCACAATGCCACTTGATGTGACCCTTCTCATGGCAGTAATGGCATATAATACCAGCATACTTGTCTTTTCCTCTTGATTTGCTTCTAATTCTTTCTCCTCCCTTACTCGGACCTTTACTCTTACTTCTCCCCCGTGACTTGGTCACTAACATTTCAGAATGTGAGGAAGAACCGTCCTTATCAGCAATTTTTCTGGACTCTTCATTTAGTACCTTGGTAATCACAAGGTTCCAAGTGACAACTCCATTAGGTGCTGAATTGCACACAGTAACCTTAAAGGTCTCCCAAATGTTCGGTAATGAGCCAAGTAGCAGCAAGGCTCTTACTTCATCTTCAAATGTAATTCCTATTGAAGATAGCTGATTTATAATGCAATGAAATTCATTTACATGATCTGCAATTGGCGTGCCCTCCTAGACTTTAAACGTATCAATTTCTTGATAAAGAACATCTTGTTGGTACCTTCTTTGTGGGCATACAGCTCCTCCAATTTCTGCCATAAGGTATGTGCATGTGCTCATTGTTTTATTTCCATCGCGTATCTGTTGATTGAAGCTATCCTTGGAGTTCACCGCGGGTAGGTAGGGTTGTGTATCTTCCCCCAACAAAGTGGTATCAGAGCTGGGGTTCAGCTTGTATTAAGTTTCAGAGCAAGGTTTGTTTTGGACTGAATGCATTTGCTTGTGGTGAAGGATGGAAGTGAATACCAACAAAATGATTCCTTTGAATGGTACACACTATCAAACTTGGAAGATTAAGATGAAAGACTTATTATATGCGAAGGATTACTGCATACCGTTATTCTCCACTGAGATGCCCAACGATATCAAAGAAGATCAGTGAGAGGTACTTCATCTCCAAGCTTGTGGGTTCATCTGACAATGGGTGGTCCGCTGCATATTTGTTGATTAAAACTATTCTCGAAGTTCACCGCAAGCAGGTGGGGTTGTGCATCTTCCCCAATACAAAGCTCATATGCATGTTTGAAGAAGCGGTGTGCCCCAGGGTCACTGGACGGCATTCCATCACTGGTGGTCCATTGCTCTGACGAAACTGAAGAAAACTACTAACAGCCAGCAACTGCTAACTGAAAAAACAGCAATGCTAGCTGAACTGAACGTCCAAGATTCAGTACAGCAGGGCTATCTATAATAACTAAATAGGTGATCCCAACTAAAGTATTTCTCTCGACATGCAGCTATGCCACCTCATCGGTCCCACCACCTTGGCCATTCTTACCTGACCATGCAAGGATGACATGTAAGCAAATACGTTATTAACCAGTAAAAGAAATTATTCCATCCAGCTTAGACGGTTGCCATTCCAGGTGCTTCTCTCAACGATCTTCTTTCGTATCTTCTTGATTATTTACCTACCTATTCATCTCCTTGTGTTCGTCTTACCCACCAAATATGATGGCATTGATGGATGTTTTGCCTTTTCATCTTCTTAACCAAGGGTACACCATGGTAGCCATGCCCACTTTTAAGCAGCCGAGCAGTTCCAATCCCGTCTCATCACCGCATCTGGGTTGGCAGCGTACCTGCTCTCATGAACTAGGCGAGACGGATTTGCAGTGCCGGCTATCGACGCTAAGCGTCAACTGGTTACTAGTGTGGAGTCAAGCTTTTCTGGACGGAACAAATTTCCTCTGATCACTGTGGCCTTCGCCTCCTCTCTTACCTCTCCATCGACAGATTTGTACCACCGGCCACACCCACCTTCTTGCTCTTCTCCTCATCGGCTATCAGGTTTGTGGCAGCCGCTTGTGTTTGTCTCTGCTAACATGACCTCTTTTTCTCTTAATTCTTGCAGACACGTACATCAACGATGTATCAGAGGTGCATCAACCAAATGGCGGTGTCTACAGACAAACACACCTTGATATTCTGCTTTTGCTTCTTCCTGTCACTCCGTGTTTCATGGAAGATTATGGTATCTTTTGCATGATTTTTATGTACTTGCTTAGATGTAGAATTAGTTTACATTATTCTCTACTAATTTATAAGTATTAATTGGGCGTTTCCTCCGCTTATCGCCTAAAAAATATGTGGAATCGCCTTCCTGTGGTTAAACTGTCAGGTTTTGCTATTTAATTTCGTTGAGTGAAGATTCAGAGGTGGGACTTTTGAGTAATCAACCGGCACAGTCTTTTTTTTTTGCGGTTGTCTCTTTGACTATTTTTAACACTAATACTCTCTAAGTGAAATTTCGGTTTCATGTTTGTTCTGTTTACATACTCCTACATGGCTACCCTAATATATATTAGTTATTTCAGGTTTCAGACAAATTTTCTTTCATGCAGAGATGAATATTCTTTCATGCAGCTCCCTTTTAAGGCTTCTGTTATATATCTTCATCGCTCAAATATGAAGCCACTCTGGATGAATCAATTAGAATAAGAGTCATTATTTACTGTACGCTCAGAGTTGAAGGCTCTGTAATTGATGTCATCAACGTAGAGAATTTGAAGGCTCATATATATCCTGATGGTTCAGGTTTCAACTTTGCAACCTCAATTGTACAATCAAATTTTAATATTCATGTCAGTACATTGCTACAGATATGTTAATTTCACATCATCACATTGCTACAAGTGTTTGTGCTTAAAAACTATCACAGTCCCATATTTTGCCAACCTCCTTTGTGCCCACCTCTTAGATAGTAACTTAACAAAGGACCTTCCGTGTTTTATTTCAGTGTCTCAAATCGTTCTCTCTTCAATTCTTGCCAATGCAAGAAATGCATTTATACTCAGTTAAAAATAATTATTATTCCCAGTGTTAATGAATTTGTTTGTAATTTCTTGATTTGTCACCGGTTAGTCTCTACATAATTGAGAACTCACTTTGGCCATTCTTAATATTCATTGTACCATTGAAGCACATTTTCGATCTAATTGGCGGTACAAGCGTTCTATATTCCTCACCCAGATTACTCCGTTCTTTCAATATTTATGTTCAGTCCAAAGTTTAACTCAAGGTATACACTTAAGTTTATTTCCTAAAGTCCCGCAACAACGTGCGGGGTTTCATCTAGTTCAATAAAAGGCTGAGCTTTTCAGACCAAAAAGTTTAGTGACACGCTTCCTGCTCCAAGCGATGCCAATGGTTTTCGCGTCATGATGAGTTGGTTTGGAGATTTTGATCCGTTTTGGCTGTATGAAATTGTAACTTAACAAGCAGTCAAAAGATTTCACTTCAGCTTGACGATAAAGTAATAAGCACCAAACACAAGGAGCAGACTTTGTGAAGAGAAGAGTTGCGAGATCGTGTCAGTTAGCTAGGCTATGAAATTGTTGTGGAGGAGCCGGGGAGGGGTGAGCGTGAGCGGACAAACCCACCTGCTGTCCTTTTCTCTCTCTTCTCTCTAGACACTGTGATACTCTGATAGTTATATGTGGATTACTAATGCATAGAAATGGTTATCTAACTTGCACCTGTAAGTTAGATTGTAGCGTGACAACCGAATGTCCGTGATGTTCATGAAGAATCAATGTACAATTGATGTGGATAATTCTCGAAAAAATTGCATTCTTGTGATTTGATGTGTGCACTTATGTTAAACTATTAGTTTACCTTCTCGCAAAAAATATATTAGTTTACCTTGATTTTTGCCATCTTTTGTATTGATTCGCTGGGAACAATTTCTAGGCGGCAGATGCCGGATATTTTCAGCCAAGCTTTTGTTATCGTGGAAGGCACATAATAAATCAAACAAGGACAAACAATCACAACACAGCACAGAGATTTTGTTAACGAGATTGAGCAATCTTGTCTACTCCCTGAGGTATGCTTAACCGGAGATCCTCCCGTGTACTAGATCAACTATATACAGCCGACGACAAGCCTGAGGAGGCAAACATAGGCAATAAAGCACTGCCGCCATGGCCCGTCCAGCCACCCCTGCCATGGGCGCCGAACTGTCCCTCTGTGATCTTGTGTATGGCCTGCAACCTTTTGTCTAGTCTATTTTAGCTACTCACGGTGCCTTTACATATTAGTCTCGGGTTACACATGTTCGATTCCAACACCTAACCATCCGCTAATGAGAAGTACAACTGCAACCAAACACGTACACATATTCGACATATATCTGAACAAACTCCACCTTGGCGAAATGTCATTGGCCATCTTGAAGCCACCATGTAGGAACTTTTGTGTATCTAGACTTGAAATATTAATCATGAGTGTCGCTGCAACTTCTTTAACTTTATATGACTCCATCTGCAACCGCAGTCTCTTCTTTTCTTCATCATGGTCAATGCTTTCGCGGTAATTAAGTTCTTTGCCACTCTTTTTTTGTGTCCCCGACTTTCAGGAGTATGCACATAACGCCATCATGCATCGATCATGAACTCACCATATCTGACAACATTGTTGTATCGCCACCCTGGTAGCCTTGTCCTTGATCAAAAAGTGAAAGTGAACAACTCACATATTAGGTGTCACAAATTAGACTTAACCGAACTCAGCATCCTCGCTATTGTTCACAACATGTCTGAAAACTTGAAGAAATTTTTCATTTCCTTAAGTAATTTTAAGGACATGTATTAGTCTTAGTTTGGGTGTTGCCCGTAACCCTCCCGTGGCGACCCCCAGGCGCCGCCGGAGGGCCCCCAGATTCCGCCGCCGCCGACCTCCCTCCTCTATATCCCATCTCTCTACCGTTGTCGTCAGCGTCGGCCGCGGTGGCGGCGGCCCCCAAGTACCTAAGGTGCTAGGGATGGAGGCTGCGGCGGTATTCTTCGAATGGGCGGCTGGGGTGGCACCGATGGAGCGGATCGGAGGCGGCGGTCGGGGCGGCGACCTCGTCCAGGCGGCAGCGGGTGCTCCTGTAGCTGCTTCAGGCGGCGGCATCACGTCGTGGGCCTAGGGCGTCCGCATAGGCCTATCGTCTTCCGAGCGGCGCGGATTTAGGGCTTGGGGAGGAGCGGGTATCGTGGTGGCGGCATTGGAGGCAATCTTGTGAGGACTTCCTCGGCGGCGCTAACGTGCGGCCGCCATGGCGGGCGGCGGTTGCATCGGGTATGCCCGGATACGATCTGGACCTCTGGTTGCGGAGGCAGCTGCATGCTGGGTTCTGGCGAGCCGTTTCGGTGGCATGATGGACTGTCTTCTCCTCTACCTCCGACTGGTGGCAAGGGGGCTGGTGGCTTGGATTGAATAAAGGGGTGGTCCTATGGTTCATCTCACGTCAAGACGAAAACCCGTTGGATGTTTGTCTCCATTGATCTGGTTGTAGTGTCGTGTTCCGGAAGGTTCCGCCGGCGAACTCCACAGTGCGCATATGCCGAGAGATCGCCGGATCGGGTGGAATTCGGTCGTGCGCACTCATGTTTTTATTCTGGCCATTTGGGTTCAGAGGGAGCGCTTCGAAGCTTTTTTGGCTATTAATATCATGGGGCATGTTCTTGTTCCATGGTGTCGAAGGATAATGTCATGAAGAGCGAGATCTGATGACTGACAATGGTGGTTCAAGTCCGGGTGGTGATGAGGAATTGGCTTGGTGACTCGTGACTTGGTGCATCGGTATGCAAGCGAGGGCGACAGTACAGGTGAAGATCATGGTCCTATCTTTCAGGGTGAAAACCCAAGGTCTGGTCTTAATTGGTTGTGCCTGGCAATGGCCTATTGAAGGTATTGTATTGAGAGCGTGGACTTTTTTCAGGGTGAAAACCTAGATTTTTGATCGGGCGATGACGATGTTTGTGCACTCTTCCCTTCTTGGTGGCATTGTTTTCGGAGAAGATTGACGTCTAGTGGTGTCTTGGTGGTGGTACTACCGTTGTTTTAATGTATGAGGAACAGTAGCAGAACCTTTCCTTTTTGTAATTCTTCTTTCTTTTTTAGTTGTGTGCATCCATATGGCCGCTAAGGCAATACGTTGTTGTAGAGGCCGGTTGTATTGGTATCCTCTGATATTAATATATGCTCCTTTCAAAAAAAAGTATATCCCATCCTCTTCCCAGAGATTCTCTATGGTCAACTCTCGTACATCTCTTCCGGTACTCGATAGTCATAGTCACCAACATGAACTTGTAGTCGCCAACACCGCTCACCCACCATACTTAGTCTGACCACATGTCTGACAGCTGGTGTTCTAGTATGTTTGCCGTGTTCATCTATAGTTCCAACCAAGTCTCCTGGGTTAACCCACACCACCCCATCCCCCACTGTTGAACACAACCGCTATGTCAGGTTCACGTATCCCTCCAACCATTGGATCGAGTTGAGTCGAGTCGCTTGGGCTCGAGTACGGTTTCTACATTGGATGTTGAGGTGGACTGGTGGTAGGTAGGACCATCTGGTCTCCAGTCATATCATCCACCGGAATCTCTTAGAATCGAGGACAATTTCCATCTAGATGGGGTAAATTAGCTCGTTATGGACAAGCTGGATGATCTTCCGATTGATGTGATGATTCCGGCCGTAAAAAATAGATATTTGCTGCGTGCACGGGACCTATTTCGGTGTGGTCGAGTTCTGCAGCTAGCTTAACGGCACGCTGGCCCATTCAACTTCTACGTGCGCAGCCTCTTGTTTCTCCACCCGGAAAAGCTATACTTACGGAAACCTGGTTACGGACGGAGGTGCTAACAGCGATTGGTTCTTGTTTTTTTTTCTTCCAGATTTCCGGGGACTACAGTCTACACTCTACACCGTTGTCGACTAGGCCAACCCAGCCTGCATCCACACTTCCCAGCCCAAGAGAGGGTGGCATCTACGTTTCCCTAGCCACCCGAGTGGAGTGGTGGCACCGGCCGGCCGGTGGCTGCACCGCCTTCGGCCATCAGGGCAAGGCGGGCATGCGTGGAGCGCAGCGACATAGATGGAGGATACGGCCGCATCGCAACGATACGGCGGCGCTGGTGGAGAACGATGCTGGCGGCTCGCGCGGCTCGGCGCGTGGTGCTGGTAGCACGCGGTACACTCGAGATCCGCTGCGGACAGAAGGCCATCACACGATGGTGATAGGGGAACGCAGCATGGTGGTTCGCGCGCCATGGGAAGCGGCGCATGGGACTCGCAGTACTAGGGCAGCGAGCAGAGCGAGGTTTGCTCGAGACCGCAGCAAAGCAGACGGTGCTATGGCAGCGGAGCGCATCGCGGCATGGTAGCTGAAGAAGCTTGCAGCGGGCATGGTGTGGGCTGCATCATCATGGGTCGGCAACCGTCCGGGTCAACAATTTCACCTGGCACAGTGTCGTTGTTAGAATATACAAACGGGTTTTCGTCAACACCAACGGGTTCCGCATCGCCATGGTCCTGCATGTCGATGAATAAAACGGGTTTGATTCCAGACATCCACAACCTCTCCTTCAACATGGTTTATGATGGTCCCTGTCTTCGCATCTCCGTATTGGCAACACCGACGCGTGCCTTCGTTCCGGGCGCGCTCACGAGTTTGGCAAGCTCAGCACTACATTTTGCCTACCTCTACTACGATAACTCTAGCTACTTCTACCACGAGATGACTACTCTACAACCACCTTTTACTATTTTATTACTCTGGTGACTTCCCATGGACTCAACGATGATACCGACCATAACTACATGAACCTCAACAATGCCATCAACGGTGACTACATCACCAACACTCCAACAACACCACCGACCACGACTACGATACCCTCACTCTCGACTACATTGACATCGGCATCAAGGACCATCCACCGGCATCCTCTCCAGTCGGTGCCTTCAGCTTATGCTCCAGTCAGACCATCTGCGACGCTGCTGCTATTCGCATCACTATCGATCCAACATCAGCGGTGTTAGAGTATACCATGTTTTTGTACTAGAGTAGGTCACGATTGTTATATTTGGTAGTTCTCCACTAGGTTTCTTTACTTCCAAGTATTTTACTTCTATATAAACAACCCAAGTGCTTAAAATGTAATCACGCAATACAATCAACTATTATTGGCTTCAGTTTCATACGTCTTTGGCGAGCAAGGTGGCTTGTGGCGCGTTGCTACGGTGGATTTGCACGCACGGGCCAATGTGATAACATTGCGACATGGAGCTCACTGAGGTGTGACGTGGTGTGGTCCTCCCGTTGCATGGCCAGTGGGGACTAGTACAATAGAGGCGTGAAGGTTGGGAAAATTTTCTTTTGCATCGTCCACCAGCTCATCGTCATGAAGATCGGAACAACACGTGCACAACGAGTGCATCGCAACGGAGCCGAGATCACGCCAATGTATTGTCTCCCTAAGTGTAGTCATCAAGTCCGATCATCGTCGAAGAACCATCGACATTGGTCGGTTACATCATGTTAGCTCATTTCTCATGAGGGAAATCCACACTGTAGCTTTAGCACAATTTCCATAAAACAAAAAGCAAAAACAGAATTATAAATAGTGGAAACCGATTGTTGCGATCAGATCTGAATTATACCTCAGCGCTCAATGACGAGTGCCTGCTTGATGGAGGCTCGGTGCATATCTGGAACCGTCTGTCTTCTGGATTTGGAGAAGTGCCCATTTTCAAGATGCTAATAACGTGTTCCACAGTCATCACAGAATTCCTCCTATGAGGTCTGGCCTTGCCGGTATGCGGCTTTCTTCTCGATCTTCTAGGCTTCTATGGCCTTTAGTTGTATCAAATGGCTCTGAACAGTATCCCCTAAGTTTCTTGCTTTTGTGAGTGATGTGCGAGAGATATTTGGGGATGCAATCCTTCCTCTATTTGTGGTTAGCCTTTTTCTTGGTGAAGGCTTCTATAAATCAGGATCCTCGTTAGTGGATTGTGGATCTGCCATATTTTTTATATGGACGTGTGAAGATTACCCCCGAGATCCCCTTCTCCAAGTTTGTCCAAGATTGGTAGACTTCTTTCTTCTATTGTCCGACGATCCCTCTTGGTTGTGATATGCCGAGTCTAGCCCCTTTCTCGAGCGTCCCCTATTTCCCAGAGCACTTGGCAAGATAATGAAGTGATAGGGGAGAATCGTCACATCCTCCGGATGAAGAGTCGTATCAGGACTCTGATGGTTGCAGGCTTAAATGGGATCAATCTGATCACAGAGCGGTTGAGTGTGATCCCATATGCTATGTCATTATTCTAGGAAGAATGATCCTACTTGAGTCTCCAAAGCCTCAGCGAGTCCGGTCCAACGGCGCCGAGCGAAAGTGTAGTCATAGTACACGCGGATTAATTACATATGCGAAAAATAAGAAAGTAAAAAAATAGTGGAAATTGATATTTGTTATTAATTGATATATCTTTCTCCATGCAATACAACAATATATAGAGAGGAGTGAGAGGAAAAGGATAGGTGGGTAAGACTTGTCATAGTGGGGAGCAAGTTGAACTAGTGTCATGCACATGACACTAATCTAAGTGACCCCCCCTTTCTCAGTTTATTAGGCTTACTAAAAAATTAGAAAAAATTCAAGAGTTAGACTTATATCTGGCACTAATTAATACCCACTATGGCATACAACCAATAACTGGCCTCCTAAGACGCTCCCACCAATCCTAGAAATTGACATGCAACCAATCCCTAATCACCTAAATCACAACGCCATTTCTCATAGGCCAAATAAACTCAGAAGGAGGGAGTACCACTTTTATTGTGCATAGTAATTAGTAACCAATAGATTGGGTCATAAATATTTACATTAATTAGCCTATAGATTCCTTTCGTCTAGAAGAGTGTGATGTTATTATAACATAGCTAGCATTGGGAATAGACTAAGGGCATTCATAGTGATCTAGCTTGGATCATATCTAGAGTTTTCATACTAAAACTGTTTAGGCGGAAAGGTAATTAATATGAAAAAATAGGATACCATATCTTATTTTCTATCCGGATGTCGTCTTATCTTAATTCCACCACACGGTCAAGATACAAACATGATATATAATGAATTGTATTTTGGTCTTATCTCCGATTAGTAGACATTCTAAACATGTGGTGTGAGATATTATTACTAAGAGATCATCTTTTTTCTAAGAGAAGTCAACACTCATTTTTTTGTTTCTGTCTCCTCCATATCACCAATCATTGTATATGTGGCATTGCTAAGATATAACCATTTTACGTGCCCTAATTAGTTTCCTACCTAACCACTGGTCCTCCTTTCGACTCCACAGCTGCAAGGAGGAAAAAGAAAGTTTACTCCAATTAATATCTGGACCCACGATTTATACAACAAATATGCGTTGAGACCATCCTAAGACTGGTCATAGTGGGAAGTAGCATACACATGTATATGATACCAGTGTATGATACTACCCCTATAGTTTTTATGATAATGTACTAGTATCATAATCTCATCATATTTAATTATTTATAGAATCTCAATGCAATTTTATGCATAGGATACATTGTTGACCATTAAAATATCTAGTTTCATATGGTATCATATTATAATACCACTACCACCTCTCTCTTCATTAATTATGGTGCCACATCATATTTTTACCAAAGTGGCATGCATGATACTTCTTATGATACTATCACTATGACTAGCCTAATATATATAGAAGAAAATTAATGCACTTAATTCTTATCAATTTTAGCACATCTTATTTATTGCATTAATGTGATTGTAAATTATACTAATACGCATTCATGTCACATCCATTATAAAAGGTTATTCTCTTTGACAGCCCACAAATAGGAAAACAAACCATATATTGTACAACATTTCGGACACCACACCCGATGAACATGAGGATGAGATCTGCAGCTATGATGCTTGTCTTGATCCTCACCTTCCTCATGATTTCATCCGGTGAGTACTTGAAACTTTTTCTCCTTGATCGTGTGTATGCATTGCTTAATTCTTTTAGTGATCCGGATATGGCTTGTTGTATGACTACTTAATTATATGTTCTTTGCATGGTTTCGTATATATTCTAGCAGTTCCCCGGTTTGTTGTATGACTGCTTAATTATATGTTCTAGCAGAAAAGTGCAATTGCATTTTTCTGTCAGAAAAGTGCAACTGGGTTTTAGTTGCACTTTTTTGAACAGACGGTTGCACTTTTCTTAGGTGACTGAGACTTAAGGAAATCTCAGTCGACTGAGAATTAGCAAAGCCGTAAAAATAATTACCGGTGCGAGATGATCTGGAGCTAATTTTTTTAAATAATACATTCTTTAATGAATTTCATGAATATTACGCCAAAAAAGGAATTTACAGATATAATACACTGTCTTTTTTTGAAAACCAGCGTTAGGTCGTTTTTTGAAAAAACGACAGCTCTTGTCGTTGGTTGAAAAGACGACCAGGGGCTGACAAGATCGGCTGGGAGCTGGTCGTTCCAAATCGTTTTTTGAAAAGATGACGCAGCTTGTCAGTTATTGAAAAGAAGACGGTTGCATGGATCATGCACACTACGTTAGGCTAATCCAGCCGTTTTACAGTTTATCGCGCCGTTTATCTCCCGCCACCTCTTCCTGCCAGTATTTGTCCCGCCACTTTTTTCGCGCCGTTTCTCTCCCGCCACTTTTTTCCGCTGTTTTCTCCCGCCAATTTTTCGCGTCGTTTCTCTCCCGCCAATTCTTCCCGCCGTTTCTCTCCCACCACTTCTTCCCGCTGTTTTCTCCCGCCAATTCTTCCTGCCGTTTCTCTCCCGCCACTTGTTCCTGCTGTTCTCTTCCGCTAATTTCTACTGGTTGCCCCTATAAATACTAGCACGGTGATGGTATCTCTCCATCTTCACCACTTGTTCCCGCTGTTTTCTCCCATTTCCTTCCCCTCTCCACCATGAGTGTGCCATGTTTGAACCCCGAGTATAGGCCTGCGAAGACGAAAGATGCCAGGTTGCCGCAAGGGGTGACACACAAGCGTTGTTGGTGCGGCCATCTCGCGAAGGTCAAGGAGTCGATCGATTTCTCCACCTGCATGGGCATGAAGTTTTTCATGTGTCCCAACTACGACGCAAGCCCGCCCCGGCAAGCAAGTTCGTCGTACGAGAGGCCTCCGGTATGTTCCCAGAGCATGGTTAATATAAACCATTCATGTTATCATGTGTTCTTTTATTCATTCCATTGATTTGCTTGCAGTCTCCTCCTCCACTTTGCAAGTGGTACCATTGGATTGACACGGAGCAGCCAGCCTGGGCCATGCAGGAGATTGCGGACAGGAGCCGACGTGCAAGGAGGATCTTTCTTGATGAGGAACGTGCTGAAAGGAAGGCCGCGAACGGGAAGAAGGAACGGGAGATAGAAATGAAAGAATTCCGAGCAGAGCAAGCTCGAAACCGCGAGCTGAACAGGAAGAGAAGGGAGGAAGAGAATGCAATCCGCGAGCGCCAGGAAGAGGTGCACAAGGAGGCCCGTGAGGCGAAAAGGAAGAGATTAAGAGAAAGAGCTGCCGAGGCGCGGGCGACAGAGGAACGTGGGGACAAGACCGGGAAGTACCCGCGCTGGACTCAGGGAAGGTAGACGTATGTCTCAGTACCGATGTATCTTAATTCCTGTTGTAGTGTCCCGATGTATCTTAATTTTAGTTGTAGTGTTTTGATGTAACTTCCTTTAAGTTGTAGTGTCTTGATGTATCTTCATTTCAGTTAGAGTGTTGTGATGTATCTTTAATTTCAACATGCCAGATTTTTTCCCGCCAGAATGTTTCCCGCCAAAATATCTCCCGCTAAAATCTTTCCCGCCAAAATGCTTCCCGCCATAATGTTTCCCGGCAGATTTTTTCCCGCCAGAATGTTACCCTATAAAAACCCCTCCTCGCGCAGTTGTTTAAGCAGCAGCCACCCCGTTTTTAGCCAGTATGTTTCCCTACGATCGCAGTTTCGTGCCAGACATGTCCGTCGACCTATTTCATCTGGCTAGGAACTTTACGATAGACAACAATCCAGCCCCATTGGAAAAACTAATTGGTAGTGATTGTCTCCTCACTCAGCTGCGTGAGGGATTGCGTAGGAAAGGGTGGCCGAAGAGGACTCCAGAGGAGATACGGCAAGAGCTACTTCGGATCAATGCTAGGTGGAGCAAGCAAAGATTCTCTAATGAAGGGGCAAAGCAGCAGAAACTAATTGGTAGTGATTGTCTAGGCTCCATAGTCGACTGGCTAGGGTATCTTTCATCATCATGTGCATGGTGGACGGGACGCAACCGTGTCATGCTCATGTACCTCTGTAAGTATGCACGGAATAGCTCCATATCAAACGCAAGAGCGGTCCACACGTTAGCTGTTGCATTCTGTCAACCATTGATATAAGTATTAACCCGTTGAAGCCACTGATTTGCACTTCTTTTAGTACCCTTCCGAGAGTACCTGCAGTTAGAATTTATAAGTACACAATCGGTGTAAAATTATAGATACATAATATATTAACTTACATATGCACGTCCGATGAAAGGGGCGCCTCCGGACATGGAGGATCTACCATCTGGCGAAGACCGAATTGCCTCATGACCCTCTGTTGAGACATCTCCTCCACCTGACAATCGAAGATGATCTTCGATTTAGTGAGCCAGTGGTCCTCATCTCTACGACACATAATAGATAACCCGCCGGGATATCTTGCGAATGCTTCAGCTGTGGTGTACGGCTCCCAAATCACCGATTCCTCCTTCAACGTGTCGAACTGCTCGCTGAACGCCGGGTAGCAACGGGTTATTTGTTCTCCCGCGAAACGACACTGTTGGATTAAATAGTTGTTAGTTTCCTTTGTAGTGCAATATGGACCATGCAATTAACAGAACCTTTTAACTTACCTTGCGTCGTGTCCAATGTGTACCGAACGTAGGCATGTCAATTCTCTCGTGGTCAAACAGCATATCAGACTCCAGCCAACGGCAGGCCCAGCAAGAACGAGACATCCTGCAGTGTAGGAGCCATCTCCCCCCACCGAAAGTGGAAAGTGTGAGTCTCGGGCCGCCATCGATCCACTAAGCAGGTGAGCAACGACCCGTCGTAGCCCATGCGCGTGGTCTGGAATCCATGGTGTCTTCCTTCTATCTCCTGCGTATGAGTGGCCTCAACCAGACGCACAAATGGTAATAGCCCGACCCACTTCAACCTGCATACCGAGATAGAATTACAATTTGTTTACTATGGCCCTCAAATATTTATAACATAGTTTCATACGAATTAGGAATAAATGTCTCATACCTCTGCAGCCAATAAGGGTGTATCATCCAGTTAGACATGGGAGTGCGAGTGATAAGGTGCTTTAAGCTCCCTGGTTCCGCATCCAATAAAGTTGACCGGTGCTTTCTATCAATATCAGCATTAAGCAAAGATCCCGCCATCTGCATAATTACAAACTTAAAACATGGTTCCATACGAATTACAAACTTAAAACATAGTTCCATACGAATTACAAACTTAAAACATGGTTCCATACGAATTACAAACTTAAAACATAGTTCCATACGAATTACAAACTTAAAACATGGTTCCATATGAATTACAAACTTAAAACATAGTTCCATAAGAATTACAAACTTAAAACATGGTTCCATATGAATTACAAATTTGAAACCAGTTTCTTCATCTGCCTCTTGTTCCTCGCCTGCCATGTCCACGAGGAGCCGCTCCTCCAGTCCCGAAGATAGGGCAATTGGTGTCTCTATGACCAAAATGATTACATAGAAAACATTGTCTAGTAAGGCCTCCGGTTTCAGATTCATCCATATCATTACAGATCCGAACACATTGTCACCTTCCTCTCCCTGTCCGCATTAGTTCAGGATCTGGGATATAAATCCTTTCATCGGGGTTTACTTTGTTAAAATTGCCCCATACTCTATATCCCATCATCTCGCCAGTCCATGTATTGATCACCGACTCCTTAAGAAAATAAGGAGACACAAACGATCTCGCATCCATACCTAACCGTCCACACGCAGCAAGTACATGAGAGCAAGGCAGATGCAGTAGCTTGGGTTTGTTGCAGGTACACTCACATGTCGGCCAAGCCTCATTGCCTATCCTCACCTCTTGTGTCTTTACCTCTTCTCCAGATCCGATCCTGTTAGAAGGGAGGCAAACCTCAAATCTTCGTTCTTGATTACCGATGGCGATGACGTGCATAGACCGAGCCTTTTACATTTTGGCATTCATGTAATCCATTATCTTTGAACAGTACCTCGTGTTTGGGTTGTTGATGATATGCATCTGAGCAAGTTGAAGTCTGTCTCTGAAGTACTTCAATGTTCCGGTGAAAATACACTCCACAATAGCTGTTAATGGCAGAGCCCTGCTTCCTCTCAAGACGAAGTTGTAAGTTTCGGCAAGATTTGTAGTCATGACGCCAAACCTAGCACCATGAGTGTCGTGCAACAGAGACCACCTCTCCACAGGCTCGTGCTCTATCCGTTCCTGAAAATTCTTAATCCGTCTGCCAGGCCTCCTCCTAGTACCGGGTTGGTCAAATCCGGGCAAATCGCAAAGAGCAATTGGTTCTTCTTCGGGTGGTGCTGCTCTAGCTACTGTCTGTGTAGCTACCGCGGCCGCATGAGCCGCCACAACTGCTGCTCTAGCTGCTCTCCTCTGCCTAACATGTTTTTTTGTGAATTCATCTAGATAGGCCCGACACTTGATATACTTCCACTCCTGGTTCTGCTTGCAAAGCTTCTTAAATAGGTTTATAAGGGCCTTGTTCCTGAACTGTGAGAAAAAGTTAGCCCCTAGATGCCGCATGCACCAACGACTCTGCATGTCTAGCCATGGAGTTGGTTCATCTGGAGCAGGCTGAGTCAGCTTCCTTATCGCGCTGAGTATACCTGGATGCTTGTCATGTAGTACGCATACATTCAGTACATCCCTCACAACTGCTATCTTCAGCTGCCTGAAAAACCATACCCAACTCTCAGTATTCTCGCTCTCCACGAAAGAAAATGCAAGTGGAACAACTTGATTGTTCCCGTCTTGACCTATGGCAGTCAAGATCTGGCCCATGTACTTGCCAGTGAGAAATGTTCCATCTACACAAATGACTGGTCGACAGTGAGTGAAAGCTTCTATGCAAATAGCAAATGAGAAGAACACTCGATGAAGCACCCTCAAATTGGGTTCTTGAGGCAATGTTAAGTGTTGGATGTCAAGGTATGTGCCGGGATTCCTAGCCTGCAGTGTCTGGAGCATCCAAACAACACAGTCGTATCCATCTCGAAACGAACCAAATCTTGTCTCTAGTGCCCTCTGCTTAGTCCTCCAAGCCTTTCCGTAAGATATATTGTAGCGAAATCTAACAGCAACTTTGTTGATGATAGCTTTAACCACCATGTCTTTGGTCTCCACTATCTCAGTGTATAACAGTCTAGCCAGGAGGGTTGACGTGAGATTACGATGGTCTTGCAGGACATTGTCAAGTTGACATGTGTGCTGCACAACATCGCTAACCTTCCAGTTGGTGCCATATCGAGGAACATGGGCATGGACCCTGGCAGGACACCCAGCTACCTCGCAAACCAAAGTCAAATATTGTTGGGATGACACCTTTGTTTTGAAAACCCGGTGCGTGGACAATGCCCACTCAACGATTGCTTCCTGTAGATGTCTCTTGCTAGGATATAATGCACCAATGGAGATGTTGTTGGCATGATAGTGCCACAAGGAATCATGCCCTTCGTTCACATTCATTGCTGCTGTCTGGTCTTGATTCCATGATGTCGGAATAGGTTGGTCCTCTTGATCAGACTCAGCGGAATCATAAGAGCTATCACTGTACCCTTCTGAATCTTCGGCTTCCATCTGATCTTGCAACCAACCGTCGTGTATCTCGTCCTCATCGACCTCACCACTGAAAATATCTTCTCCTGTCCCTTGACTACCTTCAGCTGATTCATGTCCAGTGTGTGCAAAACTACTCTGACCAGGTTCATAACTACCTCCATCGGTGTGTGCATAACTACTCTGCCAGGTTCATAATCACCACCGCCATCTTGGCCTTGACTGCTCTGGTAATCATAGTAGCCACCACCACCTCCTTCTTCGGCTTGACTGCTCTGCTCATGATCATAACCACCACCAGCATGGTGTGTCTGACTACTCTGGCCCTGATCATAGACAGGCTCTTTCGCCACAGGAAGCACTAAGACACTGGGGTTAACTACCCTATGCAGACAGGCTTTCACCCATTTGACTCATTTAGCTTGCTCTTCTATCGGTCTCAAATAAAAATCAGGTCTAATCTTTGACTTTGTCCATAATACATGCACACCGACAGTATGGGTGGGAGGGAGCCCTAAACGAGCACATAACCAATCTTTCAACTCAATAATGGGGATGGTTTCAGGATCCTGGAGCACTTCATCAATACAATTAAAATCGCTGAAATCAACTCCATTCTGGTTTGTTTTGACGACACTGTCACCATAGTAGAACCTAAACACTACATTATTGGACATAACTTCAGGCCTAAAAAATACCACAATTTGTCAAATGCCCGTACAGTGGCAGATTTTAGCAAAAAAATATAATAATATTCCTATAGCCGAATAATCTTGCATAACCCGCAAATATAATTATAATCCTATAGCCGAATAATCTGGCATAGCTCACAAATATACTGATAATCTAGCAGTTCATCGCGGAGCGCTAACATACAACATCCAGAACTACCAAGAAGATAAACAAACACAAATGACTGTAGTTAGCAAGAACTTAGGGTTTACCCTTGAAGCGTGCGAAATCCTGCCGTGCAGCTGCCTCCACTCAACCGTGCAGCTGCCTCAAGCCCCAGCCCGAGACTCCACCGTGCAGCTGCCTCAAGCCCCCGCCCCAGACTCCACCATAGCCATTGCACCTCAAGAACTCCAAGAAAATCCTCCACGAGAACGCCTCAAATCGCTACACCAGAGTATCCCACAAGTAGATCGGGAATCTACTAGCTTCAGCAGCAAATTTAGTGTAAAACGGAGCAAAGTGTGGCAGCAAATGGGAGAAGCTCCATGGGAGAAGAAGCAGCAGGGAGAAGAGCTAGCAGGGGCTGGGCGGCAGCAGAGGGAGAGGAAGAAGGAGGCGTGCGCGGGGCTAGGCGCGGCACGCGTGTATATGGGCGAGCTCGTCGTTCCACCGAACAACGACGCAGCAGGTCGTCCAACCGAACAACGACGCGGGCTCGTCGTTCCACCAGACAACGACGCGGGCTGGGTCGTCTTTTCACGCAACGGCCGGAGCGTCTGTCGCGCTGCAGGCCAGCAGGGTGGGGCCTAGGCGCTGCTTTCGGCGCCTCAAAAGATGGTGGCACTGTGTTGTGTCCTCAAAAGACGACGAGCCCGAGTCGTTTTTCGAAAAAACGACAGTGCTCTACTCCCGTAAATTTCTTAATCTGCGTAATATTCGTGAAATGATTAAAAAACGTATTATTTAAAAAAATTAGCTGATCTAGAGCAGGTACACCCGAAAGGAGGCGTCTTCTGAGGCGATGCGGTGGTCGTGGTGCTGATCCTCCCCGGCGGCGTGAGCCAGAGCCTGTGCCGCAGTTCCCCGGCGGTGGGGCTGGACTTCGAGCGGATGGCCCTCCTCATCCCCTGCTGGTGTCCCCTCTGAATCCATCCGTGCGCGGCATTGGGCGGACGTCGCCGACGAGGTGGATGCGGAGGCGGCCGTGCGAGGCTCGCTGTAGAACGCCAGCGCTCCCGACCCTGGGGGGAATTCATGTGCCGTGCTCGCACCTGCTCGTCCATGCGGAGGAAGTCGCGTCGAGGAAGGCAGCGGCGACGATCGGAGACTCAGCACCACTATGTCTGCAGGGAGAGTCCCGGAAGAGGAGGCTCGAATTCCTATCGGCGGCGGTGGAGGAGGCCCTAGGCCCGGAACCGGCAAGGGGGAGGTGCCCCGGAGCCAGAACTGACCGAGCGGCGTCCCCCGCGGCGAGGCGGTGGCTGGAGGGCGCTGGGCTGTTGCCGCCTGTGCCGAGGGAGGGGGCGGAGGGATAGAGCTCCCCATCCCCGAGCCTTCCTGGTCCTGGGTCGTCCTGTGGTCAGCCCACCCGGCCTCTGTGTGCCCCGGTCGGCCCGATCCTTCTGTGGCGTAGCTAGGATGTGAGAGAAACGCCGTCACGGGCTGTGGGTGGGCCTATTGGGCCGCAAGGGCTAGTGGGAGCCTGGCTATGGATCCAAAGGGGAGCCCCCGACCTAACCCTAGGTGTAGCCGCCTCCCCAACCGACATCCACAAATTCGCCCACGCAGCCCGTATCGTTCGTCTCACCCGCCCACCGCTGCCGCTGACCCGCAGTTTTGCCACCGCGGTCATGAAGCGCCGCCACTCGTCGTCCCCCAGCATCTCCCCTTCACCACGCCACCACCGGCGAACTCGCCCCGCCTCCCCCAAGCCCTGCCCGGTGGCGGCCGCGGCCTACCGTCCTCCTGCCCGCCGCTCTCCGGTCAGACGACAGCCCTCCCCTGGGCACCGCGCGACCGAAGCACGCCACGACGGCTCGCGGACGGAGGGCTGCAGGGAGGAGGCTCGGTCGTCCTCTTGGCGCAAACGGTCCCCGACCAAGAGCCAGCCTCGTGGGCGTTTGCCGGTGCGCCGCTCGCCAGGTCACTGGTCGTCGTCGCCAGGAGGCCTGTAGCGGGAGCGCTTGCTGCGCGGGGAGCTGGAGAGGAGGTCTCGGGCGCAGTCCAGTAGGGACGTACCTCCGCAACAGGGGGATCGCACTGTCCGGGATGACACATGCGCGCAAGGTGTTCGGTCCAATTCTAACCCGACCCAACAGTTGACAGGAGCTCAAACAGGAACCAAAAAGAAGAAGAATAAGAAGAAGAGGAAGACCTAAGGGACCAACACGGGGGGCCAGTAGGGTGGCGCGGGCAGGGGAGGGAACCATAATGGGCACCCTCCAATGACGCAGCCCTCGTCCTTGCCCTGCGCGGGCCACAGACTGACTCAGGGGGAGTCGTCTACAGCTACGATGGGCGCGCAACGCCTAAGTCCCCCACGCGCAACAAGTGCTTCAACTACGAAGATGTAGGACACTTCCGCTCGGATTGCAAGGAGCCTGAGCACTATATGTTATGTGGTGACCCATCCCACCGAGTCCTGGACTGCATGGCTCGTTCCCCTCACCGTGAACGTGGCATCCTAGATCTCCTAGGCCACGACATTGACCTAGGGTTTTACTACATTGACCTGGGTGGGATCGAGCTGTCGGTGCCCCATAACCTGGTCAAGATCCGGGTCTTGCAGACCCAGGACCCCCTTGACGGTGGAGGTCATGACGGACACAATCTACACGGAGTTGAAGTTGTTTGACTCTGAATACGCGTGGAGAATGCGGGAGACTGCCTCGATGGTGTATGCCACAAACGTGAGCTACACAAAAAAAAGACAAAGTGTGACTTTTTTGTAATTCGAAATCACTATACTATAGATCTACATTTTTGTCATTTTTGTATAGCTCAAAATACACATTATTTTAATTCAATAGTTTGCATGTTTGTGGTATAAATCACAGGGTACACCCTGATTTATTTTTAGGATGTTTTGGGACTTAGAAATATATTTTTTTGATTTTGTTTTTTAGAAGAAAAAAAGGGATCACTCTTGTCCACGTACACCAAATCTCCACTCGTAAGATGAGCCGTACACAGCTAATCACAGCTAGCTTATATTTATTTATACAACACGGCTGGAGTTAGTTAGCCAAGAATATCACTAACACAGCTGACTATTGGTGCCACGATTCTTCCAAGAGCTGACAGAAGTATGTTTAGGCCAAAAACTTGAAACCGCAGTATTAAAGCATAATATGATTGTTTAAGAATAGCACAACACTGTTCCATGGTCCATTAGGAATCATTAGCCCATAAAGATAGTCCACTCTCTGGCATTATTAGTCGAGTACAGCCCTTTCTTTTGCTGTGGCCCGCCACACCTCATTTTGTTTCCTTCTCTTCCTAGGATCAGCTAAGGCTTAAAATCTAGTCTAGTGATAAAAGAGACTTAAAGTCTAGTCTAGTACAGTGTACAGCCCTTTCTTTTGTTTACCAAGCAAGTAAACAGAAGCCACGAGGAATGTAGCTAGAATTACGAAGTGTTCTCGGGGGCTCATGCTCCCTTTTCAACAAATGATTTTGAACTCATGGAAAAAAAACTCACATGCAAACGAGGCAACTTCGTTTCCAGGGGTTTCAAGTTTCGTGAAAGTCCCAGTTCATTGGCGAGCTATGCAAAAATAGAAGAAAAAAAACGAGAACCACCTATGAAAGAATTTTTTTGAGAAAAACTTGTTGGCACGTGACTCACTCTCAAATTTACACAACATATTATTTTTATTTTTCTGACACTTCTCAACTCAATTTTTAAAATTTTCCGAAATAAACGAAGATGTGCTCCCAAGAACAAAAAAATCCACGCTCGGGAAATTTACCATGTCATGTTTCCCCATAAAAGGTCATCCCAAGACCACATGCTCTCGGGTTTCCAACGGTCCCGTGCATCATATGCATAGGGAGAGAAAGAAGCTAGCTAGGAAGAAAAGGCAGAAGATTCTCTGTCCCATGCATTTGCTCAAGGTGATGTATCTGGCCACACTTTACGAAGAAAGATGTGACCACTCCTTTAAGCTAATTAACTACTCACTCTTGGTTTTCCACTTATCCCCACCACTTACTCCCATATGATGTCCCTAACCTCTTGGTCAGCTAGCTAAGTGCGATTCCAACGAAGTACTCCCTCCGTTCATCTTATATTTTGAAACGGAGGGAGTAGTAGAAAGGAGAAAACAGAGGAGGACTGACTCGGAGCCATCGTGATAGATACTACATTTAGATTAATCATCAACTAGGCCTCACCCCCACCCACCACGTACTCCCATATGATTTCCTAACCTCATCAGCTTGCTCAGCTGCGATTCCAACGAAGTGGAGTAGCAGAGACCAAAAGTCCAAAACAAGGCAAGAAAAAACAGAGGACGGACGGAGCTAGCCAGATTGATTAGATATCAAGATGGGGAACACGCAGCAGGCGGGCATCAAAAAAGATGATCATGGAGGCAGCAGCCGCGAGCAGCAGCCACAGGCGACCTCGGTCGCTCCTGATCGCCTCCTCCGGGCCGGCGTCAGTGGAGATGATCATGGAGGCTGCAGCCAGCCACAGCAGGTGGTCGACCCTGTTCAGTTCCGGGCCGGCGCTGCAGATAGAGCACGAAACCAGATGCAGCCTCTCGGCGGAGGGCACGACGTTGGCACCACCTCCACGGTACGTCCTAGCCTAGACGTATGTTTTGTGCTCCGGGCATATATATTAATTGCAACTTCCTAGTTGACCTCAACCTGATACCCTCTTATTTTGAACTGCTAAGTCCATTCTTTTTTACTTCTCTTGTAGAATCCATGCTGCCTCAATGGCTAGATTGGCTATATAAAAATTACTCCCTCCGATCCATAATAAGTGTGGGGGATTGCATCGTTAAGTCCATGTTCTTAATAATACTATATATAAAGAACCCAAGCCAGGCCCGGGATGGTCTGCTCTATATCTTCATGCCTTGTTTGATGCGGAATGAAGGGGTAGGTACTATTAAGGTCCTAAGAGATTTGTAGTGCTGTTATGATTTCAGCTCACCAGTTTCTTTCTCGCTACAATGATGCGACGGAGGCAACTGTATAGCGCTATAACGGAAGCTTTATCTCTCACCCTAAAAGAACCAGTTCGAAATATATCAATTTATGGTGATCTTCTAACTAAATTTAGGTGAAGTAGTCAGATGAATCTTCGAGAAGTTATCCTCGTAAAAATAAACCATGAGCAAAATTGGGTTGCACATTTTCTTACTAAATTTACTAAACCAGATTGTGCTACACAACTTGTATTAGCTGACTGTAATCCTGTTAATTAGGAATAAAAATCTCGACGATACCCTGCCAAAGAAGTCATGTAGTATAATGTTTCTTCTCGTTTCTATACGCATTTTAGTATCTACTCAGACACGTTCTTTTCCTTTGCGGTAATTTTACTTACAAACTTGTGTACTATTATAATGTTGTCAATTCTATGTTTTATCTGTATCCAATGTCTGCTTGCAGTTGAGAAATGGCAAGAAAAACAGTGCTACAGATGGAGAAGGCCTAAGCAGCAGGATAGATATTCTTGGGCCTGCTGGAGTATCGGTTATCCTTGGAAACGACGAACCGCCGAAGCCAGAGGGCGTGAAGTTTGTGGTGCTCCACACTTTACCGGTCAGATATAACAATCCATAATTCACAGCTCAACCTAGGGCTTCTTTGGTGTTGATGAACACGCATGAATAGAAAAACAATACGAGTATGACTAAAATGCGGGTATAGAAAGAGATTTTCTGCCTATAGATTCATGGGATTCTAAAAGTGAGGTTGGAGTGGATGCACGGAATCCTTCAAAAATCATATGATCTCATGAAATTCGGGAAAGTTTTCGATTGCAACATTTCTTTGAACCAAATAAATGAACATTGGCATTTAAGGAAATACACGCACACATATTCTGTGGCAGAGTGCAGAATAGATATTATAATAATTTTGATTTTACTATCCAAATCACTAAAATAATAGTAAAATGTATTGTTCAAAAGTTACTATATTTCATATTCTTCTTTACTATGTACACAATTTACTATATCTATCACGTGCGCAGATTAAGAGTGGGTGCATTGGAGATGGTGATGGCTTCACTGCTTATGTGAAGAAAGCCGCGGATGTGGCTGCCAGTGGGTCATATAAGTATGGAAATTTAGTCAACCGGGCTTTTATTTTCTCTCCCTGCCACACTCCAAATATATACCTATTAATCCTTATGTAGTGTGCTCTAACATGATAGATTCCAAATATAATCCAACATATCATGAGGTCATTTTGTACATGTTATCAAATCACTTCAACCAAAACATGGGTTAACATATAATCTAGATTTCCCTCGTTTCCATTTTATTATTTGGAATGGCATGGAAACTCGTCTCATTCAGCATTTATGTGAGCAGGAAAGGTGATACAAACAACCGAGCTCCACAGCAATACCGAATTAGGATGAGGTATGTATATACTCTAAATCTTTAAAAGAATACTACATAGTAATAATGTTACTAAAATCTACGGAGTACCTGACTAGTCCACATGGTTGGGTGACAACATCCAAAAAAACAGAGTGATCCTAATTATTAATTTTCAGCTCAGATCTTTATTAAGGAAAAATAAATGATATTATCTATATAGATGGAAACCCAGTGACATGTAAGTAGTGATGTATGCTTATCTAAATTAAACTCTTACTAGTCGTTAGCATGGATATCCTGCTCTGGTTTTCTTTTTCTTTGACCTTGAACAGCAGCATGGAGATATCGATTCATCGGCTTATAATAGGTGCATTAACTTTTGTGAATAAATAAACAAGGAGAATTGATGCACCGGAGATGAAAATGGAACACGGGGTGGAGTCAAGGAATGAGTTGGTGAAGCTTATTGGAGGCAAATGCGTTACAATTCATGTGTATGGGACGGATCAATACAGACGATACCTTGGTGACATCTACTGCGACGATGTGTTTATCCAAGTGAGACAGAAAATCCTCATACACATTTCGATCTTATTTTCCTCAATTGGTTTTTGACAGACTGATTGAGATCGGCGTCTAAATATTTCAGGAAGAAATGCTGAAAAGGGGCTTCGCCTGGTATTTCAGAGCAGGCGAGGAACGTCCTCAATTGGCAAGAGTGAGATATTGCATCTTAAAATTTGTCTTTTTTAGATAATGGAAGGGTTTTGCATCTCCAAATGTATATATTGTTGGATTTTTATATGTTCCAACCTGTATTTCAAGATAATTCGTAACTTAACATATGATGCATGTTGTTCAGTGGGAGAGAGAAGCGAGAGAGGCACGCCATGGGCTTTGGTCATCAGATTATCCTCAGAAACCATGGGAATGGAAGAGGGATAACCCGCGCAACAACAAAAAGGAGAATGCAAATGACGTTCAGGTCTGCTAAATTTCCTGTTTTTTGAATGATACTCCCTCCGTTCGGAAATATAAGACATTCTAGCTTTGTGAAACGAATGTATCTAGACAACTTTTAGTGTATAGGTTCACTTCGAACCTCTATGAACCTATACACTAAAACACGTCTAGATACATTCGATTCACAAAGCTAAAAGATCTTATATTTCCGAACGGAGGGAGTACTAGCTAGAGTATCATGGTTTTTGCAGCGACGTTCTTCAGGAGCTTCATGCATATACAAGCTTATTATATGTTGATAATACTATAACCCTGAAATTAGTACATTTGGCAAATATATAGCATCCTCACAAGTCAGTACAAGTGTTTTGTAGTTACCAGCAGGTAGGGAACATTAAGTTAGATAATGCCATGTGAAGCTAAACGTACATTATTTTCGATGTGTGAATAATGGCACTCGTCGATTTGTTGCCAAATTTCTTGCAGGTTGAATCGCAAAGCCAGGGGAACGTGAGTACTGAATCCCTACCGTGCATGATTAGTAAAGAGATGGAGAACCTCGGTAGGCAGTGGAAAAAGAAACTGGAAAATTTTGTGGCCGACAACGTGGAACAAAATTATCATCTCCAGGAGTTGAAGAGAAATAAAAAAGAAGCCGAAGACCGAACAAAAGAGTTAGAGAAGGAAATGGAAAGTGTTGTGGCTGACAACATAACACTGAACGATCAGCTGGAGGATTCAAAGAAGAATATAAAGAATGCCAATGATCGGATTTTGAAGTTGACCTTTTTTTCAGAAAGCGTTGTGTCCGTAAACATGGGTTTGCATGATAAGCTAGAGAAGTTAAAGGAGAAGAACAAAAAGGCCGAGGATCGAGCTAAGCAGTCAGAGAAGGAAATGGAAAGTGTTGCTGCTGTCAACAGGGAACTGAATGATCAGCTGCAGGAGTTGAAGGGAATACAAAGATGGCCGAGGACCGAGCTATGGAGTTGAAGTTTTCTTATGATGGTGTTGCAGCTGTAAACATGGCTTTGCGGTATGAATTGGAGGAATTAAGGAAGAGGAGTGAAGAGGCTGAGGACCGGACTAAGGACTCAAAGAAGGAATTGGGAAGTGTTGTGGCTGACAACATGAAACTGAATGGTCAGATTCAGAGATTAAATAATAAGGTTTCGAACAACGCCAGGAACCATAAGAAGAAACTGCAGAGTGTCATAGCTATAAACATGGATTTGAATAATAAGATTGAGGAGTTAGAGAAGAACAATGAGAAGGCAGTACAGGAACATGACCAAGCTGAGAAGTCAGAGAAGGAAACGGGTAATGTTGTAGCCGAGGAGGTAAAGTTACAAGGCATAACCCATGAGAAGAGTGAACAAGCTGTAGAGACCCCATTGACACCTCCAGGCAAGGATTATGGCGAGAAAGAAAGGGGTGTGATGTGGCGGAAGAAAACGGACCCAATGACATCTCAAGCACCTCCAGCTAAGGATCATTGCGAATCGACATTGTCTCTGAATGTGCAGGTTGAATGACCGTGTGTCGCTACAAATTGTAAAAGTACTGATGGCTTCAAAAACTTGTGTTGTATGGTTTGATCTTGTAAGAAATTCTGGAATCGCGCTTTTTGTTACCCTGATGGAGAATGGTGATGGTGTCAGAGTCACCGCGCCCTAAGACTGCTCAACTGGCAGTGTGCAAAGAGATGCAAGTTGATGGGAAGAGAGACAAAGCAAGCATCGGAAGTGCTTCCTGTCTCCAAATTGCAGGTCTACGGATCGGATTAATCATCCTTATCACACAAGAACAAATTTATGATTAGATTGTGGGGCCCTCCCGTTACAGAGGATCCCCTTTAAAAAATTAGCGTATGCTGCTAATTGCAGTGTGCACACGGTATTCTTTAGTAAAAGGCGAAAGAATAGTTCGCTTTGTGCCCGCTGCGCAGCTGCGTGGCTTTGAATGGCTGCCCTGGCCTTCTTTATATAGAGCTCGCTCCTAGTGCTGCGCGATCGAAGTAGCGAGGTGGGACTAATCAATCTCTTCTGAGAGCCTCCGCTTGCGCGCAGCCCCGTGTAGGTGGAAATGGCCGATGCGTTCTCGGTACCACAACCCAGTGGGCTTCTGGGCCGTGTGACGAGAGTACCGTGAGTAACGGAATTCCATTACTCAGCAGAATAACGGAATACAGTACGCATGGGTGTACATTGCGCTTGTATGATCTTCTCTACTTGCACAAATCTCATGTACAGCATTTTTGTATAGTAACATGCTTGCATTTCTTTTTTGTTCAGATCGACATTGACCTAACATGAATCGACGATTTGCGCCAAATTCTTACCGAGCTCAAGTACAACTTCTACATGGATTCAACACAATCTAACAGGGTCATCCATACACTGATGCACAACCAAAAAAATTCAACAGGGGATCTCTGGGATTGCCAATCTGTCAGCGAGGACCGTGCATTCTTAGAGCTATCGCTGACTGAGCCGAAACAACCGAGACAATATCTAAACAATACATACACTAGGTGTGAAAGCTACTCACTAGTGAAACTAGTTCTCAGAATGTTTACACAGCCAAAAGAACAACAACGGCAAGCTCTCTAAGCTGGGACCGTGCTCAGGAGAAGAGCCTCCGGGACCATGTCGGGACCGGAGCCGGTTGTTGCGCAGCGGCCGTTACGAGGCTAGCCGCTTTCTCTTTGGCCTCCAGAATCCGAGCTCCCTTTGGATCGGCCAAAACAGACTTCTGGAAGGACTGCGGGAATCCCGTTGCGATGATGGTCACGTGGATCTCGCCGGTATAACGGTCGTCAACGACGGCGCCGAAAATTATGTTGGCCGACGGGTCAGCCAAGCTTGTCACGATCTGCAAAAGTGAGCAAGTGGTTACTGTCAAAACGGCTCAAGTACAGCACTCCAATGTTCAATCACCTAGCATTCATCATCCTGAGTTCATCAGAAGACCATGAAATGGAAGTATCAAGACAAGAGTAAGCAGTCCTGCTCCTGCACACACCTGAGAGACCTTGTTCACTTCTTGCAAAGTGATGTCCTTCCCGCCAGTGATGTTGTACACGACACCAGTAGCTGCCTCGATGGATGACCCTATCAAAGGGGCAAGAGTTGCCTGCTCAGCAGCTTCTTGGGCCCGGTTTTTGCTGGAAGAAACGCCAACGCCAAGCATGGCAGTTCCAGAATTTTTCATCACAGCTTTCACATCAGCAAAATCAACATTCACAAGCCCAGGTATCTGCAAAGTTTCACATAACTACTATGTCATCTTTACTGCTTCTAAAGATGTGAATTGGTGGTGGCGGTCTGTTCATGTTTGGCTTACACAACATGTTGAGTTTGTCAAAAATGGTTGGAATGAGGGCACAAACGTTGAATTAAAAATCTTAAACCATATCATATATCTTGTTTAACCGTAGCAATGCATGTACATATATTAGGGGCAACCCACCGTGATAATGTCAGATATTCCTTGGACACCCTGACGAAGGACGTCATCTGCAAGGAGAAAAGCATCTTGCAAGGGCATATTTTCATCAGCAACATCTAACAGTCGGTCATTTGGGATCACAATCAGTGTGTCAACACTCCTTTCCAGCTTCTCTAATGCTTCGAGTGCCTGAAATGGTAAAAAGAAATTAAACTAACTAGAGAACAAAAAAATCTACTTAAGTAGGAGCAGTCCTGAAACAAATATAGAATGCTGCACACTGAAAATCTAATGTCTAGTAATCAAATGAACTCGCATCAGGCAAATGATGACCAATTAACACTCAAATGCATGTTCGGGATATTTTCACAGGCATCTGTATGAAACAACTTTCGGGAACTGACGCTAGTGACGAGTATAAGAACTAAGAACTGAAAATGGCATGACTGCAGCCTGCAGTTAAGGGTACCTCTTGTAGCTACAGTGTCTAGATAACAGTCTATGATATTTTTTTTAAAGTTGTGATCTAAGCAATAGTCATTTCAAGCTCAACCAACATCACCAAATATTGTTAAATGGCACACCAAATGATTTGTATGTATGTCCAAATACATACCTGTAAAGAGCGTTTGCGTCCTTCAAAGCTGAATGGGTAAGTGACAACACCAACAGTAAGATAACCGGCTTCCTTTGCTATCTGGGCAACAACTGGAGCAGCACCTGATCCAGTACCACCTCCCATCCCAGCTGTTATGAAGACAAGATCCGAATCTCTCAGGGCATTTGCTATCACTTCCTTTGATTCCTCGGCAGCTTGTTCTCCCAAATTAGGATTCCCACCGGTGCCTGCTCGCACGAAGATGATTAGTCGGTGTAGTTAACACTGGTGCTAATTACAGTCAGTAATCCTTTGTTACTGTTTTGTTTCTTCATCAGGGCATCGACACATGTTTGCACAAATTGTGGTATAATAAAACATCCGTGAACAAGTTGTTTTTATGTAAGGGAGTGGAAAGCATTACCCAGCCCACGAGTCAACTGTTCTCCAATTTGTAGTGGGTGTTGCGCCTGCGAATTCACAAGGGCCTGGGAATCTGTATTTATAGCATAAAACTCGATACCCTGAAATTATATGGTTCAATTATCAGTACTTGAGAAAGCAGACAAGGGACATAGAGTCATCATCAAGGTAAACCCATAAGACATTCAACTTATTCATACATGCTCATGTGGAGACAGGGAATAATTCCAATGTATTACCACCTTATTTTGTTTTTCGGGCAACAATGTGGGTGCTTCAAGACTTGTGGAGGCTTCTGGGGAAGGTAAGCAACAATTCCCCAGTGTATAGCATATCTTTGATTTTTTTAGGGAACAATGTAATAAGCAAATCTTATAAAAAATCGGCACCATTAGTCAACATAGCTAGCCTAATATGCTGAACTAAAGCACATCATGGATGTTGGCCTGGAATGGACGGAAACAATGCCGCGGATTAACTCGTTCACTTGCTATGGAGTAAGTTCAAAATTCGAATCAGACTACGAAATGGATCTACACGCCGAGCACGCCCCGGCTCCGGGAGGACAGGTCAAAGCGAGGGGGAGCACCGTACAGTACCTGGAGGCCGCTGCCGATCATGCGGTTGACGGCGTTGTTGCCGCCGCCCCCGACGCCCACGACCTTTATCCTCGCCGTCTCCACTGGCGCGAACGCGAATGAACTGCACCGCACGGCCGCGTGGCGGGGCCGCCGCCGCGGCTGGCTCCGGCAGCCGCCTTGCTGCTGGGGCCCGCGGGGAGGCAGGCCAGGGAGGTGGAGGAGCGTGGCGGCCGACGAGGTGGACGGCGCCATTTGCCCTTGTGGGGAAATGGGGATGCGGAGAGGTAGCGGGGGGAGGGGATCTGGTGTGCAGTGTGTACCAGTCTAGGGTTTTGGGGGAAATTTGGAGGGTTTTGCTGACCTGGTTTGCGAAATTCGACCGCTGCTATTTTGTTCTCTCTTTTGCTTTGCTTGGGCGTGTATCCTTTCTTGGTGCTACTTGCAAGATATTATATTATACATTAGAGCATCTCCACTTGTTGACCGTTCTCAGGCCGAAATTCGGACTTAAATACGGACGAAGGTTTTGCCTTGAGAATGACCGATTTTCCACTAGCGTTCCCAGACCGAGTTCCCAGGCGAAGCAAAAAACGGCGACATTTTCAAATTTTCTCGTTCCCGCGGTGAAATCTTGGCCATAGGGTGTTCGACATAAATACGCCTAAAGTAGTTCGGCCATCGAATTATTACAGAACAAGATAAAATGGTCAACGATCAGTCATCGATGGGGGTGATCTCCTCCGGCGTGTCCGGTGCGACGGGAATGGGTTCGTTGGTGTTCCTGCCGGCTGACTGGTTGGAGGAGGTCGAAGCGGAGCTCGGCGAGGGCAGGGCGGCGGAGGTGTTCGGCGCAGAGCTTGGCGCGCTCTCGGTGTTGTCCTCCTCGAGGATGTCCTTGCGCCGGGCCAGATACCAGGCCTTGACCGGCGAGCTCATCGCCGAGGTGTCTTCACCGCCCATGAGAAACTGCAGATCGGTGTTCCTCTTCTTGGCGGCGAAGTTCGCTTTGAGGACATCGAGCTTGTGGTCTTGGTTCTGTAGCAGCTGCGCCCATCTCTGATTGGCCTTCTCCTCCCTCTGCTTGGTATGGGCCTTCATGTTGGCGATGCACCTCTCGATGGATCCCTGGAGGCGCTTGGCGGGAGGTCCTGCGGCTTTGAGCATCTTCGCCTTCTTCTAGCCGAGCTCTGGCCTTCCTTCGCCGGCGGCAGGTGGAGGGGCCGTCGGGTTGTACACGTCGTCCTTCGTCTTGCCGAGGGTGAGCCGAGTATCCGCCCATTTATGGCATTTCTCAATCGAAGGGAATACGTGTAGAACTTGAACTCCGTCCCGGTGTCAGCCTGGTACATGTCGAGTATGCGGAGAAGCTGCAAAGGCAAGGCAAAGTGTGTCAGGATAGGCATGAAGAAGTGCCTTCGGCTAGTGTTCGGCGTAGTACCTTGGCATCCATGCTCTCGCCGCTAATGGGTGTGCGCTTGACCTCCTCGAGAAGACTGTGCCACTTGCTGCACGCCTGTTGGATGAGTCAACAGTGGTTGGTCATGGCTTTCTCGCCGCGCTCCATGTGGGTTTTGTTGTACTTCGGGTCACAAAGGTTGCGCTCGTCGAACGCTAGCTTCACGCGCTTCCAGTAGTTGTCTAAATTTTGGTTGGCGCCAGTGCTCGTGTCCATGCTCACCGATTTTCAGGCGTCGGCGAGGCAAAGGTCCTTAGTCGGCATCCACTTGATCCGGGGCTCGGTCACCGAGGTGCCCGCCTTTCTTCTTGCCTTTGCCTTTGCCCTTCGCCGGAGCCAGGCCTTCCTCTTCCTCATCGGTCTAGGTCTGCTCGACGAAATCCTGGGACTCGATGCCGTGTTCGGCGTTGGCCCGGGACTATTCCTGGGTGAAGAAGCCGGCGTTGCTGGCCTCGGTAGCCGTCGAGCCTTCGGCGATCATGTCCTGCATGTATGCTTCATTGGA
The DNA here is from genome assembly GCA_910589775.1 of Avena eriantha. Taxonomy (NCBI): domain Eukaryota; kingdom Viridiplantae; phylum Streptophyta; class Magnoliopsida; order Poales; family Poaceae; genus Avena; species Avena eriantha. The sequence continues at coordinate 441,985,104 of OU342746.1, forward strand.
CATTTCGCCGAACATGTTCTGGGCGTCCGCCTCGCCGTGGGTCGAGTGTGCCGAACTCCCGGTGAATGGCAGAGGACCGCGGGGCGTCGTCGAGGAGGAGGTGTAGGGGGCGTTGATGTCGATGCCGAACGCCGAAGGAGGGTGTGGTGCCGGTCAGGGGAAGACGTTGTTCGGGTTGAATCCACCGTCGAACTCGAGGGAGGAGGAGTACCTCTGCCGTAGGTTCGCCTGATTCTCCTGGAACATCGGTGAGAACCCGACAGGCGAGTACCCGTCCGGCGACGCGACGCTTTGCTGGCTCCCCCAGACGCCGCCGTACTGCGCACGGGACGACGCCAATGCCGCTTCCCTCATCGCTTGAGCCTCGGCCACTGCTCCCCTCATCGCCTGAAATTCGGCAAGCTCCTACGCCTGATTGGCCCTTGCCTTCTGGTCCCTACGGCTCTCCATAGCGAACTTCCTCTTCGTGGATAGGGCCAACCAGTCGGGGGCGCTCATGCCCTCAGGTTTCGTCGCGGGCGCTCTCGGCTTCCTCACCTTTTTCTCCTTTGGTTCACCGATGGTGGATCGGCATGAGATTAAATGTAATTGGGCGAGATTACACCTCACTAATTGGCATGAGAAAACAGAGGAGCTTGCCTAAGGTAAGGAAATGTAATTAAATCTTTGAATATATTATCCTTATATTTTGAATTTTTTCTTAGAAAACTATACACCTTATATTAAGGAACGGAGGGAGTATTATTCAAATAAAGTAGAGGATTTGTAAATTCTTATAATTTTCTTATAGGAACAAATGGATATTTTAAGATAGAAATTTGAATTTTTGCATGTTGAATATGATGCAGTGCTATGAACGCTATCCAATTTTCCAATTTCTAAAACTTAGGATGTTACACCTTCACCAATAACGTGCTCCACCATCCACATAGACTCCAGCCGATATCCTCGCCGTGAGTGCACCATTCTATTGAACCCCCCCCTACTCGTAGCCATTCTCGCCAGAGCAAACAGAGCTCGGAATCATCGGAGGCGACGACCACCTGAGCCGCCCGCTGCCATCAACGACCGAGGTTTCCTCTCCCAACCTCGCCGCCCTTTGCGAGCACGTGGATGAGGCATGCGAGAGCCTCTTGAGCCGAAACCTTCTCCATCTGCTACCTATCCATCACCAGAAGGCGCCAGGAGCTCGCAGGTGAGTTCGCTGGTGTCTCGTGTGTAGTTGTTTGCCGAGGTGTTACACCAATTCATTTGTATTCATGTGTGGTTTGAACAATTGTTTGTATTCCGGACCCATTTATTATGTTTAACTAGGTGAATGCCCGTGCGTTGCTACGGGTAAAAATTAATTACATATTTTGTATTTCACAGATATGCAAGAAACCTGATTCACCCGTCGGACAATGGCAAGTAAGGTACAATACCCCACCACATCAGACAATGGAAAGGAAGGCGCAATTGGCTTCACGCAATATCATGTACTTACATGGTTCACTCATTCACAACTTATGTCAATAGTTGTTTAGAGACCTCTAGGATATTAGTCTTACATAATGTATCTTTTAGTAGAAAATAGGCCATGTCTAGAAAAAACCCTAAAATGGGTAAAACAAACAAAAGAAAGACAATATAGTAAGTAAAATTTATTTCACACATCCTCACTCCTGAGTCCATCAATGATCAGATCATAGGAGGCTTGCATACAACATAGTAGTAGAGGATTGTCACGGATCTGCTGGCTGTAATTTTATCATGGCTCTTCCCACTGGATTACAAAAATTGGTGGTTCAAACCTTTGTGGACAACCAACAGTGATTTGTTCTCGTGAAAATAAAAAGTGGTCGGATCCTTCAACGAACAATTAAAACAGTATAAAGCCTGAGCATATGACACAAGTAGTATGCGTAAGAAAATCAAATAAAAAGGAAAGAAAATATGACATAGCTAGAATAAAGAGGAAATACTAAGGGAAATCACGTGCTTATTCGTAATGCCAAACACATCTTTAGGGCTTTCCAAAGAGCTTGTCAGGGTAGTTCATGAAGTACTGGTCCAGGGCATCGTCGAAGGCGACATAGACGGACACAAAGTACTTCGATCGCGGGACCACCCTGCTGACATATGGTGGTTGTGCTGCCGAGGAAGCTGAGGTGGAGCATGTCGTCAATGTGACCGACATCTATGGACATCTCCTGTACGTTCGTCTCTGCCACACCGCGGAGCCTTCCACCGAAGAGGTCCGCTACGATCTGCCGTAGCTCACTCGCCAAGTACCTAAGCTGAGGGGGGAGGGAGACTGCCATCTTGGGCTAGCACATGCTCACACCACTTTCTCGTCTTGCAGAAGACGATGCAGAGCAGCCCGTGCTGCACCATCTCGGTGAGCAGCCGTTCCACCTTAAGAAAAATGTATTTCAGACATTCAGCTAATGTATATCTAAATATGAGAAATTAAAAGGAATGTAGTTCAAATATTAAGCTACCTAATCTTAGAACAGGGGCAACAAACACGTTCCTATATATTGGTTGGAACACAAACAGGAAACTATCCCTGAATCAAATAAAACGTTCATTTCTTGATAGAAAAGTGAGACGCTCATGATTTTCCTAAGCAGACACATGAATCGACAAACTATTAAGCGAATACAAGCGTCCCAAACCATGCAATGGAATGATCTATCACCTGTGCGCTATCCTGATCTTCATATTTGTTCTCTTCAGCATCATGGTCCATCTCTTCCCCTACTAAAAAATAGCACACTAATCAACATCCGGAAACATGAGTGGGAGAAACCGTGACTAAATTTTGGAAAATCTACCTACAAAGCATCCCAAAGAAACGACCTGGATTTAGCAGAAGCATCAAACTGGAATTTTGCATATTTATATTTCATTTTAGTTTGGACAGTGACAAAACCGCCCCCAAATATCATGTTGCATTAGAACCTCAAGCAGATATCGGCAGCGTTCTGCTAACGGAGATTTCACCATTTCAGTAAGAACACAGATCACGAACATAGCTATCTAAGTTGATTGTTCCGTTTGGACTACCGACATTGAACAAATTCCACCTTGTTGTACCAGCTCTAGCTCCTGCGCATATCAAAGAGATTGCTCGATAGCTAAAGTGAGTGTACACCAACACGAGATTGGGGTCTCGCCAAGTGAAAAATGACCATAGAGTTCCGAAACTCCCATTCATGTTGTCGCTGTTGTCATCAAGAGTACTTATATAGTAGTGATACCGTTAACAATCAATAGACATGATTATATGGTTTGATTAGTAGAGTAGCTGCATATTGGTTGTACTCGGGCCCTTTAACAAGATATCTTTACCATCCTTCAACTATTCAAATGCCAGCTATTTTTTGTAATTTTTCTCATATCAAAACATGGCGATGAGACAGATGACGAGAAAAAACAACATTTACGTCTAACATGTACTCTAGAAGCTGTTGTCACAGGAAAACATCAGCATTTCCATGGCATCATTCACTACAAGATCATATGCCTAACTGATTAGCTATTTCATCTATACAAAGAAACATGTAGAGAAAACCAACGGTCAAATGGTGATCTAATGAGAAATATGAAAGATATATATTATTAGAAGAGAATAAAACTAATTAAATGATTACTTTCTAACGATGGTTTTAAATGTTAATGATTCTACCATTGCCTCCTTTGTTTTTATAACATCACGTAAGATCCTCCTAATTTTATCTATGCATATTGCATAGATACAGTTAAAATTTCAGATGATTACTTTCTAAGAACGGTTTTACATGTTACTTATTCTACCCTTAATTCTTATGACAGCACCATCTAGAGATCATCTACATTTTATGAAAACTTTTGGCTACCGGAGAAGTACACTGAGATATATAGTAGCTTCAGCTCAGAAGTATATGCATCTGATATATTGGAAATAATTAAATAATCAGTTATATTGGTAACACAAAATTTGCAAGAGCAAACCTGGCAAACTTGCAGTTTTGTCTCCATTCCATCAATGTAAGCTTCGCAACGAGAAACTTGATCTTCTTCTTTTTTCTTCACAGCGAGCAAACCTGGCAAACAACAAGTCCTTGTTTCAGCAGCATGTTGTTTTAATTCATTATCAAATCGTTTCTTTGAAGCTTCAGCATTCTTCACCCTCTCTGCCAATGTATTTGTCTCCATTGTTACTTCCTGTGGCATATAAGAAAGATGTAAACTGTAAAACATTAAATTGTTCTTTTCAATGAAATTTCCAATGGCGTCATAAGGAAAACATAACTGTTAATAAAACAAACGAACATGGATTGCTTCATATAATTCTGAAATTAGAAACTTAGGTGGTATGCCAGTGCGAGTTAATCACCAAGGTAGGCAGGAAGCTCTTATCGCTTATCGAACTACCTTCAATATTTATTCTACACAAATAAGGAAAAAATGCATGGAGAATTATGAAAATCTAAGGTATGGTATCTCGTAGCAAATATCTTGGGAGGACTGGCACAAGGGGCCACTCTTCGCATAGGCAAAGATACCGGCAGGGCAACAAGAGCATGCATGCCTCACTTGATTAACAGACCCTACATGCCGCCAAATTCTTGGAATGGTTACTCTCCTCTGGCATCAATCGTAAATTAACAACAACACCGTTGCAACAGGAAGTAGTATCATCTACCTCGCTGTCGTTGCAGCATTCTTTGAATTCCTTGATTTGGTGGGCACATACTTGTTACAGGTTGTACTTGAATGCGCTTAGAATGCTCCCACTGTACTTGGCCCTTTGCTGCCACGCACCAAACCTTGCCTGCCATTTGTCTAACCTTGGTCCTCAAGTTTGGAGTTCCTTTTGTTGATGTTCTCCACTTCTGACTCTTTATCCCGTATTTTTCACAGGATCTTGTCTTCAACAGAGTCCAGCGCTTGAAATTATTTTTCCTGAACTTTCTCCAATATAGACTGTCTCAGGCGCTCATTCTGTCAGTTAAACATTTTTTGGTAGAAAATTAAAATATCATCAAGTATTGAATTGGAAGCTTTGTTTTTAAAAGTACTATACATGAGATTCAAGCCAAAATCATCCATGAATAGTCCTAGAAATAATTCAGGCTGATATAATTGATTGTAGTTGTTTAACATCGGCAACACAAACATGTTGATTTCTGAATTCCTGCAAATTTTGAACAATATGGCCATGCTCAAGCAGTAGATATGGGCATTTATTATTCTTGCAAATTCATAAAAATATGGACACACCCAAGCAGTAGATATGGACATACTTAGCCTCAGCAAAAAACTTACGCACTAATAACATAAGGAACAACACAAGCAAAAAACTCGAATCAGGTTCGTACCTTGATATGGATTTGTCTCCTTGCCCTCAGCATTCATACCTTTAGATGTGCTCAAGATGATGTTAGTCAAGCGGGATAATGCACCAAGAAAGAAATTAAGGAGAGGCGTCCCAACCTACCTAGTGGATGAATTAGATGTCGATCGAGGTTACGCTTGCCGGAGGCGTGCTGACGGCGGATGAGTTCGACAAGTGCGAGGATCCATGGCTCGTCGGCGTGCGCGTCCCTGCAGATGCCGGAGTCAACGATGTCGTCGACAACCGCCACCTCTGAGTCCGACAGGAACTCCAGTAGCCCAATTCCTATGGCGACCACCATCCCTAGAGATCAGGGAATGGAAGAGAGGAGGCGATGCGGGACAGGAGGATAGCTTAGCAGAGGAAAGGTCGGAGGTGGCGTGCGGCGCCGTGGTGGAAGCCCCTGGGTTAGCGATGTGGCCATGTGAATCTGCTGACGACCATATCCTCTTTCAACAGCGCCATCTCCTTCAACATCGTCTGTCACGAAAGATCGAAGGTGTGTGGTGCAGCGGTGCACTTGGCAAGATGCGTTCGTAAGTTTTTCCCAAAATAAAACAGTACAAACTGAATAAGGACGTGATCATAAGCCAACAAGTGAGCCACACGGCCCACACCAATAGTCTATAATCGAGTTAACATCAAGCATGCACTTCCACTGGCATTGTCAACCAACAAGACAGAAAAAACCTACAAGTCCTTTTTTCCTCTGAAAGATAGACCACGGAAACTTTAAGTGTACAAGCAGATGGTTCCATGAGCAAGTAAACTCATCGAGCAGTTCTGAGACCATCTCGAGCTCACACCCCTCTTGTGTAAGATGGCTTACATGTGGATCCCATAGGAAACTATGGGTCTTTCCAAATGCGTACTCATGAGCCATTCCCAACTTTCCAAATGAACTTCTAGTCCTTTCAAAATGCTTCGTCAGACATAGCTAATTGCCAGATTGGGGTTTAGCTAAAAAAAAGGTCTCCATCAGGAAAATAATTTAGCACGCAGAAGAAGAGAACGTAGTGGATTATAGGGACTGGATTAGCCTCGTCCCCAGCCCATGGACCTTGCCTTTTAGGTAAGAAAACAAAGACGCGACCTCGGAGCGGGAACATCGAGCCCACCACATAGGCTCGGCCCAGCCCACATCTCCCCCGCACCGTCCCGTCCATCCCTTTCTTCTCCCTGCAACTGCAAGCAACCAACCGTAGACACGTCCCAGCGGGCGGGCGGCCGGGCCCGCAGGCGCCGAAACGCGCCCGACGCCCACTCAACAACCGCATCCAAAACCCGAGGGCACCCTCGTCATTTCCCACCTCCGGCCTTCTTCTTCTCGACACGCGAGTCGTCTGCAACCTCACCCCGTTACACGTGGGTCCGCGGAAGCGGAGGCCCCAGTAGCCAGCGTCTGCGTGGGCTAGTGGTCAGCGCGTTCTAGTGGCCCGTCCTTTTCCCCTATCCCCTCCCGACGAAACCCTACTTATTAACAAATAGATTAGGCGAGGAGAGAGACAGAGAAATCAGGAGAGAGAAAGAGAGAGGCGGAGCGGGAGAGAGAGAGAGAGAGAGAGAGAGAGACAAAGGGTTGGGGAGACCAAGCTGCAGAGACAGAGAGCTAGAGAGAGAGAAGGACAGAGGGGGCGGGGGGAATCGCGGGAGGGAGCGAGCGAGCGAGGTTTTTGGCGGGCGAGATTTGAGTTTTTCCCGCGGGCGCCCACCTGCCTGCCAGCCATGGTCTCCGACCAGGAGATCGCCAGCTGCGTCGAGTCGCTCCTCCGGGCCTCGGTCGCCGCCGGCGGGGAGGGCCCCGCCTCGCTCGCCTTCGTGCTCCAGCAGGCGCAGGCACAGCTCGGCGTCGACCTCTCCCACAAGGCGCCCTACATCCGCGACCAGATGGACCTCTTCTTCGGGCCCCGCCTCCAGCCGCCGCCGCCGACCAAGTCCCACCAGCCACCTCCCCAACTCCCCGCCGTCGCCCCCGCGACCTCCATGGTGCAGCTCCAGTCCCAGGTCCCGCTCCAGGTCCCCTTCGAGATGCAGCAGCAGCAGCAGTTCGCGGCGATTCAGCCGCAGTACATCTTCCAGACCATGCCCCAGCAGCTCCCGCCCGTCGCCACCAACGCCGCCGCGGTCTCCGCGCCACCGGCAGTGCCGGCCATGGCCTTCTACCCGCCCCCGCCGCTCGCCTTCCGCTACACCAACGCGCTCGCCGGGGTCGCCACTGGTGGGACCGTCTCCTTCCAGCAGCCGCCGACTGGGGTAGGGGGCATGGCCTCCCCAACAGCCGCCGCACCGCCCACCGCCGACAACAAGGAGAGGTGAGCTATTTATGGAATTATTAGGGTTTCGTTCCTCACAACTGCAACCACCTACCGATTGGCTCCCAAATCTAGCTAGTTAGAACTTTTAGCTGGTCGATTGGTTTGATTACCGTTGCCGATTGTACGGATTTGAGATTAAATAAACTGCCTTGTGCTCATCTGCATTCATCAAGTGGTAACTTACTAGCGGAAGCATGCTTAGCGTGTATAATGGGGTCAGAGTCTTACTATGACCAAAACTTATGTCTTGTCTGTCCACTATGTAGACTTTACTAGTCTGCTGTTCAAGATTGTATGCTTAGCATGTCATTTGCAATAGCTGGTTGGCATAGTATAATTGTTTGTTTCCTGTTTGCCAATTTCTGCCCTTCAAATACACTAGTCAACTGAAGAAAATGGGCACTGTCACTTTGATTGCTCACATACTGCCATGTGCTGAGCTTCGTGTGCACGATTCAGTTTTGGATTTTGTCTCATATACTACACATCTAGGGCTTCCAAGTTCAGGACAAAACTTATGGTAGAACCAACATACTACAAATTAAGCTCTACTTGATGGTTCTTTTCAACTGTGGTATCACCTTCAGATTTCTTGCAAGAAACTAAATGTAACATCCTGCTCTTTTCTCTATGTTGACTCTTGTTTTCCTAACCTGCTTTGGATTAGATGGTCCCAGCCAGTAGACTATACTTTGTCTCTTCTAAACACATACAAGGGAGAGGGGGTCCAGCAAGAAAAGGCACATCAAATCAACTTTAGTTTGTGAATGCCTTTGAAGAGTATATTTAGCAACTTTTAATGTACACACCAGATTATCTTTAGTAAAAGCTAATGGTATCTTCTACTTTTATTCTTTGGATTTGTATGTCAGCCTTTTTTTCTGGTTGACTTGATACATAGGTTGTATTAGGTTACTATGCCTTCTGAGTTATGTATTCTGCTAATGGACCTGGTTTAGTCTATTCGGCTTGAATAATATATTGACTGAAATCTGAACTGCTGGATTCAAGTAGTGGTCTCATGACCAACACTCAGATTTGGTTACATCATCCTGGTCAGGATTGTATGGTAGTTCTGTTTATGGAATTTAGTCATGCATGTTATCGGATTGGTGTGATATGTTTATAACTCTTTGCAGTGCCACTAAGCGGAAAAGAGGCGGTCCTGGTGGCTTAAACAAAATTTGTGCAATTTCACCTGAACTTCAGGCTGTTGTTGGCGAGACTGTCATGTCAAGAACTCAGGTACTCTCAATTTCTTCACTAGCTTAGATCAGAAAATGACATCTGATTTCTTCCCCTTGACAAACCTCTCCCATGATCCACATTTGAATATTTAGCATTGTTCTCTTCATTCAGATTGTGAAGCAATTATGGGCATATATCAGGCAGAATAACCTTCAGGATCCGGATGATAAAAGGAAGATCATTTGCAATGATGAACTTAGGATCGTTTTTGGAACTGATGCCACTGACATGTTTAAGATGAACAAATTATTGGCCAAGCATATAACTCCGCTTGACCCCAAAAGTACTTGCTTTTGTTTCATCTACATTTGCCTGATAATGTTCATCTGAAGTTACTTTTAGTTTTGAGAATTCTCAAGTATATTATTTTGATATTGCAGAAGATCAACATCATCAGGAAGCAAAAAAGTTTAAGGCGCCCAATCCAGCTCCTCAACAAATGCCTCCTGTTAATCAACCCTATGTCGTTGTTTCTGATGCACTAGCGAAATTCATTGGTGTTCAAGGAACAGTGCCTCATGATGATGCCCTTAAGTATCTTTGGGATTACATAAAAGCAAATCAGCTCGAGGTATAGCTTTGTTTTTTCTTGTAGGCTACCGATGTGTTCTTTGCTTGGCGATGCATACTGAATGAATCTACTGAAAATATTCAATGCTCTAAAAATCACTGCTGAGCAGTCAGCAGTAAACAATAGTACAGACCTGATGAATAATCCACTAGCTGTAACTCACCCGTTTCTCACCGCAGTAAGTTATTGAAATATAGTGCCTTTTATGCTAAAGTAGCTAGGTGTAATGTTTTATTTTAGTACCGTGGCTTGGGAAACATACTAAGTTGCATTGTTGTCTGTAGACCAGCTTGGATGTGTTCTTGCCCCTTCATACGGGGAGACATTGAATGCTTCATCTGATATGTTAAAATAATACTAGTTTTATTCTAGAATGTGGATTGTGGTTTGGAACTACATCCATCTCAAAAGTTAAGATACACACATTTTTAGTACAGTTTTCAGACACAGGAAACATCTGTTGAAGTAAGAGGCTGGTTTCAGAATACCAGCAGAATTGTAAATTGATTTTTAGTTATACTTTTCGATGAAGTAGTGTTAGAAATGTGCCCATCGTACTTTCCTGTCCTTTTTCTCTGCCCAAATGATCATGCTTTTCATTTATTTTTCTCTTTGATTGTGCATAGGATGCTCCGAGTGCATCAATATTATGTGATTCCCAACTTCAAGAGCTGTTCGGCTGCGAGAGCATTCCTGCTTCAGAATTATCAGAGTTGCTTTCTCACCACTTCATCCAAAGGACATAGCATATCCACATTAACTGGTTAGATTCTCCCTGTATTCCTCTTTCTGGTGACAGTGAACAATAGCTACTGAATTTGCTTTGTTGTGCTCGCCTTCCATGCTGCAGATCTAGGATTGCAGCGGTGCCAGATAGGCCTAACTTTACACAGTATGGTGTTCTTTGACAAAATGGACAGCGATAGCTTATGTATCACTCCAGCGTTCTGGATTATGGATTGCGTCGGACAAAGAGAGATTATTTGTGGTAGCCTGTAAGTTGCTCCGTGTAATGGCTGCTGCCCCAGTATTTGGCTGTAACACTCTACTGAGCTCTTAGTGTTTACTAGTGTCGGAATGTCAAAATGTCCTTGACTGACTATGTAAAAGTTAAGCTTTATATTCGAGTGTGAGATTGAAATCTTATTTTTTTCTGAAAGGGTGTATGGTTAAGTTGTTCAGTAACCGAGCCATGTCCATCTGGTACACAGTATTCCGTACAAGATAACAGGCAGACAGGGTAGCTTGAGGCCTGGAGGAAGATCATCAGACTTGAATGATGCCCAGTGCAGATAGTGTCAAACAGAGAGGAATTGATGGGAGCGAATAGTACTCCGTAGAATGGAATAGGGCAGCCAGCGGCATCCTCGTAGCCTGGGTGGGATAGGGTTTACCCTGGAGAGAATTCCTTATTTGACACTACTTGAAAATGTGATTCCTTATTTGGCACCAGAATTCTTTTTCTTCCCTATTTGACACTTTGCCCAAAGTTTTTGCCTTATATGACACTTTAGTTCATTTTAAGCACTAACGGCATTAAACAGAAATGTGAAAAGACACGATTGCCCTTATGCCAAAATTTTGTGCAAGAGAATAGTAAAAGTAATACGACAAATTTGGTGAAGGTTCAATGACCAAATAAGAACTGACTTCCGGTAGTAGTATAGATTAATTTTCTAACACGAAACTGTTAAGAAACCAGAATTCCTGAATGTGTATCGCTTACATTCCTGGCAATAGTAGACTTGAATGGATATTCCCAGTATCCTCTTTGTGATTCCTGGCTGCGTGGGGAATTAGGGACATTAAAACTGAGCGAAGTAGGAGGGCTCTCACCCTTTCACCCTTTTGATGGGGAATTAGGGATATTAAAACTGAGCGAAGTAGGAGGGCTCTCACCCCTTCACCCTTTTGATCGTTGGATTACCTCTTTCATGCTATTCCTGGTCGTTTGATCCCCTCACTCCTGAACTGGCCCGCTTGTCCCTAGGGGAAGCTCCTCTCGAGGTAAAATTGGCAAGCTGTGGTTAATTGGGGCCCGAGAGCCCTACTAAAGGCCTAGCTGGTTCAATACCCCATCGTCTCCGTGGGTAATCACATGCCCGATGGCTCTGCGTGATCGCTTACCTCCTTGCCTCGTTCTATGGAAATCCCTAGAGAACCCTAACCACTCCAGCGGCGGCGACCCTAGGCGATGCCACCTCCGAACCCAATCTCCCGAACTCTCTTCTCTTGCGACGCCTGGTCCGGCATAACCCAAGTGGCGGTGGTGGCGCCTGGTCCAGCGGAAAGCCTTGCGGCAGTGGGGACGTTCTTGCTAGGTGTGCTCTTCATCCCCAATAAGCCCCTCCAGTTGCCAACGATGTCGGCTTCAGATTGGTGTTCCCCATAGTATAGGCTTCATTATTTCAGTCACACAAGGTCTGCAAATTGATTGCATCGGTAATGTCCTCATGTATTGTCGTTGCACATGATAGACCATTCTTGTTTCCTAATTATTTATGATTTTTGGTAGCAATTGTTATTGTCTATGTGGTTGATTGTCCTTCCGCACTAAAAGAGATCGAATTTATTTCAGAGTTTCGTTATGTATAAAAGTGTCTTCTTAGCTCTTGATGGAGGTGGTATATTCAGATTGTAGTGTATTTGGGTACCTGACCACGAGAGGCTTTTACTAGGACTGTGCTCACGGAGAGATAATTATTGAATGTTGAATGCTCTGGGGGGGGGGGGGGGGGGGGTAAGAGAAGTATATGTGACCACCGTAAAGCCGATGTCTGGTGACCAGGGTGAGGCAGCAGTGCGTCCACAACGAGGATATCCATTAGGCGTTATGTACCATGAATCTTTCATGGATTCGACTTTGAGGTTCGAGCTTCCAGTTTATTCGTTTTTTTCTTTAAAGAATCCAGGCTTTAACTTCCTTGACAAAGTGCATTTCATGATTTTAATTCAATGCACAAAAGGAATCGTGGCACTCAACGATCTTCATTTTTCTACATGCTGCAGGTAGAAATGTGTTGTCTCAAAAGCTGAAGGAACTGCCCACTTAATAGTTAAATCTTTCAGTTTATGTGCATGTCATGTATTTGATACAATGCACATTGGAATTAAGTGATGGGGGATCTGATTTACCATGTCCTATGTGCTCTCGAGGTTAGCTCACTAACCATATTTTTATTCAGGATGAAGGTATTCCATAGTTCTACTAACTCACTCTCTGGTTATGCAATTTAATTTAATATCATATACTTTCTACTAAACAATATTTTAATGAGCTAAAGTCAGTAATTTATGTACTACTGACACTTCCCTACGGTTGCAGTGTCCTTATTTGAAGTTCATCCATAGCTCCTTGACAAGTTAGTATTCTTCTTACGAAGAACTGAGGGCTTGTTCGATTCATAGGATAGGAAAAGTATAGGAATAGAAAAAAGCATAGGATTGAGATGTCATGCCAACTTGAATTCTATGAAAAGAGGAATCATTTTTGATGTAGCAAAGAAATTTTTCCATGAGGTCTGATCTAATGTTTCTTTTCTGTAGGAATTGTACTACAAGATTCCTATAGGATTAATTCCTATAGAATGTGTTTCTATGAATCAAACAATTATATAGAAAAAATTCCCATAGGATTTAAATCCTACACAATTCCTATGAATCAAATGAGCCTTGAATATTTACCATGAATTGCTTATTCAATCCACCATATAAAGGGCTTCCTTTCGAAATCAACTGGAGAGTGGTTTAGATAGAACATAGCTAAGTCTTCTATTTTTTTGATGAATGGAACTTGAAAAATAAATTATGATCTAATTTGTAGATGTTTTCTTGTCATAAACTTGAAATACAAAAAAATATGCTCCTAGATTTTTCATTCATGTACTTTGTAGATGTAGGCTGTAACACTATAAGCTGTGGTCATGAGGCATATGTATATACTTTTAGTACAAAGATAAAAAGTTATAATCAAAGATTATATTTTGTGTTATAGTGAAAATTAGATACACAATAGTAATAGTTAGTACTCCCTCCGGCCCATATTAGTTGACTCGAATTTGTCTAGATTCGGATGTATCTAGACATGTTTTAGTACTAGATACATCCGAATCTGGATAAATCCAAGTCAACTAATATGGGTCAGAGGGAGTAATTTTTTCTTTTAATGATCTTCCCTCTATTGCTTTGATTTAGGTTCAGTAGCTTCAGATTCTGAGCTACTATAGAGTTAATTAACGTTCACAATGCTCGTTCTGCCTGTATGTGTCATGTTTAAGTAGGCACCAGTCATAAGGATAGGAAGTTGTTGAACGGAATAATCTTTTGACACTAAATCTTTGAAGTCAATATTTAACCGTGACTCCATAGGAGTTGGCAGTATTAATATTCTTTATTGTAATTACTTATTTTGTTATAATTGTGGCATTTTGTTGTTCAGTTTCCCGAGAGCATTCAAATTAATAAACCAAATAAGTCCAATCATTCACATAAAGGCATTGTAAATTTGATCACCTCAAATTGCTTTCATCGTGTATTTTTATCATTCCAATCATTTGCATCAACTTTTCCTACAAGACCAAGTTTGAAGAATGAAAATAGTAAAACTCCCCAATCTCTCGCCACCCCCTCCCCCCGCCCCACCCCCTCTCTTTTTATTTAGGTTAATCCATCCAAATATATTTCCATTATTCCCCACATTTATAGTCCTAATGGACGGGCGCAACAACGCGCGTCATCATGATCTAGTGGGAATTAGAGCTGTCAGCTGTACGATAACGAGTACTTCAGTTTAGGCTAGGAATTCTATACGCCAGTTTTGGCTAGGAAATTTTGCACGAATAAGTTCGATTTTGTCATGAATGTCTAGAAAATCTTCGCTTTCCAAACCATCCAAGCACCAGAGTTGGTCACTGTTAGAGCAACTCTAACAATGCTAGTAAATCGTCCGGAACTATAAAATTTCGGCGAGTTCACGGACCCGTGCAAATCGTACCGCTCTAACGTGGCCCGACCTATACAACTTTTACCGTGGCCCGTTTAGCACTCTCTGCTGTTAGTACATATAGGGCACCACTGAGCGAGTGAGGGTCCAAACCCGCACTCCTCTGCCGTCCCAACCCTAGCGCCGTTGCCGCCAGCCCACCGATCCGATGAGCAATTCCCGACAATATCGAGCCGCAGCAACAACTACTGGCTTGGGGGGCGTCGATCCGGAGGCGGGGGTGCTCGCCGCTTCGTCGACGAGGAGTCTCATGACGCCTTCGTCCGCTCGAAGGCCGCCAAGAAGCGGGCGGCTCGACATTGGACGAACCGCGAGGAGTCGCAGCCGCCGAAGCTCCACGCGTATGCGCCCCCGAGCTTCATCTCCACACGCGCTCGTGCGGCCGGTGAGGGCTCGTCCCGTAGTGTGAGCTCCTCGCACGAACCTGCCGTCCCCGCCGCGGTGGAAGCTCCTTGCGACGACTCCGACAACAACTAATGGAGCTCGCCTTCCATGCCGCACGCGCGCTCGTCGCGGCCGCCGACTATGCCAACGACTCTGACGAGGAGCGCCTCACGATGAAGATCCTCGTCCGCGAGTCGGAGTTGGAGCGGGAGGCGGAGGAGGAGATCGAGCAAGCCAACACGCGTCGGGTAGTGAAGCTCGTTGAGGCGCGACTGGCGCGGGAGCGGGAGTGGGAGGAGGAGTGCCTAGCGAGGGAGCGCGCCGCCGCGCCGGTCATCAAGATGGAGCTCGCGGACCTGATCGACCTCACGGACTGAGGTCGACGCCGCCCCCAACGCCGCCGCAACCTGCAGCTCCGGCCGTCACCGGAGCTCAATTTTGGTCTAGGTTGCGGCGGCGTCCACCGCTAATAGATTTTCTATGTAAATTGTAGTTTTTGTGAAGCTACACTATGTGTAATTAGAACTAATTTGTGCCAAAACCTTCTCTGATCGATGAACTATGTCGCGATATCTTCAAATTCGAATATACAGTTCATGTTTGAAGGTTTCGTTCTGCGCCGCGAGAAATGCGACCTGTTTTCCGTTTTTGGAAACCTGTAATTAGAATTACGGTTCGCGAGTTTACATTTATTGCTAGAGTTGCTCTTAGGTGCGCCATCGTCCCAACCCGCATCTTGCCGACGGGCACTCGGCTGTTGTGCCTTGCCTGCTCTCTGTCCGCCGCTACGCACCTGACTTCGCCACCCTCCCTTAGAACATCTCCAGCAGTGGCGCTAAAAATTGCGCGCACCCAATAAACCGCTTGTTTAGCGCGCAGAGCCTTGTTTTCGGCGCTCCAGTAGCGACTACAAACCAGCGCGCGGTAAAAAAATTCCAGCGTGCAGTATATGCGCTATCGCGAGCGCCACATCTGGGGCTCCTGGTTCGGCGCGCTGGAAACACACACTCGCGCGTAGAGCTGAAATTCCCCCCCCCCCCCCCCCCCCCCCCGCGCCCGCGCTTCCGCTCTCCCCATTCCCAAATCCCGCCGGCGCCGACAGCTCCCGCCGGCGCCGACAACACCGCCGCTTGTTGCCGCCGCCGCGCCGAAGCTTCCCCCGCCCCCGTCGCCGCCGCACCGAAGCTTCCCCCGCCGCTAATCGACGACCGCCGCCATGCCCCCGTCGCTTCCGCGCGACCACCGGCGCCACTCCCCGCCGATTCGAGCTCCGCGAGCACAGATCCGGCGCTGCCCCGGCCGTCCACCGCCGCCGCCGTCGCTTTCGCGCCACCACCGGCGCTACTCCCCACCAAGGTATTTAGTGTCCTCCTTCTCATTCTAGGATATTATTTAGACGTAGCCGCCCTATGTAGATGGTGCGCAGCCGGTGGAAGGAAGAGTCCGATGATGAATGAGATGCAGAAGAAGAGGAAGATCTTGCTATCATTTTGGCCGTTCGCGCTAGGATGAAGCGCCCGAAGCATGGTGGTTCCGTGATTGGTCGAGAGAGATTGTGGAGGGAGAGGTTGGAAGGCCATGCCAAATCGATGAGAAGCTATTTCATCGAGAAGCCCATCTTCCCCGAGCGCTACTTCCGACGCCGGTTTAGGATGAGCACAAGATTGTTCAAGAACATCGCCGAGAGTGTGATGGAGTTTGATCGTTTCTTTGAGCAAAGGAGGAATCCCGTCGGGGAGCTTGGGCATAGCACCTACCAAAAGGTGACCGCCGCCTTGCGTATGATGGCATATGGTATTCCGGCGGATTTGGTTGATGACCACTTGGCAATGGGGGAGAGCACCGCCATTCTTTGTGTCTGCCGCTTTGCCGTGGCTATCGTGAGAGTGTTCGGGGAGGAGTACTTGAGATCCCCCAATGCTCAAGACACGGCAAGGCTATGGCGGAGTGGTGGGTTTGGAATGGAGGAAATTGATGTTCTCCTATGATTGTTGTATGTTCTTTGAGATACATTTGTTGTATGTGTTGTTGTTGTATCGGTACTTTGAACTATTCATTTGTGTTGATGTTGTATGAATATTTGAACTATTTATTCTTGATTTATTGTGTGTGTTTGATCTTTGTTTTGTCATTTGTATGTGATTTTGTTGTTCCTGCGTGCGCGCTGAAAATTTACAACGCCTGTCATTTCACTTTTTTTGCTGCGCGCGCTATAACCTGTTTTTAGCGCTTCTGTCTTTTGACAACCGGAGTTGCGCGCGGCAAACGTGATACAGCGCGCGCCAAACGAGTTATACATCGCCAATTTTTAGCGTCGCTGCTGGAGATGCTCTTAGCCCCGCCCTCCACAGCCATCCCCTAGCTTCGCGTAACAAGCATGAGTCGATCGAACATTTTTATTTTTCCAGCTCTCGCTCAAGGACACATGGAAGGGTGGTTTGGTCCATGAAGAAAATAACTAACGACAGAGAGCAACTTTTTTTTAAGCAACCACATATTTTATTAATCGAAAATCAAGTTATATGGAGCAACACATGTGAAAACTGAAAGACAGACTGGAATAAAATGATTATCTTGAAAGCAATGCAGATAAAATCCTAAGAGACCGAAAAATACAAACCAATCCCTAGGGTTTCCCACAACCACTGAAGCCATCAGCTGCCGCCCAACTCCAGCACCGTCGAGACACGCGTTGGAATACCAACACTGTAAGATCCAAAAAAGCACCATCCCCAGTGAGACTTTGTGAGTCGATGAACAGGGCTGCTGCACGCAGCGAGGCACATGTCGTTGTGGCAGGTCCAACAGGGGACGTCGTTCCAGATAAACCACCATCCTCGCTCCACCTTCATACCAACATCCTCGCTCCAGATAAACCACCTCGCCCCGACCGCCAGCTCGATCGCTGAGAACGACGAACGCTGGTGACACACACCGAGAAACTGATCTCGCCAGATCTGAAGAACGTCGAGAAGATCAAGTTGTCGATCTAAAGGAACGACTAGCACACCTTGCCATCAACTCCGAGGCATCGCCGTGAAGGTCGTCGCTGGTGTGGGAGAAGAGTTGAGACGGATTTATTGCCCGGACGCCACTCCCACCACCGCAACGACGCCTCATGGCAGACATATCATAACCCTAACTACTAGACGGAGAAACAAGGTTCCCCTCCCTCCTACCGCCGGAGCGGCAGGCGGACGGAGAGGGAACCAGCGCTCTCGCCAGTTGAGATCTAGAGGGAGAGAGCCGTCGCCACCTCCTATTTCCGCGAGGAGGAGAGGTGAGAGCGACCTACACGACAGACTGTAACTTGATGGACAACGGTGTCATATAAGGCAAAAAATTTAGACAAGGTGTCAAATATAGAAGAAAAACTTCTTTAGAGCCAAATAAGGAATCAAATTTTTTATGTAGTGTCAAATAAGGAATTCTCTCTTTACTCTGGTGGAGATGGCCGCTGAGTTTGGCTCAAAATTTTAGCCAAATCCCGTCATGTCGCGCCGTCAGTAGTAGAGGAATTCGATGTTTGCAACGACGGCAACCTAACGGGTTGGGCCATATGACGAGCGGGAAAGAGTGGGGTTAGAAGTTTAAAGGGTTAATTGGATCTATGCCACTATGAATTCCACCACTTGGAGAAATGCCATTACAAAAACTTGACTTGGAGATATGCCACTACAACTTCTTGATACCTCTATGTATGCCATTCTGGCCATTACCAAACCATATACAGACTATTATACTTGTATACGTACCCTTATACTCACATACATACACCTGGTCGTCTTGCAACCACACGCATCCAGAATCGAAAGGACCAGTGCCTCTGTCCCACACGAACCCTAGCAGTAGCCGGCGTCGGTGGCTTGAGGCTCACCCACGCCGCCGCGGCAGCAAGCGGGAGGCTCCCGCGGCTGGAGTGCCACCCCCTCTCCTGTGACGGCGCCCGCATGGACGAGGCGAGTGCAGCGGGTGGCGCCCGCGGCGGGAGGCGCAGGAGACGGGTGGCGGCCGGCGGGTCTTGCCAGAGACGCGGAGGGTTGCTCTGCAGGAGGCAATGGAGTTGCCTGTTCCCGATTCGCCAGTGTGAGTGCACTAATCTTCGACATCCTCCCGACCTATGTCTCGGTGAATGTACAGGGTGTTGTACATTATATCTCTTGATGTCTCCATTTCTTTGAAATTTGTAGGATTGAATTGCTGAATCGATTTAGCTTAGA
Organism: Avena eriantha; assembly: GCA_910589775.1. NCBI lineage: Eukaryota > Viridiplantae > Streptophyta > Magnoliopsida > Poales > Poaceae > Avena > Avena eriantha. The sequence continues at coordinate 442,004,209 of OU342746.1, forward strand.
AATTGTTGTTCAAGGGTTTGTCTTGAAGGAACCGAATGGTAGAAAATCATATGTGAAGGGAAAAACGATTAGATGGAATGTGAACTCGGATGATTTCACAATGGACATGCTTATTGATGGTTTAAGTGCAGATTTAAGAGTCGGAAGGGATCAGAGTATCACTGTGTGGTATTTTAACATGATAATGGCACAAGAAGTTAGACTAACTGAGACGGACGGATTTCGTGTGATGTTTGATATGTATAGAACAGAGAGGAAGATTGCACTTTCTGTTCTTGTGCTTGATAACTCCTGTTCTGAAACTCTTGTGTCTATGATTGATAATGGTGTATATGTGTCCAAGCCAATAGTTCCTGATAATGACGTGCTCCTGGTGGGTTTCCAAGGATGCCCTCTAACTCCTAGTAAGACCGCAACATCTAATTCAACATCGCCATTAAAGCAATTTGCACAAGTGGTGCCATTTGCCGATGTTATAGAACATGATCCATTCAACATAGTTGAGAAGTATGTTGGGGTAGATGATGAGTACATGTATGATGTCCATGTGGATGTCTCAGCAAGGTGTGTTGAGGAAGGCTGCGATATTCAGGAGGAAGATGACACTGATGTGTTTGCACACCATGAAGAGGAAGAAGTGAATGACATTGACCCTGCTGGGTATAGTGTGGTGCATGACCCCGAGAACCCAGACATCAGAGTTGGGGCTCTTTTTCATGACATTGTGGCTTGCAGAAAAGCTGTAAGGCAGCGAGCTATTATTGTTGGTTTTAAGTTGTCTAAAATCAAAACCGATAGCACTAGATTTATTGCTCGGTGTGCATATGCGACGTGTACATGGCGCATCCATGCGTCGGTATTACAAGATGGTAAAACAATCATGGTATGGCCTGTTTACATGTTTGTTATTTATTTGCAAGAGTTTTTTGTTGCACTATACTTATGTAGTTGGTTTTCTTTGGTTTTATCTTTCACAGATAAAAACACTTCCATTTGAGCACAATTGTCCAACGCAGAAGCCAAATTGCACAATGGCTTCACATGGATGGATTGCTGATAGGATTGGGGATTGGGTGAAGAAAAATCCTGGTGTTGGTGCAAAAGACGCTAGAGCAAAGCTGCAACATGAGTACAACATCAAGCTGGAGTACAACAAGACTTGGTATGGTATGAAAGTAGCACTCGATAAAATTCATGGTAGTTATGAAGATAGTTTTCCATTGCTTTTTAATTGGAAAGATGAGATAGAACAGAAAAGCCCACGGAGCATTGTAAAGATAGAACTACTGAAAAATGGAAATAAGTATCACTTCAACATAATGTTTGTTGCATTCAAGCCTTGCATAGATGGTTTCTTAGCAGAATTCTTTCTCATGTCATTAAGCAGCTAAATACTCTTAACAAAAAAATTGGCCGAAACAAGATTCTTTTGACCAGTGAACATGAGGCAGAGGTGACTTTGTTGGATATGAAATTTGTCAAAAGGCACATTGTTAACTTACAAACTCGCACATGCACATGTAGAGTTTGGCAAGTTTCTGGAAAGTCGTGTATGCATGCACTTGCCTTCATTTGTAGCATTAATGATGCTGAGATTCAGACATATGTGGATGACTACTACTCTATGGAAAATTTCAAGGCAACATATGCTTGGAGAATCCCTTCAATGATAGACAAGTCACAGTGGATAAATGTGGATTTGGGATGCAAGGTGCACCCTCCATTACAGCAGACTGTAGCTAGTAGGCCAAGAGTTCAAAGAATTAGAGGATGGCTAGAACCTAAAAGGAAAATAGTCAAATGTAAGAGATGCAAGGCACCTGAGCACATGGAGAAGTCATGTAAGGCTCCCGATCCTAAGTCATGTAAGGCTCCCGATCCTAAGTAGATGATATATATGAAGATGTACCGGATCCATCTACACCGACAAACAAAAGGTGTTTCGGTGGTTACTTGTGTTTGTAAATTTCTTTTTCATATCTTATATTGTCAAAAATTAATATATCTTGTTCATATTGCAAGAAGAAAGTGGGTGAAACATATGCTACAACAGATAGTGTTCCATCAGATGATGAAATCCTTATCAACTTGGTTAGGTAAATTGCTGCTCTTTACCCAATCTGTTTTTACTGAATCTAAACCATATGTTGTCAATGTAGGAAAAAGGCTAGAACAACTCCACAAAAGCCCAACACACCAGCCAAGAATAAGACACCTGCGAAGATAGCTAAAACACAAGAGAAGCCTAAGAAAACTCCCGTGAAGAAAACTACATCACAAGAAAAGGCCAAGAAGAAGACACCTATGAAGAAAGCTACAGCACAAGAGAAGCCCAAGAAAAAGACCCCGGTGAAGAAGCCTTCATCTAAAGGAAAAAATCCAAGAAGAATGTTCCATTTGCTCCAGTTATTCCCCCACCTCCATCTCCACCGCCAGAAGTGCAGCCTACATCTGGTGCAAAAAGGAGTCTTTTGTACTGGCTTGATGGCTAATGTAGTTGATTTAGTTGTGCTTGTGAACTTATATTTCACTTTTAATTGCTTTTGGTATTAGTTATGTCAACTATTCTGCTCTAGAATCTGTTATGTGAACTATTCAATCATTCTTCTAAGGTGCTATATGAACTATTATGCTTGTGAACTATTCTGCTTGTAATCTATGATAATTTATGACAAAATGCTGTCGAAATTGTGTGCATTCGATGTCAAAGTTTCTGGACAGATCTTTGCACCTCAGTTTAAGGGCCCAAATGTGCCCAGAATTGGCTCATATTAGAACAGTATACTCATATTAGTGTATTTGATTTTCTGTAATGTTTTCAGATTTTTCTGTAAAGTTTGAATTTTTGGCCAGAATTTGACAAATTTCTAGACAGAACTTAAAATATTAGTTTAGATGTATATATGTGCCCAGAAATGGCTCATATTAAAATATTAGACTCATATTACTGTATTTGATTTTCTGTAATTTTTTCAGATTGTTTTGAGAAGTTCAAATTTTGGCCAAAAATTTGAATTTTTTGGCGCCCAAAAGAGCCCAGAATGCTGCTGTAAGTGAAAACACGGGTATTATGGTAAATACTGACATACACACTGGAATACATGTATTATTTCAACCGTTATTCTCTTTAAGTCCACTTAATGGCATACATAGAGGTATCAAGAAGTTTTAGTGGCATATCTCCAAGTCATTCTTCTAAGGTGGAAGCGTTTCTGGGGTGGCTCCGATCTCCAGTATGTATGGGGCCTCTCACACAACACCCTTGAGTGGGGGACCGCAGTTTGGGGCGACTCCTGCCTTTGTGGCGAATGCGACGCCGAAGAGGAAGAAGAAGAAGAAGCCTGCTGGAATTTCTCAGCCTCCGTTGCAGCCAGAACCTGTTGGTAATGGGTCTTTTGCAGTTACGCCATCTCCGTTTATGGGTCAGCAACAGGGTGGTTCCTCGCAGTCTCCTGGTTCTGGGGCCCAGCAACAGTATCAGCTCGTGGTACAACAGTATCAGCCAGTGGTGCAACAATTTACTCCTCATGCTGGGGGATTGGAGACCACGGCTGTTCCGAGCCCTGTGGCGGCCCCGAAGAAGCCTAAGAAGGTTGTCAGGTGTTGGAAGTGTGCCTCTGATTCCCATGCCACCAAGGATTGTAAGGCTGTACACTACTGTTACATTTGTGACGTTGCTTCTCACCCAACTTTGTGGTGTCCTGTGCTTAAGCAACCTAGACCGACTGCATACATGGTTGGGTGTGGTCATGATAAGACGCTATTTGCGCAAATCCATGATTGTGTGGTGCGCGAGGATTTGGGGCCCAGTCAGATTCCCATTGCTTTGGTCCAGGTTTCAGGTGAGGCGGTCACTGCTGATGTGGTCCAGCTACAGATTGCTCGTAGATGCCAGGTCAGGCCTAACTGGAAGTGGGAAGCTGTGCCGCATGGGGACAATGTTTTTCTGGTCAGTTTTCCTTCCTTCGAGGATTTGGATAGGGTGGATGGGAGTCAGTTTTCCATGCCGTTGGGCAAGACTCAGCTTGCCGTTTCTGCTTACAAGACCCAGGAGGTGCCACATAAATGTGAATTACATCAAGTCTGGCTACACGTGGAAGGGGTTCCTCATTCCCTTCGCACTTTTCTTGGTTTGTGGGCGGTTGGATCTCTCTTGGGTACACCTCTGGATGTGGATTTATTGTCTTTACGCAGGAGGGGTGTTGTTCGCATTCTAGTTGGTATGTTCGATATTACGGTGTTCAAGAGGCAGGATGCTTTGGGGTCCTTTCTTACTTCTGATGTTGTGGTTAAGCTGAAGGGGTATGAGCTGAGATTCAGGATGGAGCCTGCAGGGTATGTTCCGGAGCTAGATTTTTCACCTTTCCTGTGGAGGCGGCCACATGATGACTCTGGAGGTGATGGTTTGGGGAACAACGGTGACGACGTGATGGATACCTCAGATGCTGCTGCTCCGCCCCAGGGGGGTGGTTCTTCTTCTAGACAGCCCTCCAGCCAGGGGGGGCCTTCCTCTTCCTCGACACGTCAGGTTCCGCCGACAGTTTACGCGGTCACTCCATTTAATGCTTCTCCCTCGACTGCGCGTGGAAAGGAACTTCTCGATGCTTTGCCGTTGGATTCTCCACTACGTGGGTGTGGGGTGCCTGCTGGCTCGCCTCGGGTCTCACCTGCCCAGTTGCAGGAAGCTCTTCAGTCGGTCAAGGGGTCTTCTCCTGGCGCGGTCGCTCCGGCTAGGTGTAGGCCAAATGTCTTGGGGCGGTCCATCCCTAGGGCGGATCCGGTGCTGGTGGAGGTCTCTGCGGAGGAGGTGGACGTTGGGATGGCCCAGGAGGGGTGGCCCGTTGTCTCGCTCCCCATCATGGACTGCCACATGGACCGGGGGTCGAGGCTGGCGGTCACGCCTTTGGAGGTTCCTGGTGCGACGGTGGCTGGCTCGGGGGCCCAGGCGGGGCACCCGGCGATCGAGGCCTAGGTGGAGCAGCACGCATGCGGGGACTTGGCCTAGGAGGGGTCGGGTTCCTCGCTCCCTGCGTCGCCTTGCAGCCCAGGCGGGGCTGCAGGTGGCCATCTTGTGCCTCCCATGATGGAGGTACCGGCACGCAGGAGCTCCAGGCATGGTACTGATGCTCTCGAGGCGTCGATCACGGACGAGGATTCGTTGGCCAAGGCCATGTGGAGGAAGGCTGAGAAAATCTGGACTCCCAAGGCATATCTCATTCATCCCCATCTTTCCTTTCTTTTTCAACCCCTGTTATTTGTGATAAGCTCGCCAATATTGGTATTAGCATGGGTAGATCTGTAAAGGAAATTAATTTTTCAAGTTCTGTTCTGAGACATATGGAGGTTGACCGTTTAACGGTTACTCCTAAGGTCCCAGTTGTTCCCGACTCTTTATCAACAAAGGAGGAGGATTTGCATGCCACAGTAGATGGTCAACTCCTCGCTCACTTAGTTGGTGAAGTGCCAGACGTGGTTTATGATGAGGCTGAGCTGAGCACATTATATGATCTAAAAGCTTCTGGCCGAAAATCTAAAAACCTGAAGTCTCGTAAACGGACTCATGTATCCAAACCTACTATTGTTTCTCCATGAATGGCATGTTCGCAAATAGCAGAGGTCTTCGTGACTTGGCTAAACATTTGTTCTTTGCCGATTGTGTGAGAGATTATAAGTTGGATTTTTTGGGTATTTCTGAGACCGGGAGACGGGATTTCTCACTGCCCCAACTCAATCGCCTTTCTGGTGGAGTGGACTTTACGTGGGTATCCCGCCCTCCACGAGGTAGATCTGGGGGAATTCTTTTAGGCGTCAGAGGTGAGCCTATGGAGGTCTTAGCTAGTTCGAATGGAGATTTTCTTATTAAGCTCCATATTTGTAACAAAGCGGATGATTTCATATGGTCTCTAGTCGCTGTTTATGGGGCTGCCCAGGATGTTTACAAGCCTGACTTTTTGCGTGAGTTGGTTAATCTGGCTAAGGATAATCCGTACCCTATTCTTATAGGGGGGGGGGGTTTAACTTACTACGATTCCCTCATGAGAAAAGTCGGGGTCGATTCGATGAACATTGGCCTTTCATGTTTAATGCTGTCATTGACGGTTTGAACTTGAGAGAGGTTACGATGTTAGGACGACAGTATACCTGGGCTAATAGTCTTCCAGAGCCTACATATGAAAAGCTGGATAGAGTGCTTATGGATACTGAATGGGAAGATAAATTCCCTATGGTAATTGTTCGCGCTTTAGAGCGTATTGAGGCTCTGTCTGATCATGCTCCGTTACTAATCTCTGTTGGAACACCAGTACGAAAGACCAAACACAGTTTCAAATTTGAACTTGGATGGTTGGATCGTGATGGTTTCTATGAGTTAGTTAAGACTATTTGGGAGAAAACTGTTAGTGGTCAGACGCCGATACAACGATGGAATACTAAAATGCGCGCCTTGCGCAAGTACCTTCGTGGTTGGGCTAGACACACTACTGGTATCCTTAAAAAAGAGATATTACGTCTTACATCTCTTATTAACGATTTAGAAGCTGCTGCGGAAGTAAGGCTCTTGACTGCACAAGAGATTGTGATTAAAACACAATTGATGCAGACATAGCAAAACTACTCCGTGAGGAGGAACTAAAATGGTATCAATGTTCCAAAGCAAAGTTTATTCTTGAAGGAGACGCGGATACAAGATACTTTCATGCTGTCGCCAATGGCAAGCATAAAAAGAAACTTATTCACTCTCTTGTTCAGGATGAAGGTACCATTGAGGGGCAGGAGCATCTGAAATCATATATTACTACTTACTATAAGTCTCTGTTTGGGGCATCGCAAGAGAATTTGTTCTCGTTGGACGAGTCCCAAACATCTGATATTCCTAAGGTCTCTGTTGAGGAGAATAACTTTCTAACCGCCTCCTTCACGGAGGAGGAGGTCAAGAGAGCAGTTTTCCAATGGAACATAATAAGGCGCCAGGACCCGATGACTTTCCGGCGGAATTCTATCAAAATTTCTGGGAAGTCATTAAGGGGGATCTAATGCACCTTTTTGAGTTTTTACATGCTGGTCAGTTAGACATTTTTAGGCTTAATTTTGGCAACATTATTTTATTACCTAAGGTTAATAATGCGGAACGAATACAACATTATCGTCCTATCTGCCTTCTTAACGTTAGTTTTAAAATATTCACAAAAGTTGCTACGATTAGATTAAATTCTGTTGCTGATCATGTTGTGCGCCCATCTCAAACTGCTTTTATGCAAGGAAGAAACATCCTAGACGGTATACTAATCCTGCATGAAACAATCCATGAACTACACTCCAAGAAATTAAATGGGGTATTGTTTAAGACTGACTTTGAGAAGGCTTATGATAAGGTTAATTGGTCTTTTCTCCAGCAAACACTCCGAATGAAAGGTTTTTCGAAGGAGTGGTGTGTTCTCATTCAGTCTTTTGTGTGTGGAGGCAGTGTTGCTATAGATGTCAATGGTGACACCGGCAAATACTTCCAAACAAAAAAAGGTCTAAGACAAGGAGATCCTCTATCACCTATATTATTTAACATAGTGGCTGATATGTTGTCAATCCTCATTGAGAGAGCTAAGGCTGATGGCCAAGTTGAAGGTTTAGTTCCCCATCTAGTTGATGGAGGATTATCTATTCTTCAATATGCAGATGATACAATCTTATTTATGGAACATGATCTAGAGAAAGCTGGGAATCGGAAGTTAATTCTATCAGTATTTGAGCAACTCTCTGGCCTAAAAATTAACTTTCATAAAAGTGAATTGTATTGTTTTGGCGGCGCCCAACTATATGCTGATCTATTCGGCTGTGGTCTAGGGATGTTTCCTATCAACTATCTGGGAATACCGATCCATTATCGGCGTCTCATGAATGCGGAATGGAAACTCATTGAGGAAAGACTACAGAAGCGTTTAAATAGTTGGAAAGGCAAGTTACTATCCCTTGGTGGAAGACTAGTCCTCATAAATTCAGTACTCACCAATATGGTACTGTATATGATTTCGTTCTTCCTATTGCCGAAAGGGGTCTTGAAGAAAGTGGATTATTTCCGATCAAGATTCTTTTGGCAAGGGGATAGTGAAAAAAAGAAATATCGACTGGCCAAATGGAATGTGGTCTGCCGACCTAAAGAATATGGTGGACTAGGCATACATGATATGCAAGTCAAAAACACCGCACTTTTAAGTAAATGGTTATTTAAACTACTTACTGAAGAGGGTGTTTGGCAAACCATGTTGTAGAGGAAGTATGTTGGATCCAAAGCGGTGTCTCAGATGGTTTGGAAACTAGGAGATTCACATTTTTGGGCGGGGCTCATGGCCTCCAAAAAACATTTCTTTCGTTTTGGTACTTTTAATATTAGGGATGGTTCACAGATTCGTTTCTGGGAGGATAAATGGCTTGGCCAAACTACTCTCCGAGAACAATATCCTGCTCTTTACTCGATCGTTAGACACAAAGGAGACACAATTTCCATGGTAATGGAAAATAATACTCCTAATGTGACTTTTAGAAGAAGTCTAATAGGCCCTAGACTAATATCGTGGAATAATCTTTTAGCCCGATTAAACACGGTACAGTTGTCGGAGGGGATGGATGAGTTCAAATGGAATTTACTAGAGAGTGGTAAATTTTCTGTGGATTCGATGTACAGAGCTTTGATTCAACCTGATATTCCAGTCGATAATAATAGTAAAATTTGGAACATGAAAATACCCCTTAAAACGAAAATATTTGCATGGTATCTTTGTAAAGGGGTAATTCTTACAAGAGATAATCTTGCTAAGAGGAATTGGCACGGAAGTACTCAATGTGTTTTTTGTCATCAGGACGAGACAATTAAACATCTATTCTTCCAATGCAAATTCGCTCGTTCTATATGGTCAATCATCCAAATGGCCTCGGGTTTATCGCCCCCTCGATCGGTTGCCAATGTATTTGGCAACTGGTTATATGGGATACATGATAAATATGGGACTGTGTTTAGGGTGGGAGCGCTTGCCATTATTTGGTCGCTGTGGCTATGTAGGAATGACAAGATTTTTAATAACACTATGTCTTCTTCTTTGCATGTCATCTATCGAGCTACGGCTATTCTCCGATCATGGACTACTCTCCAGCGTATGGACCTCCGCCCCTTATTTGTGGAGGGCTGTACGCGTTTGGAGGACACGGCGAGGGATATTTTGTCCCGACATGGATGGCTGCGTGATCTTCGTATAGATCAACATTAGATGGAGACGTTTTTTTATCACTATGAGTTGTAATTTTGTTTTACCTTTGGATCCATCGTGTGTGGTTGAACGGTTGTGCGCATCCTAGTTATGCAGAGGCCGGGTGTAAACATTACTTTAAAGTAATATATGCGTCTATTTTCAAAAAAAAAAATCTCCAAGTCAAGTTTATGTAATGGCATTTCTGGAATTCATGGTGGCATAGATCCAATTAACCCAAGTTTAAAAGAGTAAAACTGACACAAGATCACCGAAATTGGGAGAACCTTGTGTTAAATCAGATAAATTCTTAAAAAAATATCAATCTAGAGAGTGACTAAATGGAATTTACTCTTTCTATTATATCGTCGGTCATAATAAACAAGACAGCTGTGGAGTGTACTCTATCCTGATGGATGGAAGCTACTCTTGTTTAAATTTGGATGTATCTACATAATAAATAGCGTCTTTTTTTGAATCATATAACAAACAGTGTCTAATTTATCTAAATTTTGATAAATCTGTGATATCTATTTTAAGATGAAAGGAATATTATATATGATGTCCCATATATATATGATGTCCCCTTTTCTGCTGGTCAAGTCGACCTCACCGCCTCTACCATAGGATAGGATTGCATACCCCAAATTGGTATGATAATAATTCTACCAAGAGAGCAAAATAACAAAGACGGGTCGGCATCTAGCTACACGTTGCATTGCCTGGTCGACCATAAAATCTCACCATGTGAGCTTATTCTCCTGGCAAAGAAAAAACACGTGTCGGATGTGTCTTCACGATATGGATGGACTTGAAGCGTAATGCACCTTTTTTTATTGCGTTCTGGGCAATGTACCGTACAAACGTGATTTGGGCAATGTTTTCCACTTTATGGTTCCTTGGACAACTTTTTTTTTTTTTGGCTCTGGGAGATAGCGGGTGCGGCTGTTTGGTTGACTGCGGTTCCGGTGGATGCAATGTACTGTATGTGATTGCTTGCCTGTTTTAGTCATGTTACTATGACCTCTTCTCAACATGGTAGACTCATCTCCTACACTACTTATATAATACAAAGATTAAGAATAAGATTAATTCATCCATGGGCGTTGAAACATAAAACTCACAACATGAAAGTTGTGCAAAATGACAAGATGAAGCTATACTTCAAAGAAAATTTTCGAATGACAGACCGTCCACGATCAATTTGTCGAAATTCATCTAAAAAAGCTACAAACATGAACACAAAACAGAGAAGATACACTTAACGGAAACTCAGAATCATTACCGAAATGTGATCACACGTGGATGCACATGCTTTTCATGCTGACCTCGTCATGAATCGAAGCATAGTTGTGTAGATCATAAGAGATGAGTAACATACGAATCACTACCCACACTGAGTTCGAAGAGACTCAATTTTCAACGGTCGAATGTGTGCCGAGACCTCGATGCACCAAGCTGCCGAAACCCACAGTCATCGATGCGGTAGATGCCATGTGGCTCCACCTCATGACCCTCCCAGCTCCAACACGATGCCCTAAGGAGCGTGAACAACACCCAGCGTCGCCATCATCTATTTTAGGAGACCTAGATCCATGGTTTCTCGTGGAGCAGCACGTGCGAGGGGATGAAAACTACTACAGCGACGTCTTCGACAAGGTAATGACGCATAAACACCGCCATTAATTTATAGTTGCTGATTTTCGGGAGTATGATCTCATTTTACTCTGCACGCCAGTTTATTGTTTACCATAACTTCACTCTCTAGCTGAACCCATCTTCTTTTTTAATTTATAGTTAAAGAAAAAGCTAAATGCATGCTAGCTTAATATTCTAATAGAAAATTCTGCTCATGATGAGATCACAGTGATATACTATTGTATTCATTTCGTATCCTGACATGATTACTTCTCATGCTTTTGTTTGAAATTTTTGTACTGAAATTTTGTATGGCATTTCCCTTGCAACATATAAACTTACTTTCATGATGTATTTTTTCTCTAAGGCTTGATTAATGTAGGCGAACGAACTGTTGTCAACACGTTTCAATGCAGAACCATCATAAAATAGTTAAATTGTCTCTTATTTCCTCAATTATCTAAGTTGTATATTAAATCAACGACCAACGGATAGAGTACTATTGTTTATACTACGGGCAGTTCTTAGAATATAAGATGTCCCAATCGTCAAAAAATTGTCCAATGAAACCAAAAGTAAAGAGCCCGCGCTGGTGCAGGCGCGCGACGCAGCACCAGGCGGCACGATGGAATTCCAACGACGCAAGAAAAATCTAAAAAAGAGTCAACAGAAAATGAAAAATGTCATGGAAAAACGAAAAATACCCTGACAACTTATATTTGTGTGTGCTCAGAGGAGCTAAGAAGGACAGGTTTTCTCCTTAGATTTTGAGAAAGTAAATTATTTTCTGTCCAGCTAGAAGAAAACGGCGAACACCTAAAGCCGTGCTGCCACCGCCGGCGGCAGGGTGTAGCAGCACTTGTTGAAGCTATCCATGGTGCGGCTGGACAGTGGCACGTATGCGTCCACGCTCCCGTCGCCCACGAAAGACCTGGCGACATAGATGGCGCCGTCCACCGGCACAGGACTGTAGCAGGGCCTGAAGAAGAAGGGTGCGCCACAGCCAAAGTCCAGCCTGTGGAACGGGATCGCTAGCAGGCAGTCCACGTCAACGTTGGTGCTCAGCCCCAGCCGGGCCTCCGCCGCGTCCGCCGTCGGCACCAGCTTCTCCTCCTCCACCGCCCCGGAGGTCGCGAAGTCGATGAACGACCGGAAGTAGGCGTCGTCCATACGGGCCACCTCTCCTGATATGAGCTCCACGGCGTACCGCAAAGGCCGGTCCAGCAGCTGCCGCGCCGTGGTGGTGGGCCACGCCCAGAGCACCACGCTGCCGGTGTATCCCTCCGGCACCCGTGGGCGGCGCATCCGCGTTCGCCCGTTCACGGCGATGCGGATCCTGGTGGCCTGCCCCCCGTCCAGCCCGCGCGCCTTGGTGACGCACCGCCAGAGGTGCGCCGCCAGGCACTGGAGCGTGGTGTACGACCGGGGGGCGCCCGCCGACACCCGCGACTTGAGCTCCATGATCCACTCCCGACTGAAGTGCACGTTGTGTACCACCACCTCGTCGCCGGCGTGGACAACGGCGTCGCTTCCTGGCTTCTCGTCGCGAGGCTTGACCTCGACGCCGCGGTGCTCGAACTTGATCTGCGGCGGTCCCCGTCGCGCGAAGAGCGACGTCCGGTCGTGCACCGGGACGGGGTCGATGGCGACGCCGCGCGTGGCCTGGCCCCAGGCGACCATGAAGTTCCGCATGCCGGGCCCGTCGGCCACCTTGTGGTGCATGGTGAAGCCCAGGACAAAGGAGCCGCAGCGGAACCGCGTGGCCTGGACCAGCAGCAACTCCTCTGCGCCGTCGCAACCAGGAGGGTACAGGCTCAGCACCTTGTTCCCCGCGACCAGCTGCGCGAGGGCCGCGCTGCCCAGCTCGGAGTCGGCCGTCGCCTCGACGAACCGCGCGCCGGCGTCGAAGAGCACGATCGCGGGGCCGTCGGTGCTGGCGTCCACGCCGAGCCGCCCCGCCCACTCGGGGTACGCGGCCAGCGCTCTGGCGAGCCCCGCCTGGAGGGCGACGCTGGGTGGCGCGGGCGGGTGGAAGGCGTAGACGTAGAAGATGTACTCGTCGTAGTTCACCCTGTCGAACACGCTCAGCGGGATGACGCCGCCATGGCTGACGACGTCGTGACCGTAGTCAGGCACCACGGACTTGGACGAGTGCACGGTGATCTCCATTATCATGTAATGAGCTCACTCAAAATAGCTAGAGAATGTGCTTTTGTGTACGTTGCCGTTGGATGAGATCTATCATGTACGAGTAGTATATATCCTGTCGTACTGTTTTTATTGGAGGTAGAAGATGACTTGGAATTCTTTTGCCCAAAAAGCCATGCATTGAGAGGAACAGAGCTATGCAGCAGGCACCGCGGCTGTATGGCAGATGAATCAGTATTACCTCGTTACATAATTTAAAATGTTTTGTGAAGGTAGCCCCGTGGCCATGTATGTTAGATTAATTAGTATTTCCTCTGTTTTAAAATGTGGTATTTTTATGCTACTAGCACAAATGCCCGTGCATTGCTACGGATTAAATGACTGTCAACTCTAAACGTTATCACATGAGTTACTCAGTTTTTTCTATATGCGTATCTACATTTTAGTTGTAGATGCATTCATATCTAGAAAAAAATAAATTTGACGAAGGATGTATGATATGCTTTAGTTACTCCTTTTTCCTCAACCATTCAACCATATTACAGGCAATTTATACTAAGTCATAATATGCACAAAATCGTCATATGTACAAATATCTACTAAGTTAACTAAGTGCAAATAGCTACTAAGTTCAACTAAATATTACTTGTATGTACGATGCAGATTGTTGTTAACTTAAAAAACAACTGCTCATTTTTATGATATACATGAAGTTGTTAGTTACGGAGATTGCCAAGTGGGCCTTTTAAGATATAGTTTAATCAAGTTCTCACTCAGCTTTCTTTGTCTTGTCTACCGCAAGCTCTTTTGTCCATCCAAGCTTTCTATTATTTCTCTCTCACCATTGATTCCTTCCTAGGTGATTTGGTGAGCACCACCGCCGGCCACCTCCGGCCAAACTTTCTGTACTATTGTGCCCATTGCATTCCATTCTTTTGCGCAGCTGAACTCCTAGATGCCTCTCGTGTGGAATTTGTTTGGTTGGTACCTTCTCACCTCTCCTTCTCTTCTCTGTCAGATCGACCATGAATAACACACCAGGATCTGATAAAAATACCATCCCACCTCGATCCCCATCCTTGAAAATATTCATCCCATCGATCAACCCACCTCGATGCTATCCCGCCAATCTGAATCCCTTCCCCATCCACGATTTTGGATTGAGGGGAGCCTCATCACTTAGAACGAAGTGGTGGACGGCATAATGGATTATTGGTGTCACACGCGTTAAACAGCCACTACCTCATTTGATGTCACCTGACATTAAGCGATGGATGAGGAAAAACCAAAGAAACTTTAATCGGTGATTTGCGAAGGAGATGAACTGAACTTTTACTCAAGATCATCATGATCCAGCTAGAAGAGATAAGATTTGTCATGGCAATGAAGATAAACATTACAGGTAAGTTACTTCCAATATTACCACATGTGATGTGACCCCCAAAAAAGGACAGTCCCTTCTCCTTCTGTCTCACAAGATCTTTGTTCTGAAAGTATTCCTCTTTTTAGGTCTTGCGGTATCTTCCTTCTGAAAATAAATTCCTCTTGTCTATATTGCAACTTTGCAAGTTCCTCATTCTAGTAATATATGTTACGCCTTGGTCTTTCAGTGCAATGTTCATGTGGAAATCCTAGCAATTTGCCCAAGATGATCTGATAAAAGAAGTGGTGGCCTGCCTCTCCTCTCGATCCTCTCTCTCACCCAGCATGACGCAAGCATCCCGTTGCCTCCCAGCAGCCAGCAGCACCTCTCGCCTCCATGCCCAGCTTCGCTCTCCTGCTAGTGCCGCCGTCTGCCACCAGAACGACCCTTCTCTCTGGCTTCCGCGTGGTCTGGCGGTAGCTACTCGCGGCGCGTGACTTTGGGGACGGGGGTCGCGCCGCGTCTTATGGTGTCGTTGGGCTGCGGTATGGAGGAGGGCGGACGACGCGTTGTAGGATACAAGGGATCTGGGCGGCACTTGTGCACGGGAGCAGGGCCCAAGAGAGCTGCACGATGGAGGAGCGCCAACCCCGGCCTTCTCCATGTCAGACGCACCATGGCGCTGGAAGTGATGCCGGCTCGAGCGCCGCGTTGAGGAGGTCTCCGAGCTAGCCGGGGAGCGGGTACGCCGACGCAGACCCCCGCTCTCTCCATCCTCGGACGCGTCCTGCCGACCCCGCCCTATCCATCCCCGGCCACGACTATCTTGATGCCGACCGCCGATGATGAGGGCGGGGAATGGGAGAGGGTGAGGAGGATTTACCGGAGCCGCGCTGCCAGCTTGCTCCAGGTCGCGCGGAGGTAGCAGAGGCCTCTGTTCACCGTTGCTCGGAAAGCCATGGTCGAACACCCCTGTTGTTGGATGTGGTAGATATTTCTATCCAAACGAACCGCTCGGGTCACTCAACAGTGGTAGGGATGTAATAACTCTAAAACGCCAGGGGTAAAAAAGTCCAAAAATGAACCAAACAAATGAAGCAGTTGTGCTTTTATCAGTAGGTATATAGATATAGATATAGACGAAAAGGTAAATAAAGAGTGCGACGAGTGCAAATTATATAAATTTAATAATTGCATGGACTGTGAACAAAAGAAATCTACATTAAATTAAATTAAGAATTATTTCATTTAGCTATGGAACTCCTCTTTTGATAACTTAGTGGAATGTCACCACTCCTGAAAACTTTGCTTGAACCACACAAATGATTATGATTTAATGCTGGATAGAGAATAATTTTAGTATTATAGACAAGGTTAGAAAAAAGGATCATTTTAAAGTAAATGTATCCATATGGTTACACAACATTGAGAAGTAAGATAAGCTACTCGTATGAACTCTATTACGTAACGAATAGTAAGATGAGCTACAGACCTCTCATCAAACTCTTGAATCCGATGCAAATTATACATCAATACATTATCGCCCGTGGACCATCCATTTAATTACAATTCCAACTAACCACATTATGACTCATGCATGTGGATAATTTAACTCTTTCACTCCACCCAGTCCGTGTAGTTTAGACACACAACTCCCTCCCGTTGGCCCATGCATTGAGGCATTCATCAAGCATAATTTTAATTTTTCTCTCTCGGGCATCCATCAAGCATATTGTTAATTTCTCTCTCTGCTGGCCCATGCATCCATCCATTCGTCTACGGTCTTGCTGCTGAGTCAGCTTGATGACACTCCAAGAATTATAGACGTATATAAACTGGTTGGACTTAGACTAAGAAGGCAAGGTGGGACTAAACCATGCACATTAGCTGCCATTGAGTCGTGACGGTTTAAGTTGCACCGTGCATGTACGTATTTGTGGCCTGACCCATGTCACAATGCAAGGACATCGATTGATCCGGCCTCACCCTTCGCTCGCGATGCTAAACAGAAAGTCTAATTTGGGCAGAATAGTGCAGAGACTTTGCCAGAGTCACAGAGACCCTCCACAACCAATCCAATCCCGCCGAGACTCGAGGATGCATGGCTGCAGCAACTCCTTCATGGTCACCTCCTGACCTCCCCTCCCACCGCTCCCGGAAACGCGCGTGGGAACCATCCTAGCCAGCAGCTCGTGGTCCGGTAGCAGCTCGTTGTTAGACTGACGGAAATCCAAGCCAACCGACAGTTCGTAGTCCGACAGCTTGTGGTCGGAGTGACGCAAATCCAAGGCCGGTGGTGTAGTTCTCGATGCGCGCTTCGATTCCTCAGCCACGACCAGCCTGTGGCAATGACCCTCCCTACTCGTGGCACTGCCGGCATCCAGGAGGTCGGTCGCCTAGAGCCGCATCTGCGAGGATTCGACATGCGGTAACTGGAATCAGGATTGCTGTTATCGTGATGCACATGTTGTACCTGGAAATCATAGGCGGGGATGATGAAAAAGACTTGGCCGAGAAAAAGGCTTTTTTTAAGACTTATCGGCTGCGCGTATGTAATCACTGAGAGGCTCTGGATTTTTCTCTGAAATTGCATTGCCCTGTAGTCACAGTACTAATTGCATTCCTTTTTTCTCTCTGTAATTGCCGTTATTAATTGCCGCTATTAATTGGTGGACACGGTAGTAATTGCATTCCTTTGTTCTCCTTAATTGCCGCTATTAATTGGTGGACGTGCACAATATCATTGGGAAGTCCTGGAACGTTGGATCTGGTAGATTTGAAGGCCTAGATCAATTGTTCCTGTCTAGACAGAGAAAACAGAGGAAATTCGTCCTTTTTAGATAGTAGAGATTTTAGCCTGCCAAAACACATTACATTTAGAAACAGAGGTACTAGTATGTGCTCCTTCCGTCTTTGAATACAAAACCACTTCATATTTTTTAGTCTAATAACTGTGACCACTAATTTTACCAAAAGAATAAAGTATACCATTGGATGCACATTTTGAAGAACTTTTTGACCATTTTTTGATGAATTAAAACTCATATTGTGTTAACTAAATTATTAGTCAAAGTGCTTGGCATGTAAAACAAAGTGACCTTGTATCCAAAAAGGGATGGAGTAATAGTACTACAGTTTTATAAAAAAATGGTAATAGTCCTGCCGATTCTCGTAGTTTAAAAAAAACTTTAACCACTAATTTTATCATCAAAATATGCGATATATGCTATAAAACCTACACCATTGGATTCATTACAAAAGATGTTTGCTATGTAGTACTAGTAGTATAATTTTTGTTGAGAGAATTTGTCGTCACAGTTTTTTGTTAAACCACATGCGTGCATGTTAAACTGAAATGGATGAAGTAAGACTCGTGCAGGCCCACCAAATAAATAAAATCCACCAAATTCATTACTACTTCTAACGGAGAGATAGGTGTATCAAATCACTGGCCCCGAAATTATCTATAAGGTTAAGGCTTGTCACATGCAAGTATTCCAAGGCCATCAGCCCCTACGACATTGTCATGCGGTCCCATTTTTCTACTCTTAACATGACGTGCGGTCCCGTGTGGCACTCCTTCATGCGGTTGGTGATGGCGTGCAAGTGCCGCTTTACGCGTAACCGTTTTCGCTGCATCTTCTCTTACTTCCGTTGTGGTGCCGCCGGTCCAATCCCCCTTTCTCTCTCATGGCATAAGAATCCACCACCGCTACCAATCACAGTGGTTTTAAGTTTAAATTGAGCAAACATGTCATAACTACTGAGCCTAAGAAACAACAGTAGTTCCGAACATGTGAGATCACCGTACCGACCCGCGTATCCACATCGCTTTTGCATAGATCGAATCACTATCTTCTTACATCTACACATGCCAGTAGGACATAACAAAAAAAAACGGAGATGGTGTTTTGGCTCACTGGTGCAAATGAACCTATTATAAGTAAAAACAAATTAAAATGTCAGAAAATTGAGAAAGAAAATTCTATGTGTATATCTGGATATTTGAGTTCTTAGACAACTTTTTAGGAAAAAGAGCATTTTGTGTAAAAAGATAAAAAATTGTCCAAGAATAATCATGTTGGAGAATCTGAATTTGTGTTTTTACATAGGACACAAATAATATTGTTTCTCAAGAAAGGTGTGTGTGAATATAGAATGTCCAAATATACATGTGGATATTTTTTCTATTTTTTTTAAAATTTCAAAGTATATGAATAATGGGTTTATTTGCACTCGCGAGCCAAATTGGATTTCCAGACATATTGCGCATATAGTAATTGCAAGTTTACCGCCTATAGTGTCATAGAACTAACCACCGCAAGTATACCGTACATGTCACGTATTGTTTGAATGTCGTGCAGGTGGCGCGGGGAGGCACGCCTGTTTGTCTAGTATGATCTAAGCCATGCCTTGCTAGCTAGGTCTACCAGCATGTCGAGCTTGTACCACATATACTACAAAGCTTCTTCCACCTTTTATTTTAGAACTCCACCTTTTGATTTCAAGTTTTCAACACATGCAGACTTCTGGTGACAAGTTGTTAGCAAGTCCAACAGCATCATAATTTCAGAAAACCTAAACAGGGCCCGACAAAGTGACCGTGTAATCTATAACCTGGCCGCCCCCCACTTCACGACCTGCCGGGGATGCTCTGGAATATCCACAGATCAAGGCCGGCCGACTATTTTGTTAATCGAGTAATTCATAACTTTAATCAAGAGGTACCCTTCAAAAAACAAACTTTTGTCCTTGGAAAAGTTGGAATGGATGCGAGCATTGGTGCTACGTGCGATCGAGGTGTGGTTAAGAAAATAAATCAAACTTTTTTGTGAGCGCCGGTTGTTACTTGTATACGAGATGTGTCTAGTAAGACTGCCTAATATAAATAAACAACACTGCGGCTTAAACAAAATCGGTTTATTTTTCTAAGCACCACTCTGTATTTTTTTCACTGCAAGAAAACTTTTGCAGTTGCCTCGAGTCATCGACTTGTTGGGCTCGCCTGTGATATGATTAGTTGTGTCGGTGTCGATATATCAATTTGCATCAACACCATTGGAAGCAATACGACGAAGTTTGTCTCTAGAATTAGAATCATCATCATTGTTATGACAATATTGCCACCAACATTCACTTTTCGGGTGATCATACATTTTGCAAATTTGACATGTGACGTTCCTGGCGTGGTGAGGTATACGATGACGACCACAACCACGGCCTCCTTTTTGCGCACTACGACCTTGATATTGCCCATCATGATGACCACCCCGAACGACATTTTTGATGTCCACGGTTTTGGCCATCACCACCTTGTGGGTTTTGGTGTGGGTGGTAGTATGGGCGATGACCACCACGCTGCACATCATTGGCAGAGGACTACAAAGACCCTCTTCCATGGCCGGTTTCAGCAAGCATTTGTTGATGGTAGCCATACGCCATGCGAGTTGGGCACATAGATCGACAAGAGTGGTAGCTGGAACATCATTGATTGAAGCGATAAGTGCGTTATATTCTCCATCGAGGCCATTGAGGATATACTCCTCTTCATCCTCAATGATCCCGCCAGTCGTAGCAAGTTTAGAAGGAAACCCTTTCATCTTGGCGATGAATTATACAGTAGGCATGCCGTGTTTCTTGGTGTTGACAAGGCGCTGCGAAGCACAGAGACACGAGTCTTGGACCGTGATGCATACATCACCTCAACAATAGGCCATACATCAACAACAGTTTTGAGCCCGAGGGCATGTGCAAGCACCTGAACCGACATGGAATTAAGTAGATAGCGCAGAACATGTTGATCCTTTGTAACCCAATCGCCATATGCATGATTGCGGGCGCCTTCCCAAATTTGCGCAGGCGCTGAGTCCGTGCCATCTAGCAACCCCATAACTTGAGCGCCAGTAAGTGCTGGAAGTACTTGTGCTTTCCATAGGAGATAATTCTTCCTAGAGAGTTTCTCAGAGGGAGGAGCCCCAAGGGTTTACCACCAGCGACGAAGCGGAGGAGGAGGACGCGATATGAAGTGAAGGTTTTTTTTGTGTGGGATCGACAATCATAATCGTCAATTGGATTTCTGTGGTTGTTTGGTAGGGGATCGGCGATCGTAATAGACGATCAAGCTCTTGTGGTTTTGGGAATTAGATATGACTATAGGTGGAAGAGGAACCTCTAATACCATGCATGTTGTTGTACGGGAAATGATATGTCACAGAGGGGTACATTACACCAACCCGTACATTCAGTTCACAAAAGGAAAACCAAACGACCTTACAATTATGATTGACAGTTGTGCTCGGAGACTCTTATTACAATTATGATTGACACTTGTTCCCATCATTTATTCTGAATTTGCAACTATAGACCATTTTATTGAACACCTTGGTCGACGTCGGCCATGGGCGGCATGGAGTAGCTAGCAGCACTTGTCGAAGGCTTCCATGGTGCGGGCGAACAGAGGCACGTAGGCGTCGACGCTGCCGTCGCCCTGGAAGGATTGCACGATGTACATGAACCCGTCCACCGGCACGTTGCTGTACCCGGGCAAGAAGAAGAAGGGCCGGCTGCCGCCGAAGTCCATCTCGTAGAAGGGGATCCCCAGCAGGCTGTCCACCTCCACGTTGGGGCTCAGCGTGAGCTCCAGGGAGTCCGCCGTCGGCACCAGCTGCTCCTTCTCCACCTCCCCGGAGCTGGCGAAGTCGATGAACGACCTGAAGTAGGCTTCGTCGATGCGGGCCACCTCCCTGGAAATGAGTTCCACGACGTCCCGGAGCGGCCGGTCAACCAGCTCCTGCGCGGTGGTCGTCGGCCACGCCCAGAGCACGACGTTGCCGGTGTACCCCGGGGGCACCCGCATCCGCGTCCGCCCGTTGACGGCGATGCGCATCCTGGTGGTCGCGCCCGCGTCGAGCCCACGCGCCCTGGTGATGCACCGCCAGAGGTGCGCCGCCAGGCACTGCAGCGTGGAGTACGGCCGGGCGGCGCCCTCCGGCGACGCCTCGGACTTGATCGCCATGATCCGCTCCCGGCTGAAGTGCACCCTGTGCACGAGCGGCGTCTCGTCGCCGGCTTGGGCATCGATGCTGCTGCTGCCTCTGCCGTTACAGTGAGGCTTGAACTCGTTGCCGCGGTGGTCGAACTCGACCAGGGGCGGGTTCCGCGGCGCGAACAGAGACGTCCGTTCGTGCACCGGGACGGGGCTGATGGCGACGCCGCGGGTGGCCTGGCTCCACGCGAACAGGAAAGTCCAGATGGCGTGGCCATCGGCCACCCTGTGATGCATGCTGACGCCCATGACGATGGAGCCGCAGCGGAACCGCGTGACCTGGGCCAGCAGCAGCTCATGGGCGCCATGGCAGCTTGGGAACAGGCTCAGCAGCAGCTTATCCCCCGTGGTCAGCTGCATGAGGCTGCCGGCGAGCTCGGCGTCGGCCGTCGCCTCGACGAACCGCGCGCCGGCGTCGTCGAGCACGATGGCACGGTTGTCGGCTGCGCCCGAGCCGAGCCGCCCGGCCCACTCGCGGTACTCGGCCAGCGCCTTGGCGAGCCCCGCCTCGAGGACGTGGTTGGGCAGCGGGGTCGGGGGGAAGGCGCACAGCCCGGTGATGTACTCGTCGTAGCTCACCTTGTCAAATACGCTGAGCGGGATGACGTCGGAGGAGCCGGCCACACGGTCACCGTAGTCAGGCTTCACCAGCTTGGATGACTGCACGGTGACCTCCATTATCGGCGTTTGGGGCCTCGACTAAACAGAAACGAGCCCTCCTTCCCGGTCTTGATGGACGGAACGTGGTTGCCTTTTGGTTTATTAGAGCAAGCAGGATAGTGTGGCTTATAAGAGCATCTCCCCCCCTAGCCCGGCCCCAAACTGTCTACAGCCCGAACCGGCACCCCGACCCATGTCGTCAACTGGGGCGGTCCAAGAAACTGTCCATGACTCCCTTGGCAGCGCACACAACGTCAGACTGGCCGCACAGAGCCCCTTGGCAGCAACACGACTCTCTCGCACGCGATGGCTCTCCTCCTGATGCCGGAGCAGTGAGCGAAGCGGCATGCCACGCCATTTCCCGCCCTCGTTTCCTGCTTTGTCTCGTTGTTTTCCGCCCTCGTTTCCCGCCAACACCGCATCCTTCCACCAGCTATAGAAGGAGCGCCGAGCCACGGTGAAAACCACGCACCCCCACCGCACACCATGTCTCGTCGTCCTAGCACCACTAGCGGTCACTACCCAGGAGGAGGAGGAGCCGAACCAGAGCCGATATCGACGGGCGACGCCGCCAACGAGGAGGATGACGTCTCCGACTTTGACAATGAGGCGGAGCCATCATTCGACTAGCGGGTGCTCCTCATCCATCTAATCAGCGCGCGGGCGAGAGGAGCACGTTGGAGGTTCTCAGAGGCAGGAGGGTGGGGTCTCCCGCATGAAGGAAGGCGGTCCCCTCTATGCAAGCTCGTGACACGTCCATTTTGCATCACTATTCTATGTCATAATTCACTGTTATTCATTGATATATTTCATATTAAGAGGTGATACTTCTGTTATTTTATCTGTTTTTGCATGGTTGACGACTTTTGGAGCATGGATCGCTGCAGTCAGGATTCTGATGAAAAAGGTGTTGTTTGGAGGCAAAATTCGCGAAGATCAGAAAATCCGGAAAAATACATGGAAAATCCTATTTTTCCAGAAGACGAAGGAAGCCAGAAGGGGAGGCTGAGATGGGCCACATGAGGCCCACACAACCCCCTAGCGCAGGCCACCCTAGGCCGCGCCACCAGGTGGTGTGGCCGCCCTGGCCCACCTCTGGCTCTCCCCTCTGGCATATATATTCCTCCAGAAACCCTAAGACTCGGGAGGCGACCACAGAAAGATTCTGCCGCCTCCGCGGGGCAGAAAACACCGAGAGAGAAAGATCTCTCCGACAGACATAATTCTGCCGAGAGAATTCCTTCCTGGAGAGGGGAGATCGTCGCCATCAACACCACCATCAAGCTGGACTTTATTGGGATCATCATTATCATCACCACCATCAGCACCCTCATCACCATCTCCACACCGCTGTAACAATTGGGTTGAATCTTGCATAGTTCTTAGGGGAAACTTTCCCAGTGTTGATTACTCCTTATAGTTGATGCTATTGAGTGAACCATTGAATTATTGTTTATGTTCAGATTGTTATACATTATTATTCCATCTCGGATCATGATCCATATGATGTCTTATGAGTAGTTCGTTTTGTTCTTGAGGACATGGGAGAAGTCATGTTGTTAGTAGTGGAGTTGTGTTGAGAAAGATTCAATTGTTTGATACTTAAGTTGTGGTGTACTTCTTCTAGTGGGGTCATGTGAACGTCGACTACATGACACTTCACCTATATGGGCCTAGGGGAATGTATTGCGTATTTGGCTACTAATCGTAGGGGTTGCCGGAGTGATAGAAACCTGAACCCTCGTTAGAAAACCATTGCATAAGAGACATAAGGGTCTTAGAGTTTAAAACTGTGGTTAGGTTTCTACCTTAATTACTTTCTTGTACTTACAAATGTTTGCAAGGGGTATAATCACAAGTATGTATCAGTCCTAGAAATGTCAGTACATCAGCACAGGTTCACCCACACAACACTTAGCAAGCTAAAAAAGATTAATCAACTATATGAAGCGAAAGCACTTAACAGTCTTCCTATGTGTCCTCGAGAACGTTTGGCCATCTTAAGTAATACACCTGGCTTGTCCTTTGCTACATAAAGGATTGGGCCACTTGCTGCATTTATTCCTACTGTCTTTTATTTACTCATACTTCGTTTACTTGCTTTATCAAAAAACCCTAAAAATCCGTTTGCTAAGTATTTGCAGAGAATTCCTGATCCAAGCCACTAGCCAGCACCTTCTGCTCCTCGTTGGGTTCGACACTCTTACTTATCGAAAATACTGCGATACACCCCCTATACTTGTGGGTCATCAAGACTATTTTCTGGCGCCGTTGCCGGGGAGTGAAGCGCTATTGGAGAGTGGAACTGGTAAGGAAATTTCTACTGTGAGTATTGTTTACTTCTGTTAGTTGCTTTATTTTTATTATGGATAATTCGCTGAGTTTCTTATTTGGTAATGCTACTACCACTACTAAGGTAGTAGATGAGCCACCACCTGCTGAGAATGATGCTTTTAAAATACCTACAAGAATTATTGATCGTGTTATGGATAACTACTATGTTGGGGATGGAACTGTCCATCTCGGTGATTATTTACTCTTTATACACGAATTATGCGGGTTGTTCAAGTGTACATGTATTACTACAGATTAAGTCAAGAAGAAGTTATTCTCATTGTTACTGAAAGGAAGAGCTGAGGAATGATATAAGCTGCTGAAGAATGGTCAAGCTCTGGAATGGGAGGAAATAGTTCCTCTCTTTTATTCAAAATTTTATCCTGCTAGTGAGATTCATAAAGATCGGAATTAAAAATACAACTTTTGGCCTCTTGATGGAGAGAGTACAACTCAAAGTTGGGGGAGATTGAAGTTACTAATGCTCAAATGTCCCATTCATGAGCTCCCCAACAATATTATTATCAATAACCTTTATGTAAGGCTCCCTCTACATGACAAGGATTTATTGGACGCTTTTTGTGCTGGATCATTCAATCGCATGAAAGAAGAAGCTAAATGGGATCTTCTGGACCGTATTCAAGACAAATGCTGAAGCTTGGGAGAATGAAAAATGTAGAAAGTTAGGTATAAATTATAATTATGAATGCATTGAATCTTTTATGGGAACTAATGACTTTCAAAATATTAAAAATTCTTATGGTCTAGACTCTCAAGCTATTGCTTCTTATTTTAAGGCTTTTGCTTCCTACATTGAAGTGCCTAAAAAGAAGTGGAATAAGTATCATGAACCTTATAAAGATGTTGCTAAGAGTGTTCCTGTAAGAAATACTGAAATTTATACTACTAATCATGTTTTACCTACACCTTACATTGAGAAAATGCCTTTCCCAGTTAAGATAAATGAACATTCTATGATAGCTAGTATAGTTAATGAAAGTACAAATAAAACTGTTGAACCTGATAAACAAATAGTTGATGAACCTATAATAGCAAATATGAAAGACTTTGTAACTAAATATGTAGAAGAGGGACACACTATCCTTTGTAAAGATACCTCTAATATTGTTTCACAAACTAGTATCATAAGAGCTAGTATTCCTGTGTTTTCTGTTAGAATAAGTGATCATTGTTACGATAGTCCTTGTGATAGCTATATTGTTAAGTTTATGCATGATACTGAAAGTTACTATGAGATAGGGAAAAGTGTTCTTATGCATCTCAATAATATCAAGTTTCCTCGTTTTATGCTGAAAGTTTTCATGTTGCACTTCTTTTGCCTTTCTATGCTTGTAGCCTCTGGTTTTAACAACTTGTTTGTTTACAAAATTACCTTGCATAGGAAGTGGGTTAGACTTAAAAATGTGTATTTTTTCTTCTTAATGCTCTCCTTCACTTCAATTCATATTCCTATGTGAGCATCATCAAAAATATCATGCCCATCTTAATGGCTATAAAGAAAGAGCTTTTTGGGAGACAACCAATTTATTTTTGCTTTCAATTTGTTTTTGTTTCTTTGAGTCTTCGAAGTTATTACTTCGGTAATAACCTCTCCTTATCCTTTTTGTTTGGTTTTTGTGTCAATATCAACCTCTAATGAGAGAGAAGTAAGATTTGGGGAAGATGCTGTCCCGAAACAAATTTTTGTGCTTCACCGTAAAAATTCAATAGAGATCTCTGTATGTCGGATTGACCTGTAATGTTTTGTGCTTCTGCCCCAGGTTGTTATTTAACTTTCATTAGTTTTGAACTTTTTGATTTGAGCAACATAAGAGTTTTGAAAAAATTGATCTCTACCTGCTGGTCTGTTTTGACAGATTTTGCCACTCTTGTATTTGCTTCTTTATTCGATTTCCTTTTTGAATTCTTTTTGGGTTTTAGGAAGGAGTTGCTACAGTATCTTATGTTTTGATGGTTTTCAGTTGAAGTTTGAAGTCAAAAGGTTTTATCACTTCACTTATACTAATGTTGCTAATGAGAACTGTGTGAAATTTTGTGTGAAAGAAATTTTTCAGGTAGTGGAGATAATGGTGTAATAAGGAAGTGAAAGGTTTTATGACTCAAGTAATAAGTGTATGAAGATGAAGATATTGATGTTATTAAAGTGGTGACTCCGGAAGAATCTACTAGATACCAAATTCAGAGACCTACAGAGTCTGTTTTCAAATAGGTAACAGTTCTGGTAAGAAAAGTTCCGCGAAAATACTATCCAACTATATTTGCAGTTTTTAGACAATAAAGAAAGCTACGAAGCGAAAGAGGGACGGAAACGGAGCCAGGGTGGCTCACACCACCCTGTGGCGTGGGCCCACCCTGGCCGCGCCACCAGGTGGTGTGGCCACTCCGGACTCCGTCTCTGACCCGTTTTCTCCCAGTACCTTCCTTTTGTTATGAAACTTCGTAATATAGAATCCCCCGGATCCCCCGAGGTTCGTATATCGTGTTCTCGTCATGTTTTTGTTTCGATCTATTTCTGCCAGGAACTATTCTTAAAAGCTTAGAAGCACAATGGTGTCTGCCAAGGATAAGGGAAAGGAGCCTATGGAGGAGGATCTCCAAGACCCCAAGCAGGGGCTGGTACCTTTAGTCTCTTGCGCTGCATCAACGGAAGTCCTACGAGTCACTAAGGAGTTCTGCGATAAGTACCGAGACTTGAGGAGGAAGGTGGACATGCTTCAATGGGAGAATAATAGGCTTAGCAAGATGCTGGAAGATTTCCTCACGTCAACTAAGAAAATATTACCACCACCACCAAAGGAGTAATTCGTCATCAGGTTTGGCATCCCATTGTTTGTTCCAAGCTTGAGGGAGTGTCGCGGTATCACATCACTATCTTCTATCTTTTTACCTTTTTAGTAGAGTCATATCATGAATAGATAAGTTATCATGTAGGATGGTTTGCATTATGGAAGTTTCCCCTCTCTCGTTAGATATGTATCCCTTGGTGTGAGTTGCCGTTATGGAATATTAATGAGAAGTTCTATCATTTACTCTTTTGCATATCTTATATTAGTTTTCAATTCATGGTTATATGATTGATCTTGTTGTTAGTATTAGTATCACTTTGGGATCATTGAGTTAATTTAGTTGGTTTTGGCAAACCTGGCTTGGTCAGTAGCAACACTATTTTCGAGAGTTTAATGAAAAGATAAAAGTACTCTAAAGAAAAATAATTTCATCATCTTTCTTTCTTGATTTGCTCATAAGTTTAGTATTCTCTAGTTAAGATCTTTTGTGCTTCCAAGGAAGATTGCATGTTTGTGTTTTATCATTTGTATGTTTGATTGTTTCCTTCAACTCTTATACTTGCTACCCAGCCTTGCTAGCCAAAAACCTGTACTGAGAGGGAATTCTTCTCGTGTATCCACTTCCTTAAACCAAACCTTTGCCATTTGTGTCCACCATATCTACCTATTAGCACTATTTCTATTCCAAGTAAATTCTTGTTTTGTCTACCTTCCAAATTAAACTTGTTATGTGAAAATTAGTGATTAAAGCTCTCACGAACTTGATGGCACACTTTACTTTCTTGCACCTAATAAACTTGAACCATTGTGCTCACCTATGTTGCGTATATGCTTGCGCTTTGTAAGTTGTGAATTAGCAGAACCATGCTGTCATGGAGAACGCTTTCAACATTGCACTGGTACTGTGTACCTAGTTAATATCATGTTCTTTTATCTATGGATGTCGTCGGTGTGAAATGAAAGGGGAGCTTGTAAGTCCATGGAGTTATACATGTGTGTTAGAGAAACGCCTGGGCCGCTGGTCTAATCCATGCTGACATGGTGGAAACCTGCAGCGTAACCATAACGAGCATCTATGAAGCATTCTTCTGATAAAAAAAGAGTCCTATATTGAGAAAAAAAGAGAAAAAGAGAAAAGAAAAAAAAGAGATTATGAAAAGAGGAAAGAGAGAAAAAAGCACCATATTCCCATGGTAAATAAGAAGATTGCTGAGATGTTTGTTGTCTATTTGCCTTGTCATTTTGATATGGGGATTCTTCCGTATCATCGGGCAAGGGGTACCTCGTTGGCGGTTCTCTATGAAAAATATGCTTACGATGACAATAACTTACCGGTGACTAAACTTGAGTAGCATGAGGAGTGGCCCTCGTATTCAAGGGACATGAGATTCTCAATTTACAACTTGTCAAGCATATTCTCATATTTGATCACTTTAATCTTAATCACCTAAAGATGCCTGTGATAGGGGCAATGAGAGCTGAAAGCTAGTAAGTTCCATAATTTTTGGGAGCTCTTTATGAAACTTGCAATCCCTTCTTCCCTCTGTGAAGGGCCTTTCTTTTACTTTTTAGTTGAGTCAGTAAACCTATTCCCTTCTATCTCGGCAAGTATTTTGAGTTGTTGTGTTTCATTCATTTATATGATGATTTATTCAATCATGTTTCTTATGTTCCTTGTTTTGCACATTGCTCTTATCTTGGTGATTACTACTTTGAAAGCTATTATTGAAAAACCAGTTATTTGTGAACTCCATCAAATTATCAACTATTCTTCGACCAAGAGCTAAGTTTGCCATTACCAATTATGATTCACTTTATGTATCTTTATTGTGTTTCCTTTACTTATTGCAAGTTAAGTTATATAATAGTGAGTTGTCTTCTATTATGATCTATGTATTGATGAATGTGATGCTTCTTGTCCGTATTCTTTTATCGACTCTTCAATCCATAAACCCGAGGCCATGTTTATTGAGCTCAGTTTCGCTTGGGGACAAGCGAAGTCTAAGCTTGGGGGGAGTTGATACGCCCATTTTGCATCACTATTCTATGTCATAATTCACTGTTATTCATTGATATATTTCATATTAAGAGGTGATACTTATGTTATTTCATCTGTTTCTGCATGGTTGATGACTTTTAGAGCATGGACCACTGCAGTTAGGATTCTGATGAAAAAGGTGCTATTTGGAGGCAAAATTCGTGAAGATCAGAAAATCCGAGAAAATACAGGGAAAATCCTATTTTTCCAGAAGACGAAGGAAGCCAGAAGGGGAGGCTGAGATGGGCCACAGGGGGGCCACACCACCCCCTGGCTCGGGCCACCCTAGGCCGCACCACCAGGTGGTGTGGTTGCCTTGGCCCACCTCTGGCTCTCCCCTCTAGCGTATATATTCCTCCAGAAACCCTAAGACTCGGGAGGCGACCACAGAAAGATTCCGCCGCCTCTGCGGGGCGGAAAACACCGAGAGAGAAAGATCTCTCCGGCAGACAGAATTCTGCCAGGGGAATTCCTTCCCGGAGAGGGGAGATCGTCGCCATCAACACCACTATCAAGATGGACTTCATCGGGATCATCATCATCATCATCACCACCATCATCACCATCAACACCCTCATCACCATCTCCATACCGCTGTAACAATTGGGTTGAATCTTGCATAGTTCTTAGGGAAAACTTTCCCGGTGTTGATTACTCCTTGTAGTTGATGCTATTGAGTGAACCATTAAATTATTGTTTATGTTCAGATTGTTATACATCATTATTCCATCTCTGATCATGATCCATATGATGTCTTGTGAATAGTTTGTTTTGTTCTTGAGGACATGGGAGAAGTCATATTGTTAGTAGTGGAGTTGTGTTGAGAAAGATTCAATAGTTTGATACTTAAGTTATGGTGTAGTTCTTCTAGTGGTGTCATGTGAACGTCAACTACATGACACTTCACCTATATGGTCCTAGGGGAATGCATTTTGTATTTGGCTACTAATCGTAAGGGTTGCCGGAGTGACAGAAACCTGAACCCCCGTTAGGAAACCATTGCACAAGGGACGTAAGGGTCTTAGAGTTTAAAGCTGTGGTTAGGTTTCTACCTTAATTACTTTCTTCTACTTACAAATGTTTGCAAGGGGTATAATCACAAGTATGTATTAGTCTTAGGAAGGTCAGTACATTAGCACAGGTTCACCCACACAACACTTAGCAAGTTAAAGAAGATTAATCAACTATATGAAGCGAAAGCATTTGCCAGTCTTCTCATGTGTCCTCGAGAACGTTTGGTCATTTTAAGTAATACACCCGGCTTGTCCTTTGCTGCATAAGGATTGGGCCACTTGCTGCATTTATTCCTACTGTCTTTTATTTACTCGTACTTTGTTTACTTGCTTTATCAAAAACCCCTAAAAATCTGTTTGCTAAGTATTTGCAGAGAATTTCTAATCCAAGCCACTAGCCAGCACCTTCTGCTCCTCGTTGGGTTTGACACTCTTACTTATCGAAAATACTGCGATACACCCCCTATACTTGTGGGTCATCAGCTCGAGAGGAGCTCGACACGCAGAGGGCGATCTACCGCTCTCTCGAAGATGAATGGTGCCTCGTTACGCTGCCACACCCGTTTAACAAGCAATCTTCCACTCTCTCGGCCTCTGAAGGCCCTAGCCACCGTCGTGGCCGCTCATAGTTTATTTTAGTTTGTTGAATTCCATTCTAACTATGTAAATAACATGATATGAATGTAATTTGATTTCAAAATTGTTTGCCTTGATCGTTTAGGGGCGCCGGTGTGGGCAGCCCCCCTCTAAACTACCGGCGGTTTGGGCAGGTGCCCCCAAAAAGTTCTGTGTTATTTGGTGATTTTTGTTTTTGAGGGAATGGATTTGGTGATATATGAATATATGAATGTACAAATTTGTCAAATTTTACATACTCTCATGTATATCTTTCAGCTAGGCTGCCTCAGCGTCATAGATAAATACTCCTATGTAATGACATGTGCGCTAAGCGAAAATCAGATCATACCTATATAATTTGGATTTTGCATTCCATCACCTGGAAGTTTTAGAGTTATTTCCTATGACCAATCACTTCAGAGTTACTTTCTGGAAATCACCGTTGTTGTTGTATGGTTCCTAGTTCTATCTAAGGAATAAGCATCGGCTAACTCTATGTCAGCAGCCGCGGTAAGACACTGACACTGTGAGACGAAAGCTAGGGGAGCAAATGAGATTAGAGACCCAATAGTCCTAGCCGTAAACAATTTAAATCCATGCTACGGACCATATTGATCTACTTTGGAGTTTTTTTTCTAGCGCCGATGTTTTGGAGTTGGCTTTGGAAAAATCTTGGGATATGTCGAAAGAGCCCGGAAGATACGTACATACAAGATGCGTGTATATTGATTGTGTAATTCGTGTGTGAGTGGGTTCCTTTTCTCCTATTTTTTTGAAACAGAGTGGGTTCCTTTTCCTCGTTGCTCACGTGTTGTACTACTAATTAAAATAAGCGAAATAATGGACAGGTGAGGCCCTGTGAACTTGAGTTACTTTGGTGTATATATCAGGGACATCTGACGTGTTGGACATCTGTGTATTAGGCGTGTGGTACTATTTTATTAATGAGATCATGGCCTTAAATAATAGATCTAATGGTTAAATTTTTTTAAATGATGTGGATCAATCTGGTGCCTCGAATAGTACTTATATTACTTTTAGTATGTAATAGATGGAAAGATAGATATTACATGAGATGAAAAAGAAAGAGAGAAAATGATAACAAGTACTATTTTTTTTGAACTAATATAGCCAGCTACTGGTTATATATATTTTTGGAGCGATTGCTTTATATGATCGCTCTGGCTATGTAAAAATGATAAGATTTTTAATGATATGAACTGTTCTCTTCTGCAGGTTATTTACAGGGGTACAAATACCCTCCGAGCTTGGTCAACATTACATCGCGTGGAGCATCGCGAACTTTTTATGGAGGTGTGCACGCGGTTGGAGGATACGACACGTGACCTGTTTACCCTAGGCGTTTATTGCATTCAATCATTTTGGTTTTGTAATACGCCTTCGTAGTTTTAATTTTATGTTGAATTTTATGAATTATTATTGGTTGTGTGCATCCTAGATATGCAGAGGCCGGATATAATACTTACTTTATAAGTAATAAAAGCGTCCTTTATCGAAAAAAACTATTCGCCGGACTAGCGCTAAAGGGGTTTGTGGAAGGTTTAACTGCGCCCCAGTCCCTCTGTTATCCTACCTTAATTTCCAACCCAAGCAAGCAGAGAAAACGAGAGATCGAGAGTTGAGGCGACGTTACCTTTCATTGATTGATCATAATCATTAATGGCGGCAGGCTGGTCGTTGCATGCATGGCTTTGCGATCTTGTTTAGCCCAACAGACAAAGATCGATCGGAGGAGTCCAAATCCAATCCGCCGCCACGGACCACGACAAGACACGAGATTTTTCTAGGGTATAGTAGTGATTAATTGGCACAATTAGTTGGTGATCCAAGGTACTACTCCTGCTTCACCCGTCCCTGTCCATCGATCGAGCTGGGGAAGGTTGGCTGTTCCTGGCGCTGGCGTGGATCAAAGAAAATAGTTTGCAGGCGGCTGGACAAGGAGAGCGAGACGGCAAGCCAAGTGAAAGAATGGAGGAACCCGAAAAGGAACGTAGCGAGAGGTGTGGCCGCATGGGCATATACTCTTGTCTCGATCGGCCGGCAGTGATCCATCCATGATTCGGTACGTCATTTCCCGTTCTAGTCGACAGACGAAGGTGGACGTCTATGTCCCGCGCTCGTTTCCCGTTATCTCCATATCCACTAATTTAAATTTCTCTCGCAAAAAAACAAAAGAGACAGCCCAACGGATAACCATCTAATCATCAAAATCAACGGTTTAGATTAGCACTGAAATATGGTTAGACGCGCGCGACCCGGTCGCACGCCTAATCAACTCTGAACCTCAATTAATTGTCAAAAAAAAAATCATGACGTTGGTTTAGTCTGCACACCACCAGGAACCCCCTTATTTTCATTTGAGGCAATAGTTCTCATGTGCATCATTCAAAAGGGTGAACTTTTTTAGATTAAACTGTTTTTTCTAGGTAGATTTGATATTATTTTTACTTTGTGATAGTAACTTACTCGCTTTGCTAACTCTTTGCATGCTAGGAACGCCTACAAACAAGTTGCAAGGAATCAGATGACAATATTTATACTTGAGAAAATAGAACTCACTGTTCTAGGAATTATTATCAATTTTCCATGCTTCTGACCTTTAACTTATTCTCATTGTATATTAACATCACGGGTGATGAAGTCGACGAGAGCATCATATTTACTTTATTTTTCGTCGACTTAATATGTAGTAAGACATATGATAGCAACTTCATAGATTCTAACTTTCTCCCATTTAGAGGTATAGTTCCTAGCCATCCCTAGAAGCAGGGATGCAAACAGTTAGTAACTTCATAGATTGTTTAAGGGATTATAAAGATCTTTCACGGCCTTGACCTAGATTTGAATCTGTATGGACTTGATCGACGATAGACGATGTGATAAGCCGCAATATATAATGGAAGGATGTACTAGACATAAACAATGCCTTGGCTCGACGAATGCTTTCATGTTTGAAATTCCTTTTGCCTCCGGCGCTCAAAGATTTAAGCTGCATTGGCTTTGCACGTGCACAACTATTAGTTAGAATAGGTGTGTGGTACAGCTTAAAGATTCACTCTTTTCACAAATAAGCGTACTTCTAAACTCTATTCGGCACCCATACTCCAGCTTGACGAGAGGATTTGAGTGTGGCCGCCATATCCAATGCTCTCGGTTCAAGCCTCTCCGACGCCCATTCAAGCGCATGCTTTTTGGTCCTTGGCCGACATGACCACGACTGCCAAAACTACTCACAGTTAGGGCTCTCATCACCGAATTCCTGAGAAAACTCATTGATTTCTTAGAGTTGATGCCTGCGATGTTGCGAGAAGTAGAGATTGCCAAAAATACCGTAACAAAGATAAAAAAATATATCACTCACATTGCTATTTTGCCCCCTTAGTTGAGGTTACTCCTTGTTTACCATTAGATTATAAGGGATGGGCGGCCTATGTTATTGGGTGGCACCGTAGAAGTCCTCCCATATATACCCATGATAGTCAGATCAATACAACATGCAAAAATTATGATTATATATTGTCGACAGCGGTACGAGAGAGTTTGGAGGTTGCTGGGTGGCTTCTCCTGTGTGGGCTTGCATGCATCCCAGGTAGCTATACATTAGTAGTTTTTTAAGATAAAAGGTGGCAACAGCCACTCGACTTTAAATTAATAAAGCCAGAATCTTACAAATTGAGAATCGGCACGAAGGCCACAAAGTATCATGCCACACAACCCAAACACAAGATATACGACACAAGGCCAAGTTTATAAACCAGAACGATAGCACTTTTCGTAGCAACCGAAGATAGCTAGAACCAGGATCTAGGTAGATGACTGGGTGGAGGCGTGGGGCGGCAATAAGGTATCTCGATGAAGCTTCCACAAGCCTTCTATCAAATCATCCCACCCCTCTAGATCTTTATTTTTGCTTAACGGTCTCCACAGCTGTAAAAAGATAATAGATTTGAAAATACAGTCAGCCGGTTTGTTTGAAACTTATGCTCGATAGTAAATTTGTTCTAAATGTTCCACAGAGCCTAGCATTGAGCAGCAAACAAAATCCGTATCAAATGCCTAGCTTTCACTATAAAGAGAGTAAAACTGCAAGAAAATCCTCAAAAGTTCGATGAAGCATTCAACATATCTCTCAAACCACTCTAGCAGAATTGAGCCATAATGCATTGGAAGAACAGATGGGCTACCGGTTCTTCCTCCCCACAGAAGGATGATGGTATCGTCCCCCGCGCCTAATCATGATGATGGTTTAGTCTGCACACTGGACACCACCACGAACCCCCTTATTTTCATTTGATGCACTAGTTCTCATGTGCATCATTCAAAAGGGTTTGTGATAGATTAAATTGTTTTTTCTAGGTAGATTTGAGATTATTTTTACTTTGTGATAGAAACTTATTCATTTTTCTAACTCTTTGCATGGTAGGAACGCCTATAAACAAGTTGCAGAGGAATCAGATGGCAATATTTATACTTCAGAAAAGAGAACTCACTATACTATAAATTATTATCATTTTTCACACTTCTGATCTTTAACTTATTCTCATTGTATATTAACATCATGGGTGATGAAGTCGACGCGAGCATCATATTTACTTTAATTTTATCGACTTAATATGTAGTAAGACATATGATAGCAACTTCATAGATTCTAACTTTCTCCCCTTTAGAGGTATAGTTCCCAGCCATCCCTAGAAGCAGGGAAGCAAACAGTTAGTAACTTCATACATTGTTCAAGGGATTATAAAGAAAAAATAAAATTTAAAATGTGAAAAATTCTAAAATAAAATTTTGTGTTTATATCCAGACATTTCTATGTTTATGCGCAAGTATTCGAGATAAATGAACACTTTATGTGACTTGTCTTAAAAAGACAACAAAAATGTTCGTGAATAGCGTCAAGATTTGTGTTTCTCACACTTGACACAAAAAGTAGTCTTATTTCTCAAAATTTTATATGAGAACATAGAATGTCCGGATATATATGCGAATAACCTTTTAACATTTTGAAATATATTTTAAAATAATGAGTTTACTTACCCACCACTAGCCAAATTGGATTTTCTCAATACTTTCTATGGGTGAATGAGGCTATAGTCCAAATAAATTCATTTAGCGATCAGTTAAATATATAGGAGTATATACTCGTCCAGATGCTGAGATCCAGCGTGGAGCTAGCTATCGGACAGTCCATTCATTTCTGTCATGTACTTATTTTCTTACATCTTGGGTCGTCAGCGGGGGCGGCGGATGCATCGCCTCGGCACTCGGCAGTCCATCACCCCGACGTGCTTGTCGTTCGTCGTCTTCAGGTCCTTGCCGCGGCGACGGCGTAGCAGCCGAGCACATACAGGAACGCGATGAAGACGAGCCCAAATAGCTGGAAGTTTGCCAGGTGCTCGGCGCGCTCCAGCGCGGCGCCGTCGCGGCACTCGACGTGGGCGTCGGCGCCAGGGGCGGGGAAGGTCCTGGCGCAACCAGCGGGGAGGGTAGGACCGTAGAGCGTGAACCCGGTCTGGAAGAACCAGAGGCCCTGCACCGCGACGAGGACGCCGGTGCCTACGTCGGCGAGGAGGCTGGCTGGCAGGAGCACGCCGAGGACGGTGGCGGCGATGCATAGGGCGATGATGAGGAGCAGGAGGTAGTGGTGGTAGCCCTCCAGGCCCACGTGGGTGGTGGAGTGGAAGTAGACGAGCAGGAACTCGGACGTGAAAGCGCTTGCGAGCACCAGGTTCAGCGCGGCATCCGACAGCGGCAGGTACCTGCATTCAGTGGTCGCCATTGCTGAGAGGTTATTATGCTAGTACTATTAAGGCGTCTTGTATAGCAAGATGAGTGAGTGACTGACCTGGTCTTGTGGGAGAGGAGGGCGAGCGCGCCGAAGAGGAAGAACATGAGGAGCATGCCGGCATGCTCGAGGCCGTTGAGGTGCGCCGGGTCGACCCCGCGGCCTGTGAGGAGGCGGAGCGGGTTGGAGTAGACCAGCTCCATGCACATGTCCAGGAAGGTGCCAGCGGTCACCAGGTACAGCTCCAGGAGCGGCGGTCCCGCCGAGAAGGGGCTCCAGGCGCGGACGTAGAACGCCGGCGGGTCGGCTGCGAAGCGCGCGATGGACGCCCACACCCGCCACAGGCCAATTGCCAGGAACAGCGAGCCCGGCAGCGCGTGCCCCACGAAGTCCCCCATCCACCTGGCGACCACGTACTACGTCCTTGGTTGTGTCAGGCTTGCCCTGGGGAAGTGCCGGTATGATTGCCGACGGGAGGAGCAGCGATCGCCTGAATTTACGGAACAGAGAGAGAGATATAGCTCTGTTCGGTTTTACAGCTGGGGCTTATAAGCACACGCACACAACGCTTACGCCACGCAGGCCTCTCACAACACACGTGACCCTTGCTTGTCCCCAAGCAAGAACCATCGGGGCGTACCTTAAGAACTTCCCAATCTTCCTAGGGAGCAGTACTATCAGCAGGCAGCCCTGTCCATTTGATCAAAACTTGAAGTATAGCCGTGTTCAAGTATTAGGAACCAATTCCGGCTCTGTATCCCACATCGTCCAGAGGCGGACACTGGGCAGCCTCCGAGAAGGTATGTGTATAATCTAATCTGACCGATAGTACTTTTAATTAAGAAACATGGTAAACATCATGTACTTGACTGTGGACAGGCAACAGGCTACCTTGCCGATGAGCACCAAAATCGAAAATGGTCCAAAGTATTGATATGCCAGTTTAGGATAGGGGCGATTGATAACTGAAGTCTGTGTATATGGTTGAAGCTTCAACAGTACTCTGTCGCCCACCTGATACTCACGTTCAACACGATGCTTGTCGGCATTAGTTTTCATACGGTTGTCGAGCTGCTTCAATATTCTTGGTCAGTAATGATAAACCGTGTATTTAGTCTCCTCGGTATATATTGTACCCGTGTATAACTCTGATTGTAATACCCCTACTATAAATATATGAGCCGGCCCTATTGGGTCTGTGTTGTACCCTTACAATACAAATCGTTTACCTTACTGTTTGTTATGGTATCAGAGCCGGCGGCTGTCTAGAACCCTAGATCGATCTCCCGTCGCTCGACCTACTCGTCCGCTGCGCCCACGTCGATCCCACTGCGTCCTCGACGATGGTTACTTCCCGCATCAGCACCTTGACTGCGCTCAGCTCAGGTTCCTCTGGTTCGCTGAATTCCTCCAGCGCCACCACGAGCCTGGGCGTCATGTCCTCCGCCATACCATCTACTCCTGTTAATCTGGCAAACCAGATCAAGATCGAACTGACCAGCGACAATTACCTGTTCTGGCGTACACAGGTGATCCCGTTTGGTTTTGTCGACGGAACTCTACCGTGCCCACCAAAAACCATCCCCAATCCGGCCGGCGCCGAAGGCGGCGCATCCCCGACGATCTCCAATCCCGCTTTTCTGGCATGGCACCAACAAGATCAGTACATCCTCTCCGCCGTCATCTGCTCCCTCTTCGAGAGCGTGATGGGGATGGTGATGCTGCTGACGACCTCACGTGCGGCCTGGGAAACACTCGAGGCTAGCTTCGCGTCTCAGACCACGGCCCGTGCTATGCAAATCCGTGGGGCACTCAACAAGGCAAAGAAGCTCGATTCATATGCATCTGTGTTCTTCAACAAAGTAAATGCGCTGTCCGATACCCTGACATCCATCGGACAGCCTCTACGGCCAGAGGAGTTCACCGCCTACCTGCTGCAAGGCCTTGACAGCGAATATGACGCTCTCGCTCAGATCGTCTCAGCTCGTGCACTCACAGACCCGATGCCTGTATAGGACGTATACGCTCAGCTGCTAGCTACCGAGCACAGAGTTGATTCACGTCGTGCTGAACTTAATTCAGAAATTCACATGGTAAACTAGAGTGCAAGGAACAGCCGTCAAGGGTACTCTCTGCAACAACAAACTCAGCAGTATCGCAGCGATCGTAACGATCGTGGTCAGTCTTCCAACGGCAACGGCCCACCTCAAGGCCGTCCCAATTACTTCCCTGCTGCACAGCCTCCTCCATCCAAATTCAATGGTGGGTCAAATACTGCATGGCGCCCCAATGAGCAGCAACGTGGCCAAAATACGTGTCAAATATGCGGCAAATTAGGACACGTTGCATCCTGCTGCTTCAAACGCTTTCAGCGTGATTTTCTGGGTGCCGGCAATGACGGACGCTACATGGAACGTCGGATTGCAGCCTTTTCTGCGACACATGGAGGGTCTACTTCGTCTTACCCGATTGACCCCAATTGGTACGTGGACACGGCGGCCACGGATCACTTCTCCAACGACCTCAACAAGCTCACCATGAAGAAACAATATCATGGCAAGGATCAAGTCCAGGCAGCTAATGGAGCAGGTATGCGCATTACACATATTGGTCAATCCCTTATTCCTACATCTTCACATCCACTACATCTTAAAAATGTCCTACATGTTCCTTCAATTCCACGTAATCTCCTTTCCGTAAAAAAATTTACTCTTGACAACAATGTGTTCTTTGAGTTTCACCCTTGGTATTTTCTTGTTAAGCATCGCGATTCGAGGGCGGTTCTTCTTAGAGGGGGATGTCGTGGAGGCCTCTATAATCTTGATGTGTCTTCGGTCAAGCAAGTTTTCAGTAGTGTCAAGGTGTCACGTGAGCAATGGCACTCACGTTTAGGTCATCCAGCTACTTCCATTGTCCAACATATTCTACACCGTCATGAGCTTCCCTCAGTGTCAGTTAATAAAGCTGTAATTTGTGATGCCTGTCAGCAAGGCAAGAGTCATCAGTTAACTTTTGGTCTTTCTACTCGTGTTACTACATCACCACTTGAGATTATTTATTCAGATGTTTGGGGTCCTGCCCAAACCTCTGTTAGTGGACATTAATTTTATGTCAGTTTTATTGATGCTTATAGTCGTTTTACCTGGCTTTATCTTCTCAAGCATAAATCAGATGTATTCCAAATTTTTCTTCAGTTTCAGCAACATGTTGAACGTCTCTTGAGTAGAAAAATCATACATGTACAAACTGACTGGGGGGGGGGGGGGCGAATATCATAGGCTAAATAAGTTCTTTTTAGACATTGGTGTTTCCCATCGCGTGTCATGTCCACATACACACCAACAAAATGGTACTGCTGAACGTAAACATCATCATATTGTAGAAACAGGGTTGACTCTCTTAGCTCATGCATCTGTTCCTTTTCATTTCTGGAGTGATGCCTTTTCTACGGCTTGTTTCCTTATTAATCGACTTCCTAGTCGTGTCATATCCATGCAAACTCCCATTGAACGACTACTGGGTGAAGTTCCTGACTATACTTTCTTTAAAGTGTTCGGATGTGCATGTTGGCCTCACCTTCGCCCATACAATAATAGAAAGCTTGAATTCCGTTCTAAGCAGTGTGTCTTTCTTGGTTATAGCTCACTCCATAAAGGTTACAAATGTCTACATATTCCTACAAATCGAGTTTATATCTCATGTGACGTTGTCTTTGACGAGACCGTTTTTCCCTTCTCTCACACCTCCTCAAATACCACACCACAACCTTCCACTATTCCTCGCTTACATTCTGACCAATTTGTTGATGTCGCACATACTCCGCTGCTTCTTTCTAACCATGGTGCAGGTGTGGGA
The DNA here is from genome assembly GCA_910589775.1 of Avena eriantha. Taxonomy (NCBI): domain Eukaryota; kingdom Viridiplantae; phylum Streptophyta; class Magnoliopsida; order Poales; family Poaceae; genus Avena; species Avena eriantha. The sequence goes on from OU342746.1 coordinate 442,044,767, forward strand.
AAAGGAGCTCGCTTGGAACTTCTGGATGCTGAAACAGAAGATACAGCCGATCGAACTAATCCTGGTGTTCACATTGATTCGTTGCATGGCATTGATCGTACTAGTCCTGGTGTTCTCATTGATTCACTGCATGGCGTTGGGGCTGGTGCCTCCACTCCCGCTCGGCCAATTCCAATATCTGCCGTTCAATCATCTAGTGTTCTTCTAGATGGGACGTGTGACTCACCTGGGTCGGCCTCATCTACCACTCAGTGCAGTGGGTCAACCACCTCACGCGCCTCAGCTGGACCAGTACCAGACGCGACACCAACTATCGCTGCTGATCGACCTGGTGTTACAACCAGGCTACAGAGAGGGATTAAACACCCGAAGCAACGTACCGACGGAACAGTGGCCTGGAGTGCTACATGTCTGTCCACTGATTTGGTTCGTTCTGAACCACGTGATTATCGTGACGCTATGAACTGTTCACAGTGGCATGCTGCGATGGAGGCTGAGTTCTCTGCCCTTCAAAAAAATAAAACATGGCGTCTAGTTCCTCCAAATCCTGAAGTGAATATTATCGATTGCAAATGGGTGTTCAAAATTAAGTACAAGTTTGATGGCTCTATTGAAAGGTACAAGGCACGTCTGGTTGCAAAGGGCTTCAAACAACGGTACGGTCTTGACTATGAGGATACATTTTGTCCGGTTGTCAAACCCACTACCATTCGTCTACTGTTGTCTATGGCTGTTACACAGGGTTGGCATCTCCGCCAACTCGATATTCAGAATGCCTTCTTGCATGGGGTCCTTCAGGAAGAAGTTTATATGCGACAGCCACCTGGGTTTGAGGACCCTCATCATCCTGCTTACTTATGTCGTCTTGATAAGGCGCTCTATGGATTAAAGCAGGCTCCACGTGCTTGGCATACTCGAGTCAGTTCAGTTCTCAGTAGCCTTGGTTTTACCCCTTCTACTGCAGATACATCATTGTTTATCCTGCGGTGTCCAGATGTGACTATATACTTGCTTGTTTATGTGGATGACATCATTGTGGTGAGTTCTTCCACTTCTGCTATTGATCGCCTTGTTCATCAGCTTAGTACTCCATTTGCTCTTAAGGATCTTGGTCCACTACATTATTTTCTTGGTATCGAGGTACAAAAGTCCTCTTCTGGTGGTCTTCTTTTGAGTCAGCGCAAGTATGCATCAGAATTATTACAACGTGCTGGTATTCTAAAGTGTAGTCCTGTGTCTACCCCGATGCCATCTTCAGATAGATTATCTGCCACTGACGGTACACCTCTTTCACCAGAGGAAAGTACGAGATATCGCAGTATAGTTGGGGGTCTTCAATACCTTACCATGACACGTCCTGATTTGTCGTTCGCGGTCAACAAGGTCTGTCAATACCTTCATGCCCCCACATGCACTCATTGGTCCGCTGCTAAGCGGATACTTCGTTATGTTAAGGCTACTATATCACAAGGACTACTTCTCAGACCGTCTACTCAGGCACCTACACTTTTATCTGCCTTCTCTGATGCTGATTGGGCTGGGAATTCTGATAATTGGCGATCAACCGGGGGTTTTGCTATATTCTATGGTGGTAATCTAGTTGCTTGGAGTGCCAGAAAACAGGCTACCGTGTCTCAGCTCTAGTACAGAGTCTCAGCATAGTCCGCCAATCCTATGGTGTGATAATATTGGAGCAACATACCTTTCTGCAAATCCTGTTTTCCATGCTCGTACAAAACATATTGAGGTAGATTTTCATTTTGTGCGAGAACGGGTTGCACAGAAATTGCTTCAGATACGGTTCATCTCCTCCAAGGATCAGCTAGCTGATATATTCACCAAGCCTTTGCCGTTACCACTATTTCAAGCTTGTAGACGCAATCTCAATCTGCATGGACCAGTTGAGATTGAGGGAGGGTGATAAACCGTGTATTTAGTCTCCTCCGTATATATGTATTGTACCCGTGTATAACTCTGATTGTAATACCCCTACTATAAATATATGAGCCGACCCTATTGGGTCTGTGTTGTACCCTTCCAATACAAATCGTTTACCTTACTGTTTGTTAAGTAAAGCCAGTTGAGCTGCTCTCTCCGCCAGTACATCAGTCACTTGTGATGGTTCTGAATCCACTTCAAGAATTGCACAGAAATTCGGCTCATGGCCGTATGATGCCTTGAGTGGAGAGGAGCCAATAGCTGAATGGAAGGTACAATTATACCAGAACTCAGCTAATGCCAAACAGCAACACCATTACTTGGGTTGATCTTGGACAATACACCTCAAGAACATCTCGAGACACTGATTTACTCGCTCAGTCTGGCCATCATACTGAGGATGGTTGGCTGTGGTAAAATTCAGTTTTGTGCCTAGTTAAGAAAAAGAAGCTTCAGAATGCGCTTGTAAAGATCCGGTCTCGGTGAGAGACGATGGAGTGTGGCACACCATGTAAGTTGACGACTGAATCTACAAAGTGTAAGAGCAACTGATGGTGCGCTAAAAGGGTGTTGAAGTGGGACGAAATGGGCATACTTGCTGAAGCGATCCACGGCCACCATGATTACATTGCAGCCATCAGATAGTGGAAGACCCTCCACAAAATCCATGGATATGTCACGTCACGGTCCAGTGGGCAATGGCAATGGTTGTAACAGCCCCCAGGTGGAGTGTTCATGTTCTTGGCATGTTGACAAACATCACATTGGCGCACAAACTCTGTCACTTGTGTTTTTAGGACAGCCCTTGCAAACAATCTTTTGATGCGTTGGTATGTTGACTGCACACCGGAATGACCACCAATCACACTAGAGTGAAATGCAGTGATGATTTTAATCTGAAGAGCTGAATTAGAGCCTAGACATATACGACCTTTGAAGCGAATAATTCCTTGGTTCAGTGTATAACCATGTTCATCTGGAGTGATGATGCATGCTTCCAACATCGTGCGTACTTCCTTTCAATCTCAGATTTGTGCTCCGGGGAGTAGCGGTACGGTCGCATGTTGAAGGGTGCTGCCTCAGGTTTGAGCGCAATGGCGTGATCATAAGGCCGAGGTGGTGGCGAGGACGATGGTTCAGAGAACAAATCAGTGAAAGTGTCAATCATTTGTTGAACATTTTCAGGAACCGCAGTGTCGATCTCTTCAGTTTCAGGTTACACCACAACCAAGGGCCATACCTCGTTGCCTTTTGTCCACTTAGCCAACTATTCAATAGGCAATTGTCGGACGGATAGATTGTTGGTTGGTTGTACACCTAACAATTACACATTTGCCTGCATTTGTCACTCTGAGTGTTTTCAGATCCCAATCTCCTTTTATACGACCATGTTTCTTCGGCCAATCAACACCCAAGATGGCATCATAGGCCCCTAAAGGCAGAGCGGGCATAGTAGTACTGAAAGTTTATAACCTGAATCCAACAAGAAAAAAATGGGATAACTTGGTCTTACTGAAATATTTCATTATTTGCTAACTTGACATTTACAGGTGTTGTTTTCTGAACCGGGTAATGTAACCGCGAGAGAATTGCTTCATTGAGAAAACTACATGTGCTTACCGAATCAATAAGGATCAGTACTTGATTTTCTACTAAGCCTCTCAAACGAATTATATCCGGGTGAAAACCTCAGATTTGGCTTGCCATATCAGGCGGCGACGACGTCGTTGACGTCGTACCGTGCATGGAGGCATCGTCTTGGGGACATGAATCTGCACCGGGCTGCAGTTCTTCACCATGAATCCCGGTGTTGGCCACATAGAAGGCGTCTTGCTGTGATGGCCTCTCGGCCTCTTGAGGGTATCGCGGCTTGCACGATGAGGATCTTCCTCGGGAGGCGCGAGCAAGCCTCCGGATGAGCGGTAGTGGGTTGGCTTCTGTGCTTGATGGCGGGCTAGTGGAGACTGCACTCTTGCGTTTGTTGAGGTTGCTAGGAGGTGGCCATTGTGCCGACGACGTACTCCGGATTTGGGCTAAGGTCAGAGCAGCAATGCTCCCAGCTAAGCCTTTGTTGGCTCGCGGGATTGAGGCGGAACGCGTCTTAGCTGCGACTGGTAGTTTCTTGGAAATATCGACAATGCACAAGTGGTGTGACTTTCATCGACAGGGGTTCTGTTTAGCAGAGGAGTTCACTCCGTGGTGTCTTGGAGAAGCGCTCGACGATTTCGGCCGTAGTTGTAGTCTTGTTTTGAGTGTTGGGTGTGTCAGCCTTTTCTTAGGCTTGTAAATATAGGTGTTCGGCCTTTTCTTAGGCTTGTAATTCAAACTTCTTTTCTATCAATGAATCGAAACGCAAAGGTTTTTGCATTTTCGTGAAAAACAATCCGTTCCAGCCATGGCAATAATCCACAAGCTCAACTGTTGTGCTTCAACTATATATTGAAGTTCAATTATGTTCGTTAATCCAGAAGCTCAACTGTTATGCTTCAACTATATCTTGAAGTTCAATTATGTTCAGAACCTGTTTGGACAATGTTATGCAGCTTCTTCTGTAGTCATAGTATGAAGCCCTGATTTTTGAAAAAAATGGGCATTTTATTACTTAACAGTAATGTTTACACGCCTCTGCATAACTAGGATGCATACAGCCGAACAATCATAGAACTAGAGAACAAAGTAATGTACCAGCATTACAAAACATGCGATGAAAATAAATAAACGGCCTTGAGCTATGGCATATCTATCCACAGATCACGCTGCCATCCATGTTAGGAGAAAATATCTCTAGCCATGTCCTCCAGTCGCGTACATCCCTCCACAAACAAGTTGCAGAACTCCATACCTTGGAGAGTAATCCATGATCTGATGATAGTCGTGGCTCGATAGATAACCTGCAGGGTAGAAGACACAATGTTATTAAAAATATTATCATTTCTACATAGCCAAAGCGACCAAATAATGGCAAGCTCTCCCACCCTAAACGAAGTCCTGTATTTATCCTCTATCTCATGCAACCAGTTGCCAAAAATATTGGCCACCGAACGTGGGAGAGATAAACCAGACGCTACTTGGATGATTGACCATATAGCACGGAAAAATTTACACTGGAAGAATAAATACCGGATTGTCTTATTATGGTGACAAAAAACGCATTGTTTATCTCCATGCCAATTCCTCTTAACAAGATTATCTTTTGTAAGAATTACTCTCTTACGAAGGTACCAAGCGAATATCTTCGTTTTAAGGGGTATTTTCATCTTCTAAATTTTACTATTATCATCTTTCTTGAGGACCATAAAAGAGATGTGTTGCATCATCTCTATGATAGGACATGGTGCCAATATGAATGCTTATAAAACACATAATCAAGTTTTATCTATACTATATTGCTTGTATGTCCACTACCACTTAAAAAGAGAATAGACAAGTGAACCCATGAACCCGAGTCCATTTTAAATCATAAGAAGCAACTTTTCAGTACCATTGCTATCATTTATATTTTATGCAATTAAATATTTCGAAAATACAAAAATGTTTTCTATATTAGCAAACAAAAACCCGAAAACACCTTTATAGAATTGTTATTTCGTTGTTTGCCTAGTAATAAATTATTATAATTTATCTTATTTATATTTTATTTCATATTACTAATACGAAACCTTGTGCTTGACAACCACACACTGAAGTTGGGGATATAAGACAAAAACTTTGCTTTGCAGGTTGCTAGATGAGGAGAAGAAAACATATTTTTGTTCCAATTCCCCGAGTGTTCGATATAAACCTTCGAGTCACCCTTGTGGGGAAATGGCGATTACTACAACACTCTGCACTTGGAGTCCTAACGAGTTGATACACATGGAGTTGTTGACATCAACATGATATCTAATATTTAAATTGCAGGGTAGATAAATAACTCGAACCTACTTCTAATTAATTGTCGGAATTTCGATTCCGCTTAATATTGCTGAGTTGTATCGTATCTTGCCATGTCATGCATCATATCATAAACAAGCCGGATCTTATTTCGTAGTATGAAATATTGCATTCGGTGTTCCTTTTAGTGCTTTGATTCTTCCCAGATTAGGATGTTGATATGATGTGAGCTTTGACAAGTTCTTCAGATGATGTAGCTTTGGCAATGCTTTCCAAGAGAGCATCCTTCCCTTGCTACCTATTTTTTATTTATGCATTTAATTCTCTCTACTGCTAGCCGTGTTGCGATGCTTTTGTTTTCGTACCATTTATATTTCCTGCAACCTATATTGTTTTGGCCACTTCCTATTTCCCGTTGTTTGGGTAGATAGTTGGCCTTGCGAGTCGTAGTTACTTGCTCAAGTGTCGATTTGAGTTGTCGAGTTAGTTGTTGGTAGGCAGGTGGCCTGGTCTTCTTGCCGGTCAGTCAGTCTGTAGATCCAGTGAGACTCGGTTCTGGTGGTCAATGTTCGTCACTCTCGCGGGTGGTGGTCGTGTCGGCTGCTACGGTATTAGTTGACGTCTTGCAGTTGTGCGTGTGGAAGATGGCAGGCGGCATCGTTTCTCTTATTCGTTTGCATCGGGATGAAGATGACGGTGTCGTGATCTGGTGACCATGGGGAAGATCTCGGCCGACATGGCACAAAATCACGAGCTCATTGCTTGCGACCCGGTTCATCACCTCAAGAAGCATCCTCGTATGTGATGGTGCTCTCCTAGATCTAGGTACGACGGTTATCCGGCGCTACCATGCTGGCGGTGGAGGACTATGGACGATGGTTTAGCTGAGGCACAAGTTTCTCCAAGGATGAAATTGTAATTCTTACTTGTGACGTTCTTTGTGCAAAGTTGATTGACAAGCATATTTATCTTATGTGTAGACTATAAATGTAATCTCTATAAAATGATTGTCTAATAGGATATATGGTTACTTAAAAAAACTTATGGCAGGGAGTTTTAGCGCTAGAGGAAGGAAGTAAGAAAGTTTCTATAAAAAGTAAGCGTGATAGAAAGCGTGAGATCGTATCCCTTTTGATAGAGGTTCTTAATCCCCGGGATATCTCCTAAGGAAGGAAGAATGAGAATCATTTTAGTCTACTGGTTCTATTCCTGTAGCTGTAGTAGTAAGCCTTTCAGGAAGGTTCTATTAAGCAAACCTGTAAGTTAGTGATTCAAAGTATAGCCCTGGTGCTGGTGTATGAGATATTGCATTTTCAGTGAACGCTGATTAAGAATCCGGTCCCCAAGGGGGATTGATGTTTGAACTTCTGGTGCCCCTTTTCAATGAGAACGATTCCATTGTAAACATAGGTATCCTTTCCGGTTGCTAGAGTTTGCTATACCCCACCCCCGGCTAGGGTGACCAATTGAAGGAAAACGTCAGCTTGTGACTAATTAACTGCTCGACCTGGGGTGAACCAATTCCTGTTTACTTACTTTTATCCATGTGGGGGGGGGGGGGGGCGTTTATATTCAGCTACAAAATTTATTTTGTATACTGCAGGCGGTTCCATTTTTTTCTTAATCGGAGTTCTGGGTATGGGCTTATATGGTTCCAATGAACCAGGATATGAAAAAAAAAAGTCATATAAATAAATAAATAAGATTTCCAACGCACATCACCCTAAGGGTCAACTTAAGCCCCTTCCTTAAGGAAAGATAATCGTGGGTCATATGTATAGGACCAACTGGGGTATTGGCCATGGACTTAAAGATATTTTGGAAGCTCAGAAGGGCCCATTTACAGGACAAGGCCATAACGCTTACTTAAGGCTAACGACTAATCTTTAGAGGAAAGATAACAACACTTTTCCCTCTAATCGAAATCGACAGTTTTACTTTTTGAAAATGATTGGTGAGTGATTCATACACAACATCCCTTTCTTTTATCGAGGGTTCTAGCAATTGATACCCTTTTGCAAATAATTGAAATGCAATTTAGTGATCTGGGTCTTTAATTGTTGGAAACTTGTCAAGTTCTTCTGCCAAGGCTTGATTAATGAACCTACAAAATCCCTCGAATTGGATCTGACTAAATCCGGGTATTGTGAAAGGTAACTCTACCGTGCACGCTAGGCCGGGATTAACAGTTTTTTATTGTTTGTTTTGCATATCAGTCAGACTGAAAGTAATGAATGAAGATGAAACTTGACAAATTGCCCAGCATAAATCTTAGCATGAATCTGAATCGAAGTGTGCAAATGTGCATGCTAATCGCCGCAGCCAGGGAGATAACTGATCGTGACTCGGCTTATGGGCTGGGACGGGCAGAGGTTTGGACTACATTGTGATGGGCCAGTGCCAGCCTAAACCCTCTGCCCGATGCTGGGCTACCTAACTTTTGGCAATTTCCGGACGAGGCAATAATGCGGAAATCTCGACCGACACGGGAGAATGTGGTTTCCTTTTCTGATAGTACTATTGTTCCGGTTCAAATTTGCCGGTATACGATTCCGTTTCTAATTCACGTGGCAGATCGCTACAAATACGGAAGAACCGGTGCGTAAGGAGCATAGCATCAGAGGAGGAAACACATCAGATCGAGCCGCCGCGGTTGCGATGGACATCCCAACGGACGTCCTGGTGGAGATCCTCGAGCGGCTGCCATGGACCTCGCGCCGGCGGCTGCGCCTCGTCTGCCGGTCCTGGCGCAACCTCATCCACCAGCACACGGCGGAGATGAAGCAGTGCCGCGACGCGGTGCTCCTCGTGGTGACCACGGAGTCCGCGTACCTCCTCGACGGCCTAGACTCGTCCAAGCAGACCTGCATACCTCGAGAGCTGTGCCCTAGTGGGGGCATGGAGGCCTACAAGGACATGGTGTTGTTCGACGTCTGCAACGGAGTGCTCTGCCTCTGCGACGACACCCAGCCCGGAGGCGCCATCACGCTGGCCAACCCGGCCACCGGCGACGCCCTCGCCCTCCCGCCAATCCCAGGCGACGGCATGATGTTGTTCAGGAGCCCCAACAAGCGGAGGTGGCACGAGGCGTACAGCCTCGGGTACCACCACGGGACGGGGCAGTACAAGGTGGTGTACGTCCCGTGCTTCTTCAAGACCAAAGAGACGCTCCACGTGTTCACGCTGGGGGAGGCGTCCTGGAGGGAGGTTCCGGCCCCTGGCGCGTGGTGCTGTCTGAACGCCGGCCTCGTTAGCGCCAACGGGGCGACGTACTGGGTGACAATGTGGGATGGGTGGGAGAGGATCATGTGTTTCGACCTCGAGAGCGAGCAGGTGACCTGCACCAAGCCATTGCCTAACGCGGCGCCAAGGGGCAGACCCATCTCCCACTTGACTCTGGTGCAGCGCAGGCTGACCGTTGCAATTGCAGCTAGGGACGACAGTTGCAGCCCGTACTATGGACACGATGGGTATGGGATATTCGAGGTATTTATAACTAGCACTAGCCTTTTTCTCTCCACTGGCGGTAACTTTGTCGTCCCCTCCCTCCGTCCGGAAATAAGTAACTTCGATTTTTCTAGTTTCGTATGTTACATAACTAAACAAATCGAGTTCCCTTCTTATTTCGGGATGGAGTGAGTATCTGATCTCAAAATTTTCTTGTGGATGTACTACTTAGGTGTGGATCCTCGAGGGTACGAGGAAGGAGCAGACCTGGATCCATCAATACAGTTTACGTCATCTTCCCTGGTTGGGGCGGTCGGTACAGCTGGGGTGGCCAAACTTCGTTCACGGCGAGTATGTCCTAATGGTTGAGAGTGCCCAGAAACTCCAACGATACAAGCATCAGTCCACCAATTACTGCCCGACCAAGTCCACTGCCATCCACACTAAATGTTTGTCCCATAAGGGGACAACTTCAGATATGAGAGGCCATATTTGTGGGACATTCGCGTACATCAGGACCACAGATGCGTTGAGCGTGTACAAGCGTTGGTGACTGACTATATATGGGTCCCTTGTAATGTGGCTGCTTGAGACTTAACCAGTCTAGAATTAAGATTCATCCAACTGTCAAGCTCAAGTGGTAATGTTTTGCTATCTTTGTGATCAACTACTCGGTTCATATTGTTACTTTATATTTTATTATTTTAGGTCTATATATTGCTTTTTTTAACAAGAAGTGGAGGCCCTGGAGGCACCAAATTTCGTGATTGCATATCCCTGTGATATTAAAGACATAATTGCAGAAGCTATTGGACATGGTACATTCCTATGAGAACAACTTATGTTAGGCAAGGACAAATGTTATGTTTTTGCAATTTTCAAAGGTCAATGCATTTTGCTTTTCCTGTAGCTCATTCCTCTCATGTACCTGTAAGGAGGAAACTGCATTGTTGGGTTTATATATTGTTGTGGCTGCTATTTTCTTTTATATAGATAAAGAATGCTCTCAATCAATTTCAAGCAACCAAACAAGAAACGAAGCTAGAGGGGGACACTATCACTAAAGGAAAATCCCGCTACGCCGAGGGCCGGGCACCTATGCCGACGGTCAAATGTCGGGGCCCTTGGTGTAGGGTCCTCCCCAGCCCATCCCAGCAAGACGGCCCTCAGCATAGGAATGCCGCTGGCATAGCCTAGCTGGGCCGAGGGCGGCCTCAACATAGCTACTACGCGCGGTACTGTGTTGAGGCTACGCCGACGGTATTGCCCTCGGCATAGGTTTCACAGCTATGCCGACATCAATGCTCTCAGCATAGCTATTATTCATTTTACCACATTAATCTTAGAAAAATCATAACTAAATCATTCTAATTCACAAAAATACAAATAATATATCGAAATTTGTAGAAAGATAAGATCTATCTATCTACACTTAAATATTACACATTTATGAATAAAAATTAAGTAAAAAAACATTACATATAGTTTGAAACGGGCATAAGAAATTGAAAAATGATCCAAACAATGTAAAACCTTCGCGTGGTATCATATTTTGTGATATATTTGCAAGGAAAAATATCAAATTTGGAATATTATAAATATCACAAAAAAATTCTCAAAATATGCTATCATGTTAGAGGTGTCGTGGCTTTTAAGCCAAACGACCAATGTTATGGCTAGAATCGCGCCATAGTTAGTGATAATATGTTCATATTATGCACACATGTGCAACTTGGCATGACTTACAATATTGTATAAGGAACTTTTCCTTTTTAACTCGCCAAAATTCCATTTTACATTTTTCGAGTGCCAAAAATAGGGTATTTTGTGAAACAACCACCTAAACGAAAGTTTCACATTGGTACTACCCATTTTTTCAAAAATACTAGACCACCTTAGATGAATAATTTTCCAACCGGAAAATCTTAAACCTTTCCACCCACCCCTTATAAAAAGTCAAATTCCTACCGAATCGATAGAAAGTCGGTCAGAATCGAACTACATTTACATGATTTAATGCTTATGATTTTTTTGGAAAAATCATTTTCAGGTTCATAATATACTATTTCATCAGAGATCCATTGCAAGTTTAGCGAGGCTCAGCTCCGAGCTAAGAATCTTCACGCCCACTGTTTTGACCATAGTTTGAAACGGGCATAAGAAATTCAAAAACGATCCAAAGAATGTAAAACCTTCACGTGGTGTCATATTATATGATATAGTTGCAAGGAAAAAATATCAAACTTGAAATATTGTAAATATCACAAAAAACTTCTCAAATTGAGCTATCATGTTCGAGGTTCATGGCTTTCAGGTCAAACGACCAATGTTATGGCTAAAATCGTGACAAAGTTTGTGATAATATGTTCATATTGTGCATATATATGCATCTTAGGGTGGCTTACAATATTACAGGAGGAAGTTTTCCTTTTCACCTCATCAAAATTCCATTTTCTGAGTACAAAAAACGAGGTGTTCTGTGAAAAAATCACCAAATAAAGTTTCACATCGGTACTACCCCATTTTTCAAAAATACTAGACCACCTTATATGAATAATTTCTCAACCGGGATATCTTAAACCTTTTCGCTCATCCCTCATGAAAAAGACAAATTCCTGCCGATTCGGTAGGAAGTCGGTTAGATTTGAACTACAGGTACATGATCTAATACTCATGATTTTTTGGAAAATAATTTTTAGGTTCACAATATGCTATTTCATCAGAGATCCACTGCAAGTTTAGCAAGGCTCAGCCCCGAGCTAATAATCTTCACGCCAGCTGTTTTGATCATAGTTTGAAACGGGCATAAGAAATTCAAAATTGATCCAAACAATATAAAACTTTCATGTGGTGTCATATTATGTGATATAGTTGAAAGAGAAAATATCAAACTTGGAATGTTACAAATATTTTTAAAAAGTGTTCTCAAAAAGGGCTATCTAGTATGAAGATTCATGGCTTTCAAGCCAAATGACGAATGTTATGGCCACATCCATGGAATAGTTTGTTTAAATGAGCCAATATTTTGAATACATGTGTATCTTGATATGGCAAACATATGATATTGATGTACTTAGTGTAAAAAATGTCCCATGTTTGACCAAAATTGCAATTTAACCTAATATTAAGTGTACTTAGAGCTTGTTTGGCTCCCATCATTTCATTTCATTTGGTAGAAATGAAATGAAATGACATTGATGATATCATTTCATTTGGCAATTCCACAGAAATGATAGGGTACCAAAAGGAACTAAGGTTAGGCATAAAATGAAAACCATGGAATTTGCAAATGAATTCCAGAACCAATTATGTGGTAGCCAAATAGGTTGATTATTGGAACCACAAATGAATTCCTTGATTCTAGACCAAAATGATGGGAGCCAAACAAGCTCTTAGTGTTAAAAATGTCCCAAGTGAGAGAGATTCAAACAATTGAAATTTTTGAAAAAACATATTGTTGATGCCGTAGGCTGGAAAGAGAAAAGAAGGGAGGAACTTGTGCTTAGAAAAGAGGATTAAAATCTAACTTTGGTGCAACCACAAGACCAGAACATGATGAAGTTGTTATATACAGTTAGGGAAATGCTTGTTCTAATGAAGATTGTAGTGGTAGTGCTTTGTGTGTTGTGTGCAATGTGACTTTTAAGTGTTCTAAATAAGTGAGGTCATGATGATGTAGTGATGACATAGATGATCTAGTGAAGTAATCAACTGAACCTATAAATTAGTAATATGTTGTGATATCATTTTAATCTGCATTTATCATCCGTGATTTGTCAGAAACTATGTCCTTATAATTGAAGAACATTGTAAATAAGGATGATGTGCCCCTAATTTGCAAACCTTATGAAAAATATGTCCCTTATTTTGTATCTGAAATATACATGAATAGGGGTTATTTATATGTACATGAGACATTTTCCTGAATAAGATAATAACAAAAAATAGTTCTCTATCAAAAAAATAGTTGTTGCCCGCGAGACCAAAATCCGACCCCTTGTGGGACCCACTCGTCATGATGCTGCTCGCTTAGCCCTCCCTAGTCCCCACCACTTCGCACACATCCGCTCTCCCCGACAACCACCGAATCCATGCTCCTCCCTGGTGACCACCAAAACCCCTCCCCTCCCTGATGACGACGGCGGCGGCAGCAGGCTCACAGGTAAGGCTGTACGACCTATCTCAACGCATCTCTATGACTGCGCGTCTATGCTCAATCTAGGTCACCGTGTCGGCAATGCTATGCTCGATTTAGGTCACCACGTCTGTGCTCTAGGTCGCCGGCGACGGGTCTAGGTCCCCATGCTCGATCTAGGTCTAGGCCCCAGGTAAACACTTGATCTAGGTCCCCACGCTTGTTCTAGTCACTTTATGCTTGTGCCTCTAATTTAATTCTTGTATTTATTCCTAGGGAAGGTAGGATGAACTGTAAGGAATATAGGTTCTGCGGTATGAACGATAGGAAGATACATGAGTAGGTTCTAAAATTATTTCTACTAGCACTAACTATCTCAACACATCGCCTCCTTGTTCTATTGTAGTAATACTCGTCCTCAGATTTCTTAATGAACTTTAGATGGACTACACGGTGTTTAACCCCACAAAGTTGGAAGTCATCGCGCAAAATATCATGGCGACGGTATCGAGAAATCGGTCCATCCCGCTAAAGATCATAAAATGTGAGGATTGCAAGCTCTGGCACAAATATGATGATTGCAAGGCTAGCAGCATATAGGAGAAGTTTCTAAAATTGCTGCTATTGGATAGTACTGAAACCTACTTTATAGCATCAAAACAAAACATTCTAATTAGTGCAATGTCTATTTTAGGCTAAAAAGCAAGACTATACTGTTCCATCTTATGCGAGGTGAAGCAACCAGCCAAGGAAGCTGAGAAACTGAGGGACCTTACCAGAGGTTAGAGTCATTGACATTGGCTTAAAGTTACAGTCATTCTTATGCCGCTATAGATTCCTTTATAATATTTCTTTCTAGGTCCCTCAATGAAGTGCAGGGAGTAATTCGACTATTATTGCGTGTTTGGAAACAATATGGGATTGACTTCAAACCAAGCTGCGTATGTTAGAGAAATTTTAGGACACAAGCCACCTATACCACACTATGTGTCCAAGATGAAAATGTCAAATGTCATCCCTAGGAAGGTCAAGATGGTAAACTTCTGAGATTTGAGTCTTTAAATATACATATGCACATTGAACTATACTTCAACAACTAACTTTATTCTTCACATCCAGTACTTTTCAGCTAGGTACAGCAATGCCCACCTCAACAGGTAGCTGCCGTTGGAGATTCCTGTCATAGTCGCAGATCTTATAGGTCGTCAACATGTTCAGTTCATCCAAGGTAGGGATGATGTTGCCCAGATGACAAGCAACTGGTCAAAGTTTGTCGAGGCTGCTTGAATCAAAAAAGGGATCTGTTCATCTTCACCTTCTTTGAGGAGCCCATGTCTGGCTTCATGTGTCATGTTAGTCATCTAAAATGAGGACACAAAGTACCTTGTTATGCTGGTTGGATATGTTATCAGTGAACTCGTAGTCGGTTTTTGGAACTGTATGTGAACCTGCAGGTTGTGTATTATGTTTGGAACTCTATGTGAACCTAGTTGTCTAGTTGGTTTGGAACTGTATGTCAACCATGTTCTCTATATATTTGTAAGATTGTGTGTTATCTCCATGTTGATATATATTGTGTTGATTGTTGTTATAATTTTCTATACTTTCACGTTTTGCTTCTTCGTGTGATTGAGAAAATGTGTATAAGAAATATGAAGTAGTGATATTTTTGAGACGTAGTTGTCTTGTCTAGCTATTGGGGTTGTTAGTGAAAACATCAGTATAAATATGGAAGGACGGCTGATTGAGAACATGCGTATAAGAACAACAAAATAGTATAACCGTCCGAACAGAGTCCCCTAGTCCAGTGGTTCCGTGCCTTTGGGCAACGAGTGTGGTCACGAGTTCGAACCCTGGTCAGGGTACTCTATTTTTATGCTATTTAATTTCTATCAGATGGACTGACAGCTGGGCCTGGCCAAGACTATGAGAACAACCCGTTAGACCCTACCGTTCAAACCGAGCTGACAGGTTGGGTACATGCACGGATGGCCCGGTCATCCAAAAAAAAGATAGTTAATCAATGGCCCTTGACGAATTTCGTGACGATTTTGTATGGGACAAAACCCTGAACTGGGCTTTAGGGCCTCAGACAAAATCCGCGACAAATTTTTGTCGACGCAAACCTGAAACGTCATGGATAACCGGGTTGGAGGGCCTTCGAGTGGGTCGCGATGAAACGGCCCAAAACTTCATGCATCTATGACGTTTTTATGGAGTGTCATGAATAAAATGTCATGAACCGTCCAGATTCTTGTAGTGATGTGATATGACCGAGAGGGCCCTGAGTGTATATCTCTCCGTCATCGGGATGGACAAATCCCAATCTTGATGCATGAGTCTCTACATAACACTTTCGGAGTATCTGAACCTACCTTTATAGGCACCTGTTATGGTGTGACGTTTGATGTTATCAAGACACTCTTATGGTGTTAGTGATTAACATGATCTCATGGTGTAAGGATTAAGGTTACTTCACATGATGTTATAGCAATGTAAAAATAATGAATTTGATCGTATTACTGTACTTTGGGTGAATGTTCATCACATCATTCCACCAATGTTGTGACCTCGTTATTAATAACATCCATGTCCATGATCAGGTAACCATGATCATCTTTTTAATCAACGATCTAGTTTATATGAGAGGCATAACTAGGAACTCTTATTTGTTTATTAAACACACATGTATTAACATTTCCAATTAACACAATTATAGCATGAAAAATAAACATCTATCATATACTTGAAATAAGATAATAACCCATTTATTATTTCCTCCCAGGCATATTCCCTTCATGAAGTGGATAGAGTCAATACCCAACTTCCAAGTGTGATCCACTTTACAGATACAAACTTATAATGTGACTGCATATTCTAGGTCCACCAGAAGGAATCTTGTGAACACTTGGGTTCAATCTTGGTTTTCAATGTTACTGTGACCTACCCTGACATAAACAAAGAGAAAATTATAATAGTCTAGCCCCTTTCCAAGTCGTTCAAAGGGGTATATGATGCGAGCCCAAGTCGTTCAGAAGGAAATATCTAACTTCGAAGTGTGACTCGGTTCACAGACATGACTATATCCAAGAAGAATGTTCTAGACTATTACTGAGAAAGCCTCACTTAGGGTCCACTTTGATGAATCTTGTGAAACCTTGTGATCCACCTTGGTTTCACATGTTCCGACGATGCACTCTATGAGAGAAAAGTCTCATGTTCAACCCTTTCGAAGCTGGTAAAAGGGGTAGGCAACCCGAGGCCCATGGATTAGGGATTCCCACGACACGATGCGAAAAGGTGTTGGAATCCCTCCAAAACTTGAACGTACCCCTAATAAATGTATAAAGGTGTTGTGAATTGGAGAAACCAATATCCAACTCCCAAGTCTTCACATACATGACTATCCCGCATGAAGGAAGGCTCTGGACATACAGTGCGAAAACCCTACTTCGGGTCCACTGGAGGAAATCTTGTGAAATTTGGGATCAATCTGTCTTTTCGTGTTCCTATGACCTACCCTAACACAAATAAAGGAAAAAATATGATGGTCTAAGGGTAGCTGGCGTAGAGCCCATGGATCAGGCCTGAAATGACATGATAAGCTATCAGAATCCCTCCAACATTTGTATATGGTTCTAATGTATGTATATAAAGGCGTTGGGAAGTGGAGAATCCAATATTCAACTCTCAAGTGTGATCCGCTTCACATACATGACTATTCGTCAGGAAGGTTCTTGACTTATAATATGAAAGCCACTTGAGGTCCATCAGAGGAAATCTTGAGAAAACTTGTGCTCAATCTTAGTTTTCCATGTTCTTATGACCTATCCTAACAGTAACAAAGAGTAAACTCCATTGCAACTTCTTTTAAAGCCAGCCAAAATATATTTAATAAAATCTCCAATTGACCACATGGGGAAATTCATCGCGGCCAGTAACATGAAAACTGAGCATGCTTTGGATCCTGCAATGTTGTAAGCTCTAGCTCTTAGAGATGGCATTGAATTAGCGAATCAGGTGGGCTATAACAGGTTAATCGTACAATCTGATTGTCAGGAAGTTGATTGCTATAATGCAGGATGCTGGCTTCTTGTGGATAGCTGCAGCTACAATTTACCAAGATATTGCAATTCAAGCTACTTCATTTGATAGGATTTCATATTTGTACTGCCCTAGAGATTCCAATTAATCAAGTTTCTCATAGTTTAGCTAGGGAGGCTGGGGATTAACCAAGTCTGGCTTGAAGATCCTCCGAGGTTTATATTATTCAGTTTTTGATAGACGATGTAACGGTTATTTGATTAGTAAATAATCTGTTTTGCCTCCTCAAAAAAAGCCTTCATAAAAGAACCCGTGTGTTGACTGCATTTCGTAGCTCCTGACAAGCTAGCGTTTGATTCTTCATCGTACATGAAAATGTCGTACACGCAGTAATATCGTTCCTAACATTGTCGTCCGTGTCCATTGTCTCGAGCTAAAGCTGGGCTACAGGGCACATAGGGCGTCACGATTCACTAAGGCCATAACTCGTCGTTGCAGCTAGCGACGGACAGCAGCTGCTGCGTTCCTTCGTCGCCGCTGCCGTCGTCGACGAAGATGGCGACAAACGCGGCGTCGTTGTCCTGCATGGCAGCCGCCCCCGTGAACTGGACGTCGCCGGGATCCGGGGCGTTGTTGCCGCCGGTGTTGAGCTGGTCCTCGAACATCTTCTGTAGCCTCTTGCCCTGCTCCTCGATCCTCACCTGCAGTTTCCGCTGCATCTGACCAAACCAACGGGACAAACTATGTTACACAAACCACGACGAGTGAATTGCTCCAGCCCTAACACGCCATCGACTATATACCGAGTTGTATAGTACTGTACCTCGAGCTGGTCATAGAGGCATCGCTGCATGTCGAGCTGGATGCCAAGTGCTTCCGTCAAGTGCATCTCACTGCTGCTACCAATTAGGACAAGAATGTTATATGTATGACACATAATGAGCACATCACGCATGCATGTGCGTCAAGATAAATGTGAAATAGTGATTAGAAAGATACGTTTTCGGTTCCGGATTCTGCGTCTCGCCCCAATTATTCTCGTGCCGTTCCCCTGTAAAATTTGAAACTTATTAGATGCATACAAAGGTCACGAAATGTGAACCTTAACACGACGATTCATGGTCTTTAAATGCGTATATGTTCACACATTATGTAAATTTAAAAGAGTAGGTTTCATGCTTTTTTTTTCTTAATTCCTTGAAAGAGCGAAACAAGCTTTTCACTATGCGCTCAAAATTTGGCACATAGATATATATAGATATACATGTATGAATAGAAATTTACTCATATATACATCATGTCATTACCCATATGTACGCATGGTGTCTTATCAAAAACATAATTTAGGTACAAAAAAGCGTAATTTAATTAGGTACACCAGAATGGAAATCGCTCTCAATGAGATCTCATCGAAATTCACTTACTTTTAGTAGTAGACACCAAAATAATTACCTACCGGTCAAATTATTTCCAACATTTCACTAGAACACATGCATGGCTACAAATATTTATTTTTTCGAAATCTTGAATATATCGATGAATTTAAAGAGAAAATTGCTGTTCTTTTTCCGAAATGCAAACCAAAATGATGCATAACATCATTGATGAAGCTGAGTTAATTGACAAGTGCAAGTGCAAGCGTGTAATTACATGAACGAAACTCAGTAGATGTTTAGTACCTTTGGATGATGATGATGAAGATGGTGCTGGCGTCCACTTTGTTGTACGGTACTTCTGTCGACAAAGAAGAAGAGGATTATATTAACTAACTTAACTTTTGTCGAGTAAAACTATGCTTGCGAAATAGACAAAATGCTTGCGAAATTGTGGACAACCAAGTCGAGTTGCCTGCTGCACCTGGAGGTGGCTCTTGATGTGGTAAATTGTGAGGTCGCACGAGTTCATCAGCTTCAGGATATTCTTGGGCGTCGCCTCTGCAAGCGTACGTTGTAGGCCATGACAGGTACAGTCAGATTTCGATCGAGTATATATGGCGACATGAAGAAGAAAGAGATATCATCGGATCAAAAAGTGAGGAATACTACGCACTGTCTGCGCCGCCGAGCAGCTTCACGCACTCCACGAACCGCTCGTGCAGGTCCTGCGTCCACCGGATCCGTGTCTTGCTCGGCCGGGTGGCTGGTGACTCGGCATTGCTGGTGCTGGTGCCGGCGTGGGACGCCGCCGCCGGCCTGACGCAGTTCCTAGTAGACAGGCGGCTCTCCATCTGGTTTTCCATGCTGCTGCCCAGTGCCTCTATCGCTGGGAGAGTCGCGCTCGCCGCCGCCTTGACGAACAGCCTATGATGATCCGCTCGTTCTTGGTGCTGCGGCTGCGCCTGCAATGGGAGCTCGGCGGCGTCAGGAGATGACGGCTGGTCCGCGCGGAGCATCATGGGATCGAGCTGCCGGAAGAGTTCGCTGTTCGTCGACGGACGGAACGGCCTGTTGTTTGCCGCCGTCGCGGTCGGCGGAAGCATCCCGGAAGGAGGCAAATCGAGATGCACCATGCCGAGTAGGTTGTCGTTGGCGACGGCGATACTAGAGCCGATGCAGCTTTGCGCCGACACCGCGTAGTAGTACTCCCGCGGCCATCCGGCGACGGCGCCGCCGTACTGCTGCTGCTGCTGCTGGTGGGGGTGTGGCGGGGAGCTCATGTAATCCCTTATGGAACGGCAACGGCGGAAGCCCGGCGGAGGATGGCGGAAGCAGGTGCTAGCTGCCGACGGCGATCGACGAGCGCCAGCAGGAGGACGGAGCACAGCAATGCAGATTGGAAGAATCGGAGAAGGGATAGGTCCTATCTTATCTTATGGTCAGAGACTCAGAGGCTCAGCAACATGATCCAACTTGAAGAAGGCATCACGAACTCACACAAACTTGATGGACGTGCAGCTCTAGCTCTGCCCTGGAACTTTTTGGATAATATTTCTGACAATCTCTTCCACTTAGTGTCTTTGCTCGATCTATGTGGCATATGCCTGCTGGGAGTATATAGTTAATTACTAGGAACAAACAGGAGAACTGGAAATGGGTCGTATGGAAACAACCGGCGAGGATAGGAATAATAAGTTGCAGATTTATATATGGAAAGAGATTCATGCATAGATAAACATGTCTATATCATGATGTCATCCCCTCACATGGATGGCCTAGACTATTATCACATGTCAGACACACTAGGGACAAATGCCTACTTTTGGGTATTCACCATATCTGCCGAAACATGCAAGCTCTTAAGTGTGTGCGCATGTTCTCATCTTGTTTGGAACCGATCAAAAGTTCATAAGTCATATGTATGCTATGTGTATATCATGATGCCATCACCTACCATATGGCCTCACTATGACCACATGAGAGGGGAAAGAATAAACAGAAAGTCGTCTCCGGCGAGCCCGAAGAGCCGGGCCACCGAACCATGCTTTGTTTTGCGATTCAAAAAGCTTTATTGATTACTCATCAGGGGTACAATCCTTCACGAGGATACTAGCTCAGAGGGATTTGTGATTGGCTACAATTTTAAGGTCTTCATTGCATGTGCCGAGCCCCGAAAAATCATATCTTACATGCACGGTATGTGCCCGCAAAGAATCCATCCCCATTCCCTTCACGATCCGCGGTCACATCTTTCCTCCACATGCATATAGTTGCTTGTTCATTCCCTAGCTCCTCGTATCTCTCTTATTATGTCACAAGCTAGATATTTCTTACTATAGCATATCCCTGTTTTTTCTCCTCTTCTTGTCTCAGCAAAATAGTTATTCTTCGAACTTTTCGAAGTTCCCATTGCGTGAAGTCTTTCGTTATTCGATAAAAGGAACCCATTTAAGAAATTCAGTGTCCAATTGTTGTTCCAATCCAGCTCACATGCAAAATCAGACCCTCCCCCCTCCCACACACACACACGCACGCACGCACCCACACACACGCGCGCGAAAAGAAACCAAGATCTTTGTATAAAAACAACACTAAGAACCAAAAAACAAAGTGAATTCAGCTCAACTATCAAAAAAGTTGTTTACTACCTTGGTCATTTTGCTAGCCTTGCTGAAGAAGACTTGTACCATAGCTTTCTGTAGTTTCACCTATATTCAACGAGTTGCATGCAACAACAAAAAAACATTATTACCGTAACTATGTATAATACATTGGAAGCATGTGTATTCTTGTTTTCTAGATAGTCCAACGAATTACAATGGCATGTTTCTTATCACATTTCTATACCATATCAGAGAGAAGCCCAACCATAGAGTTAATCCAAAGAGATGATGCAACAACATTCTAACACCACATACTTTGCTAAGTGAAAGTAAAAGAACAAATTCTCCTAATTTTCATATGCCCGACAAACCCCACATAGATAGGTACCCATACAACCTATCCCTTTCAGATTATCTCTGGTCAAAATATAGTTCCCAACAACCAATCAACCAGAAACCTTGATTCTTAAAGGAAATTTCAATTTCCAAAGTACATTGTAGGAAAAATTTAATACTTCTGATACGTCCATAACGTATCTATAATTTTTGATGGTTTTATGCTAATAATATGCTTTTGACACTCCCTTTTTGTATAAAGTTAATGATTTATTTGAACTAACCTACTAATAGTTGCAAAAGTGCATAATGTTCTTGTTTTACACTTTGATGTGTAGGAATTACCAAGAATACAAGTGGAAACCTTGTTGGAGCCAAATTGGGATTTTTTCAGAAATCTGTCTCAGAACTCTTTTTGAAGATGGTCACGTTTCGGATCGAAGACGGCGTCAAACGGAAAACTCTTCAACTACACCGTTGTTGGAAATTTCGCGACAAACATTCTGGACATAAAATTTAGCTGATTCCGAGTCCGGACAGGCCTTTTAGGCCCGATTTACTGCAGCCCAAGATGGGGTGACGGGAATCCGAGAAGCTCTATAAAGGAAGGAAACCTAATTCACCCAGGGCATCTCCACCCACGAATTTACAGCCACCAAAGCCACGTTTTTGCCTCCCCCATGGATCCCATCTTCATGAGGGAGGGCTCCCAAGAAGCCATGAAGGAAGAGGGCTAAGGGGCGGTGCTCCCCCATGATACCGGCGGCGGGGAAGGAGTCCCCCGCACCGCCGGCGCCCCATCGCCCTCTTCACCATCTTCATCGCCATCTCCATCACCTAATCCTCCTAGTATGCAGTGGTGCATCCTCCCACACACCTCTGTACTGTCCTATGTGAACATGGTATTTGATGCTATAAGTTATAATCCTATGATCTATGTCATGTTTGCGTAGTTTCTTTGTTCTTAGATTGAATGGTTGAACGTCTTTGGTTCATTAGAGTTGTATGTTGATATGGTACAGTCCTTTGGTGTCCATTATATTTGTGCGCGCATGGATTAAACATCATAGGGTTTGTAGTATGTGTAAGAGGAAGGGGAAAGTTCTGCCGGAGTGACAGAAACCTGAGGACGCGAACCGGAACGTTGCACGTATAGGAGTAAGAGGACCATTAAACTTAAGGCTATGGTTGGGAAAACCTTAATGCATTGATTAGTACTTACGGATGTTTGCTAACAATCCAATCATATAGTACATGTAATTCCAAGTAGTGAAGCGTATGTATATTTAGCCTCTCCCACATAGAAAATTGCATCAAAGACAATGAACCTGATATATTCGCTATTTAAACTTGGACAAAAGCCACCACAATTACCACTACTATTCCACACTCATGGTTCTGTTAGTTTAGTGTATTTTATTACTGCAGCAACTAGTTTTACTTTCTTGTTATTTATTATCATGCAAAGCTATCTCTATTACTCGTATTGTTGCTCTAGTTTTATTTCCTAGATAATGCAAACGTTTAGTGTGCGTAGAGTTGTATCAGTGGTTGATAGAACTTGAGAGAATATTTATCCTACCTTTAGCTCCTCGTTGGGTTCGACACTCTTACTTATCGAAAAGGCTACACACGATCCCCTATACTTGTGGGTTATCAAGACCTTTTCTGGCGCTGTTGCCGGGGAGCAATAGCGTGTGGGTGAATATTCTTGTGTGCACTTGTTTGCTTTATCTCTAAGTAGGTTTTACTTTCAGTTTTAAATTGTTCTCTATCTTATATGGATAGGGAATGCGAATTACAAAAAAAATTAGTTGTACTTATTACCTAAAAACGTTTTCAAAAAGGAAAGTGATTGGAAAGATGAGTAATGGTTAAGTGGGGGTCGACCTTGAACACTTATGTTCATGCCTATGAAACCAAAATAAATCTTTCCATGTAAGCTTTTCAGTTAAAAACTTATAGGAATGCATGAAGCCTTGAAAAAGAAAGATATTTTTGGTATTGATCTTAATGCTTATTCATTCAAAAATACTTGAATCTTGCTCTTATGCCTAACTTAAAGGCGTTAAAGAAAAGTACTTATTGGGAGATAACCCAAAAGTTTTAGATGAGTCTTGGAAGTTATTACCTCTGTAATAACCGCTCCTTATCCTTTTTATTTGCTTTTTTATGCCAAGAGTAACCTCTAATGAGAGAGCAGTAATGCTTGGGAAAGTTGCTATCCCGAAACAGATTTTTGTGCTTCGCTGTAAAAATTCGTGTAAAATCTCTGTACATCGGTTTGAGCTGTGAATTTTTGTGCTTCTGCCCCAGGTTGTTGTCTAACTTTCGTTAGATAACAAACCGGGAGTGCTATGAAAATAAACAAACCGGGAATTTTTGAGCTGTGAATTTGGAACCTCGAATGATGCTCATAAACAAACCGGGAGTGCTATGAAAATAAAACTATACAATGCAATCACTGAATATATAATGAAATTAAGTGACACATATACATTAGGAATTGAATAAAGAAGGCAATTGTACCTATTAGGTGGTTCACCACAGGATGTCAGTGCAAATCACGGTGAAGGCAACCGCCATGGATGTTGTCGGTGTCGTAGGGGAACCCTAGTCTGAAGAGACGTAGGTGGTGCACTATAGTTGGCCGGCTTCTTCGTTCATGTCAGCACAACTTAGTTTGGGCGATAGTTGGACACCAATGGAGGAAGTTCGAAGGACATGGCTGAGTCATCCCTAGCCCCAACACCATGCAAGAGTACTACCAAAGCGGGGAGGTGTGGCAACAGCTATCATCCTAGCCCGGGAATTGACTCGAGCATGATTCTAGTAGCGCATCATGGGGACCAATTGTGGGCAGCGGTGGAGGGGAGGTACTGGGCCAGAGTTTACGCCAGCGCCAGGGCGCTAGTGGTGAACTGGTGGGTATGAAATTTTCCTCAGACCAAGAATTTCACATTTTTGAAACTCACTGTCGCTAATTCAAATTTAGAGTAGGGGTGGTTTTTCGGTAAACTTGAAAACATTAAGGATGTAGTGACTTTTTAGTATCATGTAGACCGTACAACTTGCCATCCATACTCGAAATTGTTATATATATTTTTCCCTATCTACTTTCCGCGTTTCAAAATAAGAGATTTATTGACTTCCTCCGAAACATATGTATCTAGACACTTTTTAGTGTACAGTTTCACTCTTATGTTATAGAAATAGAAAAAAACATATAATTTGAAACAGAAAAAGTACTAATTATAGGCTATGTATATTGGAAAGCACTAGTATGCGTAAGCGTTCCCCACAAAAAACAAGTATGCGTAAGCGTGTGGCTCTAGCAGCAATATTTATCTCCAATCACTTTAGTTGTCGAGCAGGTTTAGGCAAGGTTAGGCGGTATGCATTTTCTAAGCGCCGGAATCTTTTCTACTCTCCCTCTACTTGTAAATAAATACACTTCTAATTTTTATCTAAAACAAAAAAGTTAAATTTGATTAACTTAATGTAGCAACATGTATAACATTAATTCGAACATTATGAAAATACATTTCATGATGGATCTAATTGTACAAACTTGTCCCTGCAAAAAAAACTTGTACTAAATTGGTCAAACTTTTGTTAAGTTAGGCTTCAAACAAAATATAGAAGTACACTTATTTGTGGACGGATGAAGTATGCATCAATACTACCCAAAAACATGGGAACTCGGTGAGAATGTCAAATCATTCATGATTTTTTCTAGGCCTCTAATTAAGCATCCCCATTGACCTGCACTTAGGGCCTCTAAACAAGCAAGAGTCTAAGTTTGAGCAAGTTGATGAGTGCATTTTTGTAGCACTTTTAAGCATAGCATCCATGCAATTATTCATTCATTCAGTGCGCATTCTAGCCATTACTATGTTCTTATCATTTTCATACGAGTGTTGCACAACTATTGATTTTTATTAGGATTTTATTAATTTTACTTATCTTTGACATGCGTGTAGGTGTTATGGATGATTATGGCAGGGCGACTGGTAGTAGCAGCTTGCACAATAGAATCAGGGCGGCGGCCGTTAGCTGCAGTCTTCGCTAAAAACAAGGACGTATGTAAACAACAACAACAACATCCCAAGCGGGACACACATCATTTATCTGGACTACCAAACCCAACATCCGAATGAATATATTCGCTTCAAGAATATCAAGCAGATGACTGTCACTCCTAATTCTCTCATGACTTCTTCCTTTTCAGATAGAAGAATACTGCAGTCCGCCCATAGTCAATCGGAGTGTGCTTACCTAAAGCATCAACCAGACTAGAGATAGTGATGGCATGAGCCAGTTCTATATTCAGCTCACATCTCGTACACAAGATCATCTTCACAACCTGACCTTTTATTTTCTGACTGTAGTTGTTGACTTGTACATGGATGGTGAATGGGAACTCTGCAAGAACCCTACTAGAAAGAAATGTGTGAAAAAAATACTGTCAGCAATCGACCAACAAACAATCCTCGAGTTGATCTATCATCCTATTGTCAGCTGGAGAGTTATTGTTGTTTGTGAAAAAAGGAAAGGGACGGTGAGGTCACCCCTTGCTGATATGGGTAACAACAGATTCCTGAGTAGAAGGCCCTTCCATCCTATGTGCTTCTCAACTCTTCGGGCGGTGGCATGCTAGCTTCTCGCGATGACAGAAACAACATGTGGCCTCGGGATAGCGAGGGGATCCGCGAACGGGCACGACAAGTCGGTGGTGGTAGGAAATATGCACCCATGGACACGAGATGTGTGGAGGATTTTGCTGCCACCGGGCTAGGGTTCGTGCAAATTAGAGGGAGTGAATTTATGAATTTAGATACCGTACGTATCCTATTGTTTTGATCGATTTGCCACACGTCTTGCCTAGTTGGCGCTTGTGTAACTGACGTGTACTGATAGTCAGGACCCAACCGTCTCCTTAACGGGCACTTCATAGCCAATTTGAATTCAGACGACCGTATGATGAGTTTGGCTCGAAATGGCCCCTCTAGACAAGTGGCTCACCAAGTTTGCAAACCGCTCTGATTACAAGCAACTATGGTCCCTTAGAGAACATGCTAAAAAAAAAGAGGACCTTAAAGGGAAACACCCCACCAGGACAAGCTTGCAATGCAGAATTGGCATGGAAGTAAAATGTGTTTATTTTGTCACCATGATGAGATAATTAAACATGCATTTTTGCGGTGAAAATTTTCCCATGATTTTTGATCAGTCATCCAAGTAACGTCTATCAGCGTAGTGTTGCTAATATTTTGATAAATGGCTACATAGTACGATCACATGTTTTTTGTGGGAATGGCCAAGTTCTATATGAAGTAAGAACTCTTTTATAATTTTTTATAAACATGGGTTTTCTTTTCATTGGAATTCAATCAATCAGTTACGAAATAAGAGAGCCGCTTCATATTTGTTTTAAAGAAATCTAAAAATGAATAGAAAGTAAAAATATTCAACCTTTTTTTTTATTTTACTAAATATCCACTATACTGTGTTTTTTCAGGGTTGTCCCCTAAAAGGTTCCCTAGATCCATTCTGACCTAAATGGATGAATGAAGAAGGGGGCGAGCAGATACGATGGCCACACACACTTCTTTTTAGCCGAATAAAGCCGGATCTACTACACGACTAGGATCAGATGTCACTACCGGGGATAGCGATTGAGTAGAATGGGGCAAGAGAGAGTAGGCCACATGTGGATCAAGATTGCAAGGACACATGTGTTTACCCAGGTTTGACCCTTCATAAGGTAATAGGCTTACGTCCCGCTTTCTGTATTGATGGTGGAGATTACAATGGCGACGAGCTCAACGCTGACTGTTGAGTTCTGTTTATGGGGTGTATCAGAGCGGATATGAGTAGAGGTCACCCCTAGCGAGGTTTACATAGAGTCACCTCGCTAAGTTTTACAAAGATCAGCACCGAATCAGATAAGAATCCCGGAGTTTGACCTATTCGACTGGGTATAACTACACTTCTAGGCCTTCTAGTTCCAGTCGACGTATTCCTTCTCGTCCACTCATCATGGGCCGTCCAGTCGCCGCGCTAGCGAGCCCACTCTTCGTGGGTTTCCGAAACCTCCATGTATGGTGAGCGACTCCACTTCCTGGTCATGCCTTGATTGACATATCCCCATCAGGTTTAGAATTCTTATTCGGGTGGGAACACTTGTCATAATTTTGTCGTTGTGGCTATATAGAAATACAAAGATTTTAATAATAAAATTCTTCTCTTATGCAGGTTATCTAATAGGACACCGGTAGCCTGTTTATGGTTGTCTAGGACGAGGGGATAATCGTGATCTGTTTATGCAGGTGTCTACACGGTTGGAGGATATGGCAAGGAATATTTGTGTGTGTCGTGGGTGGCATGGATTGAACCCCATCCCCATCGGCTCTATGTAGATTTTATGATGATTACATGTATTACACCATTTTTTCAGTCTTGGACTAGTACGCAACTGCTGTGCATCTTACTTATGAAGAGGCAATGTGTAATGCTCAAACAACTAATAAAACACAAAAAGAGCTACTGGATTTAGATTTACAGAGGGGTTACTGTATTACTTTATTTACTAATGGTTTAGTAATATAATTTAGTTCATAAAACATTTTATATTAGCGAAAGGAGGAAGTAATAAAAACTTGAGATATGTTTTTCTACTTCAGGAATTGATTGACTTTGCTCTGCTCCCCGTCCATGCCTAACTTTACACGGTATGAAAGAAAAACGACCATGACTAGCCCTTGGTGGTAATGATATAGCGGGACTGGCAGGGCCAGCTCTAGGGGATCGCGACCCTGGCAACGGCCAGGGGCCTATGTCCGGCGGGGGCCCAAAGTTACGTACTCATGTCGGTATATACATCTGCTTTGCTTTGGAAATTATTTTTGCGAAGGCCCACTGCCAATCGCTAGAAGCCGAGACAGCGCACGACGCACGAGTTACATACGACGCCACACATCTGCCAGGATCCGTGTCGTCCTCCGTGCTCATGATCTCCCTTCTCCCGTCCTCGACGGCTCGACTCCTGACTCTTCAGCCAGACTCGGGAGACTAGGGCCCTGACTAGATCGTCAGTTCGTCATCGATCGACGATCACTAGCAGCAGGCCCTGAATCCTGATCGGCTGATCCTCAGACGGTACTCGGCAAACTACAGACAACGGCCGATCTGATCCCCCTCTACCCCTTCTCCTAGTATATTAAATCTCAGTCTTGTTTGCTTATCGTATCTTTTTCTTTTTATGATTCTATTTCTGTTTTTAATTATTTTATATGATGTAGTCGATTCCTTCGTAATTTTAGGTGATATGGCGCCAAGACATATGTAATTTTAGTCGATTCCTTCGTAATTTTAGGTGATATGACGCGTCTTGCTACATGTTGTATTGAGAAGGATATCTTGGATAAAATTGATCCTGAGATTGTACTCAATGATTTTGCATCTAGAAATGCTCGAAGAAGCTTTTTTGTGAGGCATTGAAGCAATATTATCATTAGAATTATTTCTTATTTGTGGTAATCAAACTAGCAATAAATACTACTTATTATATTTTGAGACTAAAATATATGGTTGGATGTTAACTTTTATTTTAGAAATGACAGTAGATACATATATGATAATTTTTCTTGAAATATCTATATATACATTAGCCTTAGGGGGGCATGCCGTCGACTTTGCCTAGGGCCCTAGTAACATAGAGCCCACCCATCTGGGGACTGGCGTGCGAATTTTGAAAATTCATCCATAACAGAAATCGAACTATGGGCGCTGGGGTGTGCCACTGCGACCCAACCACTGAACTACTGGCTTTCTTGGTCAATTGACGATAGGTAACGGACAGCCGTCGATGGTTGGGTGACTAAGCACTTTTTTCTCCTTGTTAGGGGGAAGCTCCATCTGATATGGAGAGGCAGGGAAGCTGTCTCCGTTTCCGAGAAATAAAGGCAACGATTGGAGATGCTCTTATGTATCTCTCTTCTCAGGGATTGCGTCGGACAGAGACAAATTATTTGCGCTAGCCTGCAGGTTGCTCTATGTAAATGTTTACTGCTCCAATGTATGGGTGCAACCCTACTGAATTCTTAGTTAAGCCCAAAGTTGTCCCCAATTCTACTCCCTTCGTTTCAAAATATAAGATGTTTCTAAAATATATCTAGATGCATTCTTTCACAAAAGATCAAATTTTACACTAAAATCTCAAATTGAACTAAAGGTAGGATTTTATTGTGATCTCACTTGACACCCTAGTGCTTGGTCTTCAAGGGAGAGATGATGTCAGACACCGCGGTCCACCTCGGGCGGTCTCACCAAGTTGTTCGGGCTTGCCTTGAGCTGGTCGTCGAACATCTTTTGCAATCTCTTCGCTTGCTCCTCTATCCTCACCTGCAGACCCCGCTGCATCTGCAGCCAAGTACGCACCAAAAGGTCACAACAGTCAGGAAAAGCAAAAAAGGATCGTATGATCGACCAGCTAATTTGCTTTCTAAAAAATGCTAATTTGCTTTCTAAAACGATAGTTTTTATCGCCATGAAGTTATTTCTTTTAAAAAGCCGTGTGATGATATATGTTCTAGAATCTAAATCAATCTTTGCGATGGTACAAAAACTTTTATTTATCTCTTTGGAATAGATACAGCACCTCGAGCCGCTCGTGGAGGCGACGCTGCACGTCGAGCTGGACGCGAAGTGCTTCCGTGATGTGCATCCCACTGCCAAAAATAGAGTAGAACCAAGACTGCCATTAGTCACTCATGCTAATACCAAGTGCTATAACACATCATGAGCACATATGGATGCATTCCGTTAAGATCTATTCTAAAGCCAATGATAAAAAAGTACTACTGTACCACGTTTTCGCTTCTGGATTCTGTGTGTCGCCCCTCTTATCGTGTTGTTTCTCTGCAATTCGGCAACACGATGACCACATATATATGTCAGATACGGAAGTCTTGAAACAAAACAATGAAGTCCTAATCCACTGCTGCTCTCTCCGCCCATGGAGAAGGGAGAGAGAGAGAGAGAGGAAGAAACGGAAGAGCGGGAATGCAAGTTGGAAGAAGAAAACAGTTGCCTTACCCATATGTTCAGAGCAGCAACTTGAAGAAGGGATCATACACTCACATTCCGCACAAGCCATGGGAACTTCATGCAGATTAACAGTAATCTTCGCCTAACTCCGTATATGTGTTTGAATTCACCTTTTTGGGTAAAAAAAAATCTGAACTTAAACTGTATCTGGAGAGGAATCTGTAGGAGAATTGGGATTGGAGAATGGTGGGGGCAGAGGTGGCTCCTTTTTAGCAACCCTAGGATATGATCAGCTTCTCGATCTCATCGGGAGGGCGAGAATATAATAAAGATAGAAATATATATTGGAATCAACGAGGAGGTCAGACAAGTGAGCCGGAGACAATATAATCAGCCACTTTGGGGATTTCACCCACTCTAAATTATCATTGATTGGGTTGCCTTGGCACCTACTATCCATCTTCAGCCTCTATCTCATCCATCTCTAGATCTCTATGTTGATTCCCTTCTTTCTTGCTTGCATTTTCATCTCAGCATGGGCTGGATGGACATCCAAGATTGTGCATAGGATGCTGCGAGTTCACCAATATATTATTTTTAATGTAGCCATGGATGGTTTTAAAAACAGAGCCTCTTCATCGATACAAACTTGGGAAAATGATGGGATGAGAGGAATGGGTCTACGTGGCTTCATGTGCTGTCACCGGGGCTCGTGTGAGCTGGATTGACGTGCCCAGGGCAGCAAGGCCGGTGCTTCCATTGTTGACGGTGGAGGTTAGTGTATTTGTCCTCCGAAAGAACTTTGAAACTGTGAATCTGATCTTGCCAAATATTTCTTCGTCATTGTTATTGGAAATATGCCCTAGAGACAAATAGTAATAAGGACTATTATCATATTTCATAAAGTTTATGATTAAGTTTTATATCATGCTATAACTGTATTGAGTGGAAACATCAATACATGTGTGATATATAAACAACCAGGGGTTCTCAGTAAACCCTAGTCACTAGTTCATTGGTCAACAGAAGATCAAGTTTCCTGATCATGTGGCATTTATGCTAGTTGGAAATAGAGTCAACTCATTCTAAGAATGAGATGATGAAACAATACCCAACCTAAACATCGTGACCCAATCATGTCACGAAGTTTAAGTTACGATGATTAGAAATGGATCCTCGTAGACTATTTCTTAGATCGTGAGGCTATATTAATCACTGTCTCTCGAGAGTGCTTAGATAGCATCAAGCGCCACTTGGTAATACAGTGGTTATCAATGTGTGTTCAGGTACTCGGAGGAAACCGTAGAGGCAATATATGTCAAGAGCGGGATTTGTCTGTTCACGTGACGGAAAGATACTCAAGGGCCCACTCGGAGAAGTTATATCCAATAGCTGCGCAGCGTGTGATTTGATCACAGGGATATCACTTGTCGGAACGAGTCAAGTAGCATTGTTCGGTAACTAGATTGAACACGACAAGGTGATGTCATTGATCAGGTCTCGGGCAATGCAAGTATCGAGAGACAAAGGGAACAAGACACGACCGTCCCGGTTCAAACGATGAAAGATCTTCGTGGAACGCACAGGAGTCACATGGCCATCTAGGTCCCTTTGTTGATCATTGGTCCGGCAGTGTCCCAACCATGTCTGGAGTGTTCCCGAACCGTAGGGTACCACGCTTAAGGGTTTGATGATGCTTAGAGAGTGTTTATAGGATCGGAAGAATCGCCTAAGAATAGTAGAGAGAAAACCGGAAGGGTTTCGGTAAGTCCGGAGTGGAGGTGGAAGGTGTTCCATAGCCACGGAGATTGAATAGTATATAAATGAATGTTAAATA
Organism: Avena eriantha; assembly: GCA_910589775.1. Classification (NCBI taxonomy): domain Eukaryota; kingdom Viridiplantae; phylum Streptophyta; class Magnoliopsida; order Poales; family Poaceae; genus Avena; species Avena eriantha. The sequence continues at coordinate 442,077,407 of OU342746.1, forward strand.
TTGATTTAATCATTTATTATAATTATTTAATAAAAGAGAAAATCAATTTAAAGGTCAAAAGACTTAATGGGCCAATTCCGAAGGGAAGAGGGCCCATTAGGGAAAGGTGAGAGGGATAAGGGCCAGAGGGGGTGGCCGGCGCCCTAGTGGGCCAGGCCCCCGCGCGGGGCCTTGCGGATGGCCGGCGGCGCCACCCCTCCCCCTCTCTCTCCTTTAGTCCCACCCCGGGACTTTGAGGGAGGTAGTACCTCCCCTCCCCCTATATATAGTGGGGGTATTTGGCCAGATAAATACACACAATATTCAATAAAGGTCTTTTCACTTTTGGGAAGACCTCTAATTGATATTCTCTCTCTCTCTCTCTCTCTCTTGACCGTGGTCCCAAGTTCGGACTGCGCGAACGAGAGATATCTTCACCGTGAAGCGCCGTCGCGCTACGGGATTCGGATCCAGGAGCTCTACGTCTACAACTGCTGCTGGATCGGGGAAGCGGGATTCATCGTCAGGCACCGGACGTGTGTAACTCCCTGCGATGTGTCACACTTGAGGCACTCAAGTCGTTGGAGCCAAAGGAGCGCAAGGACTTCATCACGACCTTGAGGTCGGCTTCGGCTCGTCTATATCAACCACGCTCTCCTGAGCATTGACAACGCTTTTCGGTCTTCAAGGATATATTCGCAAAAATCCCCTCCCGTTACTGTATTACTAATAGATAGGTCCTGGCAACATCAGGGGTTCAGGGGCGTAGGGTAAAATTTATTGTTTTCATGCACGGAACCCCTACAATTGTGGCATTACTGACATGGTTGCACACTCTCTTCACTCTCAACTCAATGACTATAATGGTGTCATTGGTCACTTGCTTGATCTTCATCATCTCCACTAGTGGGATCACCTTCTGGTGTGGGTTTTCTTCTTGCTCGATTAGGTGGTTGTGGGTGCCATTATATGTTTTCTCCTCGCCTTGGAGAGCGAGCATGATCTTCACGACATGGGGGGTCTTCACGGTTCTCGTTCCTTGCACTATAAAAATACCCCCACCCCCTGCCGTGCGTGGGCATAAGCAAAAAACGACTGCAAAAGTCGGTTAACCGGGGGATAAGCAACCACAACACCATTTGGTCCCGGCGGCCAAGTATACGCCGTGGTACACACGATACCAGCAGATATTTTGTGTCATGGTAGGTCATACATGGGAGCATCTACACTTGGCCAACACAGGCATTTGACGTTACGTCATCCAATGCTTGCGCTGTTAATTATGGGCGACTGATCAAACACCTCCCACTGGCTGGTCAGGTATGTCTCGCTGACATGTGTGTCCCACCATCCGCGCAACCACTATACGCTCGTGTTTTTCTCTCTCGTAATTAAAGTATGACTTTGCAATTTTATCGGAAGCACAAAGTTTTTGGAGAATGTGAATAGGAACTTGCCGAAACTGGTTACATTGATGCAAGTTTTGACACTGATCCGGATCAGCGGCAAGCTAGAGGAGCGGCAAGCAAGCCTCCTCAATCTACAACAGAATTAGAGTGCATTGTTGCTTCAGAACCGGCGAATAAAGTTGTGTGGCTAAGGAAATGATACGTCCATTTTGCATCACTATTCTATATCATAATTCACTATTATTCATTGATATATTTCATATTGAGAGGTGATGCTTATGTTATTTCATCTGTTTTTGCATGGTTGATGACTTTTGGAGCATGGACCGCTGCAGTCAGGATTCTGATGGAAAAGGTGCTGTTTGGAGGCAAAATTCGCGAAGATCGGAAAATACGGGAAAATATACGGAAAATCCTATTTTTCAGAAGACGAAGGAAGCCAGAAGGGAGGCTGGAGATGGGCCACAGGGGGCCCACACCACCCCCTGGCGCGGGCAGCCCTAGGCCACGCCAGCAGGTGGTGTGGCCGCCCTGGCCCACTCCAAGCTCTCCCCTCTAGCGTATATTATATTCCCGAAACCCTAATACTCAGGGAGCGACCACAGAAAGATTCCGCCGCCTCTGCGGGGCGGAAAACACCGAGAGAGAAAGGTCTCTCCGGCAGACAGATTTCTGTAGGGGGAATTCCTTCCCGAAGAGAGGAGATCGTCGCCATCAACACCACCATCAAGCTGGACTTCATAGGGATCATCATCATCATCATCACCACCACCATCATCACCATCAGCACCCTCATCACCATCTCCATATTGATGTAACAATTGCGTTGAATCTTGCATAGTTTATAGGGGAAACTTTCCCGGTGTTGATTACTCTTTATAGTTGATGCTATTGAGTGAACCATTGAATTATTGTTTATGTTCAGATTGTTATACATCATTATTCTATCTCTGATCATGATCCATATGATGTCTGGTGAGTAGTTCATTTTGTTCTTGAGGACATGGGAGAAGTCATGTTGTTAGTAGTGGAGTTATGTTGAGAAAGATTCAATAGTTTGAAATTTAAGTTGCGGTGTACTTCTTCTAGTGGTGTCATGTGAACGTCGACTACATGACACTTCACCTATATGGGCCTAGGGGAATGCATTGTGTATGTGGCTACTAATCGGAGGGGTTGCCGGAGTGACAGAAACATGAACCCCCGTTAGGAAACCATTGCACAAGAGACGTAAGGGTCTTAGAGTTTAAAGTTGTGGTTAGGTTTCTGAAGGAAATATGCCCTGAGAGGCAATAATAAAGTTGTTATTATATATTCCTTGTATATGATAGATGTTTATTTTGCATGCTATAATTGTATTGATAGGAAACATCAATACATGTGTGTTTAATAAACAAAAAGGGTGCCTAGTTATGCCTCTCTTATAGACTAGCTTGTTGATTAACAAGATGATCAAAGTTTCCTGATCATGGACATTGGATGTTGTTAATAACAAGGTCACAACATTTGTGAAATGATGTGATGAACATTCATCCGAAGTATAGCATTACGATCAAGTCATTATGTTTATATTGCTATAACATCATACAAAGTAGTCTTAGTCCTTAGACCATGAGATCATGTTAATTGCTAACACCTGAAGAGTATCTTGATAACATCAAACGTCACACCATAACAGGGTGACCATAAAGATGGGTTCAGTGCTATGAAGGTGTTATGTTGAGGCTCATGGATCAAGAGTGGAATTTGTCAATCCCGATGACGGATAGATATACTCTGGGCCCTCTCGGTGATATCACATTAAGATAGCTTGCAAGCAAGTGATGTGATCACTAGAATGTTATATCACGGGAACGAGAAAAGAGTGCATGTTGGTAACGAGATCAAACTAGGTATTTGGATACCGATGATCGAATCTCGGACATGTATTATATCATGAGACAAAGGGATTAAATTGCTGACGTTAAAGGTTCTCACGATCACAGAAGTCGTCGTTGAATATGCAGGAGTCAGTATGGATCTCCAGGTCCCGCTTCTGATTATTGATCTGAGAGGAGTCTCCATCATGTCTGCATTATTCGCAAACCGTAGGGTGACACACTTAAGGGTTGCCGGACACCATTTAGGAGCACATCTGTTCCAGACAAAAGGTTTGCAAAGCGCAGGAAATGTTTCGATAGAAACCGGAATTGTCTCGGGTGAAATTGCAGAAAGTGGTTCTGCATGTAATATTGAAATGTTGCAAGGGGTTTTATGTGAATGTTTGTTAATTAAAGTAATTAACAAAATTCTGAATAAAATAAATAAAAGAGTTTTATTAAATGAGAGAGCATTAAATTTGGAGAAATTTAATGCATTTAAAGTGGAGACTTTAAAAGAGAATATGAAGAGGCATTTTAATGTGGAGGGGTTACCACCACATGAATGGGGGAGGTGAGGAGTCACCCCCCCATGCGCCGGCCATGGAGAGAGGGGGCACCCCCCTCCTCCTATAAAAGGCCACCCATTCCCTCCTTCATCCTCACACCTCCTCGTGAAGGATCTCTCTCCCCCTCTAGATATTCCCCCATGGTCTCGGATTAGCGAGATACATGTTCCCGGTGGCCTTGCGTCTGGAAGGAGTTGTTGCTTCCGCTGATTCGCTGGAGCGAGGAGGTGGAGGTTGTCTGGTGGCTTGAACGTGTGTGCGAGGATGGATGCGCTGCTGATTTGCGGCGCTCGGACTTCCACACGATCTTGAGATCGGCAAGCGTACGACTACATCAACCACGAGTTCCTACTCGCTAACAAAACTCGTTGTCTTCGAGGGTAAGTTCTCCATGGATGTATGTCCACCCGTTGCTCTGTATCTAGTAGATAGATCTTGGCGTATAGTTCTCATCGTAGGAAATTTTTTGTTTTCTATGATGCGGACCCAACAGTGGTATCAGAGCCTGATCTATGCGTAGGTGCTTTGCACAGGTAGTACACATATGTTTATATGTGGGTGATGATGATCATGTTATTGCATCTTCTATGTACTTTAGATATTGGTGGCATAGTGGGATGAAGCGGCCCGGACCAACCTTACATGTCATCGTACATGAGACCGGTTCCACGACTGACATGCAACTTGTTTTGCATAAGTGGTTGGCGGGTGTCTATCTCTCCTACTATAGTCAATATCTGATTTACAACGAGTTGCTGATAACTTGGTTATCCTTGTTGTGGTTCATGTTCGTAGGTAAGACCGGTTCTATCTCTGAAAGCCCTAAGCCACGTAAAACTTGCAATTGATAAATTAGAGGCGTCTAGTTTAGATCGTTGCTGGGCTAGTGTCTTGATATGGTATTGTTGTAAGTAGATGTATGATAGATACTCTTACAACTCACTTAACGTGTAAGTTCCATAGACCTTGGCCTTACACACAAAGGAATGATAGAGATCATACCACGATGCAAATGATAGAGATCAAATGCATGGACCATATCACCTCACTTCACACATTAGATGTTAGCATCTTATATTGCTAGTTTGGCACTTTTGGTAGCATTATAAGATGATCCCTCATTTAGATATCAATATAAAATGTGTTCTTCCTTAAGTATGCACCGTTTTGTGGATCGTGTTTTGAGGCATCACGTGATGATCGGGTGTTCTCGACTCTACGCTTTCATACAACGGGTGTAAGACAGTTTTACACACGCGAATACTAAGGTTCTTACTTGACGAGCCTAGCCTGTACAGATATAGCCTCGGAACACGGACCGAAAGGTTAAGCATGAGTCATATAGTTGATATGATGCCTATATAGATACTCGCCTTTGAAGCTACACCGACTCACGTGATGATCGGACTTGGTGTAGTGGATTTGGTTCATGTAATCACCAAAAGGACACGAGGGATGTCGTTTTTGAGTGGGAGTTCATTAGTAATTTGGATTAGTTGAACTCAATCTATCATAAACTTAGTCTAAATATATTTTACAAATTCTGTTGTAGATGGCACCACCTGCTTTTAATTTCAATTTGTTCATGGAGAAAGAGAAGCTTGCTGCGAATGGTAGCAACTTCACCAACTGGGCTATGAATTTGAGGATTCTCCTCACTGCTGCACAAAAGCAATATGTGCTAGAGGCGCCGCTAGGCCCCCCACCAGCTCCTGATGCCCCTGACGAGGAAAAGAACGTCTATATAACTCGTCAGGAGGACCACAACTTAGTTCATTGCGGCATACTGTATGGGCTAGAGCCAGAACTTCGAAAACGTTTCGAAAATGGCAATGCCTTTGATACCATGGGAGAATTTAAAATGATTTTCGATACCCATGCTGCCGTAGAGAGTTATAATGCTTCTAAAAAGTTCTTTAGCTGCATGATGGAAGAGAACGGCTCCATTAGTGAGCACGTACTCAAAATGTCTGGGTACGCCGATAAGCTTGTGTCCTTGGGAATAACGATTCCCATTGACTTAGGCATACATCGTGTTCTCCAATCTCTGCCACCTAGCTACAAGAGCTTCGTGATGAACTATAATATGTAGGGCATGAAGAAGTCTCTTCCCGAGCTTCTGTCAATGCTTAAGACTGCAGAAGTGGAGATTAGGAAAGAACATCAAGTGTTGATGATCAATAAGACCACCGGTTTCAAGAAGGACAAGAAAGGCAAGCATAAAGGAAAGAAGGGCGGCAAATCTATTGCCGCGCCTGAAAAGAAACCCCGAGCTAGCCCTATGTCTGACACCGAGTGCTACTATTGCAAGGGGACTGGCCATTGGAAGCGCAACTGCCCCAAGTATTTGGCGGACGAGAAGGCCGGCAAGGCAAACAAAGGTATATATGATATACATGTTATTGATGTGTACTTGACTAGTACTCGCAGTAGCACCTGGGTATTTGATACGGGATCGGTTGCTAATATATGTAACTCGGTTCAGGGGCTGCGGAACAAGCGACAACTAGCAAGGGATGAGGTCACGATGCGGGTCGGCAATGGATCAAGAGTTGATGTGATTGCCGTCGGAACGCTGCCTCTCCATATGCCGTCGGGATTAGTTATAAACCTGAATAATTGTTATTTAGTGCCTACACTGAGCATGAACATTGTATCCGGATCATGTTTGATGCAAAGTGGTTATTCGTTTAAGTCTGAAAACAATGGTTGTTTGATTTATATGAATAATATCTTTTATGGTCATGCACCTGTGTTGAATGGTTTATTTCTATTGGATCTCGATAGTAGTATTACGCATATTCATAATGTTGATGCTAAAAGGATTAAACTTGATAATGATATATCTACATATATGTGGCACTGCCGTCTAGGTCATATTGGCGTTAAACGCATGAAGAAACTCCATTCTGATGGGCTTTTGGAATCACTTGATTTTGAATCATTTGATACATGTGAGCCATGCCTTATGGGCAAGATGACTAGAACGCCGTTTTCCAGTTCAATGGAACGGGAGACAGATTTATTAGAAATCATACATACTGATGTGTGTGGACCAATGAGTGTGTCGGCGCGAGGTGGATATCGTTATTTTGTTACTTTCACGGATGATTTGAGTAGATACGGGTATATCTATTTGATGAAACACAAGTCTGAAACTTTTGAAAAGTTCAAAGAATTTCAGAATGAAGTGGAAAATCATCGTAACAGAAAGATCAAATTTCTGCGGTCCGACCGTGGAGGAGAGTATCTTAGTTACGATTTTAGCACACATATGAAAGACTATGGAATAGTTTCACAACTCACGCCTGCCGGAACACCACAACGTAATGGTGTGTCAGAACGTCGTAATCGTACTTTATTGGATATGGTTCGATCTATGAAGTCTCTGACTGACTTGCCACTATCATTTTGGGGTTATGCACTGGAAACCGCTACATTCACTTTAAATAGGGCACCATCTAAAACCGTTGAAAAGACACCGTATGAATTATGGTTTGGAAACAAACCTAAGCTGTCATTTCTTAAAGTTTGGGGATGTGATGTGTATGTGAAGAAACTTCAACCGGATAAACTCGAACCCAAAGCGGAAAAATGCGTCTTCATAGGATACCCTAAGGAAATGATTGGGTATACCTTCTATCACAGATCCGAGGGCAAGGTCTTTGTTTCCAAGAATGGATCCTTTCTTGAGAAGGAGTTTCTCGCGAAAGGTGTGAGTAGTCGGAAGTTAGAACTCGAAGAGGTTATTGAACCTTCTCTTCATGAAATGGCGAGTAGCGCAGCACCAGAAGTTGTTTCGGAGTTGACTTCACCTAATGAAGAGAGAGCTAATGATATTGATCATGAAACTCCGAAAGAGGACACTACCAAACCTCGCAGGTCAAGCAGGAGACGTGCAACTCCTGAACTGTACGGCAATCCTGTTATGAATTTCATGATTGATGAAATAGATGACCCTGCGACGTATGAAGAAGCGATGATGAGCCCTGATTCTAACAAATGGCTAGAAGCCATGAAATCCAAGATGGAATCCATGTACGAAAACTAGGTTTGGACCTTGGTGGACTTACCTCACGATCGAAAGGCCGTTGAGAATAAATGGATTTTCAAAAGAAAAACTGATGCTGATGGTAATGTAACCATCTATAAGGCTCGACTTGTCGCAAAGGGGTTTCGACAAATTCAAGGAGTTGACTACGATGAGACATTCTCTCCCATGGCGATGCTTAAGTCGGTTAGGATTATGTTAGCAATTGCTGTATATTTCGATTATGAAATATGGCAGATGGATGTCAAAACTACGTTCTTCAATGGTAATATTGAAGAAGAGTTGTATATGATACAACCAAAGGGTTTTGTTGATCCTAAGGATGCTGATAAGGTGTGCAAACTTCAGCGATCCATCTATGGACTGAAGCAAGCATCCCGGAGTTGGAATCTCCGCTTTGATGAGGTGATCAAAGAGTTTGGATTTGTCCAAACTTATGGAGAGGCTTGTATTTACAAGAAAGTGAGTGGGAGCAATGTGGCATTTCTGATATTATATGTGGATGACATATTATTGATTTGAAATGATATAGATCTTTTAAACAGTGTTAAAAGTTATCTAAACAGCAAATTTTCGATGAAGGACCTTGGTGAAGCTTCATATATATTAGGCATTAAAATCTATAGAGATAGATCAAGACGCCTAATTGGGCTATCGCAGAGTACATACCTTGATAAGATATTAAAGAAGTTTAATATGGACGAAAGTAAGAAGGGGTTCTTACCTATGTTGCAAGGCAAGACATTGAGTAAGACTCAAAGTCCGGCTACGGCGGAAGAAAGAGAGATGATGGATAAGATCCCCTATGCCTCGGCCATAGGCTCTATAATGTATGCCATGCTATGTACAAGACCGGATGTGGCACATGCTATTAGTTTGACTAGTAGGTACCAATCTGATCCAGGTTCGGAACACTGGATAGCGGTAAAGAACATCCTCAAGTACTTGAGAAGAACTAAGGATATGCTTCTTATATACGGAGGTGAAGAAGAGCTAGTCGCTAAGTGTTATGTCGATGCTAGCTTTGACACCGATCCGGATGACTCTAAGTCTCAATTCGGATACGTATTTCTCTTGAACGGAGCAGCAGTTAGTTGGAGGAGTTCCAAACAACTTGTGGTGGCTGGATCAACAACGGAGGCGGAATATGTTGCTGCTTCAGAAGCGGCGCAGGAGGCAGTTTGGATGAAAGAGTTCATTACAGAACTGGGTGTGGTTCCCAATGCGTTGGACCCAATGGTGATCTATTGTGACAACAATGGAGCCATAGCCAACGCAAAGGAACCAAGGTCTCACAAGAATTCCAAGCATATTAAGCGCTGGTTTCACTCCATCCGCGAGCATGTCAAGGATGGAGATATAAAGATTTGTAAAGTGCACACGGACCTAAATGTAGCAGATCCGTTGACTAAAGTACTCCCTAGGGAAAAACATGATCAACACCAGAACTCCGTGGGTGTTAGATTTATCACTATGTGAACTAGATTATTGTCTCTAGTGCAAGTGGGAGACTGAAGGAAATATGCCCTGAGAGGCAATAATAAAGTTGTTATTATATATTCCTTGTATATGATAGATGTTTATTTTGCATGCTATAATTGTATTGATAGGAAACATCAATACATGTGTGTTTAATAAACAAAAGGGGTTCCTAGTTATGCCTCTCTTATAGACTAGCTTGTTGATTAACAAGATGATCAAAGTTTCCTAATCATGGACATTGGATGTTGTTAATAACAAGGTCACAACATTTGTGAAATGATGTGATGAACATTCATCCGAAGTATAGCATTACGATCAAGTCATTATGTTTATATTGCTATAACATCCGGAGTCATAGTCCTTAGACCATGAGATCATGTTAATTGCTAACACCTGAAGAGTATCTTGATAACATCAAACGTCACACCGTAACAGGGTGACCATAAAGATGGGTTCAGTGCTATGAAGGTGTTATGTTGAGGCTCATGGATCAAGAGTGGAATTTGTCAATCCCGATGACGGATAGATATACTCTGGGCCCTCTCGGTGATATCACATTAAGATAGCTTGCAAGCAAGTGATGTGATCACTAGAATGTTATATCACGGGAACGAGAAAAGAGTGCATGGTCTCGGATTAGAAAAGAGTGCATGGTCCTCGTGAAGGATCTCTCTCTCCCTCTAGATATTCCCCCATGGTCTCGGATTAGCAAGATACATGTTTCCGGTGGCCTTGCGTCTGGAAGGAGTTGCTGCTTCCGCTGATTCGCTGGAGCGAGGAGGTGGAGGTTGTCCGGTGGCTTGAACGTGTGTGCGAGGACGGATGCGCTGATGATTTGCGACGCTCGGACTTCCACACGATCTTGAGATCGGCAAGCGTACGACTACATCAACTACGAGTTCCTACTCGTTAACAAAACTCGTTGTCTTCGAGGGTAAGTTCTCCATGGATGTATGTCCACCCGTTGCTCTGTATGTATTAGATAGATCTTGGCGTATAGTTCTCATCGTAGGAATTTTTTTGTTTTCTATGCTGCGGACCCAACAGTTTCTACCTTAATTACTTTCTTGTACTTACGGATGTTTGCAAGGGTATAATCACAAGTATGTATTAGTCCTAGGAAGGTCGGTACATTAGCACAGGTTCACGCACAAAACACTTAGCAAGCTAGAGAAGGTTAATCAACTATATGAAGCGAAAGCAGTTGACAGTCTTCCCATGTGTCCTCGTGAACGTTTGGTCATCTTAAGTAATACAACCGGCTTGTCCTTTGCTGCATAAAGGATTGGGCCACTTGCTGTATTTATTCCTACTGTCTTTTATTTACTCGTACTTTGTTTACTTGCTTTATCAAAACCCCATTAAAATCCGTTTGCTAAGTATTTGCAGAGAATTCCTGATCCATACCCCTAGCCAGCACCTTCTGCTCCTCGTTGGGTTCGACACTCTTACTTATCAAAAATACTGCGATACACCCCCTATACTTGTGGGTCATCAAGACTATTTTCTGGCGCCGTTGCCGGGGAGTGAAGCGCTATTGGAGAGTGGAACTGGTAAAGGAAACTTCTACTGTGATTATTGTTTACTTCTATTAGTTGTTTTATTTTCGTTATGGATAATTCGCTGAGTTTCTTATTTGGTAATGCTACTACCACTGCTAAGGTAGTAGATAAGCCACCACCTGCTAAGAATGATGTTTTTAAAATACCTACAAGAATTATTGATCGTGTTATGGATAACTACTATGTTGGGGATGAAACTGTCCATCCTGGTGATCATTTGCCCTTTATACACGAATTATGCGGATTGTTCAAGTGTGCAGGTATTACTACAGATCAAGTTAAGAAGAAGTTATTCTCATTATCACTGAAAGGAAGAGCTGAGGACTGGTATAAGCTGCTGAAAAATGGTCAAGCTCTAGAATGGGAGGAAATAGTGATGGGTTCGTAGCATGGAAAACAAAAAATTTCTACCGCAAGAACGAACAAAACCTAGATCTAATCTAGATAAAAGCCAAGATCTAATCTATTAGACATGAGCAACGAGATAGATAGGAACTAACCCTCGTAGATCCGAAAGCGTTTAACGAGATTAGATCTCATGGTTGATGTAGTCGATCACTTGCCGATCTCAAGATTGTGTGGACGATCCTTCCGGCGTCGCGTTCCAGCAGTGCTTCCACCGTCGGTCAAGTAGACGATCCTTCCGGCACCACGTTTCGGCAGCGCTTCCGTAGTCGGTCACACGTGCGGAGTCGAAGCAGACCTTCCTCTCCCCATTCCAGCGAGCAGCGGAGGTAGTAGATATTCTCCATGGAATCCCAGCAGCACGACGGCGTGGTGGTGGTGGTGGAGTAGAGAATTCTGCAGGGCTTCGCTTATGCCTGTGCAGAAGAAAGGTGGAGGAGAGAGGCGGCAGAGATTGGGTGTTATGGGAGCAGGGGAGGAGGGGGCGCCCCTGCCCTTCTATTTAAGGGGGGAGGGCGCCTTGGGGAGGGGGGGTGCTACAAGGACTCCCCTCCTCTAGGCCGGCGGATTGGGGAGTGGGGGGAGGAGTCCTCCTCCCCCACGACTCCTAGTCTTGACCCACCAGGACTCCTTGATCCCTATCTTGATTTTCAAGCAAACTCCAAGATATCTTCTAGAACCTTCCGGAACATTCCGAAACCTTCTAGAATCCTCATACAAACACTCTGGAACATTTCCTAACTCAGAAAATGATCCCCTATAAATGAATCTTATTCTCCGGACCATTCCGGATCTCCTCGTGATGTCCCGAATCCAATCCGAGACTCCGAACAACATTCGGTCTCCAACGCACATTCCATATCTACTTAAAACAACTTCGAACCTTAAGTGTGTCACCCTACGGTTCGTGAATATGTAGACATGACAGAGACACATCTCCTATCAATAACCATCAGCGGGACCTGGAGATCAATAATGGCTCCCACATACTCAACGATGACTTCGTGATCGATTGAACCATTTACATACGAAACTAATTCCCTTTGTCTCGTGATACTATACTTATCCAAGGTTTGATCGTCGGTATCTCCATACCTAGTTCTACCTCGTTACTGATAAGTACTCTTTACTCGTTCCGTGATATGTCATCCCTTGTGACCTAGTCACATGCTTGCAAGCTAACTAGATGACATTCCACCGAGAGGGCCCAGAGCATATCTATCCGTCATATGGATGGACAAATCCCAATCTTGGTTCATGCGCTTCAACACATACTTTCAGAATACCCAATGACACCTTTATAACCACCCAGTCACGAAGCGGCATTTGATGTCATCAAAGTATCCATCCGGTGATGGTGATTAACATAACTTCATGGTCGAAGGAATAGGTTACTATGTATTTGAAAGCTTACAGCAATACGAACTTAAATGACTTGATCTTATGCTACGCTTACTATGGGTGTGTGTCCATCACATCATTCTCCTAATGATATAACCTTGTTATTAATCACATCCTAATGTCCATGATCAGGAAACCATGATCATCAATTAATCAACAAGCTAGTTCAACAATAGGCTTACTAGGGACTCTTATATGTTTACAAAACACACATGTATTAATGTTTCCGGTTAATACAATTATAGCATGGGATGTAAACATTTATCATAAACATAAAGATATAATAATAACCATTTTATTATTGCCTCTTGGGCATATCTCCAACAAATAGTGCCTCTCTTTTATTCAAAGTTTTATCCTCCTATTGAGATTCATAAAGATCGGAATCAAATATACAACTTTTGGCCTCTTGATGGAGAGAGTACAACTCAAGCTTGGGGGAGATTGAAGTTACTAATGCTCAAATGTCCCATTCATGAGCTCCCCAACAATATTATTATCAATAACTTTTATGCAAGGCTCCCTCTACATGACAAGGATTTATTGGATGCTTCTTGTGCTGGATTATTCACTCGCATGGAAGAAGAAGCTAAATGGGATCTTCTGGACCATATTCAAGACAATGCTGAAGCTTGGGAGAATGACAAAGGTAGAAAGTCAGGTATAAATTATGATTATGAATGCATTGAATCTTTTATGGGAACTGATGACTTTCAAAATATTAAAAATGCTTATGGTCTAGACTCTCAAGCTATTGCTTCTTATTTTAAGGCTTTTGCTTCCTACATTGAAGTGCCTAAAAGAAGTGGAATAAGTATCATGAACCTTATAAAGATATTGCTAAGAGTGTTCCTTCAAGAAATACTAAAGTTTATACTGCTAATCATGTTTTACCTAAACCTTACATTGAGAAAATGCCTTTTCCAGTTAAGATAAAGGAACATTCTATGATAGCTAGTATGGTTAATGAAAGTACAATTAAAGCTATTGAACCTGATAAACAAATAAATGATGAACCTATAATAGCAAATGTGAAAGACTTTGTTACTAAATATGAAAAAGAGGGACACACTATCCTTTGTAAGGATACCTCTAATATTGTTTCACAAAGTAGTGTTATGAGAGCTAGTATTCCTGTGTTTTCTGTTAGAATAAGTGATCATTGCTATGATGGTCCTTGTGATAGCTATATTGTTGAGTTTATGCATGATACCGAAAGTTACTATGAAAGAGGGAAAAGTGTCCTTATGTATCTCAATAATATCAAGTTTCCTCGTTTTATGCTGAAAGTTTTTATGTTGCACTTCTTTTGCCTTCTTATGCAAGTAGCCTCTGATTTCAACAACTTGTTTGTTTACAAAATTCCCTTGCATATGAAGTGGGTTAGACTTAAACGTGTGTACTTTTGCTTCTTAATGCTCTCTTTCGCTTCAATTCATATTCCTATGAGAGCGTCTCCAAAATTATCATGCCCATCTTAATGGCTATAAAGAATGAGCTTTTTGGGAGACAACCCAATTTGTTTTTGCTTTCAGTTTGTTTTTGTTTCTTTGAGTCTTGGAAGTTATTACTTCGGTAATAACCGCTCCTTATCCGTTTTGTTTGGTTTTTGTGTCAAGATCAACCTCTAATGAGAGAGAAGTAATATTTGGGGAAGTTGCTGTCCCGAAACAGATTTTTGTGCTTCACCGTAAAAATTCGTGAGAAATCTCTGTATGTCGGTTTGAGCTGTAATTTTTTGTGTTTCTGCCCCAGGTTGTTATTTAACTTTTGTTAGTTTTGCACTTTTTGATTTGAGCAACAGAAGATGTTATAAAAAATTGATCTTTACCTGCTGGTCTGTTTTGACAGATTTTGCCACTCTTGCATTTGCTTCTTTATTCGATTTCCTTTTTTAATTACTTTTGGGTTTTCGGAAGGAGTTTCTACAGTAGCTTATGTTTTGATGGTTTTCAGTTGAAGTTGGACTCAAATGGTTTTATCACTTCGCTTATACTAATGTTGCTAATGAGAACTGTGTGAAGTTTTGTGTGAAAGAAATTTCCAGGTAGTGGAGATAATGGTGTAATGAGGAAAAGAAAGGTTTTATGACTCAAGTAATAAGTGTATGAAGATGAAGATATAGGTGTTATTAAAGTGATGACTCCGGAAGAATCCACTAGATACTAAATTCAGAGACCTGCAGAGTCCGTTTTCAAATAGGTAATAGTTCTGGTAAGAAAAGTTCCGCGAAAATACTATCCAATTATATTTTTGCAGTTTTCAGTCAATAAGGAAAGTTACGAAGCGAAAAAGGGACGGAAACAGAGCCAGGGTGGCCCACACCACCCTGTGGCATGGGCCCACCCCTGGCCGCGCCACCAGGTGGTGAGTCCACCCCGGACTCCGCCTTCGACTCGTTTTCTCCTCGTACCTTCCTTTTGATATGAAACATCGTAATATATAACCCCCCGGATCCCCCGAGGTTCGTATATCGTGTTTTCGTCGTGTTTTCGTTTCGATCTGTTTCTGCCAGGACATACCCTTTGAAGGCTTAGAAGCACAATAGTGTCTGCCAAGGATAAAGGGAAGGAGCCTATGGAGGAAGACCCCCAAGACCCCGGGAAGGAGAAGAAGATCAAGAGTGAAGGTGAAGAGGAGCAAGGCCAACATCCGCACACTGGCACTACCATTGCAAGCATTGGAGTGGTGACGAAACCTGCCAGGGTTAGAAGGACTGCACGGATGCAGACTGGGGGAAAGCTCCTCGTCACAGTTTGGCTCCACGGTCACTTCCTCCAAGTACGAAGAGTCCCTTCCATACCTTTATCCATAACCATGCAGGAAAAGAAGACTCCAAGAAGGAAGCATGGAAAAGGAATCACAAGAGCTGGGATCCACAATCTGACATGATCATGCACCGCATCGAGCACAACTCGGAATTGATTTGTACTCTCACCTTCGAGATTGAGGACTTGGGGAAATTGATCAAAGAGCTCATCAAGAGGATACCACCACCACCGAAGGAGTAATTCGTCATCGGGTTTGGCATCCCCTTGGTTTGTTCCAAGCTTGGGGGAGTGCCGCGGTATCACATCACTATCTTCTATCTTTTTACCTTTTTAGTAGAGTCATATCATGAATAGAGGAGTTATTGTGTAGTATGGTTTGCATTATGGAAGTGTCCCCTCTCTCGTTAGATATGTATCCCTTAGTGTGAGTTTCCGTTATGGAATATTAATGAGAAGTTCTATTATTCACTCTTTTGCCTAGCTTATATTAGTTTTCAATTCGTGGTTATATGATTGATCTTGTTGTTAGTATTGGTATCACTTTGGGATCATTGAGTTAATTTAGTTGGTTTTGGCAAACATGGCTCGGTCAGTAGCACACTATTTTTGAGAATTTGAATGAAAAGATAGAAGTACTCTAAAGAAAAATAATTTCATCATCTTTCTTTTTTGATTTGCTCATAAGTTTGGTATTCTCTAGTTAAGATCTTTTGTGCTTCCAAGGAATATTGCATGTTTTTTTTATCACTTGTATGTTTGGTTGTTTCCTTCAACTCTTATACTTGCTACCCAGCCTTGCTAGCCAAAAACCTGTACTGAGAGGGAATTCTTCTCGTGCATCCACCTCCTTTAAACCAAACCTTTGCCATTTGTGTCCACCATACCTACCTAGTAGCACTATCGCTATTCCAAGTAAATTCTTGTTTTATCTACCTTCCAAATTAAACTTGTTATGTGAAAATTAGTGATTAAAGCTCTCACGAACTTGATGGCACACTTTACTTTCTTGCATTTAATAAACTTGAACCATTGTGCTCACCTTTGTTGCGTATATGCTTGCGCTTTATAAGTTGTGAATTAGCAGAACCATGCTGTCATGGGGAACGCTTTCAACATTGCACTGGTACTTTGTACCAAGTTGATATCATGTTCTTTTGTCTATGGATGTCATCGGTGTGAAATGAAAGGGGAGCTTGTAAGTCCATGGAGTTATGCATGTGTGTTAGAGAAACGCCTGGGCCGCTGGTCTAATCCATCCTGACAAGGTGGAAACCTGCAGCGTAACCATAACGAGTATCTATGAAGCATTCTTCTTATAAAAAAAGAGATAGAGATTGAGAAAAAGAGAAAAGAAAAAAATGATATTATGAAAAGAGGAAAGAGAGAAAAAAACACCATATTCCCATGGTAAATAAGAAGATTGCTGAGATGCTTGTTGTCTGCTTGCCTTGTTATTTTGATATGGGGATTCTTCCGTATCATCGGGCAAGAGGTACCCCGTTGGCGGTTCTCTATGATACACATATGCTTACGATGACAAGAACTTACCGGTGACTAAACTTGAGTAGCATGAGGAGCGACCCTCGTATTCAAGGGACATGAGATTCTCAATTTACAACTTGTCAATGCATATCCTCATATTTGATCACTTTAACCTTAATCACCTAAAGATGCCTATGATAGGGGCAGTGAGAGCTGAAAGCTAGTAAGTATCATAATTTTTGGGAGCTCTTTATGAGACTCGCAATCCCTGCTTTCCTCTGCGAAGGGCCTTTCTTTTACTTTGTAGTTGAGTCAGTAAAACCTATTCCCTTCTACCTCAGCAAGTATTTTGAGTTGTTGTGTTTCATTCATTCATATGATGATTTATTCAATCATGTTTCTTATGTTCCTTATTTTGCACATTGCTCTTATCTTGATGTTTACTACTTTGAAAGCTATCATTGAAAACCAGTTATTTGTCACTCCAGCAAATTATCAACTATTCTTTGACCAAGAGCTAAGTTTGCCATTACCAATTATGATTTACTTTATGTATCTTTAGTGTGTTTCCTTTACTCATTGCAAGTTGAGTTATATAATAGTGAATTGTCTTCTATTATGATCTATGTATTTGATGAATGTGATGCTTCTTGTCTGTATTCTTTTATCGACTCTTCACTCTATAAACCTGAGGCCATGTTTATTGAGCTCAGTTTCGCTTTAGGACAAGCGAAGTCTAAGCTTGGGGGAGTTGATACGTCCATTTTGCATCACTATTCTATGTCATAATTCACTATTATTCATTGATATATTTCGTATTGAGAGGTGATACTTATGTTATTTCATCTATTTTTGCATGGTTGATGACTTTTGGAGCATGGACCGCTGCAGTCAAGATTCTAATGGAAAAGGTGCTGTTTGGAGGCAAAATTCGCGAAGATCAGAAAATCCGGGAAAATATACGGAAAATCCTATTTTTCCAGAAGACGAAGGAGGCCAGAAGGGGGGCTGGAGATGGGCCATAGGGGGCCCACACCACCCCCTGGCGCGGGCAGCCCTAGGCCACGCCAGCAGGTGGTGTGGCCGCCCTGGCCCACTCCAGGCTCTCCCCTCTGGCGTATATTATCCTCCTGAAACCCTAAGACTCGGGGAGCGACCACAGAAAGATTCCGCTGCCTCTGCGGGGCGGAAAACACCGAGAGAGAAATGCCTCTCCGGGCAGACAAATTTCTGCCGGGGGAATTCCTTCCCGGAGAGGGGAGATTGTTGCCATCAACACCACCATCAATCTGGACTTCATCGGGATCATCATCATCATCATCACCACCATCATCACCATCAGCACCCTCATCACCATCTCCATATTCCTGTAACAATTGAGTTGTCTTCTATATAAGGAGGAGGGAGGCCCCTCCCTCATTCCACCCCATTGGCCTTTGTCTCTATCCCACGTGTGGTTTCCCAATTGAAACATGCATACCAAAAATGTGATTCTAGCATGCATGTTATATCAAGTGGAATATTTCAGTCCGTTTTATTGAGTATATATTGGATATAGATTTCCGAAACATACTCAAACTTGATAAAACTTACAATACGAAACATGAAACATAAAGCAGTAAACCAACGATACAAACATGCACTTGATATAGCATGCACGCTTGAATCGCCGCGTTCACATCCATATGGGGATAGAGCTTTCTCCATCATATGCACGTCGTCATGTTGCTGGAATCTAGGTACTGATCATCTTCTTCCGCTCCTTCGCAAGACCAGAGCCCGGGGGACGTCATCTACACCGGACGCGCGTAGAACTGTGGATGTGTTGCGAGTTGTGGCACTCGTCATTTGTATGCCTGCATGACCTTGATGTCGGTATCGCCGTACATCATCAACGTTCGTGAGAACGTCAACTCTTTTCGGTCTTCAAGGTTATGAACGCCGAATCTCTTTGTTACCTTACATCTGCATAGAATAGATCTTGGCTATATCATTCTCGTCGTTAAGAATTTTTTGTTTTCTTCTACGGAACCCTTTCATATTTATAGGCTAAGGGGTGAATACGTAAATTACATGGGTTGGTCCCCTTTACTCCATGGACGCAGGGCGTCATGCAGTCTGACCTCTAGTGCGCCGAACAGTACAACACCTGCCGATCTTGGTGCCTTGCTCGTGGAGTCGTGGGATGTTTTTTCAGGGCGTTCTTCCAAGGTGGCCGATAGTTTGAGTACTACAGGAAGGACATGGTCAGACACTCTCGTGGTCATGTCTGACGACATTCTATCAATAGCGTCGGACAATCTAGCAGCTTGTGTTCGTCTTCTCCCATTCTTCTTGTAGCTCCTGCCCCCCGTTGGGCCTTGAGGGACCTATGTAGCATATGGCAGGTTTTGTCCAAGATGTATTCTTCATGTTGCAAAGTTTGCCTTTCGTGTTGTTGCATTCACTGTTTTGTATGTTGCAATCAGCTTTCGTCAAATATTTTGCATAGACGTGTTTTAAATGTTGTACTCCCTCCGTTTCAAAATAAGTGACGTGGGTTTGTCTAGATTCGGATGCCATTTTCTTTCTATGGTTTGTAATAAAAATAGTACTCCATCCGTTTCAAAATAAGTGACATGGGTTTGTCTAGATTCGGATGTACCTACATACTAAAACGTGTCTACATACATCCGAATCTAGACAACCCACGTCACTTATTTTGGAACGGAGGGAGTACTAGTTTTATTACAGACCATAGAAAGAAAATGTTGCGAATTATCAATATTGTATATACACATATAGCAATTAACAAGGATATGTTGCATGGAAAAGATTCGATGTTGCATTGATTGGACGGCCCAGACAGAGCTCACACTTAAGTGAGATCCGACGGCTCTAGGATCGCTGTGGGTTGATGATTTCAACCGATACGCCTAGCACCTAATAGTACAATTTTTGTCACGCTTGAAATTTGTAGAGCTCTGCCGAGTATCGATATGGGAAGGCAGCTGAGAATGAAGTCGTGCGGCGGCGGCTCCAGACAGGTCCAGTCGTTTTATCATCGTACGCATCGATCGATTGCCATACATCGTGAAGCACAGCAACACACATTTGCCAAAAACTAATGCTGGACTCACTAGAGGGCTGGTGATCGACGCGGTTCACTAGGCTATTATTATTACAACTCGCCGTCGTAGCTGCTGCTGGTAGCGACGGACAGCAGCTGCACGTCGTCGTCGTCGTCGACAGTATCGATGTCGATGAACACGGGGCCGTCGTCCTGCTCGCCGGCGGTCGCTGAGGGAAAGAGGAGGACGTCGGCGGAGTCGTTGGGGTCCGTGGACGGCGAGCAGCTGGCGACGTTCCTGCTGGCCTTGAGCTGCTCCTCGAACATCTCCTGCAGCCTCTTCCCCTGCTCCTCGATCCTCACCTGCAGCTTCCGCTGTATCTGCAGAGAAGCAGAGCAACCATATGTTTCAGCAAACTAACATGCTGACATGTGAGCTAGTTTTCTCCTTGTAAAATGTGTGTACAATAATCACCTCGAGCTGCTCGTGGAGGCGGCGCTGCACGTCGAGCTGGACGCGGAGTGCTTCCGTGATGTGCATCCCACTGCCAAAAAATTAGACCATGTTGCTACTGATTAGGAGGACAGTCTGTGTAATGCTTGACACATCATGAGCACACTCATCTACTATGCGTTCCCTGTAAGAGGGAACTAGCGAAAGAGAAAAGGAGGTGGTTAGAAAGGTACGTTCTGGGTTCCAGATCCTGCGTCGTGTCGCCGCCCCTCTTCTCCTGCTGCTTCCCTGCCAGTATTCCACAACACCATATATATTTAAGAGCAAGGCAAAAATTGGAATCCCAAGAAAAGCTAACTGATCAAGCATAGCTAGCCTACTGCTACTAGTTGATAATTAATCAAATGGTATTGCTAATCCTACTACATACCCAATTTCCTACTTTTTTGACTTACATATATATACTCTTTAGAAGAAAAAAAATCAAGTTGTAATTTGTACTGAACTGAAGCTGCATGATGTGGACTAAACAGTTGATCGAATTAGATGCTGCAGTGTATCCAATTGAAACCCAGTATGTAGTGGTACCTTCCGACGGTGAAGATGGTGCTGGCATGCACTTGGCCGTACGGTATTTCTGATAGTATCAAACAAGAGGATTAAGGTCGAGGAAAAAAAGTACTACTACTGTAGCAGTGTAAAAGCAAGAAAGAAATGCGTGGAAATTGTGGATACACGTACTACAAGAATCGAGTTGCTGCAGGTAGTACCTGAAGATGGCTCTTGATGTGGTAGATGGTGAGGCCGTCCGAGTTCATCAGCTTCAGGATCCCCTTCGGCGTCGCCCCTGCAAGAACAAGAATCAGGCTATAAGCCATGAGAAAACTACGAAGAGCAGGAGGTTTCAGGGATCAAGAACGCTACGCACTGTCTGCGCCGCCGAGCTGGTTCACGCACTCCACGAACCGCTCGTGCAGGTCCTGCGTCCACCGGATGCGCGTCTTGCTCGGCGGCGGCGTGGCTGGCCGCGCCGGGCCGCCGTTGACGTTGACGTTGCTGCCGTGGGACGCCGGCGCGCACACGAGGCTCCTGCCGGACAGGTGGTGATCCATCTGGCTCTGCAGGCTGCTGCTCGGCGCCTCCCTCGCCGCGGCACCCGCGAACAGCCCATGATGGTGCGCGTGCTCTTGCTGCTGCTGCTGATGCTGATGCGTCGGCGTCGGCAATGGGAGCTCGGCGGCCTCCTCCCGCCGCTGCGGCCGGACGTAGTACGTCCTCACGGAGGACGACGGGTCCGCCGCACGGAGCAGCATCGGGTCGAGCCGGAAGAGCTCGTTGTTCGTCGTCCTGGACCTCCCCGCGGCCGACGGCATCGGCCTCGCCGGCGGGAGCATCCCGAAAGGAGGCAAGTCGAACTGCGCCATGCCGAGCAGGTTCTCGGCGGCGTAGAACGCCGCCGTGCTGGAGCCGACGCAGCGCGGCGCGAAGGCCGGCATCGTTGGCGCCGCGTGGTACTCCTCCCGCGGCCAGCCGGCGCCTCCCTGCTCTTGCTGTTGCTGATGCTGATGACCCGCGTGGCCCACGAAGCCCTGGAAGAACGCCGACGAGAACTCAGGGGAGGATGAACGGAACCGTGCAGCCGCCGACGGGTCGCGCAGCGGCATCATCCCGTTGCAGTGGTGATACTGGTCGTGCAGCTTAATCTTCTTCGTGTTCATCTATATACACTGAACAAAGAATCGGAATAGTAAGAAAAATATCATCATCATTAAGTCATGCATCGATTGATTTCGCGACCAGCTTAAAAGCTCAAGATTGCACACCATATGTTACTAGTACAGTACAGAACATTACGCGAGATCGATCGACCTGAAAATCAGGACGCTTTCTTCACGATCTGGGACGAATTTAAGGCGAGATTCGGAGGAGGGGAGAGGGATTAGCGCGGCGGCGATGCTTAAATAGCTGGCGCCGCAAGTGCGAGGCCGGCTCGATCGGAATCGATGCAGCACAGCACCACCGGTGACCGGCCTAGATTCCCCAAGGCGTGGCACGCAACACGATGGGAATAATTCGTCGATGGGCACAACCCAAACCTTCGGAATCGCCAACACGTACCAGCCATCGCCGCAGCCGCCGACGACGATCGATTGAGCAAGCAGCCGGAGGAACCAAGGAAGCAAAAGCACGGCAATGCAATGCAAGTTGGAAGAAGAGGAGAACAATTTCCTTACCCATTCATATGGTCAGAGCAGAGGCAGCTACTTGCAACTGGAAGAATTATTCACCTCATCATCACCAAGCCATGGAAACTTCCTGCAGGTTAACAACAGTACATAAACGTGTCCAAGTTCACACTGTATCTGGAGGAAGGATTGGAATCTGCAGGAGGATTGGGTAGGAAGAATGGGTGCAGAGGGGCCTCCTCTTGACCATCCCAAATGGAATATGGTCAGCTCTCTCTCAGTGGAGGGGTTCCTGATGGGAACAACTGACAGGAATATAAAGATGCAGAAACATGAATATTATATGAAATTGCAATTTGATCAGAGGAGGAGCATGTCAGACAAGGAGGTAGGAGACAATTGGTCCCTTTGGAGGTTTCGCCTTTGTCATTCTCCCCTTTGATGGGGATTGCTAGCTTGGCCCTTATGGTCTCCACCTCAGGCTATAGCTCATCCATCTCCAATTCTCTCTGTTGAATCTTTCTCTGCTAGCTTGTCTTTTGATATCCCAACAAGGGGTGAATTGGACAGCAAAAAAATTATGAACTTTTTCTTGGATGTGATGTGCTCCCGTGTACGCATCGAAACAAACACGTAAATTACGAGAACTGCGATGGAAAAAACAGGATTATCATACGGTAAGTTACCTAGTACAAATACACTATAGCCCAAATAAAACAATCTTGTTTTCAATGAGAGGGTAAGATCCATTGATTCCTATTTTGGTTTCATTTATTCCAACCATCTTCAAAGAAGACACCTTTGTTGTTTACCACTTTGTTTAGTAGCCTTTTTTAAAGAAAAAATGGCACGGTTACAACATACTAAAGCCATGCATCATTCTAAATGGTCCACATTTATATTTTCGCATAAATCATTATATACTTCAATTCTACTAGCAAAATTGTTCAAACTTAATGTACCAGGTTCCTTTCAGTATTTTTTTCTTTTGTACAAGGAATGTGATATCTGTTTAAAAAGAAAGTCTACGAGGGGAAGATCACGATGGATAGATGGAGTTTAATTAAGACATACAAGACTATGAGATGTTGTCCAATGAAAACATGTTGTATCAAAAGGACAAAAATACCAATAACATTTATGGTAATAAGCTTCATAGAAAAATGTGCAATGGCTGAAATAGATCATCTTTGTTTTCGTTGAAAGGGTAAGATTGATAGGTCTTTGTATTGGTTCTATTTATTCCCGCCATCGACAAAGAAGACATCTTTTTTGTTTCCCATTTGGTTTAGTAGCGTTTTAAAAAAGACGGGCATGGTTACCCAGAAAATTAGGTGACACATCATTCTAATTGGTTCATATAGTGTATTAGGTGCCCTTCATTCATTTCTATTTGTATTTTAGATGGAATGTGATATCTATTAAAAAATTGCATAGAGCGTGATGGAGTTCAATTAAGGTGGAAATGATTATGAGATACCGTCTGATCCCAATCTGATCCTTACCATGTTGTGTAAATTCCAATCTGATCCCAGCTGAACATGCTCATGGAAGTTTTTGTAGTGAGTTACTGTAAAGTTGTTGATGGAAGATTGGCCTTGCACACCTACTTAAAAAATGTTCTAAGAGTACAAAAATCACTCAAGACGAAAAATGTTTTTTTCATGAAAATTCATAATCCCATTGAATCTATATGTGCATGTTCTCAGAATTTTGTGACATTTTTAATGAACTTTTTTACAAATCTAGTGTTAATCCCAGGAGTCATCTCACTTATCTCTGCCATAGTAGTACAATTAGATCTCACTTGTTGGATGGTTTAAAGTGTGGCTATACCTCCACGCCACCATGGTTCAAAACCTAGGTATGACGTTGACTAAATTGGATTATTCTTGTGATGGGAGGCAATGTTTCCGTAGATAGCGAGACATGAATGGTGCCTTTGTATCATGAATCTCTAAAAATCCAGTCCTTAGTAGGCATTGTGACTGCGTTCATGTGGTTATGTGCATGATGAAGTCTACGTTATAACCGGTATTTCTCAAAAATAAGATTCTTGCTGTTAAAATTAATAATGAAGACCTTTCATGCATGGTCAATTAAGCCCAAAGCCTATATGTCATTTTGCACCAGCGTCTCCCAAATGGTTATAACCGTAACTATCCAATTTATAAGCATATCAACTCTATTTCCATGGTTGTGTTTACTGAAAAACACTATTTCCCATGAGAATCAAATAAGTCCATGCATGGAAAAATTAACAAAAAAAATCTTTAGTAAAGCAATATGCGCCTACGTGCCTAGATCTCTTCTATTTTTTTGGAAGAGGGTATCTCTAACAAATACAGCAAAGTCAAATATGGGCTATTAAATCTGGCCAATCTCGGTTTTAGTTTATTGGGGAATCCATTTGGGGTCACTCTGGCCCTTCATAAAGGACGGGTTTGCAGGTGTTTGATGAGCATTGGACAACTTCCATCATCTTTGGAATCTCCCTAGATAGACATTAATTAGAATGAGAAACCAAGGCCTACAAGCTGTCATCCTGTCCCATCCAACTATACTACACCGTATTATAAAAGGTTCTGATATTTTTCTAAATCGCATGTATATACACATGTTAGTGTGTCCGTTTCAATAATTTCATTCAGTACGAAATCTACACTGAAATATCCAAAACAAGTTGTAACTCGAAAACTAATCTGACGTTAATACCGCAGAAAATGAAAATGCACCAGGGTTGGCCTGATCAGACCACTGCACTGGTCTCATATTCATCAACAACACTTGTGCATGTAGAATGACTAGCTAGCGCCAGACTTGACGCAAGAACGAACACGCATTTTTTTAAGATCGTGAGAAGCATCAAAATGATTCGGCGAACTGGATCGGCGACAATGTTTATGCGAGTTTAGAGGTGGACGTGCCGAGAGTCCAACGTGGAAAGTAATACCCAAAAGAAGAATCTCATCCGGATATGTATGTATATAGCTAGCCCTTTCTGGGTTGGTGCTGCAGGACTGCAAGAGGTAGGAGAAGCAGTGCTAGACCAGCTTCTCATACCCTCAAGAGCCATTGACGGCTCCTTGGCTCCGCGAGACAAGTGCCACCTCGATCTATTGATTTTTTACTTCATTGGATCCATCGTCGCCCACCTCGATCGATTAAATTAAACAGCGCAATAAACTAGTGCCACATGGCGAGATCATCGGTGTTCCAAGTGTCAAGTGTCGGGCCCGGATTAGCGCGTGATTATCTTGCCAGATTAGGCAGGGGCGGCCTTCTCGCAGGCCATGGCATCATTGGTTGTCATCATCTTGGAAGTTGGAACTTAGCTAAATTGGCCCTACCATGGATGATTAGCTCAGAAATATACATGATCGATATCGAGTTTTTTAGGTGTATATCAATGTCGCGCTTCGTCAGCATCATACTAAGTCAGGACGACCCGACGGAGCTTCATCTGCCGACGTACTTCTCGGGTCTCTGACATAACAAGAGCCGGGGGGTGGGGCCGAGTTGATGCTCGGATTTTTACATAATTGGTATTTTCTTCACTTAAGCATGTGCAGCTATTGAAGTTTTGTCACGAAATCCAGTCACCTCTACTGAGGACACTTAGAGCACTAATATCTACGGAGTACTAGTTAAAAAAATATGGAAGATTTCAATTGCATCCCACCACGATCGGTCGTTCGCCGTATAATTTTGTATTTTCAGCCCCAAAATTTTGGAAATTCCACCAGCGGTCCACTAGGAGGTCTCTCTCCTTTTTCCGGTTCTCTTCCTTTTACGACCATTGGAGTTTTATCATGAAACTATCACTAAATCTAAGTTGGATTTGCGGGGGACACATGGCCCCCTTTTTTTGCGGGGGACACATGGCCCCACTTATCCTAGGTTAGATTTGCTTCTCATCCGTGACGCCTTTCGTCCTTACGTAGGCACCATCCGGAAGACCACCGATGCATCTGGATGATGAAGCGAAAGGATGTCAATTGAATGATCGCCATGGGTCAAGGGTGGCCAGGCTTTGCCATAACTCGCCCGATCAAGCAGAAAACGGACCTTTGGTCTGGTACAAACCGGGATTAATGCCCAGAAATGGCCGCAGGGCCCAGAAAACATTAGTCTCGCTTCGTAGGGGACCTTTAGTCCCGGTCTGGCGCTGAAAAGGAGCGCATGTGTGGACCTTTAGTCCCGGTTTGTTAAACGAACCGGGACTAAAGGGCCCGACTATATCTTCTTCCTCTCCCCTGTCGATTTTTCTCAAGATTTGTGAAGGTTTTTTGGCTCCACATCTATCTAAGGGTCCTAAGAGGTTAGCAACTTCATCCTTTCATATTTCATTGCTAGTTTTACCTCATTTCATGCTCTAGAAATGGAGGGATTTGTGTGGATTCTATCTCTATATATCTGGTTAATTTGGCACATATAGTCCTCGAAATTCATTTGATTCATCGAAGCACAGAGCTACATGAGTTTATCCTATCTATATATCTTGGTTTGGCACATAGTCTCAAAATTCAGACGATTCACAGATGCATCATGCCGTCGTCGAGCAACAAAATATCCTTCTTCTTCTACCTGCCGTCACAAAATCCATTGCAACAAAAATAAGAACCAAAACTATGAATGCATACATATATATAGTGGCGCCCTAGCATTTTAATCATCGACCGTTTAAGCAAACCAAGAACATGAACACGCCGGGGAGCTACCAAATTAAATTAGGGAGTGCCTCTATGGCGAGCTCCTCGAAGATGTCTGAGGACGAGATCCTAAGAAATCTTCGAGAAACTCTACCGTAGTGGTGTCCCTGCTCTCGCACACCATCTTTCAGTTTATATCTTCTCTAGCTAGATCAGTATACTGGTGGAGATAACTAATTTCACATATTAGGGAGTGCCTCTACGACGAGCTCCTCGAAGATGTCCGAGGACGAGATCCTAAGACATCTTCGAGAAGCTCTGCCGTAGTGGTGTCCCTGGTCTCGCACACCATCTTGCAGTTCTTCACAAGAATGCATATCTATTTATAGAGTAAGCAGCACAACATAGTGTCGGGCACTGATGGCATAATGCCGACACACTCACCCCTAGCATAGTGCTGCCACCCACCCAAAAAGTGTCGTCATTTACTGGCTTAGTGCTTCCCACTGAGGATATAGTGCGACATGTTGTTGCCACATCCACATTTAGTCCCGGTTGGTGCCTCTAACCGGGACTAAAGGTTCATCATATCTTAGTCCTGGTTGTTGGCTTTAATTTTTTTAGACCAGTACTAATTTTATCATCATGATTTTGTTTGATGTACTTAATTATATAATGCAGACGAGCCGGCAATGGATGTACGCTAACCGACTCTCTAGTGAGTTCATTAAAGGCGTGCATTCTTTTCTCCTTGTGGCCAAGGCAAACAAGTGGAATGGTTTTATGTCTTATCAATGTTGTATTTGTCGGAATCATAAGGAATACTCTTCCTCAAGAGTCCTTCACAGCCACCTGTTTCGGTCCGGTTTCATGACCGACTATAATTGTTGGACCAAGAACGGAGAAAGAGGGGTTATGATGGAAGACAACGAAGAAGAAGAGAATGATAACGACTACCCTACTATGTCCCCTGAATACGATGGTGCTACAATGGAAGACAATGATGAAGAAGAAGATGAAGAACGGGCATCAAATCTTCCTGATGATGATCTTAGTCGGGCCATTGCTGATGCCCAGGAAGAATGCGTAACTGAAAGGGAGAGGTTGAAGTTCAAGCAGATGTTAGAGGATCACAACAAATTGTTGTATCCAAATTGTGAAGATGGGCATAAAAAACTGGGTAGCACACTGGAATTGCTGCAATGGAAGGCAGAGAACGGTGTGACTGACAAAGGATTTGAAAAGTTGCTGAAAATAATGAAGAAGTTGCTTCTAAAGGATAACGAACTGCCCGCCAGTACCTACGAAGCAAAGAAGGTTATATGCCCTCTAGGATTAGAGGTGTAGAATGTACCTGCATGCATTAATGACTGCATCCTCTACCGCGGCGAGAAGTACGAGAATCTGGATGCATGCCTAGTATGCACTGCATTGCGGTATAAGATAAGACGATATGATCCTGGTAATGTTGATGGCGAGCACCGCATGAAGAGGGTTCCTGCCAAGGTGATGTGGTATGCTCCTATAATACCACGGTTGAAACATTTGTTCAGGAATAAAGAGCATGTCAAGTTGTTGCGGTGGCACATTGAAGACCGTAAGAAAGACGAGATGTTAATACACCCCGCTGATGGATCGCAGTGGAGAAATTCGAGAGAGAGTTCCCGGACTTTGCAGGTGACGCGAGGAACTTATGGTTCGGTTTAAGTACATATGGCATGAATCCTTTTAGGGGGAAGAGCTGCAGCCATAGCACCTGGTCTGTGACTCTGTGTATCTATAACCTTCCTCCTTGGTTGTGCATGAAGCGGAAGTTCATTATGATGCTAGTGCTCATCCAAGGCCCGAAGCAACCCGACAACGACATTGATGTGTACCTAAGACCATTAGTTGAAGAACTCTTATAGTTGTGGCACAGACAAGGTGTACGTGTGTGGGATGAGAACAAGCAGGAGGAATTTGACCTACGAGCGTTGTTGTTCATAACAATCAATGATTGGCCTGCTCTTAGTAACATTTTAGGACAGACAAACAAGGGATACAATGCATGCACACACTATTTAAATGAGACTGAAAGTATATATTTGGATAAATGTAAGAAGAATGTGTACCCGGGGAATCATCTTTTTCTTCCGCCCACGCACACCCTAAGAAAGAAAGGTAAGCATTTCAATGGTGAGGCAGACAGTCGATGTAAGCCTATCCGCCGTACTGGTGATGACGTATTTGATATGATGAAGGATTTAAAAGTAATCTTTAGAAAGGGTCCTGGTAGGCAATATGTTCCGAAGGATGATGTCGGACACACACCCATGTGGAAAAAGATATCTATATTTTGGGAGCTACCATATTGGAAAGTCCTAGAGGTCCGCTCTGCAATTGACGTGATGCACCTAACGCAGAATCTTTGTGTGATGCTGCTAGGCTTCTTGGGCGTGTATGGGAAGAATAAAGATACACCGGAAGCACGGAAGCACCAACAATGTATGAAAGACCGAGCCGACATACATCTAGAGCTGTTTGAAGGTACTACCAGCTACGCTCTTACCAAAGAAGAGAAGGAAATCTTTTTTGAAGTCCTTTACAGTATCAAGGTCCTATCTGGTTTCTCGTCAAACATAAAGGGAATAATAAATATGGCAGAGAAAAAAATTCAAAACCTAAAGTCTCATGACTGCCACGTGCTTATGACATAGCTGCTTCCGATTACATTGAGGGGACTTCTGCCGGAAAATGTTCGAATACCCATTGTGAAGCTATGTGCGTTTCTCAATGCAATTTCTCAAAAGGTAATTAGTCTAGATAGTCTACCAAGGTTACAGAAAGATGTGGTCCAATGTCTTGTCAGCTTTGAGTTGGTGTTCCCACCATCCTTCTTCAATATTATGACGCACCTCCTAGTTCACCTAGTCAAAGAAATTAACATTCTCGGTCCTATATTTCTACACAATATGTTCCCCTTTGAGAGTTTCATAGGAGTCTTAAAGAAATATGTTCATAACCGTGTTAGTCTAGAAGGAAGCATCTCAAAGGGATATGGAACAGATGAGGTCATTGAGTTTTATGTTGACTTTATTCCTGACCTTAAGCCCATCGGTGTTCCTGAATCACTGCATGAGGGTAGACTGAGTGGAAAAGGCACGCTAGGAAAGAAAGCAAGGATATGTATGGACGAACATTCTCTCACTAAAGCACACTACACAGTTCTGCAAAGTTCCACCTTGGTGGCTCCGTATATCGAGCAACACAAGAATATTGTACACTCCAACAACCCGGGGAAGCCTGTGTCCTGGATTAGAGATGACCACATGAGGACTTTCGGCGGTTGGTTGCAGACACATCTCATGAATGACATCAATGTTGGAGAGCAGCTGTACTTGTTGGCCAGGTCACCATCTTCGACTATATTGACTTTCCAAGGGTACGAGATAAATGGGAATACATTTTACACGATCACCCAAGATAAAAAGAGCACCAACCAAAACAGTGGTGTCCGATTTGATGCAACAGATAAGAATGGGAAAAAGGATACATATTATGGTTACATA
The DNA here is from genome assembly GCA_910589775.1 of Avena eriantha. Lineage (NCBI taxonomy): Eukaryota > Viridiplantae > Streptophyta > Magnoliopsida > Poales > Poaceae > Avena > Avena eriantha. Next base: position 442,108,266 of record OU342746.1, read on the forward strand.
GAGGAGATATGGGAACTTTACTATGGACCTTATTTTAAGGTCCCTTTGTCTCGGTGCAAATGGGTCAAGCTAACAGGAGGCGGGGTTGAGGTAGACAAGAAATACGGGATGACAACAGTGGATCTCAACAACCTTGCGTATAGAGATAAACCATTTGTCCTAGCCAATGATGTGGCTCAGGTTTTTTATGTGAAGGACATGTCTACCAAACCGAGAAAAAGGAAAGATAAGCAAAAGAATACAACATACGATGAGCCGAAGCGCCACATAGTTCTTTCAGGAAAAAGAAACATCGTGGGGGTGGAGGATAAGACAGACATGTTAGAAGATTATGATAAGTTTCATGAAATTCTGCCCTTCGCTCCGAAGGATGACCCAAGCATCACGTTAATTAAGGAAGATACTCCATGGTTACAGATTAGAAGAAAACCCTAACAATAGAGATGTGTGGATGTTGGTGATGTACAATATTATTAAACCTTTATTTTTAATGATTTGCTTATATATATATATGAACTGTCTCGATCTCAATAGGTAGTATTGCAACTTGTTGTGGCCAACAACAAAGACATTTATTAATATTAAAACGTAAAAATTAGTCATAATCATATCTAGCCCTGTAGTACACAGCTTCAGGGTCGTCTTCGGAATCGTCATCGTCGTCGCTCGTAGCACGTGACTGGATCATCAGCTCTTCCCGGCTTGTGCACGGGGGAATGGGGGAGGGGGCACCTGCCACTCCGGCCTTGGATTCACGATGCGCAGGGAGGGGGCTCCCGAATGACGACCCCGGTACGCCCTCGACCTTCACCACCGCCACATTCTTGTGGCTATGCGGCTGGTGAAAGTACGGGTACCTCAGGCGAGGATGGTCTCCCATGGCGATGTAGCGCATCACGCCGGTGATAGTCTGGTTCGCCCACCACAGGCGGTGACCAGCCTCGTTGTGGTTCACTGGGGGCGGGTCGTCACCCTCGTACCTGGCGAGCTCCCTTTCCTGCCGGTTTGCGAAGAAGGCATTTCAGGTGTCGAGGTTGTCGGGATCCCAATGGGGATCCATCCGCTGCTCTGGTGTGAGTTCGAGGTAGAAGTGGTTCGTGATGTACTCCTGGCGGGCCGAACCTTGAGGCACAGGAGGAACAGGAACCCCTCCAGCGCTCAGCATCCAGCCGGCGGGAGGCCTGTTGCCTGGCGGGCATGGGTAGCTGGAGGCGCACAGCGCCTCGGCCTCCTCGAGGGTCAGAATGGCCCAGTAGGCATTGTCCATTGTTGTGAGAGCGGAAGGTGTGGATGTGTGGATTGCCATGGTGCGGTCGGCCTATATATAGATGGAAAGAGCAGGAAATCTTGTCGAGAAGCGGGGGAAATAGCGAGAAATATCTTTAGTCCCAGTTAGTGGCTACAACCGGGACTAAAAGGTCCGTTGAGAGGGAAAGAGCGGTAAAACTTGGCAGGAAGCGGTGGGAAATAGCTGGAAATATCTAAACCCTAAACCCTCAACCCTAAACCCCTAACCCTACCCCTAACCATAAACCCTAAATCTCTAAACCACCCTAAACCCTAAACCCCTAACCGTAAACCATAAACAACAAACAATAAAACCGAGGAAAATTAACAGAGTAGAATATACAAATAAATTATATCCTTACAAACCGGGACTAAAAGGGTGAGGCCCTGCGGCGCGCCAAAAACCCTTAGACTAAAGGTTACCTTTAGCCCACAAACCGGAACTAAAACCGGGGCTAAAGGGGGGGTATATAAATACTCACCCCCTCCGCCCCGGTTCACGCACCGAACCGGAGCACCACCTTCTTCCCCAGCCGCCGCCACAGCTCGCACCCGTGCGCCGTCCACCACCTGGCCGCCCAGCACCGTCCGCCGCCCCGGCGACCCGCTGCCGCCCGCATCGTCGCCCGCGTCTCCCCGTCTCGCAGGTGACCTCTCCCTCCGTCTATTTTTTTTATAATTTTGTGTTAATTAGTGTAAATTAGTTAGTTAGTAATATTTTTAGGGTTAGTTAGTAGTATTTTAGTGTTATTTTAGTAGTTAGTAGTATTTAGTTAGTAGTATTTTAGTAGTTAGTAGTATTTTAGTTAGTAGTATTTTAGTGTTATTTTAGGATTTAGGGTTAATTAGTTAGTTAGTAATACTTTAGGGTTAATTAGTAGTATTTTAGTGTTATTTTAGTAGTTAGTAGTATTTTAGTTAGTAGTATATTAGTTAGTAGTATTTTAGTAGTTAGTAATATTTTAGTTAGTAGTATTTTAGTTAGTAATATGTATTTAGTGTTATTTTAGGATTTAGGGTTAATTAGTTAGTTATTATTTTAAGATTAATTAGTTAGTTAGTATTTTAGGGTTAATTAGTTAGTTAGTATTTTAGGGTTATTTTAGGATTTAGGGTTAGTTCAAAGTTTAGGCTTAATTTAGTTAGTTAGTTATAATTTAGTTGATGAATTTTAGTTAGTTAGTTTATTAGAGATTTTTGTTAGTGTTTAATATAGTTTATTTTAGTTGATACTATTTACTGTTGTCATGTTTAAAGTGTATAGGTTTAATTTAGTGTTTAGGATTATATCGCGTCATCATCCTCATTACCTCGGCGGGAACAACGGAGGACTACTAGGCTCTGTCGACGGGCATCCACGGGACTGGGCTCCGCCGGGCTGGCACTGGGAGGTGCTACCAGCCGAGAGGCGTACTTTGGTGAGGAATCCGGGTGTCGTCATCGACTCGGATCTTCTGTGGTGGCTGCCGAGTGGTCCAGGCGCGGTGTAGAGGGAGCCGACCCCCGCCGAGGTGGTACAGTATCGTGTCAGGAAAGAGGACGAGCACGTCCGACGTTACATGTACCTTTTGGAAGTCAGGGTCTCCGATACCTGGCAGGTTCTTCAGGCACCTTACCCGAGATATTTTCCGGTCATGGTTTCTACTCTTTGGAAGGAGACCTCCCGCGGGGATCAACGTCTTGGTTGGACTAGATGTGTAATAAGGATCTTTTATTATTGTTGTACTAGCTGGATTATTCGAGATGTATTTTTGTTTAATTGGTACTTTTACCTTTCTTCATCGCATTATTTAATTGGTACTTTAATGTATAATATGGTATATTAAGCTGAATTACTTTATCTTCCTTTATTTATCGCATTTAGCAAAAAAAAATTATCTTTCTTCTGTATTAGCAAAATGGACGGTAGAGAAAATGAAGAGCACATGTACAAGATGATAGATGAGGGTACATGAGGTTACCATCAAGATGGAGCAGACGACGATGGAGATGATGATGGCTCCCAATACCTAAACTTGGATGAATACGACGGTACAAACAACTATGATGAATTCTTTGGTGGAGACGACGGTGGAAACGACGGTGGAGACACCATAGCAAAGTTTGGCGAGGTATATAAAGCCTTTGTTGATCACGAGCTAGTAGATTGATACATTGCAAATGTATCAATAATTTTTGATGCTCCATGCTTGGTTTTATCTACTTTCTTATGTTTTGTCCACACTTTGGAGTACTTTTCATATGATTTCTTGGAGTAACCTATTAACAAGATGTCACATTGCCAGTTGCCTGTTTTTTGCTGTTTTTGGTTCTAGGAAGTCAGAAAATTAATATTCTCGGAATTGGACGGGACAAAAGCGAAAGTTACTATTTTCCCCGAAGACTCACGGAGCCAGAAGGAGAGCCGGAGAGGGGCCATAGGGTGGCCACACCACCCCTAGGCGCGGGTCCACCTAGGCCGCGCCAGGGCATGGTGTGGGCCCCCTGGCCGCCCACCGACCTTGCCCTCTGGCCTATAAGAAGCCTCCCGAAGCCAAAACCCTAAATCGTCAATCAGAAATCCACGAAAAGTTCCGCAGCGCCGCCGCCACAGAAGGAGAGATTCGGGGACAGAAAGTATCTGTTCCGGCACCCTGTCGGGACGGGGAAGTGCCCCCGGAGCCATCTCCATCAATCTCCACCACCATCTCCATCACCATTGCTGATTCCCATGATGAGGAGGGAGTAGTTCTCTCTCAAGGCTAAGGGTTCTACCGGTAGCTATGTGTTCATCTCTCTCTCTCTATGCATGATCTTATTGAGATCATGAGCTTGTAATCTATAGATCTACCTTGCTACTCAAGTGCTTTAATAGATCTCTGCTCTCCACATGTGTGTGAAAGTGACAGCATGCTCACCATGGTGGCACTTAGGCTAGAGATTACAAATACTTGTTATGAGTTATATTTGGAGTTGGATGTCTTTATAAAATTGTGGTGTTTGTTGGACTCATCTAGTACTCAAGGTGACAGTGTGGGGTTATCTAGATGGGAAAGGCTTACTTTGAGGTGTGCTGTTATAGCCCTACCATCGATTAGAGTGTTCAACCGGAGAGTAGTTAAAAGTAGTATCATAAAGAGAAGATATTTATATGAGAGTGTTCACTAGTGAAAGTATGATCCTTAGGCCTTGTTTCTAAGCATTGAAACACCGTTGCAATTAGATCTGTTACATGTTTGCTTGCTTCCATATTTATTTCAGTTTGCCTTTAGTCTCTTCCACGCCATCAAGCTATTTATTAGCACCATTGTCTTATATCCATACCACTTGTATTTCACTATCTCTTCGCCGAACTAGTGCACCTATACACCTGACAAGTGTATTGGGTGTGTTGGGGACACAAGAGACTTCTTGTATCTTGATTGCAGGGTTGCTTGAGAGGGAATACCTTTGAACACTTCCTCCCTGAGTTCGATAAACCTTGGGTGATCCACTTAAGGGAAAACTTGCTGCTGTTCTATAAACCTCTGCACTTGGAGGCCCAACAACTGTCTACAAGAATAGAAGTGCATAGACATCATAGATGCATTAGTTGATTCATATATATATATATATACTAACGACTGTTTCTTCTCTTATACCTCCGCATCAGGCCAATATTCTGCAAGGAAACGAGGCCCGGCCAAAAAGTCGGACGATGGTGTGCGTTTCACTATTGATCTCGTTTCTGAGCTGGGCGAACCTTTGGAGCCGACAGAGGCCGCAAGTTCATTTGTACATCAATGCGGAGTGATAGTTATGGACACCATCCCGATCACCACTCAGAAGTGGAAAACGCCAGGAAACAAAAGCGATCAAGTTGGAGCATCTTTTGTCGATGACAGAGCCAGAGAGTGTCTTTGGAATTCGCTCATGAAACACTTCTCTCTGCCTGAATTGGACACTCCTGAAATCAATGAGGCATTGAGGTTGATAGTCACAAAGTGGACCCTTAAGAAGATGGGCGAACTATTCAAGGACTGGAAGAAAATATTATACAACAACTTTGTCAAGAATAAGCTGACTCTGCCATTCACTGGGCCGCTGGAGTTGCAGCGGGATAACTGGCCCGCATTTGTGGTGTACAAGACCTCAGAAGAAGCTAAGGCAAGGTCGGCAAAGAATCAGGAAAATGCGGGCAAAAAGAAATATCACCATACTATGGGGACATGTGGCTACAAGACAGCCATGCCTAAGTGGGAAAAAACTAAGAAAGCCATGCGTGATAAAGGGGTCATTCCAGCTACAAATCAGTGGCCCGTGAGGTCAAAAAATTGGTTACTTGGGCATGTGGGGTTGTATGACACTGAAACCGGGGAGATTATTGTTACAAAGAAGGCCACTATTGAAACCAAAGATGCACTTGTTAAAGTGATAAAAGAGAGACAAGATGGAAAGTTCGTTCCCGACAGAGAGAACGATGAGCTGACACGTGCCCTCGGGAATCCTGAAAAAGTCGGACGAACATGAGGCTTTGGACCATCTGTTCCATGGAAGACTAGGTTTCCCCAGGACATTGACACTTATAGAAGCCGATCTAGAAAAACGAACCGATTGGAGGCAGCGCGGTTGGAGGTGGTTAAAAAAGGAATGAGAAATTTCAAGCCATGTTCAAGCTGCAGCATGAACAAATTAATGAATTTAGAGTACTGGCCCAACAGCAAGATCCTACATTCGATAGTTCGGTGGGCCCATCTCAGCGGAGAAGCAGCATGGCTTCCACAGAGGTACCAGCTAATAATGCACCGGTGATAGATACGACCGGTGCAACGATGGTTTGCTACCCTATGGATCAAGTCAAGGCAAGGACAGCTTGTGAGCTACATGTGACTGTGAAGAACATTTCTATGAAGGTGGCGCTCGGCTTTGCTTTACCTTGTCCACCTGAAGCGACCCACCATGGAAGTCAGATTCCAGCTGGCTATGCTCGTGTCGGTGTGGATGAAATAGAACCGACATGGCGACCACTGGAGCTTGACATCCCTGCAGGTGAAGGGGAGAAAACACTGGGAGAAGTGGAGGGTGGGATCATTCTTTGGAAAAACAGCACATAGTGTTTCCAGGCTAGGCGCCAAGGCAATCTTCTCCTCTGAGAAGCAATCCATCACCTCCGAGGCCACCATCACCTCCGAGACCACCGTCTCCACCGAGAAACAATAGGCCACCCCTCCCTGAGAGGGACCGCATCTCGAGTGCATCTCCATATCCGGCGCCTCCGCCTGCGCCCACTGAATCAAAGGGAAGAAAGCAGAAGAATAGCACAGCTACGTCGAGGGATAGCCGACGCAGAAAATGACAAGAGCCCCTCCCAAGAGTACTGCCGTATCCTCCCAAGTTAGCCTATCACCGGACTTATGAGGAAAGCATGATCATCTCCCAAGCCGAAGTGAAGGCCCATTTTGCACCAAAACAACCCGAGCCGCAGGTGCAAGTTGATCCAAAAGTCAAGAAGCACTTCAAGGCATTCCTTGCACAACCACCCCAACATGTGTTAAATAGGAAAGATGACTATACATGTTGTCTTACGAAGACACTAAAACAGAAGTCATCAAGCAGTACTGCAAGCGGGAGAAGATCAAAAGAAGTTGCCCAGCTCGGCAAACATGCAAAACAATTGATCGACCCGCTCCAGTGTTACCCCCCTAGCCCGCTGAAGGTGCAATAGTTATGGAAGACACTATTAAATTAGCCAAGGAGTGTAATGTGCCTGTCGAACTACTTCTACGCGACGGAGATGTCGCCAAGGCACCAATAGCACGAAAATTTGTCTACGGGGAGCCTCTGGTCAGTAATGATGTATTTGATGATCTGTCAACACATATGCGACTTTTGCATGTCGGGTACTTGAAAGTCACAAAGGAAGAGCGACAATTTCTCCTATGTAAAGTTCGAGAGGAGTACTTCCGTCTAGACATTATCTCTATTGAACTTTCTGAATTATTTCAGTTATTCAACCTAGACGCCCTCGACAAGTCCCTCCTCAGCTGCTATTGTATGTAAGTGATTAAATCTCTAACTCAGCTCGTTCAATTCGTTGCCTGTAGTTATCCTCACTATATCTCCTTCTATATGCTATTATATATGTAGAATGAAGATTCAGGAATGTAGAATAAAGTCAATCTACAACATTGGGTTCGTTGACCCAAACAGAGTTAATGAACATACGCTAAAGGAGCACCCCGAGGATACGGAGGATAACTTGCTAATGTTTTTAATGGAGAAACATTACAAAACGTAAATACTATTTCCTTACCACTACGGGTGAGAGTCTTGTTGTCTTGTACACATTCACTTTTTGTTTGCTCGATGTTAAGTGTATATAAACGTGCGCAGCTACCACTGGATTCTTCTAAACATTGACGTTGACCGGGCGAAAGTTGAAATCTCGAACTCGTTAAAGAAGCCGATGGAAGACTACCAAAGCATAAATGATACGCTCCAAAAGTAATTTCAATCATTATCACACTATATCTGTCTCTTTCATTCATTCTCTGAGATGTCAAGTAATTAATAACTCATTCATTTCTTTTTTGCCGGATTCAAGGTGATTGGCGTAAAGAGCTGACTTTTCGTACGATCCTGGTAAGTAGTACGAGAGTTAGGTCCTCGCATCTCTTCAATTCTAGTCTCCATACAATTATCATGCTTGATTATTATTTGATTGAATTATATTCTCGAACAGTGTGCGACGCAGCCACATGGGGACTAATTTATGTGGATATTACGTATGCGAGTTCATTCGTGGGTGTATGAAGCAGGGCACAGACTTTCTTCGAGTACGTAAACAATATATTCACAATTTATTTTATACCATAGTTCTTGTTGTACACATTCATAATGATCAACTTCTTTATGTATAGTTGGATGCGATGTGGGATAAGCTCCTACCACATGAATGCCTACTAGCAATTCAACAGGAGTTGTCGGGATTTTTTCTCAGGGACGTCATAAACACAAAAGGACAGTACAACGTGGATAGACCTTAAAATATCTATGTAATGTAATGATCTTCGTGTAAATCAAATAGACGAGCTCCAGTCTCGGTTGGCACTCCTGCCAAGTTGTGTATATATATATGTCTGTATGTAATCGCGAGAGAAATGATATTATATATACATCAATGTATACATCATGTAGTAGCGTAGAATAATATGTATATGAAAACTTGTTTAAAATGAAAACACAAAATGAAAAATAATTGAACACAAAAAAAACCCGTAAAACCCTAAAACCCCATCTCCTGCCACGACAGCAGGTTGCCGCAAAACGCTGCCGCAGCAGAACAACTCTAGTCCTGGTTCGTGTTACGAACCGGGACTAAAGATCTTCTAGCCCAGCGCACCTAGCGGGGCCACGTGGAGACAATCTAGTCCCGGTTCGTAACAGAACTAGGACTAAAGCCTGAACCTTTACTCCCGATCCGGGACCTTACAAACCGGGACTAGAGGCCTGTTTTGTACCAGTGAAGATTGGTTACTTCTCGACCTCCAAGGTCCTCCAGTAGAATGTCTACAGGCCACCAGCTTCGACTATTCAACGACAAGGGTGGTTATGAAGTGCAAGTGGCACGAGCCAGCCCTTGCCATGATCAATGACCGACAGTTAATGTCTTCTTGTTCTGGTTGGCGACGAATTACACAATTATCTATCTTCGTTAGTAAGTGTGTGTGTGGGCCTGACCTTTTTTCCTGTCTTTTTGGGGATGGTGAGGCGATGGCTACATCCTAAAGTTAGAATAAAGTCCTCCCCATCATATCCTTGCTCCGGTGGTGCATCTAACACTGGCAGAGGACTAGTGGAGTCGTGTGTCCGGTAGATCTCTCGAGTTGTGTTCGGTTTTCGTGTTCGTTTGTGCGTTTTCAGGTTAGTCTCTTCCGATCTACATGTGTTATCGTTAGCGATTGTTGCTGCTCTTGTGCACTGGTCCGTTGGGGCTTTAACATGACGATTTCTCGTCTGTCTACTACACCAAGCTCTACTACAACAAGGTTTACCCGGCTCCGGTTTTGGAGAGGTGAGGACGGCAACGCGCCTTCGGCTCGTGCTAGTGTTTATAGTCGTCGCTAGGTCATCCTTTGGTCTATTTGTAATTTCTATTACTTTTAGGTCTCTTTGTACTACCGTTGATGATTATTAAAAAAATCAGTGGAATTTTCGCAAAAAAAGTATGTGTGTGGGGTGAACTAAGTCATACATTGTGTGGGTTAGATTAATTATCACTGATATCATATATGAGTGCTATTACGACCATGGTTTAAATGCCATTTATAGTTTAATCCTATTATTACTACTTGTTTAACTGGTTTTTATTTAGTGCAGCTTCTACTTTGGCTGTGCACAAATTGGTAGGTAACCTCGCCACTCGAAAAAGAGGTTACCCCACTTCACATCTTCCACACAACCGAACACACATTATTGCACTAACTAAAACTAAAGCAATTAACTAAACATCTTTTCGGCATGTACAAAATCGATTTGCGGGCAACTAAACGGGATCATAGGTTGGTTAAGAGCTAGTACGCGTCACCGCAAGCTGTGGTAGAGGGTGAAAATGAAAATGAAAAAGGCAACCAAACGACAACGAAGTTTCTTTTCGGAGATCGTTGGCCTTTTCGCAAAAAAAATCGTTGGCCTTTTAGAAGGGTATTCACGACCTCGATCAAACGACGATCTTTCAAGTTCTACTTTGTGTGGGCCTGCTCCCATGCCATCTCTAATTTAGTTTTCAAAATCATTTTAGACAAAGTATTAAATTAGAAGAAAATAGAAAAGATAAGAAAAAATAGAAAATAGAAAAAGGGAACATAAAAGAAAACTGCCCAAATCACGGTGATCTTGAACTGACCAACACGCGAAAAACAGGGCGACGAGAACTGGAAAAGGCACAAATGCTGGAGGGGGTGTGCGCCGCGTCAGGTGGCATATCGTTAAGGACATGGGTGGAGGATTTTACCATAGGGGGCGAAGAAGACAAGGGTATAACTTCATTTTTTTCGACACGCCTATAGTTCAACATATATTATAGCACATCAATATGTAATTATATTAAGACAAACTAACATGTAAATGTGGATTTATGGCTAGCTACGGGACCCATCGAGCAAATTGGCTAGCTATGGCACAACCCTCGCAAATGCGAGGGCAACGTCTTAACTGCCATAAAATTGTTTGAGAATTAAATTTATAAATATGGATATATATTTGCAATTGCAACTTCTTGGTATGTAATACTGAAATTATTATAAGAATTATTTCACTTGTTATTTTTAACAATGAGTGAGAAATTATTATAAGTACAAGGTTTTAGCGGAAGTGCATGTATTGTCACTAAGTTCTATCGCATTAGTGTACTATGTTTGCACTTTTCTGTTTGGTCGAGTTTGACTCTAAAGGTTAGTACATAATTTTGTTGAGACGCTTTAGAACCTAGGCTTTGAATTTGGCAATTCTGAACATATTCTATTGATTTTCAAAAATTTAACCAGATTTGCGAATATCGGTTAGTTGTGTAAACTAATCCTGAAACGAAATATCAAACAATTGCCATACCTTCTTACCGGGTATTTGCTTGATCATCTACCATCATTATGTTTTAAAGGAAAAGCGGTGGGGAAACCCCACACTGTGTTTGATTTTTTGAAATATTAAGAACCCAATTTCGCATCCATAAGGACTTGAACTTGGATGGCTTGATCATACATCCACTCCTGTAACCAAGTGAGATAGGCTCACTTCAGTGGTGTGCTAAATGATCTAGCTATTGCAAGTTGAGTGGGCCGCAAGTTTTTTGTTTGAGGTGGTATAAGATCTCAATAGGGATATTTTCCAAGAAAGTTCATGAACTTAATGTGCACTATAAGAAAATAATAATAAAAGTTCACTTGATCAAGAAAGGGATGATATTATGGTTATCTGCACCAGTGGAGTTGGTCGTTGATTGATCTACATAGTATGTAATTCTAGATTAAATTAACTCATACAGTGGTAAGTTTCCTAATCTATTTTATATAAATAATTGACATTACATATGTATAGAGAGATGAAGAGTTAAGGAATTGAACCAAAATTTTCCTTTCCACTCTGAAGGGTTTAATGTAGTAACAATTGGGTTTCACCAGGTATGCATAGGATTTGTTATAGAGGTGAATCGATTCTGGTGCATAAGGCAAAAGAGCATGCTGACATAGAAGTTCATTTTTGATCCTGGGTGCATATGCTACCTTCATCAGAAACACACATTTCAAATCGTTAACAAATTTCGGTTATTAGTTGGTTCTTGTGTGCATGCATATAGATAGAATATGAAATATAAATAATTAAGTACTCTCGCAATCAACAAGCTTGTCGATCGATCTTATCGCCTCTACACCTTCAGCGGTCTCCTTGCTGCCTCATCTTCCGACGTGTTTTTTCTGTGACTATGTATATCCAAGTTACTGATTGTAGGATGAGAGAGGCGCCTGGAAACATGCCACCGAAATTTATTCTAAAATGGCAGAACAAGCATATGCATGTACGTGCATGCATGTGTCTCGTGGGGCTGTGAAACTGTGGGGCTGTGAAACTGTTATGGTGCAGGCATGCATAATCCCATTGATAATGAAATGTATCCCAATAGGACTGCACTTTTTTTTACCAAAACGTTATGGTGTACTCTTAAGATATATAAGTACATCTTAGTAGTTCTCTTAAGATATATATATGTGTAGATACTAACACGTATCCTAACTTAACTCTCCACCAATTAGTCTTGGTTTTCCCTTCCGGCGTGTGATTTTTTTTGGTTCCATAGATGTTTGGGATGGACTCTATAAACATATAATAGATTTTTGCACGGCAGGCTGTACACGATAATAGATTACGTAACTTTTCCTGACTTTAAATCTGAATCGTTACAATTAAGATGGACGGATCAAATAATTTTAATATATGTGGATCAACGTGGTGTCTCTAAAAATAGCAATGTATTGAAGGAAATATGCCCTAGAGACAAATAATAAAAGGGTTTTATTGTCATATCTCATTAGTTTATAATAGTTTTATATCATGCTATAACTGTATCAAGCAGAAACATTGATACAGGTTTGGTATACAAACAAATCCAGGTCCCTAGTAGCCTCTATTCAACTAGTTCATTGGGTAGACGATGATCAAGGTTTCCTGATCATGGGCTAAACAAAAGTCACTGACAATGAAGTCATATCGTCTGGAATGATGTGATGGACACTTCCCACTAATGATTGTTGCAACACGATCATGTCACTTAGTTCACATTGCAATTGTCAGAAACAGATTGTCCTAGTACTTAGACCGTAAGATCTTATCAATCACTGTTACCGGTGGATGTTTTGACTGTATCAACCGTCATCTCGTGACAGGGTGACCATAAAGGTGCATGTTGGGTATCCAAATGGTCATGTAGAGGAAATATGCTTCAAGATCAGGAATTGTTCTCCGGTGTGACGGGAAGATACAACTAGACTCACTCGGTGAACTACATCCATGTTGCGCAACACATGACTAGGTCATGGGGATGGTATTTCACGGAAACGAGTAAAACAGTACTTGTTGGAAACGAGATTGAACAAGGTATCGTGATACCGATGATCGAATCTCAGACAAGTATTGTATCATGAACAAGGGAATCGGATATATCATTTCAGGTTCGACGCGATGGTGATTTGTGGAGTGTGTGGCACGCCGTTGTGCTGCAGGGATTCCACTAGGAGGTCTACTTCCGGAACCCTAGTAGGGATCAAGGAGTTCGGGAGTCGTCGCATCGCACTGTATGTGTATGATAACTCGAGGGAGCTGCTCCTGCAGTGACTGGGCCATCGTGTAAGGACCTAGACAATGGGTGACACGCGAGGAGCTTCGCGACCTTGAGGTCGGACGGGTACAACTACATCATCTACGCTCCTGCATGAGTGTAACGATCTCTCGGTCTTCAAGGGTATGTTACCACTATATTCCTACGTTACTGCATTACTTCTAGATAGATCCTTGGGCATTCAGGGTGTTCCGCGTAGTTAATTTTTTTGTTATCTGCTGCGAAAACCATACATGTATTACTTTATTATACATTTAGTATATAATAGATATATGTCCTCCTCTTCATTCTTGAAGAATAAAAGAAGTGTATATGATGAGAAAAATATTTTGAGCAAAACGACTTGGTTTTATGGAGCAAACAAGCGAAATGTTAATTCTAGAAACAAAAACAAATACAAAGGAGGGATGATGATGATAAACAATTAACCGAGATTTGTCTTTGCTAATTAATCTTGCCGCCCGTCGTGAGATCTAAAACGGTGTAACTCGTGTTACAATCTTGTCTCCGATGCTCACCGTCTAACACCTCCGGTACTCTAAACTCGTCATTAGGACCGCGCCAGTGGCATACTCGTTGACAACACCATGACAGTTAGCGCATGCAAGGGGCGTTTAGAGCATGGATCCGGGTGGGATCCTCCACCATCTTCGAAGACGACCACGTCTGGCGGCCGATACATCATATGTGGAGGCGATGGGATCTTCATCAACAAAACAGCGACGACCCTGCTTGGTTTTTCTTCGCCGGGAGGCTTATGGAGCCGGCAACCTTATACGTCTACTTGAACCACGAATAGGAATCGACGCAGCATGCCGTGAGACATGATCAAAAATGGCGCTAGGCGGAATACCGCTCGAAAGATTAAAGCTACAAGTCTACCGCATGCGAGTTTTTCTGGCTTGGCTGATTCACGTGATGCGCTGTGGTCGTGATATGCGTCGATATCTGTTTCTAGCCACAAGTCTCGGCCGAGCTTGTCAAGAATTCCTGTTGGCATGAAATGAGGATGCCCATCATCTCTTCATTGGGTGTGCGGTCGTCAAAATTATTTGTGGTTTAGTTCTAAATTGGGCTGAACTGTCCCACATGGTTCCTACCATAGATATTTCCATCAGATCGTACGTGGTGGCAATCAGCAAGAGCTCGATTACTACAAGGCACTAGCAAGTCTAGACTAAATTCGATTGTTATGCTCACTGTCTAGAATATTCGGACGGGAAAGGAATGCTGGGAGGGTTTTTGAGAACTCAACCAAACCAATCCAAATCATTATTGAACAAATAAAGGCTGAAGCAAAGCTCTGATCTTTTGCTACCGCTGGTGGACCGACTCAATCAAAGCTTTGCATGGTTTGAGATGCTGCCGACGACGGTTCAAGTTCCAAGAGAGAAAAATTTGTTCAAAGACGTTGCATGTATGCATGGATGCTGATTGCACGTGCAAGAGTACAAATTGTTCCGATACTTCACGTGAAGATTTTGGATCGAAGTTGCATGCCCACGTCTCGTGCAGAGATCGAGCACACGGCCGATCGAACGCGCGTATCAGGACGAAAGCCGACGGTCGCGCCGCTCATCGAGCTTATACATGTCACATCATTTTGTTGATATGACAACAAAATACGACATATAATGGGTTTTTTAGTTTTATCTCTAGCACTAGATGTTCCTAAATATGTGGTGAGACATATTGTTGCTAAGAGATGATCTCTTAGTTAAGAGAAAGCAGACTTCTTTTTTTTCATTTCTCTCTCCTCTAACTCAGCAATCATCCTATGTGGCATTGCTAAAAAAAATACCTTTGTACGTGCTCTTAGACGAAAGTTCTGTTGCGCTCCTGATCTTCGCCGTCGCCGCCGCCGCGGCGGACTACTCTAACTGTGCCATGCTATGGATGGTCCCATCTCCGTCGCTGGCTTCATTGTGGCCAAATTCATCTTTGCCATGCTATTTATATCTAAGATAAGGTCCGTTCCCTCGTATCCCGGGCCTTTTACCACTTTCGTTTTGATCATATATTTTTCACGGTTTGTCTTGTGCTCGTAAGTAAAAAGTTTACTGGCTTGCCATCTAAACGCCCCAATACCATACAAGAACCCGTCTTAGGGCGTCAGTTTAAGTTTTGATTTTCTGTTGTTTTATGTGTGGATTCATTAATAGTGAAGTAGGTGTTTGTTTCTGAGGTTCTTAAATATTTCACTATTAAGCGTTATCGTTTCAGCAAATGTTTCGTGTTTATAGTTTGTTGTCTCACGAAAAATCAAGAATATAAATCAGGAGGGTGGATAAAAAAACACGTGCTTAAAACATAGTACCAAATATACATGAACTTTTCGAAATAGTCGAGTTTTTTCCACCATAACAGTTTTACGTCGAACGTTCAACTGCTGCTGCGTAGTTTCAGCTTTAAAACATCCATTCAAAGGTCGTGTTTGCTCCATCTTACATCTGTTCGTTGGACACAATCAAAGAAACAATTTAATACAATTGTGCTTTTTAGCAGTCCTCGGATTAAGGTGTTTTCAAGATGGCTTAACACTGGGCTTGACACCCGAGGGCTGCGATTGCAGTTCTTGATCTATGGAGATTACTGAGTCTAGAGACGCCTTGCTTCTAAGAAGGCACGAACCTTGGGGACCACGGTACGTTGATCTACTAATGGTGAGGCCCTACTGTGGTGAGCGGCGGGCGCACGGCGGCAGGGCGACTCGGACCACGACAGAAATCAAGGAAAGCACGGAAGGACGCAGAAGCTCACCTTGAAGCTATTACTAGCGGCAGCGAGGCGAGAGGTGGACCAGAGCGATGGCAAGGTCGACGGCAAGGTCGTCAGGCTCGGGGAAGATGACCATCTCACGGTCGAGTGCGAGTGCCCGTGGTCGATTTCACGGAGAAGAAGGTTGCTAGCGAGGCGAGGATGCTCAAGGTGATGTCAGCTGAGGCCGGAGAGGTCGCGGGGGAGAGTGAGAGGACCAGGAGAAGAAGAGCACGGCCCGGGCGGCCTTATCCCCCATGCAGAGCGGCGGGGCGGGGATCTTGGCACAGGGTCCATCGACGATGGCGGTGGCGCCATGCAGCTGCTCCATCGTCGGCAACATGTACGACGCGCGAGACAGTAGGCAAAGTGGTATCCTGGACTGGGTTGCGCGTGGGCCAAAGTTAGGCCACACGGGAAAGGTTGATGGAAGAAGGAGTGAGCTGGGCTACACAAACAAACCTTAATATAAGATTTTCAAAGAGGGAGGGAATAGGGTTTAGGGGAGAACCAAGTTAGAATCATGGAGATTAACATCTCTCAACCCCCCCCCCCCCCCCACCCCTTGATGGCCTAAAATATATCGAGCTCGTTGGGGAATCCTAAGAGGAAGGTATGATGAGCACAGCAGCAAGTTTTCCCTCAGTATGAAACCAAGGTTATCAATCCAGTAGGAGCAAGGAAACACCCCAAAGGTGTTGCTAGCTGAGCCTTGGCAGGACGCACTACCGGTGCTAGTAGCAACGTGGAGACCTGCACAACACAACCACAGAACTTTACCCCCAACTTGCTATGAGGTTGTCAATCTCACCAGTTTTGCTGAAAACAAAAGATTAAATGTATCGAATGGAAGGAAGTAATAGTTTGCAGAAAGTAAACACAAAACAATAAACAGTTGATTGTAGATTGAATGTAAAAGAAAGGACCGGAGTCCATAGTTCACTAGAGGTGGCTCTCCTTAAGATAGATAACATGCTGGGTGAACAAATTACAGCGGGGCAATTGACAAACATCGAGAAAGCATACAAGCATATACTACTCATCTTGACTCCTTTGAGACTTGATTGGGCATTACAACATTATACATAGACCGCCATCCAACTGCATCTATGATTAATAATCCACCTTCAGGTTATCATCCGAACCCCCTCCAGTATTAAGTTGCAAACAACGGATAATTGCATTACGAATTGCGTGTAATGTAAACAATACGATTATTCTATGAACAAAGGATTATTGTTTTATCCCTAGTAGCAACAGCACATCTAGTACCTTAGAGATTTCTGTCACTTCCCCAGATTACCAGAGGCATGAACCCACTATCGAGCATAAATACTAACTCTTGGAGTTGCTAGCATCTACTTGGCCAAGATAGCTACTAACAACGGAAAGCATGCAAGATCACAAATAACAAAGATATGATAGAATCAATAATCAATCTGAAATAGCATCTCAATATCCATCGGATCTCCGCAAACACAACATGCAGAATTACAAATAGATGATCTTGATCATGAACGGAGCTCACAAGATCTAAACATGATAGCACAAAGGAGGAGAATCAGCCATCTAGCTACTACATGGACCCGTAGTCCAGAGATGAACTACTCACGCATCACACCGGAGGCTTGCATGATGATGAAGAAGGCCTCTAGGGTGAATTCCTCTATCTGGCAGGGTGCCGGGAAGAGCTTTAGATCCCTCCTGATCTAGGGACAGAGACGACGGCGGCTACAGACTCTTTCGTGAAATTTTGATCGGGTCCTTAGGGTTTTCGTATCAGAGGCAATATATAGGCGGAAGGAGAGGCCGAGGGGGTGCATGGGCTGGCCACACCACCCCCTGGCGCGGGCCAAGCCTAGCCGCACGGCCAGGTGGTGTGGCCGCCCTCTGGCCCTTCTCCGTCTCGTATTCTGGCTCCAGGTGTCCCCTGGTAAAATAATAACTTTGGCTTTTGTCCCGTCCAATTCCGAGAATATTCATTTTTTGACTTTCCTGGAACCAAAAACAGCAGAAAACAGGCAGCTGGCACTTTGGCTCTTGTTAATAGGTTAGTCCAAGAAATCATAAGAAAAGCACTCCAAAGTGTGGACAAAACATAAGAAAGTAGATAAAACCAAGCATGGAACATCAAAAATTATAGATACATTTGCAATGTATCACCCCTCTCCCTCCCGTGAGCTTTGAGAGTCGACCGTAGTGTGCCGGCCCGATCCCGAGCCCTCTCTACCGGCCTCGCCTTAGGAGTAGTTTTAGGTGTTTGGGCCTTGTGCCTGTAGTTTGGAGTAGGGTACTAGATCTCCCTGGCCAGATCTGGTACATCCGGTGGCGGTGGTTGTTGTTGCTCCTCCAGTGGTCGGAGGCGGCGGGGGCTATCCTAAGGCCGGGGATCTCCGCACATAAGGTCAGCGCTCCTCTTATCCTTGGAGGCGGTGCTCTGCTTCTTCTTCCACTTCTGGCCGGCCACGATGGTGGGGGGTCGTGGATTAGAAGCGGTGCTGCTGCTGAGGGGATAGGATGCTGGGGGTCTTCTGCTATGCCGCTTCGGCGAGGCGGCAAGTGGTCATCGATTGAGGGGCTGGTTGTGCTCCCATGGAGGGAGAGGGCTTTAGGCTTTCTTGATGTGGCAAACCCCCACTTCAATAAGCATCGCCATCTCTGGGCTTCTGGTTCTCCATCGACGCGTACTTCTTCTTCTCTCATTTGGCCGGTTGTGGTGGCGAGGAAGGGAGACCAGGTGAAGTCGTTGTCGCCGCTGTCCAGAAGCTGTTCGAAGTTGCGCCAACTTGTGCTTCTCCGTAGTGGCCCATGAGCAGTGGTGAGTCTGCCAGGCCTTTGCCTGTTCTGGCCGAAGGGTGGCCGAGGGCTACAACCTCCATTGGAGGCCCCTTTTTGAAGCTTGGATCTAGAGCTCGACGTCTTGATGCTGGCAAGTGGTTCGTCCCTATCGATGCCAAGATAGCTGTTTGCTTGCTTCTTCTCCGGTTTCATAGGCGTCACGAGCAAGAGACCTCGATCTCCCTGGCTCTCGGCCGGAGATAGCCGGAGTTCGGTGGCGGAGGCACCCAGGGTTTGGATTGTAATCTTTCTTTTTGGTTTGTGGTGCTTTGTGTAAAGTGGAGGCCCATTTTCTTATTTTCTAGCCTGGCTAAGGTGCTTTTTGCTAGAGGCCTCCCTAATCCTTGTACCTGCCATGTTTTTAATCGCAGCTTCTAGGGTCGCTGAGACCCTTTTATTGTTCCAAAAAAATAGGGTTTAGGGTTTTATTTTATTTTTCTTTGCATTATTTTGACTTAGCAAAATACATGATGCTCATGAATGCAGAAACAAACTTAATATAAATTATTAAAACTAGGGGTGTTACAAAAAATACTGAAAAACATGACCGATCCACTGTTCCCGCTGCCCAGAGGGAACTTTCCGTGACTGGTTTTTGCGGTATTGGGAGTTGGGTCTTGTCCGTTCTTTTGGTTTTTTTGTTTCTTTTTTATTTTTATATATTTCCTTTTTAATAAAATGATTATATTACATTCAATTTTTTAAAATTAAACATTTTGCAAAATAAACCTTTTTAAAGTTTTAAACTGGGCTTGTTAGTGGGCTGGTTACTCGGTCAGCCCACGTTCTATTGGTGACTTTCGCTTTCGCTGGGATTTCAAACCAGGCCGCCCAGAGGGAACTTTTGGTGACCGTGGTTTTTCCGGTTTTGGGAGACCGGTCTTGTCTGTTCTTTTGATTTTTTCTATGTTCTGTTTATTTTGAATATTTCCATCTGTTTCTTTTTTCAAAATATTTGAGTATTTCTAAATTTGAACTTTTTAAAATTAAATATTTTTTCAAAATGAACCTTTTTAAAGATTTGAACTGGGCTTGTTAGTGGGCTGGATACTCGGTCAACCAACGTTCTAGATGGCCTTGTGGACCTTTTGTCGCCAATCATTGCCGCCTGAAACCTAGTGGGCATGCACACGTGTGGGAAAAAATATTTCTATGAGACCTGGTCCATGAAATTAGCCTCGTGGACCAGTTCATGTGATTGACACATATCCAAATGAGAAGAAAATCACAACATTTGTGTGTCTATTTTTAGATTTAAACCGTCACAAATGGCATATGTCAATCAGAGGAATTGGTCCACGGGGCTGATTTCGTGGACCAGGTCGTCGTGTGCGGTGTGCCGCCCGCGCCGGCGACGCAACCAACAATAACAGACGGGCGACGGCATCATTCGCCGATGATGCATGTGAGATCGCGCGCGGCTGCTGCGATGGAAGTGCGTCCGCCATGTATGTCCACTGTTCCGGTGATCAATGCAATGAGAGGAGAGGGGGCTCCAAATAATTCCTTGAGATCCATGGGACCGATGGATGCTCTCACTGCATCCATGGTGGTCGCGAGCAGTATCCCAACAACTAGATTCCCGCGATCGTGCACACCAGACGCGTGACCGCCCAGGTGCACGCATCCATCTCATCCCCATGTCAGGCTCAGGGATACGCAACCCTCCGTACAGTTCATCGTGTTCACACACGCACTCGCTCTGTCATGGCTGTTATCCAGCCGAGCAGCAATGGCCACACGCAATGGCGCAACAAAAACGGGAAGAAGAAGAAGAAGAAGAAGAGACCGCCAGCTAGGACATACTACTGCCCACTAGCAAAACAGACAAGGCTGAGATACCACGCAACATACATTCCGTTCCGTGGAGACAACAACACGCATGCAGCTACGAATATTATTTTTCCCTGGCTACGATGATCGAGCTTTCTCCTTGTGGTTTTGTTGTGCCTAAAAAACGGGATGCCAGCGTCGATCGTCTCCAGCTGTTGTTCGGCACACTTGTGAACCAGATGTAGCATGCAGATGCAGTGCCGTCCGGAAAGAACAAATTCCAGATAACCCCTCATGAGCTGAATCCTCAGCGAGCAGTACGTAGGGCAGCATGACCGTGACGCAGCAATTAATCACGGTAATTTAAAGTTTTCTTTCACGGATTATTCCGCACATGACTATAGTACGTACTACCTCCGTTCTTTTTTAGCAAGTTGTTTTAGCTTTCTAAAACAGGCTTATATTATGAAACAGAGGGAATAGTATATATGATGTGTCCTCTTCCGTATCCAAAGGGATCTAAATTCTGTTCCCAGATCAGCACCAACCTTTTCCAGCTGGCAGGGTAAAGGGTTTGTTATCCTACCTGAATCAGCAGCACGCACTGCTCCGCTGCATGTCTTTTTTTTTTCTTTTGCTAGGAAACCTTCCAACTTTATTAACTTACAACAACTAAATTATCAAATCTATACTTTTAATAGGATGTTTTCAGAACTTTTTCTACCATGATTATTGTCTCTAGCCCCTACCGCCTTCGTCTCTGGCCTTGGTTATCATGACTCCATTTGTTTATCGAATCCCAAATAGCAGATATGATCGAGATAATTTTCTCCCTCTCTCGCTTTTCATGTCTGTGACACATAATACGATATACACAGATACACAATAATGGCATACGCGTTGTGAATCTTCTCGTATCATGTACAGGCCACACACAAAAACCAGTGCGATTTTTTCTATGAATAAATTATGAGGGCATCATTAGTAAATCATGGAAACTCAAAGGAAACTTAGCAATTAGATCTTTGTACAACATATCAGAATCCTTCGCTTCTCCTTAACCTTAAAACGTAACCCACAACCGCGCTGCTGACAAATGTTTCACTTCGTCCCCCTTCCCCATGCCCATGCACGTCTTTCTCGTTTCGGGGGATATCACCGCCACCTTCACCAGCTTGCCGATTTGCCCTATACTACATATAACATCAGCGATCTTACCCGTTTTGCGGTCGTTTCACTACAATCCTCTAATTCAAAGGGAACACATTTTGTTATCTAGCGTCGATGCCCCATTCTCGCCCTAAATTAAGCCACCTGAACTTGAAACTCTTAACTCCAACCTCGCCCAGCCCTCCCGTCTCTGGAGAGAGCCCCTACTCCTTGTTGTTGCAGACTCCACCTCATTTCTCGACACATGGAGTAAGAATGACGAAGGAAAGTTTTGTAGTTACATGTGAATTAACAAAACGTGAAAAAACTACCGTGTATATTGGTAGCTCGGTAGTCACGGCATTTGTACTTGTATTCGTGTACGATTCTTAATGTTTGAACTTCATAGTTCTTAGTGTTAAATTTGAAGTTATTTCTTCGTTACTATCTCTGTTTAGGATTATTAGTCCTAAGAGTAAAGTTGCTAATACCAAGACACTACATAACTTTTTCTTTATCTATGCATGCACCAATAGTTTACATGCACGAGAGAAGTGAGAGAAAAAGGACAACATACATTGGACAAGAGACACTAATAAATGACATAAACCTTATATTTTCAAACAATATAAAAAAGCTCTCCGAACTTACAATTCCAAATAGAGGCAGTATATGAAAAATATTTAGCAAAACTGAAATAAAATTGCAGCAAAAGCTGCCCGAGCACATTTTTCCAGGCGAACAATAAAAAACTTAATAGAACGCAGTGAGAGTCACTAAGCCAGCTTGGCATTGGGCATGCATAAGCGATGGCATCGCAGCGCAACTGTGACACATTATTTGGCTACATGAAACGCACGAGCGTTGTGCATATAAACCCACGGGGGTCGCGCGCAGGCGAGCTCATCATCTCGACCTCGTCCGCCATGGCTCCACTGTTCCACGTGGAGGCCCTCCTCCCGAGCTCGATCTCCCCCAAGATCGACTCCATCCTCCACTCCCACATCTACCCTCAGGTCGGCCACGTCTTCCGCGCCGTCGCCAAGTTCAAGGCCCTGCTCGTCGACGTGATACTCAGCAAGAAGAAGAGGACGGCTGCGGCGCGAGCGGGCCACTACGGCACGAATAGGAGCCGCGGCAAGAAGCGGACGAGCAAGATCGCCGGCTTCGTCAAGATGCAGTTCACGGCCAGCTCTTCCCCTGCCCGAGCGAGGCATCAGCTGGAGTACGTCAGCCGCTCGTCGTACCGCGAGTACTCGGCGGCGGTGTGGAACGCGGCGGCGGCGGAGAGGGAGGATGAGGTGGTGGAGGTTTGCGACGGCGATGACACGGAAGAATGCGGGTACCTGTGCTGGCTAGAGGAGGAGGAGCAGGAGAAGCCGGGGGAAGACGCCGGCGATGTGGCGGTGAACGAGATCGATAGGCTGGCGGAGAAGTTCATCGCGAGGTTCCACGCCAAGTTCCAGCTGGAGAAGCAGGAGTCATACCGGAGGTACCAGGAGATGATCGCCAGCAGCATCTGAGTGATCGATGAGGTAATAATCGTCAATGGCGACAATTTCGAGGCTACCTTTCAGCCTCATCTGGAGTACGTGATCAGTTGAACGGAACAGTGAGCGATTCATGCATGACGAAGCCCTTCCGTGGCCGCGGCCGTGCCTCGGAACAGGGGGCCATTTCAGAACGTGTGTGTAGTTGTTGGTGGATGGTTGTTGGGTATGAGTTGGGGTTTGAAGTGAAGTATGAATTTAGGGAGTCAAAAGGAGCATGATAGTAGTACTCCTATGTAGAATTCATTCATTAATTGTCAATTGATGGGCCGTTTAAAGTTGTCAAATAAACAATAGAAGCTCGTGCTGCCATGGTAAAGCAAATCATATGCGTTTTGCAGGAGGCTTTATTTGTGTGTGTATGCAATGTATAAATATGGAACCATTACCATATATTGGATGAGAAAATTATGTGGACCATGCCTATTAATTTTCATGACATGATAGAGCATCTTCGACAAGTGGACCCAACATGCTATCTGACACGAGCTATGGCATTGAGCGACGGTGAAAGCGTGGCGGTGAACGAGATCGACACCCTGGCGGAGAAGTTCATCGTGAGGTTCCACGCCAAGTTCCTGCTGGAGAAGGAGGAGTTGTACCGGCGGTACCAGGAGATGGAGATGATCGCCAGGAGCATCTGATCGATGGGTCAAGATATCCAACACATGGCAGGACGAGGGGGAGGTTTTACGAGGTGGAGGACGAGGTGGACGCCTTCTGAGTGACCTACCCTCCGCTTCTGGCGGTGTGGCTACCTAGTCCGCTTACTCAGAGTCTCCTGACGAGGAGAGGGAGTCTCGAGACTTAGAGGGGGGGTCTATAGACCAGGAAGGGGGGTCTCGAGACCAGGAGACGGGGCCGTCGACGCCGCCGAAGAAGCCAAAGATTCGTGGGGAATCGGGTGTCCCTGGGGAAATAAAGGAACCGTGTTCCGAGGAGGAGAAACGCATCATTACGCCTAACAGCATTGAGTAATTGGCATGTAATTTCATTTTGATTATAACAATTTGGTATGTACTAATGTTTGATTACTGTGCAACAATTGGACATTTCCTCTAGGTACCCGTGCGCCTAACACCTTGGTTGGAGCTCTGATTAGGAAGTTTTTGCCGGACTTCTACACTCCCGTCCCCAACGGCGAGAAGAAGCTAGCCAGGCATTGGGCACATTATGAGGCCGCAATTTACCCAGGCTATGGGAAAGCTTCTGATGCTGTGATCATCAAGTTTTGGGTAAGGCAAACTTTTCGAGTTTCGTTTATAGTTGATGACCCCACCATGCTAACTCATGACTTGCAATTTTTTTATGCATTATTGAAGAGATTCTATAGGGTGCTTCCGGAGGAGCAGGACAAGGCAGACATGACTTTGCGGGGGGCTTGTACGAGGTTAACATGTCAACAGTTCTACAATCAGAAGCATACCTCCACCAATCTATACAGCTCCTAGAAGTTGGGCAAGGAGCCGAAGCATGTGAATGTGAAGGAACAACCAAAAATGTCCGAGGAAGATTACACTGGGGTAAATAAATTGTCAATGAGATCCTATGTCGTTGCTAAGTTGCAATTGCATTATCCATTCTTCAAAAGAGTATTGATTTTTCAGGTTATGCCCACGTGGGCCAATGGTAAGGAAGACACATAGGCGGCGTTGACGGCGAGGTGGCGTGGGGAAGACCCCGAGTTCAGCGTCTTGAGCGAGTGGAACAAGGCAAACCGCGGCTCCGGGAGACACATTGTGCGGGAAACCTCAACCATGATCGCTTCAAGGCCAAGATGGTATACATATACATGGAACAACCTGCATTTATTTTCCCTCATGTTCCTACTTGATACGCATAACGTTTCTTTAGCGATGAAGGAGGCACAACTAGGGAGGCCTGTTTTCGACTATGAAGTCTGGGAAAGGATGAAGCAGAAGAGGCCCGATCTGTCTTAGCCTCAGCCCTCGCTTCCGGAGTTCTACAACATCGCCAATGAGGATGGTGCTAACTACCTCGAGGCGTTCAGTGGTTTTCATCTGGAGGTGGAAGACCCTAGATCTGAGGAGACCGACGTGAGAGCGTTGGTCGTGGCGGGGCGCGACCGGGAGCACGGCCGTTGGAAGGTTCTCGATAGGGTGATCCCACGAACTCCTTCTTTGACCCTCACCGCCGACGACCCCGCTATCCTGCCTCCTCGATGGCCTTCCCGAGCGAACGACAATGTAAGTTTTTCTTATTTCCATCCTCTTTTCGACATTCGTTCCTGAGTGGCTAAGTTGACGAGATTCATTATTTTTGAAATTGTAGTCTGCTTTGGACACGGCCTACCAGGCCGCTCATGTGGAACATGTGGTGGCTCTTGAGGCATGGAAGTAGGCCCGAGCGGCCTACGAGGAGTGGTAGAGTGTTGAGATACTGTAAGTTTCAACCTTTATTTTTGCAAAAGATGACAAGTCCCGCTTTTCCTAGTTTGAACCTTTATTTCTGCAACGCGTGACACCTAAACTTTCTTGCAGGTTAATGAGAAGTTTTATACCACTAGAGAGAGCTGGATTTGCTACCGCCACGGCCAGCTAGGTCGAGGTTGCAGCCAATCTTCCCAGCAAAGGACAAATTTGCTTTGACTTTCAACTCAGGACCCTGGTATTTTATTTGACAAACCCATTGTTACCGTGCAACTGTGTCTTGGTGGTTGCTAACTCTGGCTCAAACGTGTAGGGAGCGGGATGCTCCACTATTGTACCCTTTGGTCGTGCTGCTGCCTTGGCGACTTTCTCGCGCATGATGACACCGGTTCATACCGGCCGTGGTTCTCCTGGTGCTTCCGGTGGTGGTGGTGCTTCTCTTTCTACCGATGGTGGCGGTGCTACTCCTTCTTCTGGTGCTTGTTTGACGGCGGCTGCTCCACGTCGTCCTACGCCTGATTTCACACGGGGAGAGCTCTCCGGATTTGTAGGCAACTTGTTCTTTTTGTATCGATACTAGCTATGTTATTAGGATGATGATGTACCTATGTGGATGATCTAGCTATGATATTTTGATGATGATGATCTTGTGTTTGTCTCGATGTGCATGTGTTGTATACTGTGCTTGAAATCTGGGTTGTTATTGCGAGGCTGCGCCGGGAACAGGAAAAAACAAAAAAACTGGCAGATTCTACACCGATGACATTGCCATCGGCATAGATATAACCATATGGCACTGTTTGAACTTGGACCGACGGGAACACTGTCGGCGTAGACTCTTTTGCGGCCCAGCGAGCCAACCTGGGCATATAGGCTTGTGTGGTCTAGCGAGCTCACATGGGCTGACGATATGGCCGTGGGCGTAGGGACCTCGCAGGCGGATACAAGGGCGGCACGTGGCGGCCTAGGTCGATGGCAATGCCAATAGCTGCGCCAAGTGGGCCCCATGGAGCCCGCTCTGACAGCACGTATACCGACGGCTTCGTGTAACCATCGGCCTAGGGTATACGCCGACGGGGTGCGGGTCTATGCCTACGCGGCAGTAGGCCAATGCCGATACGTCAACGGCTGACGTCGGTGTAGCCTACGCCATCGGGGGCTGGCCATCGGTGCTAGTCGCGTTTCATGTAGTGAACTCACCGAGACACGCATGAGGAGGGAATCCTGCACACCGCCAGCTGCGGCGTCATATTGAAAGTCGCTCACCCGCACGTATGCAACTGTCAGCTAGGTTGTGGCCCATCAGTTACTCTTCTTCGTTCTTTCCTTTTTCTTTTTCTTTTCTTTTTTAATCTTGTTTTTTAGGTTTCTTTTTCTTTTTCATAATTTGATTTTTGCGAGCACATTTCGAAATTCGATTTTTTTTAAAGTGAACTGTTTTCAACAATCCAAAAATTGTCAAAATATTTTTGAAATCTGTAATTTATTGAAATTACAGATATGCCCGCCGCGGCGGGGTGTACATGTCTGTGTGTGTGCAGGATTTGGCACCGGCGACACAAGTAAGGAAAACCAACGACGATCGACGGCAACGGCATGATTCGCCGATCACACGTACGAGATCGTGGCTGGTGATTCGGTTATTGCGTCCGCGTGTGTTGGGACCTCCAACAAGGGCCGAGAACTTGCCCAAATCATTTCTGCACTTCCATCGACGACTGCAACTGCGCTTGCGAGTAGCATCCCAATCCCAACAACTAGATTCCAGGGCACACCGGAGGCGTGACCGCCCAGGTGCATGTATCCAGCACAGGGACACATATATGTGCGATCGAGGGAGCTCGGAGAGGCCGGTTAGGCTACGCCCAGTTATAGCCTTATAGGAGTAATATATGCGTAGGCTTCGTCCTTCACATCTCTCTCTCTCTCGTCTGTTATCCAGCTGAGCTACAGTGGCCACACGCAATGGCGCAACAAAAACGGGAAGAAGAAGAAGAAGAAGAAGAAGAAGAAGAAGAAGAAGAAGAAGAAGAAGAAGATCGCCGGCTCGGACTGAAACTGACAAGTCCAAAGTACCCCGCAACATTCCGTGGAAGAACACGGCTTACGGGCTATGTGTGACCTTTATTGTTCTGAGTTTGTTGCGCTTAAAACGGGACTCGGAGCATCGTCTCCAGCTGTTGAGCACTTCCCTCCAGCTAGCTAGCTGCACCAGCCATTCGTTTCACATTGCAGCTTGCTAGTCTGTGACGTCCGGCAACGTACAGATTAATAACGCCCTAATAATAAATAAAGAAGGTTGTGTGCATCTTTTTAATACAGATACCGGGGTTAACACCTCCATTTCGAAAAAACAAAAAACAGATTAATAACGCCCATTTGCAGGTTTTTGCTATATATATCCACTCCAGCTGTAGGTTTGCACAAATTTCCTGAGCTGAGAGTCAAAGAGCGAGATTCAGTACGGCCACGACAGGCGGACGTACGGCATGGTGGATAACGCAGCAAACAAAGAGATGAATTCACAATAAGCTCATCATGACCAGTAACAAAAAGTAGATATATGACATGTCACCCCCTTTCATGCCCAATCCTTGTATAGCGATCAGATTGAGGGGCGGCGGGATACTCTCACCAGGAGTACTACGTTTCAAATTTCCGTTCCCAAATATATCAGCAGCAACTTTCTCCATCTGGCACGCTAGAGGGTTTGTCGTCTTTTATAAACAAGATGGCATACTCGTTCTGCGTATCAACACTCTAACACCTCTAAAAAAACACAGTAATGCTAGAGTTACGGGCAGAATAATTACGGACTAAACATACTGACCGATATGGCAATCCCTGGTTGAATCAGTTGAGAAAAAATCGGAACACCCGTTGCTAACTCTCCAATCCGGGTGAACCACGTCTCATCCGTATGCTTCATCCGTAAAAGAATTTGTAGGTGTAGCATTACTTTAAAAAAAAGGGTTATGAATTACATTATCTAGAAAAAGTTCAGTGCCATAGTACATTTATGTGAAGCCACATGAAGATTCGAGAAAATTTAACCAATAATGCTATGTTTACGGACAAGTTGTTACGGAAACTTGCTTACGGACGGACGTGGCTGATTGTGCTTTCTCGTCTCCTGAATGTGCGGAGCAACCATTTCTGTCAAAGCCGATTGAGCGATGCCACGACCAGTCCGTAAATCTATCCCGTAAAATCCTTGGGTAGGTGTAGCATTGTCGAAATTTAACCATCGGATTTCTATACAAACCACAAAAATTTATTCCATGCTTTTTATTAACCATATAAAACGTAACCGATGGGAGTAGCATTGGACCACACGACACGCACGAGCCTTGTGTATATAAACCCACGGGAGTCGCGCAGGCGAGCTCACCACCTCACCTCGTCCGCCATGGCTCCACTGTTCCACGTGGAGGCCCTCCTCCCGAGCTCCATCTCCCCCAAGATCGACTCCATCCTCCACTCCCACATCTACCCTCAGGTCGGCCACGTCTTCCGCGCCGTCGCCAAGTTCAAGGCCCTGCTTACCGACGTGATACTCAGCAAGAAGAGGACGGCTACGGTGCGAGCCGGCTACAACGGCCGGTCCACAAATAGGAGCCACGGCAAGAAGCGGACGAGCAAGATCGCCGGCTTCCTGAAGATGCAGTTCACGGCCCGCTCTTCCCCGGCCCGAGCGAGGCTTCAGCTGGAGTACGCCAGCCGCTCGTCCTACCGCGTGTACTCGGCGGCGGCGGAGGGGGAGGATGAGGCGGTGGAGGTGCGCGACGACGACGACACAGCGGAGTGCGGGTATCTGTGCTGGCTGGAGGAGGAGGAGGAGAAGCTAGAGGAAGACGCCGGCGACGGCGATGTGGCGGTGAACGAGATCGACAGGCTGGCGGAGAAGTTCATCGCGAGGTTCCACGCCAAGTTCCAGCTGGAGAAGCAGGAGTCGTACCGGCGGTACCAGGAGATGATTGGCAAGAACATCTGAGTGATCGATCAGGTAATCAATGGCGACAATTTCGAGGCTAGCTTTGAGCCATCTGGAGTACGTGATCAGTTGAGCCTCATCTGAGTGAACGATTCATGCATTCCGTGGGCCGCGGCCGTGCCTCAGTGGGGATCGTTTCCGGACGTGTGTGTGTTAGGGATTGGTGGATGGTTTTATGTACGAGTTGGGGTTTGAAGTTTGAATTATGGGATCCAAAAGGAGCATGATAGTAGTAGTATGTAAAATTCATTCATTTTCAGTTAATGGACCGTATAAGGTTGTCAAATAAACGATGGAAGTTCGTGATGCCATGGCAAAACAAATCGTATGAGTTTTGCTGGAGGCTTTATGTGTGTATGCAATGTTTAAATATCGAACCATTAATTAACAATTACCGTTGGATGAGAAAATTCTATTGCCCATGACTACTAATTTTCTCAACATGTTAGAGGCTTAGAGCATGTTCGACAAGTGGCCCCAACATGCTATCCCGATCCCCCACCTTTGTTCTCAATTATCGAGAAAATCATTCGGTGAAAGTATATTACCTTGCTATTAAGTTTTCAACTTTTTTTGTTGGCAGGTTTTCAACTTTTATGACCTATTTCCAAACCAAACTTGGTTGTTTGGATTCATTTTGCTCTTGCACTATTTTTTTCCTTTTGGTATAGCTATTTCCATATTTTTGTTAAATAATGAGCCTATCATCTATCTTCTCTTTTCTGTTTATATTTAAATATATAGAAACCCATATAAGATCGGATAATAAGAAAGCTCTTCTTCCTATGTAAAAATATATCATGCTCAGCAAAGTTGAATCTTTATTTCTATTTGCCTTTTAGTTAATTATTTCAATTTCATTAAGAAAAGCTAACCAATAAATGGGACTTTGGAAGATTGTTTCTTGAAATCCAATTTTATTTCTATTTTTTATATATATTGGCCGCGCAGAGCTAACTAGATCAGGATGACATCATGGAGCCTAAGCGAGTTCTTGGAGAGGTAGGTGTTGTTTTTGAAGTTGCGGGTGCTAGAGGTGGGAGTTTTATTTTATGGAGGAGAGGTTATATTCCTATGAAGAAAGGTTGAGAGAGGGAATGCCCCATTGCATCATGCTTGAGTTGGTGAGATGAGTGTGAAAGGCGACTATGAGCCTCACCAAGGCCGAGGATGGCAGCGAGCTCGACTAAACTTCAAGCTTGACAATATGATGCTCATATCCATAATTGCAAGATTACAATAGCCTACTTTACTTGTTTGGTGATTCCATGGGCATTCGAGTATCTCTCTATAGCGGAAGCTCCCCAATATTGCGGATTCTACGAGATAGATGGAGAGTTGATCTTGGATTGCAGGTGGACTTGGAGGAGAGATAAGAAGAATTCTTCTCTTAGGCAAGAAAAGAAGAAGAGGAGGCTTGTGCCAAAAATCAAGGAAAAATAAATAAGTGCATGTGACATATGTGATTAGTGAGGCTAGTTTACATTGCGCTATTGATATGTAGTGATATGATGGCAAATTGGTGATGCTCTCATCTAGCATGTCGAAACAGTTTTTGCTTGCAAGAGTTGAAATGCCAGGTTGCATTGCAAAAAAAAATGTGCATGCTATTTTTTTGTAATTTTTACATTTTTGAGGGAAACAACTGAAGTCCATCCAGCTGTGGAGCTTTATTGAATCATATAATAGTTACATCCTCAATGAGTTTGGAAATCAAAAAGCTAGGGGGCTCATCATCCCAATTACAATCGATTTTATCTCTAAAACAAACCTGGCTATCTCATGAGGTGATTATTTGCATCCCTAGGACAATGCATATAGGAGACATTACCAATATTTTGGAAGATTATTTGCATCCCTAGGACAATGCATATAGGAGACATTACTAATGCATATAAGAAAAGCTAACCAATAAATGGGAATTTGGAAGATTTTTTCATCAGATCCAATTTTTTCTATTTTTATATGTATTGGCCGCAGAGCTAACTAGGTCAGGATGCCATCATGGTGCCAAAGCGAGTTCTTGGAGAGGTAGGTGTTGTTTTGAAGTTGTGGGTGATAGATGTGGGAGTTTTATTTTATGGAGGAGAGGTTATATTCCTACGAAGAAAGGTGGAGAGAGGGAATGCCCCATTGCATCATGCTTGAGTTGGTGAGATTAGTGTGAAAGACGGCTATGAGCCTCACAAAGGCCGAGGATGTCAGCGAGCTCGACTGAACTTCAAGCTTGACAATATGATGCTCGTATCCATAATTGCAAGACTACAACAACCTACTTTACTTGTTTGGTGATTCCATGGGCATTCGAGTATCTCTATGTAGCGGAAGCTCCCCATATTGCGGATTCTACGAGGTAGATGGAGAGTTGATCTTGGATTGCAGGTGGACTTGGAGGAGAGATAAGAAGAATTATTCTTATCTTAGGCAAGAAAAGAAGAAGCAACAGCTTGTGCCAAAAATCAAGGAAAATAAATAAGTGCAGGTGACATATGTGATCAGCGAGACTAGTTTACATTGCGCTATTGATATGTAGTGATAGGATGGCGAATTGGTGATGCTCTCATCCAGCATGTCGAATCAGGTTTTGCTTGCAAGAGTTGAAATGCGGCGTGGCATTGCAAAAGAAAAATTGTGCAAGCTATTTTTTTGTATTTTTTTAGGGAAACAACTGAACTTCGTCCGGCCGCGGAGCTTTATTGAAATAATATAATAGTTACATCCTCAATGAGTTTGGAAATCGAAAAGCTTGGGGCTCATCATCCCAATTACAATCGATTTTATCTCTAAAACAAACCTGGCTATCTCATGAGCTGATTTTTTTGCATCCCTAGGACAATGCATCTAGGCGAATTACCAATCAGAAGGGTCATATCCTCACAATCAGCAAAAATTCGCAGCCGAGTGATTCCACCAAGCTTCTCCTCCATTGCATGCATTAATGGTCTCCATTGAGTTTGATTCGGCTATGATCATATTGCACCACATCTTACAAACTAAGATGAGCCCTTCTTTCATCGCTAGGGCTTCGTCCATAGATGCTGACGCTACATGTGAGATGTATTTGCATGTCACCGCTATGAATCTCCCCTGGTAATCCCGAAGAACAACTCCAATAACACCAGACTTCAGATCATCAACAAAGGCAGCATCAACAGTGAGCTTCACATGTCTAGGAGGAGGTTTAGACCTAATTTCATCCGATCTCGGAGCCTGCATCTTAGAAATTTTCATAGCATTAGCCGCAATAGACATGATATACATCTTACAGCCGAAGGGGGGGGAGCATATTACTTGCCTTCTCATCCACCAAAGGTACCAGCAAGTTACAACAATAAATTCTCTCGTCCCCGCTAGATCAAAATCAGGAATAGCATCCTGTCGCTCACGTACTAGATGTTCTAGTATTATAGAATTTGAAATGTCCATCTGCCGATTAGTCAATTAATTCCAAGCGAATCCACAACTCCTTAGCCACCTAACACTGGAATAATAGTTGTTTAATATCTTCGGCCCCTGGTTGCAGATCGAGTACTCTCCCGATGTGCCAATGTGTCTATTCGCTAGGATGCTTTTGAGAGAAATTATGTCATGGAGCGTACGCGAGAATAAAGTCTTAATTTTTCTAGAGATTTTTATGCGCCATATAATTTTTCAAACCGGATTAACATCAAAACCACTTGGGCTTTGCAGCTGGGGGCTGTTGAACCGAACTAATGAAGCCACTACAAATGATAACAGGACATGACTATATACCTGCCGTGCTTGGTAAAACCCCAGGAAATAAAATCCTCAAATCCATTCATGTTCAAAGGAGTTTCTAGGATGCGGTTAACGCCAACAACGCCAAGCAAATGGTCCACATCCCATCTCCCTGTTTCAAAGTTGACTAGCTCAGAGATGTAAGTGTATATAGAATTACCTCGCGGTGTCATGATCATCCTATCCAAACTACTTGGAACCCAGGGATCATGCCAAATATTGATTTGTTTACCTGTACCAACTCTCCAAAGTTAGCCTCTTTCGAATGTAGACAAACTAGCCAGAATACTCTGCCATGTGAAAGAATATCATGAATTGGGTCCAGCCTTCAATATATCTCCACTAGGGAAATATTGAGCACTTAAAACTCGAGCACATATGGAGGTTGGCTCAGTAATTAGACTCCAAACCTTTTTAGTCAAGATAGCAAGATTAAATGAGTGGAAAGCTCTAAACCCATACCCCATTCATTCTTGGGATAGCAGAGCTTCCACTAAGCATACAAATGCATTTTATTACTATTTTCATCATCTCTCCAACAAAAACTAGCAACAACATCCATCACCTTTTGGAATTAAGAACACTAACATGGCATATACCAAAATTGCTTGAGCCATAGCTTTTAAGAGTGTTTCCTTTCCTCCAATGGATAGATATTTCTCCTTTCGTCCATTTATCCTTTGAATAATCCTTTCAATGAAATACTCTAAGGAGTCACTCCTATCAGCCCCAACCAAGGCAGGAAGGCCTATGTACCAATTGTCCTAAGTTTGCACAGTAAGTATCCAACACTTGCTGTAATGAGGTTGCATTCACGCCATCGACCTACTTGTAATTTTTATTACTTTTAGGCCTGTTTGTACCACTATTGATGATTATTAGTAGATCGGTGGAATTTTCACAAAAAAGAATTAGAGAATCATCAACAAGAAGTAAATGCGAGTCTAATGGTGTATTTCTGCACACCCTTAACACATAGCCACCAATTTCTTCTTC
This sequence comes from Avena eriantha, assembly GCA_910589775.1. NCBI lineage: Eukaryota > Viridiplantae > Streptophyta > Magnoliopsida > Poales > Poaceae > Avena > Avena eriantha. Next base: position 442,142,607 of record OU342746.1, read on the forward strand.
GAACAACAAAAGACTGGATAATCCGTGTGCACACAAAAGGAACAAATACGGGAAGAGAGGATCCCCGTGCCGCTAGTGGGAGTAAACATATCTGTTTCTTCCGAAGTAAATCGCATTTGATATCTAACTGAACTAACACATGTCATCATAAGAGTGATCCAGTTTTCATTAAATCCCAAACTTTCTCATCATATTCTCGACAAAGACTTATTCAACTCGGTCATAAGCTTTATGCATATCTAACTTAACTGCACATGAGTCATTGGACCCAAACCTCTTATTTTTAATGGAATGAATACTTTTATACGACCTCTTATTGTATTTTTTGTATTAATACGCACTCTAAGTAAAGAAGCTGCCTCGGATGCAATCAAAACAATCCAAGATTGTCTTTGAAAACCTAGTTGGGTCTGAACACGAGCTCCCTATCGGACAAGAGGGCCACCGTGCTGGGCTTATAAGCCCAACAACCACAAGAGCCACGTACACCCACGTCTCTCACCGTTAACTCGACCCAAGCGATTTCGCAGTTGGCCTCTTCCTCCGCTCCGCTCCACTCCGCCTCCGCCAAACCGCAAGCTAGGGTTTCAGCCTCACGCGGAGTGCTCGCCATGGACGGGGCCGCCGCCGCCGCCGCCCGCAAGAGATCCCGGCCGGACTCCGCCAACGGCGGCTCCGGAGGGAAGCGCTCGAGAGGTAACGCCCCAAGCTCCCATCCCTAATTCCGCCTCTCGTTTTCTCGCTCTGCTTCTAGATATCATTGTGTCTGCTCCCTGCCGCTGGATCTGTAACCTCGCCGCTCTCTATGGTATTCCTAAGGTTCATGGCGCGAGCGAGCGTGTCGCGCCGTACTGCAGTTAGCCCTAGACCGTAGTAAGATTTATCTGCATCTTGCCCGACAGTGTTCGTGTGAGGAAGCATTCATCATACTGTAGTGCTGGCAATTCCCTGTGGTTGGTATCTGATAATCAATAGCACATCCACCATATGTCCTTTTTCCGCACTGGTACAACTGCAAGGCAGTAGCTTCGTGCAATGGTGTGCAGTTAAGGTTTACCTGCGTTTTGCCTGACGGTTTTCATGCTATCATGATGAACAATATAGCAACGAAGTATTAAGCCAAGCCATACTTACCAAGTACAGAAAAATCAGCTTGACAACAGAACTCTGAAACAACTCAGTCTAAGAGCAGGCAGTAATGTACTAAAAAGCTGATCTACAAGAGGTTTCTTTGCAAAGAAGGAAAGAACATGTGTGAAACGTGATGGGGAAGGGAGTCGAATTTGGAAAAGAAGAGCACCACCTGCTTTTGATCAAAATCGAATTGGAAGACACTCCATTGCAAGCAAAGAATCATGTGAACACATGTTAATCGTCATTCATGCAATGACCTATTGCTAGTTATCAGTGTTTAAACAATATGCAGCGTGAGCGTAACCATGACTATTTTCTGCAGGATAACAACCACTGAATACCATCTTTATCTTATCTAAAATTATGTTCATTCATCACATTTATTGGCACACATTGTATAGTTTTACTTGATTAGAAGATCAACAAGGCAACTTCTAACTAGTGAAAAAATGTAATTAATTCTATGCAACAGACACGGAGTCACAACAAACTGGTCTATCAAGCAAATCGAAGCCTTGCACCAAGTTTTTCAGGTTCAAATCTTAACCCATCCAAAATAACATCAGAATGGTACCTTCTAATTTTCACTATGCATTACAGTTAAGAATTAATGCTCCCCTGCAAATTTTACTTTTTCGTGCAGAAGCTGTTTGTTACAAAATGTAATTCATGCACTACATTGTCGTGAAATGATCACAGTAGATAGATTCGCTATTTTTCTGTCATGGTTTTATAAATAAATAAGATACATAGCAGTACCTCAATCCACAGTTATTGCATGTTCTTGTTCTTTATTGCTTATAGGGTATGGTGTTCTCCTTCTCTATTAACTGTATATTGAGTGTGCAGTAATATGGGTTTGTAATATTCGAGTAATAGAAGCATCCATATAAGCAATTATCTATTTGTAGAATCTTATTAGTCTGTTTTTCTGCACATACAAATTACATCTGATATTTGCAATATTATGTTTCTTGTCTATCTTGGTTGATTCATGCACTTGCCTGGATCTATGTTGAAAATGGTTTGGTTCTTGTCAAATTCTGAAATGGCTCTGGCCTCATGCGAATCCCTGCATAACTGGAAATTGTTAAATAAGATTTCTTGCAAGTTAGCAGTTATTTTTCTGCTTAATTCCTTAATTTATACTCGTTGGCACTGTTAAGCATCGGTTAAGTGTGTCAACTTCTGCTTTTGACAACACTGTTATCTTCTTTTGAAAGATCTTAATATACAGCAAAGCAGTACAACCTGTCGCATAATAAAACGTTTAAATTTCTCATTCAACTATGATTCTGCTTTTTTTGTTATTTCAATATCAGTACATAATCTGTAGTGGTTTGAATGATGCAGCACTGTTGGGTGTCCCTTTGGAGAGAGCTGCCACTTCCTGCACTTTGTCCCTGGTGGATATCAGGCAGTATCAAAATCACACAACCTAGGTCATGCTGCTCTCTCTGCACCGTCAAGAGCTCCCCTGGATCATTCGGCCAATTCTCATTCAGCTCCTGCTGGCAAAACACGCATGTGCACCAAGTACAACACTGCAGAAGGCTGCAAGTTCGGTGACAAGTGCCATTTTGCCCATGGTGAGAGGGAGCTTGCCAGGCCACCACCATCCTACATGTCCCATGAAAGCCCCTATGCTCCTCCTATGGGTGGTCGATACGGAGGCAGACACGAACCACCTCCACCAGCTTCGATGGGCCCTGCAACCGGAAGCTTCGGAGCATCGGCCACTGCCAAGGTCAGTGTCGACGCCGCTCTTGCTGGAGGCATCATCGGGAAGGGTGGGGTCAACACGAAGCAGATCTGCCGAGTCACAGGGGTCAAGCTCTCGATACGTGACCACGAATCAGACACGAACCTGAAGAACATTGAGCTCGAAGGCAACTTTGACCAGATTAAGCAGGCCAGCGACATGGTGCGTGAGCTTATTGCTAGCATCAGCGCCACCATGCCATCGAAAAACCCTGCCAGCGCTGCACCCCCTCCACGCTCTGGTGGCGGCCCTGGTGGCAGGAGCAACTACAAGACCAAGATCTGCGAGAACTTCCTCAAGGGCACCTGCACATTTGGCGACCGCTGCCACTTCGCCCACGGCGAGAATGAGCAGCGCAAGGGTGCTGCTGTCTGAGAATTGGTTTCTCATTCTCTGTTGGCTTCTGTGACTATTCTCCCTGCTGCTCTAGGTGATTAGCCTGTTGTATTGCAATTTTTATGGATTATGTTTTTAGATTCAGCTTTTGAATTTTGAATGATGCTTAAGCAGAACGCTAGTCCACATGTGATCCCACTGTAGTTATCACCTTTTGAGTTTCCGCCCTTTTGCATTTTATTAACCAGCTGTGTTGGGTTGACCAGGCTTGGTATGTCTTTTTTATCATGGTACCGGTACTTTAGCCAAAATCTCACAGCGTTTGTCAATGGCAGCTTGGACCATGGTTTGCTGAAGTACTCCCTCGGACCCACCGAAATAGATGTCGGAAGTTTGTCGGAATTTGGATGTATCACTGTTTGTCCCAAAATAGATGTTGTAAATTTATCTAAATTTGGAAGTATCTATACAACATTAAATAGTATAGATATATCCAAAGTTAGACAAAACTTCCTACATCTATTTTGAGGAGGGAGTACTATCATGTCATGATGTTAATGCCATATGGAATTAGTATAATGCCATGTGGAATTAGTATTAATCTCAAAATCCGAAAATATTAGTCCTTTTGTTTTTGTCCAGTCAAACTTTCTGATGTTTGACAAAGATTATGGAACGGTGTACCAACTTCTACCATACCAAACCAATACGGATGGATACATCACAAAATATATATTTAGTATTGTATATATTTTTGTTTTGTAGATATCAATATATCTGAAAAATGTTTGACATAGAAACAAAACAAATGACATAAATGATTTTGGGAAGGAAGGAATAGTTTATTTCAATGACATGTGGGACCAGATTGCATCTTGTGATGGTCATTTCCTCTTTGATTATTCTACACGTGGCCCTGCCTAGAC